>JAKWIY010003052.1:22197988-22413659 GCA_027704805.1 Solanum corneliomulleri
ATGAGAAGCGACATGCGTCATGCTTTTGTAGACCAGCTAGTATACATTAAAGAAAGTGGCTTCCTCAATTAACTCATCTTCTCTTCCCCCAACAATTTCACTCCGGAGGAATCACATATTCTTAAACAAGAAGATCAGACTCTTATTATTGAATTTCCATTGTTTGCACGTAATACCTCATTCTCTATATTTTATTTATGCTCTATAATTTTGTTTTTCTTTTTCATTCTAAAAGGAAAACGAAGTGACTATCCGATGATAGTCACAAATGCTTAGAGGTATGAAGTTAAGGGAATCTTACTATATAAGGAGCTTAGATTCTTAAAGGACTCTTAATAAATAAAGCTTTTTTAAGAAAGCAAGCCTTTCAAGTAGGGATTGAAAGAAGGTAGGTAATCGGACAATAAGATAAATATGATAGACGAGAAGATAATGGGCGAAGGACTTTTTTTAATCTGATCTATGTAAACATGATATAATTTTTTCTTTGTCCTTTCTTAGGAGAATGCAGATGCTCCTTGTCTTAAGCCCCAAGCATCCGATTACCTCTACGGATCTCCGCTGCCTGCTTTTGCGCTATTGGTACTTCCTCTCTTCTCTTATGCAATTCCTAACTAGTTGTAGTTTTTCTAAGGACCAGAATAAGAGGTTTCAACTTTTCGGGGTATTTAACATAAAAAATAATTGCTATTGGAAAGGTCTCAAAATTGCAAACAATTTTCATTATTATTAAACTAAGGGCCCGGTTAAGTAAGATGGGAGCCAATACAAATCTAAGAAGCGTTCTTAAACAGAAACGCTGATCTAGATACAATAGTATCAATTTAGTTAGCAAATCTAATGTGCGTACATGCATCCCTTTGCTCTTATTTTGAAATTTGGCACTATTTAAATAAAAAATAACCTACAATAAGGTTTTATTCCTTAAACACTAATCCGGCCAAGACTCATCAATAAGGTAACTCCGCCCTGTGTTTTTTAGATCAAATCCGGTTACAATTCTCCACTCATGTCCTTCCAGAGCAGGGTAAGTGATCTTCAAGGGCATCTCCCCGATCCATTCTTCCCAGATCCCCTAAATCAAATCCGTAACTGTTGTTTCTAGTGAAGGAGTAACTAGAGAACTTAAAAGTTCAATAAAAAAGTTGTCAACTAAGAAAGACAAGAAGTCCATGCGAGCCGGGCTAATATTAACCAAATAGATACCCTCGTCAAAAGGGCCCGAAATCAAAGACCTAATCTGGGATAGAGTTGAGAATGACATTAAAATTGAACAACTGTGTAGGAGTACTAATAATATTTGTAAGGGTATAGTTTACTTAATTGAGTGAAATTAGGCCAGCAGTCTTTCTGAATATGATAGCTGAGAAGTGTGATTCTTCGCTCAATCATTTCTTGCCATCACACTTTGTCTTTAGAATCTACCGAGCACATCTAAGCGAACATAGGAAAAAGTGTCTGGATTTCAATTGGATACCATTTTTTTATGTTCCAGGTACAAGTCAAGTTGAATTTACAAAAAAAAATTCAGTGTTAGAAGTATTCAAATCCATAAACTCACTACAAAAGAAGGCCGAAACAAATTTGAGACTTTGGAAAACTTCAAATAGTAAACTAAAACTATAAATCATATTAATATTACATCAATCTCAACTTAGAAGTGTTGGGAAAGAAATCTATCTGATAGGTAGAGGTTGACTATAAACTTCATCACTCTCTAGACCTCAGGGAGTTTTTCCAAAGCTAAATTGCGCGTGAACTTCTTCCAGAGCAAAATCACGTGTGTACTTGGTGTATAACCTCAGCCGTATCTTCCATCAGAATTCAAAATCGGCAACAAATATCAACTTTAGACTTTGCTAGAAATGGCCGAACACTAAAAAATCGATGGAAAACCAGCTAAAGCTGGTTGTACTTTAAAGTTTGTTCAATTCACACAGGCAGGGTGATTGAGGTGCATGCTTCAACATCTAAGTTTCACAGAAGGAACCTCCTGCTCTTATGGATAAACTACAATATTTGATGGACTGGCAGGTCATCCACGTAATTTATCCCCCAAGCTGAACGAAGTTGACCTGCTCATTAAGTTTAGGGATATAGAGTTTACTTGCTTCTCATTAACGGTAAAATCATGATCTTCATCCAAACCAAATTATAAACACTCAGCTATAGGATGACAATCCTTCATTCCGGAAGGGTAGGTTCCATACCGACAAGACCTCTTATCCAAGAATCAGCTCATTTCACATAAACTAAAGCGGAAATTCATCACCAAGGTAGAGTTGTAAAAAGCCCTAATGTAACTGAACAAAGTTTAAAACCCGCAATACGAGAGCAAAAACCTTATATGTGTAACATGAAAAGCTTAATCGAGTTAGGTAGGATGTAGATCGAGCGTTATAATCTACATGAGTGACTATTTTGCTTTGGAAGGAAAAAAGCATGTCAAATAAGGTCCTCACTCAGCTCTCAGGCTGTGTGGGAATAACTCTACCAGACATAGAAGAAAAGAGTGTAGGATTGGTAAGGTTTGCCTAAAAGAATCTATTCGAAAAATTCAGGAGGCTACTACCGCCGATGCCCACTTGCTTCGGAGCGTGCTATTGCATGAAACGGAAACGGAAAGCAGAAGACCACACCAGACAGGGAAAACGAGGATTAGATATTTTGTTAACCACCACTTGAGCGTGATTCGCTTATCTGTTGAAAAGTACCATCCAGACAATAAACCTTTAGAGCATATGAATAGTAACGTATATCAACCTATCGTATCGATGAGATGCAACAAGAAGAAATTTAACAGACTATGAAAAATAATTTCTTCTCATTTACACTTTTCTCAACAATGGCTGTTGAAAAGAGTTCTTCCGATCCGATCATTGTGTTATCCAAGAGATTTCAATAGATAAGGAGCCGGATGACATTTTTAGTCAATACCAAAAGCGTAATGAGTTAGGAGCGAAGAGTGAAGACCAGGAAAATTCCTTCTTTATAGAGTAAGGGCAAAGGAAAGTCTTCCAATCATAGAAACTAATCGAGCTACGTTTGATCTCCCAGAATTGGAAGATGAATTATTTGCAGCTATAATGTAGAATATGTGTGGGATGCGATCCTTAATAGTTCATTGTTGGCGGAAGAAATTGTCATGGGGTCTCGGGGACTCGTTCGAGCTGAAAAAAGGGTCGGGTCTTTACCAACCTCCAAATATTCTATTTTAGGGAAAAGGTGAGCGCATCACGCGAAAGGTTGCTTTATTAAGTAAGATATGGCAAGAAGCAAGGGTGCAAAAGCTGCAAGAAAGCCCTTTCTTCTTAGCGCAACCCCTTTTTTTTTCCGTAGCGCTTGACTTATAAGATAGAAAGAGCCTTTCTTGCTTGTTTATTAAAGTCTCGATTTTTTGATAGGAGAGTAGGTGCTTTCTATGGCAGGACACGTTACATTCATCATTCAAAACTAACAAGTGTCGTGTCGGATACATCTGCCTTGTTATCAAAAAGGGTGTTCGGAGAAACAAGCTCTCTCCTTGGAGGATCACAAGTTTAGTCAAGTAGAACCGGGTTGTGCTGCTTGATGTTCCGATATGATGTAATATGCATTAGAAAGTTCAATCCCTCCCCTATATCACCAAAAAAACTGTGCCGAACATCTAAACACCTGCTTCCATAGAAAAATATCGTGGAAACATAGACCTAAGTGGTCATATTGGATCCTTGGGAACCATCACAAATACTATCGACCTATATATATTTGAACAAAAATGCCATGTTATCAAGCAAAGCCTAGAACAAGGTCACTCGCGCAGATAACTGACTTCTTTTCAATAGAAAAGAATAGACAAACCAACCCAGCTGGCTGGTCAATCTAAGAGACCTTATCAGCCGGCAAACCGGAGACGGACGACCACGGTCGCGGTCTTACCACCATCGAAGGTGTACTAATCAATGAACCCACGAGAACACCTTTCTTTCATAACAAATTAAACCAAGCCTAAGAGGTCAAAACATCTTGTTGATATTGATTGAGTTGGAGGGACTGGACTTTTGCTGATTGAATCCATCCATAAACGTAGAACGCGGTAAACTTCGTAACCAAAGCGTCACGACAACATCCAAAGGTGAACTTTGGGTTTTATGTAGGGGGCAAGGAGGAGTACGTGGGAATGCCGACCACTAAAAAAGCCACTAGTGGCTGAGAGAAAACGAGCATAACCTTGTATAGGTTGGGCATAGCTTAAAGAATCAAGCCCCTATCAGAGAAAGCCATTGCCCACTAGCCTAGCTAGCTATGTTTTTTCAGCTGGCTGTTATGTTAGTTGTAGCGCGCTTTACCTCATTCTCTCACTTCAAAAATATTTTTCTGTATTTTCTTATGATTACTTGGTGGAGAAAGTACGATACATCGGTGTAAAAGATTTCCTTTTTTCTGTGAGCTTGGTTTACTTGACCGAAGGGTGCAGTAGAACTTGAAGGAGAGGAATAAATACCTGGTCTATAATTTTGACAAAAGGAGGACCGCTATTGGGAAATATCTTCTTGGTCGTCATCAAAGAAGTTGACGTCCGGGGCTTCCTCTTTCCCTTTAAAATAAAAGCGGTGAAGTGAAGTCCATCCTAAAGTTCCAAATCTACATCCAACACCAGAGGTTCCTGATGAGAACAAATTGTAAGGCGTTGAAAGAAACCCTTAAGAAAGATGTCAAGACCCTCTTTGACTTTGATATAGAACACATAAAGGGGGAGAGTCACAGTCTCCCTTATTTCCTAACAATAAAATTCTTTTTTGGAAGGGCCAGTAACAATGCGATATTCCATAGATAAGCAAGAAACTGAAGCCTCTCTTTTTATTTATGATGTACCGGCTTGAATTCACTTTCACTTTAGGAAAGGATTTCTTTCTCCTCAAAGTAGGTGTTCGCTCCGCAGCACGAACAGGTCGAGATGCGACGTCGATCACATCGGGTGGGGCCATTCTCCCAGAGCAGAGCTTGAAGCAAGGGTCAGAACTTTAGGCGGGGCCTCTGTCGATAGAGCTAAAGCAGTCATTCATTAATCCACCCTCGACATACTAAGCAAAAGGGCTGATCCAACTACAGAACAAATACAGACATAAACATAAAAAATACCGCACAGAGCGCCCGCTCTAAAAAGCTGCCCTCCGGCATTCGTCCTTCAAACTACCCACCAATCATCCAACACAACCAACTATTCATAAAAGAGAAATGAATTACAGAAATCAGTGAATGAAATAAGGCGAAAAAAAAAAAAAGAAAAGACCTAGGAACGAGCAGGGAGGATTGGTTTCCCCACCTTAAAGTACCGAGCATTTTAGGGGTCTAGCTCGCTGATATAAAAAACCAAAAGATTCAATCCACGGACGCTTGGGACTAGATTAAATCCTTAGTTAGAGAGAGGGTCTAAGCTAAGCCTACGTAACGCTATGGGAAGAGCCCTTTTTATCCGCTATCAGCTATGCTATATAAATGGGCTACCTTTTAAAATAAAATGGAATATGTAAGTACGTAGCATCTAGAATAGAATCCAAAGCAGCTAAGAAAAAAATGGTTGAACCCATCTCACAAAGAAGGAGATTTGGAGTCTTTTTCCCGCTCGTCATCAATCCCATTCTACCACTCTGTTTGTATAAATTCTTGTTAGTTTCCGAGGGACATTGAAGAATTAGAACTACATCGATAGACAAAACATTTTTCTTCCTCACTACTATCTCGAGAGAAGCAATGCGCTTGGGATGATGTCGTTGGTTCTTTTCTTCTCTTTCCCTCTCGGGAGCTTCCTTTCGGAGTCGACGTGCTTCCCTATTCATGAGAATTTCCTCCCTTTGGTGTTGTCTCGTCACTAAGCACTCTTCATGTCATTCAACCTTTCCTTATATCTAATTTGGCCTGAATTCTTCCTTTAGCCTGATCAGATAATGGTGCTCTACTTTTGGACATAGGATTTGATATCATCCAATTCTTCGTTTACTAACGTAGAACTCTTACTACGCCGGATTTCATGTTTCAAAAAAGTAGGTGGTTTTAAACCACCGAAGTAAGTCTAGTTGATGTTTACATATGTAACTTAACCTATTCTATTTATATTAGAGACTTTGACTATGTCGTCATCTATCTGTTATCGGGAATGGGTCTTTTGTCCTCTGGTATCGGGCATCCGGAATCAGTATCGTTAATTGGCAATTTCTCTCTTGTGCCATTAGCGAATCCCTTTAGAGGAGTCGCCCGGTCATCCCTTGCAATGAAATTGGGAAATCTTTCACGCAATAGCGCGTGTTTGAAGTCCTACTAAGCTAAAGAAGCAGATGAAGCATCGGGTCTTGGAGAAGAATAAGATCACAGAGCACAGCAAACCGCTAAACCATGTGCGCGTGATTTTGCTCGCCTATCATGAGTTTGACTTGCGCTCTAAAGCTGTCTTTTTGAGGAAGACCGGAGAGAACCTTTATGACATTCTTGTGGATAAAGCAGTCGGTGAAGCCTTTTCTTATGTTGTTTAAGACCCCTTATCGAGAAACTCTGGCAACGTATATTATTCCTTTATCCCAGTGGGTGCAGGCTTAATCGTAAGTCTTTTCGCCTCGTGGCATTATTGGGTTCATTTGCAAACAACACTTCTCCTCTAGCATATTCCTTTCTGTTAACGATTGAGATATATCTCAATTTTCATTACCCTCCTTGAAAGCAATCCTTGTTCTGACCACAACACTATATCTTGACCCTTTTCTCAAATTGGTCCATTTCGAGTTTGTCCATTCTCCTTCAACCGGTCGTAAAAAGAGAAGAACTTAGAAAAGTGAAGTGCGATGCCAGTCGATTGAGACTCTGATTACTATATACTAGACTTTGATCAGTCATACATGATAGGAGACAAATCATCTGATTAAGAAAGAAGGGTTCCGCCTCTAGCTAATAAAATACAGGAAGTACCCTGACATGACTCAATTCCCGTCTTCTCGGGTGGGAATTTTTATCCCGAATAACTAAATAGCATCAGTGAGGATGCCAGTAGCTTCTGTTTCAGGTTCTTAACCGCGTGAGGCCTTTCCCTCTCTTCCTTTTTTTTGAAGGTACCGTCCAGTCTTAGAAGTGAGGGTCTGGCAATCATTCCAATCCCTCTACTCTAGTATTAGCAGTTAACTAAAGCCATTCTGCTATTCTTCTAGTTTTTAGTAAAGTGACTGCCATTGTTGATGTTCGATTGTTTAACTCGCACCCAAGGAAAGTTCCTGATCTGAGAACAGAACCCAAGGAGGTTACCGCGACAACAAACCAATATGAATGATTTAGAAAGGATGATGATCTATAATATATGCAGGGATCGCTATTTGATATATCCGCATGAGATACATTCTTCAATCGCGAGCCAAGGGTTTACAGTACTATCGCCAGGTTGGGTGAGTGGCTGTTGTCAAGGCATTTCCCCCTCTTTTATCACCATTTAATGCGCTTTGTACCACCTATCACAACCGCTTCCACCACTAGGACATCAGAGAGCCGCTAAATAATGAGATTCGACATCTGCTTGAGAAGGGATAAGAAAAGATGGATCAGCTCTTAAAAAAGACGTTCCGGGGGGGATAATGAAAAGTATGAGTTCCATTCCTATTATAGCATCAGCCTCACTTGGGCGAAGACAAACTAAAAGCAAGTCCTTTTTAGAATAAGACTAAGATAAATATAGGGTTAGCATCCAGTTCTGAGATTAAGGAAAATGCAATAATTACAGATTTGAGGAATACAAATATGCAACAGCGGATATGCGACATCAAATATATATCCTTTCAGTTAGGTATATCCTCTGAAGTAAGGTTTCCCTTTTGGCTTCGTTAACTAGACTTGAGAACAGCGCCTGAATTCCCTTTTTCCTCTTTTCCATACTTTCTTAATACACTAATTCTCTTTCATTTTGTTAAGCTATACCTTGCCTTGAACCAGACTTCGTGCTTGCCCTAGCAAGAAAGGGGATGCGCTAAGGCGCAACGGCTTTTGCGCTAGCTCGCTTAATCAAACTATTGCCTCTTTCCTAATCCCATCGGCCATAACATGGTCTATCTGGGTTGGTCTAACTCCTTCTCTTGAATATAGTTATTATTCCCAGGTCACAGTAATAAAGGATAAGCTATGTATAAATAGACCATGAATGGATTCGAAAGCTCCTCGCAATATATCGTTAAAAGGATGGGAAAAAGTGACGGATCGGAAAGAACTTTTACCATAACCACTTCTGCAGGTATCAGATTACCACTGGGCTAGGATTATATGATCTCATTTATAAGCTATTCTAAGAGCTAGGAGGAAGGCAGAAGCAGCAGATTTGTGACATCTAAGACTAGTTTTGATTCCTTACTCGCTTACTACAACTGCATATTTCCTCTTATCGACAAGCAAGGAGTTTTCTCACCAAATAGCATCTGCACCGATGAAACAAGGTTGTTTTTTCGCATAGACAAGGGAAAAAAATCATTCAATGAGGTATGATACCACACAAGAAAGACAAGTTGCAGCGGATCATAGACCAATGAACAAGCGTATCTTTTTATTTGTGACATAAGTCTAAGCTTAAAAGCGATTAGCAACAGACTTCAAGGAAATGAGGGAATCAAGACGGTGAGCCAATTCCGTTTCAGGTATGACAAGTCCATTTTTCACTTGAAGTGAGCTTGAGTTTGCCCGATCGTCTGTAGGATTGGCCTTGCGAGTAGGGAATTTCTTTATTTTATCGATCTTTCAGACTGGCTAAATAGGGTCCCATACCTTCAATAGAAAAAGGCAGAGGAAGGGCTAATTCAGGAAGATAGTAGGCCTATTCTTCAGAATAATCAATCAGGATTATCGTCCTGTGCACCTCTTGAAAAGACTTTGGCCCCTTCCCCACAGGGACTCAGTCTTGCTTCCATCACCTTAGCATTTGCTATGCCTCATCTTTCCTGCACCTAAGAGCAGACTCAAAGAAGAGCGTGGTCTTGGTTTTAGTCTAAACATCCATTCATATTGATAGGGGGCAGGAACCAATAAGAAGCATTTCCTGGCCTATGAAACAAACTATAGGTTTTTCTTTCCATGCAGTAGGGGATAAAATATGTTTTCATCCACATGTTTCTTTTTGATTAAGCTTTATTTTTTATGTCACTTCTAGTGAAGGTCGGGTATGTGAAACTTATATAAGTAGATGGACTAATTATAAGTAGTTTCATGCCACCCAGCATCTTGCACGAGATGTAGATCGGAAAATACCCTTATTTAGAAGAACTTTGTCCACCGGAAGCTCGTAGCACGCCCTCTCTTTGCTCGTTACATTAAAAAGCAAGCCATTGTAATAGACGCAGGAAAGAAAGATGCAGAAGAAAAAAAAAGGCTTCCACATAGGCTCTCCCAAACCGTTACTTTATTATAATTCAAACTTATTTGCATGGAATCCCTATGGCCTCAACGCTAGGTAGGAACAATAGAAGAATTCAAAACGCTAAATAAGAAATCAAAGAAGGCCAGGCTACGAATAGTACCCTTTTTGAACAGTAAATAAGCTCAAGATCTAGGAGTTCGATGTCTAGATTGAGTCTCACTCATTGAAGTGGCACAGTAGATCTGGACTTCTCAAGAAAGGAAGCAGCCAAGTCTTTTTTCGACCCTGAAGAGCAAGGTCCGTCCCAGTCTCGCATCTACACAATTGTCCCATCTCAGATGTTGTGTCGGAGATTCCAGATTTGATTGCTAAACATGACATTAGTCTTTTCTCAATAAGGAGGTCACGAAGGTAAGGTCTTGAGAGAGATAGATGTTCACATATGGCATCTGATTGAATGAAAGAGATGGGCTTGCAATAAAACAACCATTTCATTATTTTTTTACACAATTTAAAGATTATGGAATCGATCACTTCTTCATTTAGGATTGGTGAATTTTATAAAGGGAGGTTTTCCCTCCACTTTCAACATTTTTTCCCCGCCAGTTCAAGTCACCTTTGCATCAAACTTCCGCTTCCTTCCTAAGTATATACCCTACCTATCGAAATGATAAAGAAGTCCCCTTTACCAGGATAAACACGAAATCATTCTAAAAAGTGTATTTACAGGTACCAAGCGCCTATCCATTCTAAAAAGGTTGGAATGAAAAACACATTTCAAAATCCTAGGAAACCGCTTTCGTTACTTCACTTCTGCGCTTCCGTTCCCCACCATTTATTAGTATAGTTACAAAAATTATAGTACCCCATAAGCTATATGATGTATTGATAGTTCAAGGGAAAAGAGGATATGACGCAGTATTCGGACTAGTGATGTATGAATTACGAAAGCACTGTTTTCATCCCACTAGAATTATGACAATAGAATAAGGACAACGGGGAAGGGAAAAGAAAGGAAAGCACTGACCTATATTCGCAGCTTAAGTGGTACAGTTCTAAAAAGGCTATTTAAATCCCTTTGCTAATAAATTCACTCTATAATCTGATTAGTCACAACGGAAAAAGAATTCGAGAAAGGTGAAAATACGATTTCTATTCCGATTGTTCAGTTATTCCGCATTGAAAGAGGTGGTACCGTAGAAGGACTAATTACTTTCCCGGGTTGTAGGGAGTCAAACGAATCTATCATTAAAGGTAACAGGGTATTAAGAAAATTGGCATGGGGTTTCGTACCTTATACTGTTAAAAGCGACTCTAAATTACATATAATAAGAACACGTCTTTACTTCACGTCTTTTCGGTTAGATAATGGACGACGATAAGCCACCGCCCAGTAGTGCTCTCTGAGCTTGATTGCTCCGAGCGGTAGGTCACAATCTGAATTTCAGACTGAAAAGCGGAAAGTAATAAGTTCAACGGGTAAGAGAATGCGTTTAACCGATTGAAAGCGTGATAAGCGTCACTAACGGTATAGCGAATAGGGCGTTTAACTGTAACTCACCGGTAGGACAGATAACGTTTGTGGTTTGAGTTCGCTTATAGAAGTGGAAATCCGACCTATATTTATTTCCAACTAAAGGTAAAGGAGTTTTTTTACTTCACCGGACTCCGACGTCAATTGGTTACCAGTTTGTAGTTCCTAATAGTGCATTGACGTACTCCTCATGGGGTTGAAAACAACGCTCTGAAACCGGTGGGAAAGAAAAGTGCAATCCATTCCGGTGGGTAACAAACCTTAAGTGGGTTTTATTCTTCTCTAATGAAAGGAACCGATAGTAGGAAATATACTCTACATTGTAGGGAGTTGAAATCTCATCATAGATTTGGAAGAGTTGAATAGGACTGTGTGAGCTGCATCGAAGAAGTACTTCCCGGAGCGAGTAAGGCATAGGTCCATGCCTTATGAAGGGAAGGCGCCCTCTATTGCTTTAAACTAAATTTTACGAACCTTCAGCTAAAGAGGCCTTAGTGACCATTAGCGACATAAAATAGAGAGAAATAGGAATGTGGCCATAAGCCCTCCAATCGAGTAGTAAAGACAAAAGGAAAGGTTGAACAACATTGTGCGTTCCAGTCCTGATTAAGAAAGAGCATTAATGGTTGTGTGTGTCACATGGGGAACCGAGTTCGCACTCCCATGTTGCGTAACACAAAAAAAGGGCTTTACTTTCAGTAACTTCTTTAACTCGTTCTATCATCTCATTTAATCTTCGACCGCATTTCAACCACAATTTTTCTCCAAACGAGAAGCTTTGGCTAGCCGTTCACTCACTCTCGATGGTCTGCAATTTAGTTCTTTCATTGTAGCAGAGCAAATAATGTGCTGATGGAAGGTAGATGCATGCAAAATAAAAGAAAAGAGATTGACATTCGACAGCTCCTTGTCCTTTCCATCAGGAGGTGGCGTTGATCTCGCTAACGAGCAACTGCTTCGTCTATACCAACCTAGTGTACTTAGGATTTGAGGACTTCTTTTCATCGACTTTGAATTGGTTGGGCTGAAGCGAGAGAGACATTCCCGATAGAGATAGTAAAGCTAAGATCAAGAAAGTTTTAATTTGGTAAAAAGCCAGTAGCACGATAGTTGTTCCTCGGTCTTAGTCCATTCAGTAAAGCCAGAAGGCAAACTAGTGTAACTCCTAAATCCCTTGTTGCTTTAGTCAAAGAAGTGCCCTGCAATGGCCAGAGAAAATACAACTTCCATACTATCATGGCACAGCAGAAGAAGAAGGGCTTCTAAGCAAGATAGAAAGCCTTGGAACACTAAGACATTAGCAAGTGCGGATACTGGAAAACGATAAGGCGATGGTACAACCTTGTTATAAAAGTTTTGCCTCGACAAGAAGTCTTGCATCTAGCATGTGGATTCCAATTCCAAAGTTGTGACAGAATTATGGGTTCATGACCTGCTTTATGCCTATAGTTTAGATGTCTCAGGCTAAAATAGAATTAATACAATCGGGGATAACACTCCTCACACGGGGAAGTCCAAGCTGGGATTGGGAAACCAGAATGAAGACACAGTCAGGGTGGGAAACTCTTCAAGCGGATCAATCCCTTCTTTTCTTCCTTTATTACGAGATGCGGAGGTAGATAGAAGTTGTATTGGAAAGGTGGGTTAGTCTCCAAGTGAAATACTAAAACCAATTACTTCACTCCCCTTGAAAGCTGGGCCCTCTCATAGCGGGAAAAAAATTAGAGTATAGAATAAAAAGGGATAGCTTAGCAGGTAGGTACCACTACAAACACGAAGGAATGCAACTCAGAAAAAAAGCCCCTATTGTAAGAGGCTGGTGCAAGGTGTGAGATCCAAATCACTGTGTTAGTCTGCTTCTTGTTCGGATATATCACCTACTTCACTGGTTAGGCCTTTTTTATTATGTTCTTTGTTCGTAGTTCAGTGGACACACTTAGAATATCCTTATCTATTTGACATGGTTATCTAAAGCACCGCCGTAGTGCTGATTACAGCCTACTTTTTCTTGCTCTTAGCTTCTTTCTCCGCGTCACATTATATGGCAAGCGGACCTTAAAAACCGAAAAGAACTGTTTAAAAGTCTCTTGCAAGACTTTTTCAAAATAAAGACCGGGCCATGGACTGGACGATAGAGGGTAATCGTGATATATTGAGAGATTTTGGAATCTTAATCCAAATTAGATTAGTATAGGAATGTGGAATAAGAGGCGGACCCCGGTAGGACGGGGAGACAAAGATAAAGATGGTGGGCACAGCCAGCCCTGTAGGTGGAGGTACACGAAGACCACACACATATCAGTTTTGAATCTATATCCCACGCTCATCAGCTCTTCAGGAAGAGAAGGACTCCCTGGGTTCTATACAGAAGCTGCACAATGGCTGGGCCTGAGGATCCACATTTCAATATTATCCTGAGAATCAGAGAGCTAATGAGAAGGGATTGGAGGTGTGAATTGAGACATATTTTGAGGAAAGGCAATGTGATGATGTGTTGTCTAAGAAAAGTTTCGGTCCTGCACTGTGATTAACCATCCTATGTAACCCCCTACTGCAATGAGATAGTTGAAAAATAATGATAACTTAGGCACGACGACACCTAGAGTGGTAAAGGTGAGTTACAACGTAAAGCCTTAACATGTTCCAAAAAAGGAAGTATACATGTCTCTCCCTCACTGATATTCTCCATAGGGGTAGAACTCAATTTGCCACCTGAATCAGTGCCTTTATGGATTTAAACAAGCGTCTCGTAATGGGTTTGCCAAATATGCTTCTGTGGATGCTGGCTTTCTTCAATCCCAGGCAGTCCCTTTTGACTCGTCTACGTGGAAACTATTATGTTTTTTCTTTTAGTATATATTAATGAAATTATAACCATCGGTAATGATATTCAATTCATCATATCAAACCGTTGATTTGGATATAGAGGTGACAGAGGAAGAGTATCGGGAGTGGTATATTCTAGAGCCTTACGATCTTTATTTTTCTATTCTCCAGCATCTTTAGGAGTTCTTGTTCTCTCTTTTCTTGATCTTCCAATCTTGAAGCTCGCCTAATTTGAGAGAGGAGAGACATCCATTTTATGCATGTCAATGGAGAAAAGTACTATATGCTTTACGCTTCCTATGCAGCTACTACGATTAATAAGCTATGCATGATAATATGTGATGCATGCTTTGATTTCTAAGGCTTGACAGGTCCATTTGGTCGATTTCCAGTTGATTGCCTCACCCTATCGATTGAGTTAGTTGGAGAAGAAATTCTTAGAAGGCTACTACCATATAAGTTTCACGTCTTATTTTTTTGCTTGTCTACTATATATTTTTTGTTGCAAAGAGCCTAAGCGGTTCAAGCTATTATATTCCGAGCCTGCTCTCTATTTCCTCTGTTGATGCAATAGAGGCTATTAATGCAATATCTGGTGGTGAAGATATTCCTGCTGCTACAATTGTAGTTGAAGGTACTAGTTCTATTAGAGTAAGAGCTCTTACTCGAATAACCAGTTCTAGTTACTTAACTGTTGGAGGAGAAACCAATGTTAGAATTTTTCACGTAGTTACTCCTCTTTCATCAACAAGTATAGACTTCTTTGGATCTTATCCGCTTCAGAGGTTAATCAATAGGGAAATCCGCATTTTTTGATCTTCCTCTAAAAATTTCTTTTTCATGGGCATCTTCTATTTAAAAGTATCTTACTCAATTCAATAGAAACTTAACTTCTACCCCACTTTTTTTCTTTTCAGGCTAAATTTATGGGACAGACTTTTTATAGGGATTCAAGCTTGCGAAATGCTTTATCATTTTTACTGAATAGTAAAACTCAAATGTCTTTTGACAAAGATGCGAAGAGAGTCTATGCAGAAAGAATAGGAAAAATCTCTATACAATACATGAGTTGTTAGTGGAATACAAGTAAGGACTTTGTTTGCCCAAGTCCCTTACTTGAAGGACTATCGCACTTTCAGTGGTACTGAGACTGTCCCAACAACTACCCTTTATCAAGATGGTTTACAAGAGTTCTGGCTTTCCCAACCGGACAATGTTCTAGTGAATAAACTGGCTTTTCCTTATATATTTATATGCGTTCCTAACCTTGCTACTCTTACTTCAACATGCAAGAGAACTTCTTCTCGTAACATACCCCTAGGGATATAATCATACTTCTTGAAGCGAGCTACTTTATTTTCCAAAGGAGTGGGGCAACTCGAGTTAGATGAGAGGCAGGGATGTAATTCAAAGAGCCTCGACCAGACCCAAGAACTGGATAGAAGAAAGGCCCCACACTGATACCTCGTGCAAGTTATAGTTAATAACCTAAAAGAAGTCACTAACTTGGTTCTTTCGAGCGTGCCTTATCCTTAGTTTCCAAGGTTTCTTTGTCCTACTTATAAGAGGATGGTTCTAATTATGTCTCAAGCTGAGAAAAGGCAGAGAATTTTGGAATTCAAGAAAATAAAGGCATTACCCAATACATTTATTCTATACAATAGGAATTCCAAGCCATAAAGGGCAATGTGAATTCCTACAACTACTCTTACTCTCAGGGGCAGATTGAATAGCAGCTGTTAGGGAAGGATCTCTATCATTTGTTCATCAGAAGCCATCAATGACGAATTCAACAAGGAGTGTGCTAGTGAGTCCCAAGCGAAGGAAAGAAGGACATGAGAGGCATAGAGAGGACTGAAGGACAAGACACGACTCAGACCCCGGTAAATTTGATCTTCTTTGGCCTTGCTGTCCGCAGAATGATTACTCTCCTTTGAAGTTGAAGCCCGTTTAAAGGTAAGTCATGGTAACGTGATCGAACATCGAAAAGGAATGCGAGTTTTCAAAGTCTATTATGGAAGTGGGCCCCTACTGTAAGTGATAACCCGATCTCATGTATGAAGGCTAACAGTTTCTAGTGGATAGAGGAATCTGCAGATCAAATCGACTTCTCACATTGCCATCTAGAGATAGTTTGCCCTGAGTTAGGATGCGGAGTTTGAAGAGAATGCCGATATAGCAGTTCATCTTCATCAAAGGCCAAGATCTCCATAAATTCGATTATTTTACCTCTTTTTGATTCTGAGGCTCTTTAAAGTTTAAGCCTA
The DNA here is from genome assembly GCA_027704805.1 of Solanum corneliomulleri. Lineage (NCBI taxonomy): Eukaryota > Viridiplantae > Streptophyta > Magnoliopsida > Solanales > Solanaceae > Solanum > Solanum corneliomulleri. Next base: position 22,213,971 of record JAKWIY010003052.1, read on the forward strand.
TCCTCGAGGTCTAGTAATAGGTCACTTCTCATCACGATTTTATTAAAGGAGGGAGTAAAAAGATCAAGGTTTCTACGTACTTCCGGTATGGAGGGTGCGGGCAAGGGGGCGGCAGAGAGGCCGGCTATACATCATCCCGGTTGGTTGTCCAAGATGACCCCTTGCCTTGCTCTCCAAACACGTTTTTTTAATAGTCAAAATCACCTTAAAACCACGAATAAGTTGCAAATTAGGGTGATGAGGTGCGATCCTTTAAGTCTAGGGCACGGGGTTATTGTCTAGCTACTTTATGTTTCGGAGTCAATTGATCCCTCGATCAAGTCCTAGATAAAAATATCTCAAGAGAAGAAGTGAAATCATTTGGATTCGAGGCAAAGCCTCTGTCCTTAGAGTCAGGTGTCTTTCAAGCCCTCTCCGCCGTTACAGAGTTCTTAAGTTCTAATCTTCGAAATAGAACGTCACCTGACTGAGAAGTTAGTATTGATTCATGAAAAGATGCTCCACTAAAGATTGAGTAAGGAATTGTCCACCTCATCACCCCAAATAGTAATGGCTCTATTGTTTTGCACCCTTACAATGAGAGACTCTAAAAGTACAGATGCTCAATCGAAAGAAAGAGCAATCAACTATATTCCTATCTCATTACGTAGGAATCCCTAGACACAGAGAGAGGGTACGAGCTAATCTTTTACTAGAGGGAAAGCTGGCGAAAAGCATAGAGCGTGCGTGCTACGCTCTCGCCCTCCTTCCATCCGCGAAGCTGAGGCGGGAGAAAAAGCGTAATTCCCCGGTGTCATAGGTTACCTTTCTATCTTCCTCCCCCGTGACGTTCCCAAAGCGATCGCTATCCTTTTCTTGCTTTCTTCTTGTCTTTCATTTCTATAGAACGGCTTTATATCAGGTATAGTTGGTTAGGATGAAGCGTTAGTAGATATAGCAAGTGTTCCGGCGATGCAGCTCGAGTATAGTATGTCTGGACACCTAGCATGAAAGAGCCTTCTTTAGTAGCAGCACTATACCTTAGTATCTCTCTAGCTTCAAGTCCATATAAAAAGTAGTATGAGAGGTCAGTCTGTCTGGCATTTCCTCATGTAAAGGAATACTTTTGCATCGGCTCTCTCTCGTTAGGTTATTACCTAGGTGACAGCTGCTCTCTCAGAAGTATGTTTCCTCATCACCTTAATGGGACTAGTCTAAAAAGCATTCACTTGAACTGCCAAGACTCATTTTTTTGCGGGAAGGACCTTCTATAATCACGTTTAAGGTCTTTTTATTAATTTACCGATTGGTGCATCTGGTCAGCAGCTGTGCTCCGGGGCATCACACCACGGCTACTATCGACCCGAGCCCAAAGAAGGAAAAGAACGGACTAAAGCGAGGATTTCATTAGCCATACATAGTTAAGGAGGATGGGGGTCAACCTATTTCATGACCCATGGCCCCAGTCTGTCACTTAGTTAGCATTTGTAGAACATAATAAGTAGGGCTGGTTTTTCATAGGAAAAGAGATAGGGGAGGGGGCGTTGGCTGTAACTAGGACAATTCGAATGGAGGACATGGATTTTTTGAGATATCTTACTAATTTTTTCAGCGTGAGATGATGGATGTAATTCAACATTAACAAATTGAGAGGGCTGGAATGGAATCTCAACCTACAAGGAGAGGGAGGTCATTCAGAACCCACTGGCTCCAGAATGGGGGGCTGCTCCAGAGGCGCTGCCGTAGGAGCCAGCACCGACATAAATTTCCCACCTCACTCCTGATAAAAAAGAGGGTGCGAGACTTCGAAGGTACATTCACACTTTCATTTGTGAGCAACTTCACGAGAACATTATGATAGGGGGAAATGACAACTATCCGTGCACTTTCCGGAAATTACAGAAATATTATCCAGTACTGCGAAGGAGATAATGTCTTACGATCTGGAGATCTCCGTGGAGACGGATACAGAAAGCCTCCGCAGATGGGTGGATATATAAGGGGGACTTTTCTCTCCTAAAGCTACTCATTAGGGAATACCGGCCAAATTAGTATGTCTGCCGGTTCTTTCATAAAAGAGGCGTTTTTTCCGACTGGCATAGAAGTCTCTCGCGCGGGGAAGGAGATGTATTTCTTTTACTGGTGGTATTGGACAAGCTCTAAGTGAATAATCTCTTACTTATTTCTGTATTTGTTTCCCATGATGACTAAGAACAGGCAAATCCAAAATTTCACTTTGAATTTTGGACCTCAACATCGTGCTGCTCATGGTCTTTCACAATAAATATTCGAAATGAATAGGGAAGTGGTGGAAGGCGCTGAACCATATATTGGATTACTCCAGTGAGGCACGAAGCCGCTGATGCCGAGTCGGCTCCTATGCCTCTAGCTATACCCTGCTTGGTCCCCCTCCTCCGGCACGGCGGAGTTTCCGTAGCACATCATGAGCATCGAGCTAAGGGGCGATTAAGCAACTCAAGCGAACCTCCTTTCCTTATTCCAACGTAGGGACATAAAGGAGATGGTTGTGAAGGTGGCCTCGTAATCCATTCCTCCTGTCGGATGAATACAGGACCGATCGACCCGGGTTTTCATGAGTGTTGACGGGTTCTGGAGTGCCTGTCAAGGGTGCTAGCGCATACCCCTGGGTGATCATGACCACCTACACCACACATCTCAGCACAGTGGAACGTGTAACCCGTATGCTATTCCAGTAAACTACATTTGTTTCTTTAATCCATAGCTTAAAAGAATGCAGCACCAAGGGAAAACCCGCCCATAAAGCTAGGGGAGGATTGCACTACTGGCAAAGACCGTCTGGTCAAATACCGTAGGCGCGATTTGTGGTAGGCCTGCGCCGGGGGAGTGTTCCATAGGGAGGAAAGGGATCCCAGAAGATGGAAGAGCAAGGGGAGGCCGGGTCATTTAATGGAAATGGAAGGCATTTCCCCATTAGAGAATTCTCTTTGGAGTAAGGGGAAATGGATGAAGTCTTCGAAAAAGAGGGAGCGAGCCTATATAAAATTAAAATTGAAATAAAGAAAATTCCATGAATAGATAGAGTCAACGGTCCGACAGACAGCGCTGCTACACGTTACTTAGCATTTGAGGTTGACTTGCGTAAATTTCACTACACGATCCGCATGTGAGGAGACCTTCACAGATGGTTTTTAGGGGGATCTGGTCGAAAAATCGATCGGCTCCCATCCGACTAGAGGGAGTGAGAAATTAATTGAGTACAAATCATATCTTCAAGATTTACCTTATTTAGAAAGTTTAGAGGGTGATCGTGGGGTCACTGAATTAAGTCCTCCGTTTCTTTTGAAGGTGTTGAACCGCAGTGAGGCAGAGATGACTAAGTGACATATGGAATATCGGGACGACAATAGCATGTCATAGAAGGAGATAACAAGTGGAGCCAACGACCCACTAAGACTAACCTATCTACAACTACATCCCTGAGAGGCAATGGCCAGAGAAATTACATATTCCATACTATCATGGCACACCAGAAGAAGAAGCGCTTCTAAGCAAGATAGAAAGCTTTGGAAAACCAAGACATTAGCAATTGCGGCTACTGGAACACGATAAGGCGATGGTACAACCGTGGAATAAAAGTTGTGCCTCAACAACACGCCTCACATCTAGCATGTGGATTCCAATTCCAAATCTGTGACAAAACTGTGGGTTCATGACCTGCTTTATGACTTTAGTTTAGATGTCTCGGGATAAAGAAGAATTAATCAAATATGGATAAAACTCCTTACACGGGGATGTAAAGCTGGGATTGTGAAATTAGAAAGAAGACACAGTCCGGGTGGGAAACTCTTCGAGCAGAGTAATCTCTTCTTTTTCTTCCTTTATTACGAGATGCGAAAGTAGAAAGAAATTGTATTGGAAAGGTAGGTAGTCTCCTAGTGACATGCTAAATCCAATTACTTCACTCCCCTTGTAAGCTGGGCCCTCTCAGATCGAGGAAAAAATAGAATATAGAATAAAAAGGGATAGCTTAGCAGGTAGGTACCACTAAAAACCCAAAGGAAAGCAACTCGAAAAAAAGCCCCTATCGTAAGTGGCTGTTGGAAGGTGTGAGATCCGAATCACTATCTTAGTCTGCTTCTTCTTCGGATGTATCACCTACATCACTTGTTAGGCCCCTTCTATTCCGTTCTTTGTTCGTAGTTCACTGGACACACTTATAATATCCGTATCTCTTCGACATGGTTATCTAAAGCACCACTGTAGTGTTAATTATAAACAAACTTTTTCTTGCTCTTAGATGCTTTCTCCGCGTCACCTGATATGGCAAGCGAACCTGATAGACAGAAAAAAAACGTTTTATAAGTCTCTTGCAAGACTTTTTCAAAATAAAGACCGAGCCACGGACTGGACAATAGAGAGTAATCGTGATATAGGACATGGAGACAAAGATAAGGATGGTGGGCACAGCCAGCCTTGTAAATGGATCTACACGAAGACCACACATATATCTGTTTTGAATCTATACCCCACGCTCATCAGCTCTTCATGAAGATAACGACTTTATGGGTTCTATACCGAAGCTGCACAATGGCTGGGCCTGAGGATCCACATCTAAATATTATCCTGAGAATTAGAGAGCCAATGAGAAGGGATTAGAGGTGTGAATTGAGACATATTTTGAGGGAAGGCAATGCGATAATGTGTTGGCTAAGCAATCTATCAGTCCTAATCCTGGCTTAACCATCCTACGTGACCCTCTACTGCAATCAAATAGTTGAAAAAGAATTAACTTAGGTGCGACAACACCTAGAGTTGTAAAGGTGAGTTAGAGTGTAAAGCCTTAACATGATCCAAAAAGGAATTATACATGTCTCTCCCTCACGGATATTCTCCACAGAGGGAGAACTCAATTTTCCACTTGAATCCGTCCCTTTATGGACCTAAACAAGCGTCCCTATATGGTTTTGCCAAATTTTCTTATGTGGATGTTGGTTTTCTTTAATCCCAGGCAGTCCCTTTTTACTCGTCGACGTGGAAACTATTATGTTTTTTCTTTTAGTATATATTGAGGAAATTGTAATCAACTCTAATGATATTCAATTCATCATATCAAACCGTTGATTTGGAGATAGAGGTGACAAAGTAAGAGTATCGGGAGTGGTATATTCCAGAGCCTTGAGATCTTTACTTTGCTATTCTCCAGCATCTGTAGGAGTTCTTGTTCTCGCTTTTCTTGATCTTCCAAGCTTGAGGATCGCCTTGTTTGAGAGAGGAGAGACAGCTATTTGATGCATGACAATGGAGAAAAGTACTATATGCTTTACGTTTCCTATGCAGCTACTACAACTAATAAGCTATGCAGGATGATATGTGATGCATACATTGACTTTTAAGGCTTGACAGGTCCATTTGGTCGATTTCCAAAACCTATCGATTGAGTAAGTTGGAGAAGAAATTCTTAGAAGGCTACTACTATATAAGTTTCATGTCTTATTTTTTTGCGTCTCTACTATATATTTTGGTGCAAAGAGCCTAAGCGGTTCAAGCTATTTTATTCCGAGCCTGCTCTCCATTTCCACCATTGATGCAATAGAAGCTCTTAATTCAATATCTGGTGGAGAAGACATTCCCGCTGCTACAATTGTAGTTGAAGGTACTTGTTCTCTTAGAGTAAGAGCTCATGCTGGAATTACCAGTGCTAGTTACTTGTCTGTTGGAGGAGAAACCACTGTTAGAAATTTTCACGTAGAACAACCTCTTTCATCAACATGTATAGACTTCTTTGGATCTTATCCGCTTCAGAGGTTAATCCATAGGGAAATCCACATTTTTTTATCTTCCTCTAAAAATTTCTTTTTCATGGGCATCTTCTATTAAAAAGTATCTTACTCAATTCAATAGAAACTTAACTTCTACCCCACTATTTTTCTTTTTAGGATAAATTGATTTGACAGACTTTTTATAGGGATTCAATCTTGCGAAATGCTTTATCTTTCTTACTGAAGTGTAAAACTCAAATGGATTTTGACACAGGTGTGAAGAAACTCTATGTAGAAAGAATATCTCTATACGATTGTGGAATACAAGTAAGTAATTTGTTTGACCAAGTCCCTTACTTGAAGGACTATCGCACTTTCAGTGGTACTGAGACTGTCCCAACAACTACCCTTTATCAAGCTGGTTTACAAGAGTTTTGGCTTTCCCATCCGGACAAACTTCTAGCGCATAAAATGGCTTTCCCTTATTATATTTATATGCGGTCCTAACCTTGCTACTCTTACTTTAACTTGCAAGAGAACTTCTTCTCGTAACATACACCTAAGAATATAATCTTACTTCTTGAAGCAATCTACTTTATTTTCCAAAGAATTGGGGCCACTCGAGTTAGACGAGAGGCAGGTATGTTATTTCAAAAAGGCTCGACCGGACCCTAGAACTAGACAGAAGAAAGGCCCTACACTGATACCTAGTGCAAGTTATAATTAATGACCTAATATAAGTCACTAGCTTCTTGCTATCGAGTGTGCCTTATCCATAGTTTGAAAGGAAGCTTTTTCGTACTTATAAAAGAATGGTTCTAATTAGGTGTAAAGTTGAGAAAAGGCGAAGAATTTTGGAATTCAAGAAAAGAAATGCATTACCCAATACATTTATTCTATGCAATAGGAATTCAAAGCCGTTAAGGGAAATGTGAATTCCTATGGCTCCTCCTACTCTCAGGGAAAGATTGAACAACAGCTGTTAGGGAATGATCTCTATCATTGGTTCATCAGAAGCCATCAAAAACAAATGCAGCAAAGAGTGTGCTAGTGAGTCCTAACCGAAGGAAAGAAGGACATGAGTGGCATAGAGAGAACTGAAGGACAAGAAACAACTCAGACCCCGCTAAATTTGATCTTCATTGGCCTTGATTTCCGCAGATCGATTACTCTCCTGTGAAGGTGAATCCCGTTTTAAGGCAAGTCATGGTATACATTATGGGACATCAAAAGGGAAGGCGAGGTTTCAAAGTCTATTATGGAAGAGAGCCCCTACTATTTGTAATACCCTGATCTCATGGATGAAGGCTTAGATTTTCTATTGGATAGAGGGATGTGCAGATGCATTCCACTTTTCACATTGCCATCTAGAGATAGTTTGCCTTGAGTTAGGAAGCGGAGTTGGAAGAGAATGCCAACATATCAGTTCATCTTCATCAAAGGCCAAGATCTCCATATATTCGATTATTTTACCTGTTTTTGCTTCTGAGTCACTTTGAAGTGTAAGTATATCCTCGAGGTCTAGTAGTAGGTCATTTCTCATCCCGATCTTATTAAAGGAGGAAGTAAAAAGATCAAGGTTTCTACGTACTTCCGCTATGGAGGGTGCGGGAAGGGGGGACGGCGGGGAGGCCGGCTCCACATCACCCCGGCTGGTTGTCGAAGATTACCATTCGCCTTGCTCTCCAAAAAAGTTTTTTAATAGTGAAAAGCACCTTAAACCCACGAATAAGTTAGAGATAAGGGTGATGAGTAGGGATCCTTTAAGGCGAGGGCATATGGTTATGGTCTTGTTACCTTATGTTTCGGAGTCAATTGATCCCTCGATCAAGTCGTAACTAAAAATTATCTCAAGATAAGAAGAGAAATCATTTGGATTCGAGGCGAAGCCCCTATCCTTAGACTCAAGTTTCTTTCAAGACCTCTCCTTCGTTACAGGGTCCTTATGTTTTAATATTTGAAATAAAAGGTCACCTGACTGAGAAGTTATTATTGATTCATGAAAAGCTGCTCCATTGAAGATGGCGTAAGGAATTGTCCACCTCATAGAGGAAAAGCTGGCAACAATCATAGAGCATGTGTGCTACGCTCTCGTCCTCCTTCCATCCATGAAGCTGAGGCGGGAGAAAAAGCATAATTCCCCGGTGTCATAGGATACCTTTCTATCTTACTCCCCCGTGACTTTCCCTAAGCAATAGCTATCCTTTTCTTGCTTTCTTCTTGTCTTACATTTCTATAGAACGACTTGATATCATGTATAATTTGTTAGGATGAAGCGTTAGTAGATATAGCAAGTGTCCCGGCGATGCAGCTCAGGTATAATAGGTCTGGACGCCTAGCATGAAAGAGCCTTCTGTAGTAGCAGCACTATACCTTAGTATCTCTCTAGCTTCAAGTCTATATAAAACGTAGTATGAGAGGTCAGTCTGTCTTGCGTTTCCACACTTAAAGGAATACCTTTATATCAGCTCTCTCTCGTTAGGTAATTACAAAGGCAAAAGCTGCTCTCTCAGAAGTATGTTTCCTCATCACCTTAGTGGGACTAGTCTAAAAAACATTCACTTCAACTGCCAAGACTCATTTTTTTGCGAAAAGGACCTTGTAGAATTACGTTTAAGGTCCCTTTATTACTTCGCCGATTGGTGCATCGGGTCAGTAGGTGTGCTCTGGGTCATTACACCATAGCTACTATCGACCCGAGCCCAAAAAAAGGAAAACAACGGACTAAAGCGAGGATTTCATTAGCCATACGTATTTAAGGAGGATAGGGGTCAACCTATTTCATGACCCATGGCCCCAATGTGTCACTCGGTTAGCATTTGTAGAACAAATTAAGTAGGGCTGTTTTTTCGATAGGGAAAGAGATAGGGGAGGGGGAGTTGGCTGTAATTGAGAAAATTCGAATGGACGACATGGATTTTTTGAGATAGTTAACCACTTTTTTCACCGTGAAAGGGTGGATGTAATTCATCTTTAACGAATTGAGAGGGCTTAAAAGGAAGCTCGACCTACAAGGAGAGGCAGGTCATTCAGAACCCACTGCCTCCAGAATGGGGGGTGGCTCCTGAGGCACTGCCACAGGATCCAGCACCGACATAAATTTCCCACCTCGTTCTTGATCAAAAAGAGCGTGTGAGACTTCAAAGGTACATTCACACTTTCTTTCGTGAGAAATTTCATGAGAACATTCTTATAGGGGAAACGGCGATTGTCCGTCCACTTTCCAGAATTGACGGAAATTTTGTCCAGTACTGCGAATGAGATAATGTCTTACAACTGGAGATCTCTGCGGAGACGGATATGGAAAGCCTCCGTAGATGGGTGGATAATATAAGGGGGAATTTTCTCTCCTAAAGCTACTCATTAAGGAATACCGGCAAAATTAGTATGTCTGTCGGTTCTTTCAGTACAGAGTTGTTATTCCCAACTGTCATAGAAGTCTCCTGCGCGGGGAAGAAGAGGCATTTCTGTTATTGGTGGTATTGGAGAAGCTCTAAGGGAATAATCTCTTACTTATTTCTGTATTTCTTTCCCATGACGACTAAGAACAGGCAAATCCAAAATTTCACTTCGAATTTCGGACCTCAACATCTTGCTGCTCATGGTCATTCTCAATAAGTATTGGAAATGAACAGAGAAGTGGAGGAACGCGCTGAACCACATATTGGATTACTCAAGTGAGGCACGAATCCGCTGATGTTGAGTCGGCTCCTATGCCCCTAGCTATACCCTGCTTGGTCCCCCTCCTCCGACACAGTGAGGTTCCGTAGCACATCATGAGCACCGAGCTATGGGGCGGTTGAGCAATTCAAGTGAACCGCCTTACTTTATTCCAACATAGGGACATAAAGGATAAGGTTGTGAAGGTTGCCTCATTATCCATACCTCCGGTCGGATGAATAGAGGACCGATCGACCCGGGTTTTCACGAGTGTTGGCGGGTTATGGAGTGCCTGTCAAGGGTGCTTGCGCATACCTAGGGGTGATCATATCAACCTGCACCACACATCTCGGCAAATATGAACGTGTAACCAAATGCTATTCCATTCAACTACATTTGTTCCTTTAATCCATAGCTTAAAAGAACGCAGCAGCGAGGTACAACCTGCCCATACAGCCACCGGAAGATTGCACTATTGGCAATGATTGTCTGGTGAAAACACCGCAGGCGCGAAGTGTGGTAGGCCTGTGCCGGGGAGTATACCATAGGTAGGAAAGGGATCCCGAACAATGGAAGAGCCAGGAGAGGCCGGGTCATTTAATGGAAATGGAAGGCTTTTCACTGTTAGAGAATGCCATATGGAGTAAGGGGAAATGGATGAATTCTTCGAAAAAGAGGGAGCGATCCTATATAAAATAAAAATTGAAATAATGAAAATTCCATGAATAGATAGAGTCAATGGTCCGACAGGCAGCGCTACTACACGTGAATTAGCATCTGAGGTTGAGTAGTCTCAATTTCACTACACGATATGCGAATGAATGGTGGGCAAGGCCACCTCGAATGGCATAATCCGCATGCAAAGAGACCCTCACGGACGGTTTTGAGGGGGATCTGGTTGAAAAACCGGTCGGCGCCCACCTGACTAGAGGGACTGAGAAATTAATTGAGTACAAAATATATCTTCAAGCTTTACCTTATTCTGATGGTTCGGAGGGCGATCGCGGGGTCACTAAACTAAGTCCTTCGTTTCTTTCGGAAGTGCTTACCCGCAGCGAGGTAGATATGACTAAGCGACATATGGAATATGGTGACGACAACATCATGTCATCGAAGGAGATAATAGGTGGAGCCAACGACCCACTAAGACTAATCTTTCTACAACTACATCCCCGAGAGGCAGTCACATGGGGGCGTGAATGCGAGATACTTTCGGAATGATCGCCCATACAGAGGCTAGGGATTCTTCCTTCCCACCGCGTCCTTCCTTGTGTGACGGATATATAAAGTGAGTTCACTGAACATGAACAGGAACTGCATCGATCTAAATAATGGTGAATCATCCGAAGCATAATTGTACATTCACAGGATCTTTGCCGAGATATAGGAGCATTAGGTGGAACCGGTGAAGTAGACTTTCCTCTGTATAGATGTGCGGGATAAAGGGCTTGTGGTACGTGCTACCCACCCTTCCTCCTTGACTTTGAGAACCGTGTGAGTGGAGAGTGGGTAGAAGAGAAGAAGATTCACATACGGAGTTGCACAAATACATAAGCAGTGCGGGAGACTGGGGAATGGGTCGAATAAATTGACCTAGGGCCAGAAAATAACAGACAAAGCTTTACTTAGATAGGGCTTTGATTGGTCTTTTTTTCTTCTTAGTGATTTGAAAGGAGTGCGCTTGGGTATGTTATACAAAGGGGAGGCGGAACAATCGAATGGCGAAGAGAGGCGTCTCGAAAGGGAAGGAATGGGATATCGTCAAGGATGACTTCTTTGTATGCGGTACTAAGGGCTAAATATCGAGGCTTATTCTCTGAGACGGTCTGGATTTCCAACTCCTTGGGAAACTAGTCGAGATAGATGATAACACCTTTTCCCCCTCTTCCTTACCGGTAGGGCATTCTTATCTTATGTCATTCACCCCCTTCCCGGAAATAGAGAACCAAGCCCCTTTCTGATAGATTCATTTTTACAAGCAGGGAGGACCCATAGCATTTCCCCCTTCTATTCGACGCCGTATGGACGCTCACCTGAAGGACCCAACATTCATTTTGCTCTTCCTTTGATTTGCCTTCACGAATGCATCACCTACGATCCCTTCTCATATTTCAAAGGCGCTACTTCAAATCAAGAGAAAGTCCCCCCCCCCTTTTATTGCATAACTTAAAAAAGTTATACACAAACAACCAAAGTTGTTATGGGAACAATACGCTTTGGCTAACGGCGAAGACTTCCAAAGGCGACCTGCTGTCCATACTAGTTGTTACCTACGATGCCATTTTACCAATATTATTGAATAGCATGGCCTAGGGCTAAGATAACTCAAGTGGGAGAGCCGTGTTATTGGTGACCTTATTGCACGGTTCAAAGAGCACTTGTGTATGTGATGCAAGTGAATGTCTAATAAAAAACTGCCGTGAAGTTTCTTTCTTCGTTCCGTCATCATCCATATCTATGTTTCTATGATGGCCCAAAAACACGCCCATTCTTCAGCCGTAGAGAGACTTTTGAATTGAGAGGTACCATTATGAGCTAAAATCATTAAATTGCTTTAACTACTAATGCTATGGATGTAGGAGCATCAACTCCGTTCTTGTGGGCTTTTGAGGAGCGGGAGAAATTGTTGAAATTTTATAAAATGGTCTCGGCAGCCAGGATGCACGTTAGTTTCATACGACCAGGTGGAGTGGCATAAGATCTGCCTCTTGTCTTATGTATTGATATTGATTCATTCACACAACAATTTTCTTCTCATATCGATAAATTTGAAGAGATGTCAACCGGCAACTATATCTTGAAACAACGATTAGAGGATATTGGTACCTTCACAACACAACAAGCAAAGGATTGGGGATTCAGTTGTGTAATGTTAAGTGGTTCAAGGGTATTCTAGGATTTGCGAAATGTATCACCTTACGATGTTCATGTCGAATTGGATCCTGACATACCCGTAGGTACCAGATGAGATTGTTATATTCTTTATTGTATTCGTATCAAAGAAATGCGACAAGGATTTCAAATCATTGTGCAATGTCTTAATGAAATTCCTAGTGGCATGATCAAAGTCAATGATCGTAAGTTATGTCCTCCATCACAATATCGAATAAAACTATACATGGAATTATGCGCCATGTGAATCATATATTATATTTGTTCTTAACTGAGAATCAGTTTATGCTCTGTATCGGAACCTTGTAGGGTTAGGAGTAAGGAATCCCGAAGTTGGCACATCTCGTTGAGTGTGGAGAAGCATTTGGAATCCCAATTTTTTTCTTTGGACCAATTTCTTTTTTTGTCCCCCCGCCCTGCAATAGCGCTTCAATTCCAGTTCTTTGGATGAATCAACTTACGTCTCCCTTTTTCATTGATTTGGGGGAAAGAGAAGCTTCTACCAATTGGAAAGCTAGACATAAAGTAAGTGTTTTGATGAGGATAACTAAGCTGACACGCCGGAGTTGGCTGCTGGAATAACAAGGTGGTGCCTTACCGCACTGCACACAGATGCACGGTAGCGTTCGTGGTGGTGCTTTAGGATTCCAATGTAGTGCGTCCAAGATCAGAACGACCTTGCTGGCGGACCACAACCATCCCAATCATGAGTGAGCTGGAGCGCATCCATCTTATCCACTGAAATAGCTAGAAGCTATCGCTTTGGGTCAAAACACTTAAAGAAAAGGACCGGGAAATGCGACGGAATAGGAACCATGGGACCCCGTACTAGTAAAGGGAAAATGGAGGTGCGCTCCTGCGCACCACCAGAAAATTCCCTTTCCCTTTTTAATAATAATAAATAAGGTAATCTTTATAGCTTCATGTACGCTAGAATAAGATCCAGCAGAGAGAGGGCCGTCTTTACAAATAACTGGTTGGGAAAGTAATAGAACGCTTCTCGTTTTCTTATCTTCTTCCCTCCGTAGGAGTAGCACAAAAACAGGGATTAGCATTATTGACCCCAATGATAAATCACTAACACCTTCCTCGTTGGGGCTGCACGCACTACGAAAAGGATGACGCAATGGAAAACTGGCCACTAGTTACAAAGCTCTTATAACGTTTCGAGAGGGCTATCACAGTCAGTTGCGAATTTCATACCCGAGTTTTGAAACTACCCCAATTCCTATTTATGGAGTTCAGGCGAAAAATGGCTTGATGAACCGTTCGCCTAGCACCATCCACATTAACTTTGTTATTCTAGAGGTTTTAATTACACAGTTCCCCACAAGTAGGCTGCTTTTTCAGGAATGGTGTCCGAGATCACCATAATCGTGTATATATAGAAATATATCTTCTACGCTATGATTTCAAAATGTCCGCTTGAACTTCTCCTTCACCTCCAAAAGAGCAAAGTTGGCTTGATGAGTGCAGATGAGGAAGCGGAACCTAGAAAACCAATAATATCATTCTTGTCCTTCTATTTACGGTTAAGGGGAAAATAGAAGCGCTTTTGCTATTGAGAAAGCGAACGTTCAGTGCCAAGGTTCAAGATTTAGCCGAGCGTTAGCGAATCTAGAATCTCAAAGTGAGGAGCTTTGAGTTAGCGAAGCGCTGTAGTAGCACCGAAGTAGTATGTCCTGTAATGTTGAGCCAAGGTCGCTCTGCCTTATCTGTAGAAGCAGTCAACTCAGTTCTGAATCAATTAGTTCTTTTGTAATGGCTTAATTTATACATAGAAAGCGCTATGATGGGAAACTACCACGTTAGGTTTTGAGAGAGTTGGGACCGATTATATAATAGGGGAAGAAGATGCAAGCTTTTTATTTCATTGGCAGGCCAAATGACTACAGGATCATCGGTCTACTCTACCTCAATTCACAATTTCGAACATTATACAGAAGGTTTTTCCGTACCATCTCCTTCTATGTATACTGCAACTGATGCAACTAAAAGAGAATTTGTTGTCTTTATGGTTAGTAATGGAATCTATCATACCTAACGTCGTAAAATAAGAGCACTTGGCTTTGCCCATTATCAAGGACTCGATTCTATGTCCAAACATCACATGCCAGCCGATGTGATCACCATCATTGGTACTCAAGATATTGCGTATGGTGAGGTGGAATGATAGGACTACTACTTTCTCAATCAGGACCCTAGATTTATTGCGAGCCAAAAAACAAATTTATATGCCCCCTTTCTTTATTTAAGGAGATTCTATCCAATTATATGTTCCGATGCAGAAATGACTAAAGAAAGAATTGTTGAAGACGGCTTAACAGTAAGAGAGAAACCCCTCATCTCGTGTCTAGGAACATCTATGTAGATTAAACGTTCATTCATATTCTTTGATCTTCCTTGGAATGTCCATCATCTTGGTCTCGACCTTGTTGAGCTCTACCATATCGAAAGTTCCTATTTTGCTGCCACTTCGATCGTCTCGGACTCCCTAAAAAAAAATTAATGACCTAGATGGTCAGGGTCTTTCCTGACACTAGCTGAGACAGATGTCCCTTCAACAGTCGTATTCATATTGCCTTGTCTTGGGAACCGCAGTGGACTTATTATCATATATATCATATCTACTCTAAAGATTAAGAGAATAGAGGGTCACCCTTCCATAGATTCAATTGAGATTAATTCTCAGGATCGAGGACTAATCAGAGGCGTGCCTACCGACACCAGTCAAAGTCTTCGGCTTGCACGACGTCTCCTTTTATTTGCTCCAGCTATGAAAAAAAGAATGGGCGCAACACTTATTTCTCTTCTACCGCTCTTGGTTTACTTCTGGCCTTCCTGAACTCCTACACGGGGGGAGTTAGATCTTGGAGTAAGCTACCTTCCATGGGCAATAAACTCAAGAGTTTAGGCCTCTAATTAGGTCTAAATATGGGCTGTTGTCGTACTTAAAGGCGAGGGGCTCCAAATGTGGATGTTATCGGCCTAAGAGAAGAGGGGAGGCAACTTGGGGTTATAGGCAAAGTGCTTTTTTTATATAGGCCTTCATATAAGATAGGATTTCCATTCCTCCCTCCAAATCTAGAAAAGAAAGGAGCTCCGTCTTTTTTTCAGCCTTCTTTTTTTTTTTAAAGGAATATAGTGCCTTCTAGCTTTCAGGGGAATTCAAGTAAAAATCTAGTACAACGAGGAAGAGAAAGGCTACCTACCAGGTAAAAAACAGTGTATGACTATAATAAATCATAAATATATGGGGAGAATGCCCATCCCATTAGATATAATTTGAGCTTCCCCTTTCTTATGATCCTGGACGTGGTACTGACAGATGATCTTTGTATGTTTTTGTATTATTTATAAATTGAAAAAGTTGATGGATCCTGTTGACAGACATAAGAAGTGTGATTCTTAATAGGGGAAGAGAAGCTCTACTCATACTTCTGCTTATGGAAAGACATAAGAAGCACCCTATAAAACATGCAAGATCTCGTAGTAAGCCCTTGTTAGCATATCAGGTTCCATTGAATACAATCCAGGAAAAGCATCTATCTATAGTGATAGTGATCCATCCCCTTGACTTGAGTCTCCACCAAATCTATTTCATGTCTGCTTGTACTGGTTGGTTAGGCTAGGCCGGTTCGAACCTCTTCGCAGTTCTCGATTCTGATTGAACTAGGGAGAATCAATATTGCTGGGGGAGATTGTCTTTCCTCAGATGGCTTATTAACCATGGTATTTTGGAGATTTCATTCTTTTACCAACCCTCCCAACCAACAAAATTCTAATCCTAAGCTCCCAAGCACCTTGGTCACATCTAAGTCCCTATTCAATTGTTCTATTTGGGATGGAAATAAAAAAATCTTCCTTTTGCAAGAAAAGTCGCTAAAAAGCATGGATGGGCCTTCCCTTCCTTCATGTCTCCACCACCCTGTCCTATCCACTCTCCCCAAATATCAACTCATAATTTGGAGAAGAATAATAAGGAAATTCTATTAGGGATATGTTGCCCATGCGCATCATGGCATAGGTAAAAGGGAACGAGGAGGCAAGCCCTCCCCCCCCCATCTTGTTCTCTTTTTCTCCTTGAGTTGAATGAATCTAGGGTTCCAAACCTTGCAAAAGTGATAGGTGTGTGTTCTTTCTTGGAACTCTCTTAGACTGTGTATCCCTTTATACCTGTGTATACAAGCTATAAAGAAAGTAGCTTCTTTGATATGGTTCAGTAAATAGGAATCCCAGTAATACAGTAAACATTGGAAGAAAATAGGAATATTGGTCGATATAGGAATGAAGAAAGGGATTGATAGGCTAGTTTGATTCCAAGCAAAGCAGCAGGGCCTAATCAGTCTTATCGGATGGGGAATTGCATTGGCTAATAGATATTCGTACGATCACACCCTAGGAGAGTACAAATGACAAGTTGCATTCTGGTTCAACTTAGTAGCCCCAATCCACGTACCCACATGAGCATGCAAGTACTCTTTAGCTACTAAGCTTCGAAACAACCCATAGGCTTACTTCGAAGTAGGATCTTGAACTCAATTATTAGAATGAGTTTTATAAGGCTTTCCCTTGGGGGAAGGCTCCCCCAACCCCCATGAGTCGCGTCCTTTCCTGCCTTGAACTAGAACTAGAAAACAAGGATACATAACTATAAGAGAGTAGCTGCCAAAAAAAACTCCCTAAGGTCTCACCAAAGATCCAAAGGAATCGCTTGTGTGCGCATAGCCTTATATTATCTTTGAAAACATCCTCTAGATGGCTAGAAAAATGTTATTTGTTTGGTCCGTTCTAGTGACAACATTTCTATTCTATTCTATTTATGTAGGAGCAGTTGTTTTTGCTTTGTTTGCCAGATTGGTACGCTTTCTTCCTTCTCTCATAGGTAGTTACATTTCAGGCCATTTACGATCATTTAAAGGGCCTTATATTATAGTGTCTAAAGAAATTCAAGATTGTTCTTGCAGAATAAAGCCTACTTACTTGCTTTTTCTGCTTTTAATTTAAGAGCAAGTCGTTTAGCTTTTAATACAAAAGGGTAGGAAAGAGCTTGAACGACCGATTTTACAAGAGGTCATACCCATTTTCATGCATCTCAACGAGATTCAAAGGCGATTCACTGGTAAGAAATATATCTCAAAATGTAATTTTCAACCTCTTTTCATAGAATAGTTTGTTATAGGAATTGTGTGTTTGATCCTTACTCTTATTAAGACTCCACTATTACATTAATTTATTCATTGTTGGTGCAAAACCCTCGAGCTAGGGAACTCTTCATCAAATAGAACTCTTCTTTCTGTAATTCTATATGCATCCTCAAAGGATGTGATCCTGGCTCAGAAAAATCTACAACAACCGTTGGAGGATTCGTTTGTGACTTCCCTCTTGCGTAGAGTTTTCAATCACGATCCAAGTTGAGCAAAGAATCAAAACCTTACCCAATAAATATGGGATTCGTAGAATGTGAACTCGTGATCAAAGTTGATCAAAAGGAGTGGCGTTCTTTTTATAACTTTGAATAGTAAGGTCGGCTGGATGCCTTGGAGGCACCGTTGGTTGCACCGTTGGCAATGACACATTTGAGATCCCCTAACCTTCAGGGGGCTGTAGATTGAGTTCTGGGCTAAGGTTACCAGTTCTGCAACCCTTCGAAACTCCCTTCTGGAAAAGTATCAGTAGATCTACAAGGTTACAATAAATGTCTAAAGAACAAAAAAATGGCTAACTGAGAGTCATTGCCCAACTAAAAGATATGATTTGCTTGTAGAATGTGGGTAGATAGCTTTTTTTGGCCATATGTATTGAAAAAGAGTTCTTTGGGAAAGAAACTACACCAGGCTCCCTAGATCAATGGAATGTCTCGCATAGTTCAATTACATAAACCTTGTTTCCCAAGCTGAGGTCTAAGACCCTTTAGGAAGCAAACCCCAGAAGAAAGATGGAGGGGGCACTACATGCAGTTAAAAAAGGCAGATAAGATCACATAGCATCTCTTACTGGGATCGTCAACAGATAGCATCATCGCATTGAAAATTGACTCATCGGATTAACCAGTTAGACAGAGAGTTCCCCATATTCCATTTCATTGGCAACTGAAATTTCTCTAAATGGATTGCTTGGTACACAGGCTTCAAAAATGAATTGAAAATAATATCGCTTTTCTTTACCTGATCATTGTGCCAAGGGTTGATGGTGCCTTGTGCCGCTCTTAGTTCAGTTTGCCGACCCCATGTCTTATTTTATCTCGATGTTTGAAAGATGTTTTGTTCACATACTCGTTTTCACACATATGTACAGAGAGTCAGTCAAAACTCCACTTTTTAGAAAGTGGGGCCTATGACATAAGGCTCCTCCTATGAACCTATGAACCTCAGAACCTAAGGAATAGAGTTAACCATCGAGAATACTACTCCTTGGGCTGTTCAGTACTTGAATATGTTTGCCGTGGAAAAAGACTACTTTTCTATTTGCTTGCTTGCACGCCTCTACTCATGCAGGACTGACTGTGCAATGCACACTGGCCGTCCATGGAGGCATTATGGTTGGAAGGCCTTCCTTAGAGGCCTCTTCCTCAAAAGTCATGATTGAAGGCAAATGAGTAGAGACCCCTACAAACATATGAAGTCCCGTTTTAAGGGCCTTTGGATGCCTTAGGGGGAAAATTCTCCAGTTCAAGAGAGATTTTATTCTTTTTTCTACTCCCGGATATAGGTACATTACTTCACTTGAATTAGGCAATATAAGAAAGCAAGGTATTTTCTAAAAGGCTCCACGCATAATAACATAGCTTTTATCTCTGATATTCTGTATGATAACTCGATTGTTGGTGCCCTTCCGAGCTGAGATATAAAGGATTGAAATTCATTAGACTTGACATGTCTTCTTCACGATCTCAGGGCAATGAAAATAAATTCTCAAAGATCCATAAACAAATATGTAAAGTTGTATATAAATGTAAAATCATATATAACCCCTTATTTTGATGCAACTATTCCATAGCCTCCTAGAATGACCTGGAGCTCTTCGCTTCTTAGTGTTGACAAAACCAAAGGTGTGGACTGTTGACATATATAGGCTTAAGGTATGAATATATTCTTTCTGTCTCCTCACTCCCTGAATCCATTCTCCGAGGGAAGGGAAGTTGAACTCATACTTGCCATTAAGAGGAATCGCTCCTTGGCAGTACTAGTAAGAACTAAAATCCTAACCTTTGAAATTGAGCCTCTCCAGTCCTAAGATAGTTACTTCTTTATTTGACTTGGTATGCCCAATTAAAAAGGTTTATAGAAGACCTTATCCCTCAAATATCATGTTGAAAGAGAGATTCCTTAGGTTGCTGTTTCATAGAAGAGATATCCATTTGGACAAAGCTGACACAATGGCACCCGCTTTCTTAAGGATTCTAGCTAATTCAACTAGTTTTCTTTTCCAGGAATGAACTAGCCTAGAGGAAATGGGTGTCAAGACTATAAGTCATGTATGCATGAAGAGTTTATAGGAGAAGACATTCTCAGTCAAAGGTAGGGAAGTCTTCCTAGCTTTAGGGTCAATCGAATAGATAGAAGATCTAGCGCCTCGGTTACAGAGAATGGGGCACGAGTTCGTGACCTTATAGAATAGTGTTTTGTGATCCCGGAGAAAGCTATCATAGTGATTTCACTAGACTTGAAAGCAAATGAAACAAACCATGATAAAGCTTTAACCAAGAGTAGTTTGCGGAGTATGACATCTTGGGTTGAAGTTTTCTGGATTCCTAGTCTACTATAACTAACTTAATAGAATATGGTATTAAATAATAATTTTTTTCTAATTAACGTGGATGCGGAACCTGAAAATGTGATCAATATAACTAGTACTAGTACATAACAACATTATTAACTACACTGATAAAGTAATCTTAAGATTAGGCTTCACTCCAAAATGAGCTATTATTAATTAGTTATAACATATAGCATGTGTACTTACTTAAGAGTGTATAGGATGGATAATTGAGTATGCATGCAATGCAAGGATAATGGAAATGAAATGATGATAAATTAGTAAAAATGTAACGAGGGTGTACATGTTTACACTTTAACAATAGTATATTAGTACGTACGTACTAAATGAGGAGAGTGGGTGGGGTAGAGAAGATACATACAAACAATCTAAATAGCCAGCGGCACTCACTCTGCTCTGCAAAATCTGTCACCCTATGCTACGATTCCCGTTACCCCACCTTTTATTTTATCAGATCGGTACTCACTCTACTCCTATAAATATATAACACTACACTCTCATCATCATAATTACATACGTACATTCCCTTTCATTCTCCCTGAGAAAACCAATTAATTAATGGCAGAACCAAGGCAACTTGTTTACGATTTCTGGAACCAGTCCTCTTATTCTTCCACCGCCTCCCCCGCATATCTTGTGGATCATCAGCACCCAACCATGATCCCTAAACCATAAGCAAAGGTTCCATCTTCTTGAATGTTCTCTTCCCTCTACTGTTTTCACAATTTTTGCACTTCTCATGCTCTTGGAGTACACCAGAATGCTCATAAGCATGAAAGAGCAGCTTCTCGCCGTAATATGTTCTCCACCACCACCACCACCATCATCGACTCCTCCAACGGTAACAACAAGAATAGTAATATGGTCCGCATCCATTTTCTTAAGAACAACAACGACATGGAGCCACCGTCTCTCATCATGCCTCAACACAACGGAAAATATTCTTTCTTAGGAAGGATTCCCCTTACTGGGTTGGGACTATTACACCAAGTGAAGATTAGGAAGGAATGGAAAGATAGGAAGCATGAAGAGCTAATGGAAAGAAAAAAGTAAGAAATAACAGATCTGTGATAGAAATCGAATACGATTAAGTAACTAGGGGCAACATACGGACTTCAGAGCGTCAAGTCATACACAAACTGAAGTTACCTCACAACCTGAAGAAAGAAAGAAGCTTCGGCAGGGTCTAAGAAGACGTGTAAGACAGCGAGGAGCCGGGGCTACAATATTGTAAGGCGTCAAGAAGCCCAATTTTTGGCTCTTTTGTCGTGTCTTATGGGCATGTTCACAAAGTAAAAGTCTCTCCATGGGCAGCGTATGCTTTGGCACAAAGCAAATAGGCAAGCAGTTTAGAATCAAAGCAGAATTCTTTAACTTTTCAGTGTCCGCATTTTTTCCTGCCTCTAACAGTTCTCCTAATCGGGCAAGGTAATCGGCTAACCAGGTATTCATATTCAGAGCTAAGTCCCAGGGAGGCAGGTTGGAATGTAAGGGCATAGGTTAGAGTCTCGTCCTACGAATTATAGCCTTTGAAGGACACCCACGGGATGCGCTGTACGGTAGTAGTTTATGTTAGCTGCTTATCCGGTGCTTTCTTTACGACTTTCAACATAATTGAAGAAACTCTTGTTTAGGAAAGACGTCATTCCCGTCCCTTGTAGTGCGTTTTCAACCCCTTACTTTGACTTGGTAAATTACATTTGAATTCACTCCAATTCCAACATGTACTAAATTATCTGCAATACCAGTTCTACGTGTATACTATGTCCATAGCCTTTAGTTTAGTTGCGGAGTTAGAAACTACTATATATAGATAGTTCCCGATTTCTATATCCTCCCTACGAATAGAAGCTCTTATCTCTCTAGCTCATGAATAAATCACCCGTTTGAAAGGAATAGGCGGAATAGAATGAAGGAATGATTCTATCTTCCATCATTTCAGAGGTGACGACTCCTTTTCTGCCTTTATATCTATACTTCCTTTCCGAAGGAGCAATTTATCGAATAATTGAGCTTATAGCTGGGCTGGTTATTCGGAGCCAGAAATTTGCTATAAAATTTTATCCCGCAACAAGAAGAACATCGCTTAGGGTCACCGTGGTGTGGCTGAATGTAGAGTAGTCCGTCCTTACAACCTTTGATCACTAAATTATTTAAAACTTCAGAAGATGGTTAGGGTAGCTTGCTTCCAATACACTGCACTAGATGGGCATGTACTCGTAGTAATCAGCCCATAATGCCTCTCTTCTTTACTAAATACTATTTCGGATGAAGGGGAATTAGGTCGCTCTTTGATCTGCAAAATAAGGCTTAGGGGGAGCTCTCTCTTTTATGGTCGAGACCTCTCCATACAAAGAAAGTGAATCACAATGGATCGAAGCACTCAATTTCCTTCCAATTAGTGAGATTCTATCTCTTACCTGAAAAATTGTGGTGAAGCCCTCCCTTTATTCCTCAGAATAGAGGGGGCAGCAAGAATTAGAATAAACCTGTAACGACCTGTTTAGTCGTTTTGAGTAGCAGATTTTATTTCTGGAAAAACTCGGTGAGACGACGGATACCATGACAGGCCGTCATGGGCACGACGGACCGTCGAGGGTGTCTCGTTCCAGAACACTTAGAATTCTGAAATTTGGGTACTAAAATCGACTCTCTGTAATCTGTGACGGACCTTCAGGATGGACGGTCACAGTGACGACGAACCGTCGTGAACTCCCGTTTCAAAACACTTCAACTCTTGAGAATTTGGTACAGGGAATGATTCTCTGAACGTCATGACGGAAGTGCAGGACGGACCGTCACAGGCGTGACGGGCCGTCACACACTCCTGAGTGAAAAATGGAGTTTCTGGTCCTTGTGACGACCTGCATGACGGATCATCGCAGGCGCGACGGGCCGTCACAGGTTGCGTAAGTCGCAGTTTGGGTCGGATTTCTTTACACGTTTTAAGGGACGTTTTGGACTATTCTTTCCTTAATTATAAAGTTAGAGGGTTAATATTAATAAGTTTAATTACTTGGGGGTTAAAAGAGGCAACCTTAAGTTAATTAGTGGGTTATTATTGTCATCCTTTACACTTAATTATATGTTAATTAGGGTAAAAGGAAGAGGGTTTGGATAAAATAAAATAGAAAGAGCAAAGAGAGAAAGAGAGAAATCGAACAAGGCAGAGGGAGTATCAAAACTTGGGAAATTGCTTGTTGATTCCAATTCTTCGGTGGAGGTAGGTTATGGTTTTTACGATATTCGTAGTGAACTCTTAATAGTGAATGATATGTATTGATAGTATTGTAAACCCTGCTATATGCTTAATTGTATGCTTCCATGATTGTGATTATGAAATTGTGATGAAATAAGCATGATGAAGCTGTTGAATCCTAAATACTGAAAGAAACCCTAATTCACTTGTTAATGATGATGCCTTGGTAAAAAAGAAGGCTTGATAAATTATATAATGAGATGAATGGTGCCTTAGTATAAAGAAGGCTTGATAAATTATATAATGAGATTGATGATGCCTTAGTATAAAAGCAGGCATGATGAATTAGGGGATCGGGTGCCACGTTCCGGTACCAGGATAGAAATAGAGGATCAGGTGCCACGTTCTGGTACCAGGATAGAAATATGGATCGGAGTGTCACGTTCCAACACTAGGATAGTATATGGATCGGGTGCCGCGTTCCGGTACTAGGATAGAATGAGGATCGGAGTGTCACGTTCCGACACCAGGATAGTATATGGATCGGGTGCCACGTTCCGGTACCAGGATAGAATGAGGATCGGAGTGCCACGTTCCGGTACAAGGATAGAATATGGATCGGAGTGTCACGTACCGACACAAGAGGAAGAAAGAAAATGAATCTTGAAAGATGATAAATATACTCAATCTAATGAACCCAATTCCCAATTGAGTATGGTATTGAGGCTTGAGTCCTCATGTGTGAACTTGACGGTAATTGTTAATGATATAGTACTTGTTGTTGCTACATGTTAAGCATCATAGTTTATTTATAATATTACTTGATATATATTGTCTTCTATTTTGAGTGGCCGATGATATCTACTCAGTACTTGTGGTTGTACTGACCCCCTACTTTTATGTTTTCTTCTTTGTTATTTGTGGAGTGCAGCAAACGTGCCGTCGTCTTCAACTCAACCGCAACTCTAGCCAGTCTTCATCAAGCCAGATTTCAGGGTGAGCTAATGCGTCTAGCTTGGACTGGATCTTCTTCTTCAAGTCTTGATGCCTTGAACTTCCGGCATGGACTAGCTTTTATTTGTTTTAGTTTCTTAGACATTCTTAGTTTAGTAATTTGATCATAGATGTTCTTTTGATGATGACTTCCAGATTTTGGGGAATAATAGATGTTGAACTTTAGTAGTTATTGAATCGGTTTTTATCAATGAGTTAAGTCTTCCGCATTATTTTCTGTTGTTATACATTGAAATGTTAAGGTTTAGATTGGTTGGTTCGCTCACATAGGAGGGTAAATGTGGGTGCCAGTACCGGCTCGGTTTTGGGTCGTGATAAACTTGGTATCAGAGCCATTAGGTTCGTTGGTCTCATCACACAAGAACGAGTCTAGTAGAGTCTTAAGGAACGGTAGGGGGACGCCTTTACTTTTCTTTGAGAGGCTATAGGACTTTCAGAAAATTCCATTCTTTCATTCTTTCTTTCATGCTACTACTTGAGTCCAATTGGTATCTAGGTGATACAAATTGGTATCTGACCATCTTCACTCTATTTCGCAGATGGTTAGAACTAGAGCAACGACCGCACCAGCAGCGACCCCGGCAAGACAGGATGCGTCTGAGCCAGCCACTGGGGCTGTAGCTCGAGGAGGATCAGTGGCAAGAGGCCGTGGTAGAGGTCGTGGGAGGACGTCCTCTAGAGGAAGAGGACGAGCACCTAGCCCATCTGGTACTAGGGCGGTGACTCCTCCACCGACTGAGGATGTGATAAGAGAGGGTGAGGAAGGGGAGAATGAACAAGTGCAAAATGAGGAATTGCCAGCCCTACCTACCCCAGAGATGATCAACCAGGTACTTGCTTATCTTAGCGGGTTATCTGATTAGGGTCAAGCACCTCCAGTTGTTTCTCCACCAACACCTCCGGTTTCAGAAATACGACATGTGGCTACTATGGCTCCCCGCATGGATGCCTCATTGGAAATAGGCACGTTTCCACGTCTGACTCATGGGCCTATAATGACAAATGATCAGCATGAATTTTTCAGTAAGTTCTTGAAATTGAAACCTCCAGTCTTCAAGGGTGCTGAATCAGAGGATGCCTACGATTTTCTGGTTGATTGTCATGAGCTACTACATAAGATGGGTACAGTGGAGCGGTTCAGTGTTGAGTTCGTGAGTTATCAGCTTCAAGGGAATGCCAAAATGTGGTGGCGGTCACATGTTGAGTATCAACCAACAGAGGCACCGCCTATGACTTGGGCATCATTCTCTAGCTTGTTTATGGAGAAGTATATCCCAAGGACTTTGAGAGATAGAAAAAGGGATGAGTTCTTGAGTCTAGAGCAAGGTAGAATGACGGTTAATGCATATGAGGCTAAATTCCGTGCATTATCCAGGTATGCCACCCAACTTTGTTTCAGTCCACAAGAACGGATTCGCCGTTTTTTGAAGGGGTTGAGGTCAGAATTGCGGATTTCAGTCTTACTGGTAGCGGCTACGGTAAAATCCTTCCAAGAGGTGGTAGACTTTGTGATAGAGGTGGAAGGAGTGAAGCCAGATGACTTCACCACGACATCAACATCAAAGAGATTTCGAAAGGGAGGTGAGTTCAACGGTTCGTATACTAGAGGACAGAGTTCTGGAGGCTACTCAGTTCGACCAATTTAGTCTTCACTACAGACTGTAGTTGAGGGTCCACCTCAGACCGGTCAACACTTCTCTGAGAGGCCGATGCTTGAACCAAGAGAATGTTATGGATGTGGGGAGATTGGACACATTAAGAGGTATTGTCCAAAACAGAGTTACAGAACCCCACTAGCTAGAGGTAGAGGTGGTCATGGTAGAGGCCGTTATTCTGGAGGGCGTGGTGGCCGAGGTAATGGTGGTCACCAAAACGGCAGCGGTGAAGGGCAAACCGGAGCCCCTACATCACAACATGGTAGGGGCAACGGGCAAACAAACGAAAGGGCCCATTGTTATGCTTTTCCTGGGAGATCTGAAGAGGAGACATCAGATGCTGTCATCACAGGTAATCTTTTGATTTGTGATTGCATGGCTTCCGTATTGTTTGATCCTGGATCCACATTTTCATATGTATCGTCCTCATTTGCTAATGGTCTTAATTTACATTGTGAATTACTTGACATGCCTATTCGTGTTTCTACTCCGGTGCGTGAGTCGGTGATAGTTGAAAAAGTATATAGGTCTTGTTTAGTTAATTTTGTGGGGAGCGACACTTATGTAGATTTGGTTATCTTAGAAATGGTTGACTTTGACGTAATTCTTGGTATGACTTGGCTTTCTCCGAATTTTGCAATTTTGGATTGTAATGCTAAGACTGTGACGTTAGCCAAGCCTGGGACAGATCCGTTAGTGTGGGAGGGCGACTACACTTCCAATTCGGTTCGTATCGTGTCCTTTCTTCATGACCAGAAGATGGTTAGTAAGGGTTGTTTAGCTTTCTTGGTACATCTCAGGGATGACACTACCCAAGTACCCCCAATTGAGTCGGTTTCGGTAGTCCGTGAATTTTTGGATGTGTTCCCTGCAGATCTTCCTGGTATGCCACCAGATAGGGATATTGACTTTTGTATTGATCTTGAACCGGGTACTCGCCCCATTTCTATACCCCCTTATAGAATGGCTCCCGCGGAGTTAAGAGAGTTAAAGGCACAACTTCAAGAGTTGTTGAGCAAAGGCTTCATTAGACCAAGTGCATCTCCTTGGGGTGCTCGGGTTTTGTTTATGAAGAAGAAGATGGGAGTTTTCGGATGTGCATAGACTATAGACAACTTAACAAGGTAACTATTAAGACCAAGTATCCTCTACCTCGCATTGATGACTTGTTCGATCAATTACAAGGTGCTTGTGTCTTCTCTAAAATCGACTTGAGATCCGGTTATCACCAATTGAAAATACGGGCAGCGGATGTGCCAAAGACTGCTTTTCGAACTAGGTATGGGCACTACGAATTTATGGTAATGTCTTTTGGTCTTACGAATGCCCCTGCTTCTTTAATGAGCTTGATGAATGGGATTTTTAAGCCATATTTGGATCTCTTTGTGATCGTGTTTATTGATGATATACTGATATACTCTAAAAGTAAGAAGGAACATGAGGAGCATTTGAGAATTGTATTGGAAATGTTGAGGGAGAAAAAGCTTTATGCCAAGTTCTCTAAGTGTGAGTTTTGGCTAGATGCAGTGTCCTTCTTGGGACATGTGATTTCTAAGGATGGAATGATGGTGGATCCTTCTAAGATCGAAACAGTGAAGAACTGGGTGAGACCTACAAACGTGTCAGAAATAAGGAGTTTTGTTGGTTTAGCTAGTTACTACCGCCGATTTGTCAAGGGGTTCTCTTCCATTGCTTCCCAATTGACGAACATGACTAAGCAGAATGTTCCATTTGTATGGTCGGACGAATGTGAGGAAAGCTTTCAGAAGCTCAAGACCTTGTTGACTATCGCACCTATCCTTACCTTGCCAGTAGAGGGTAAGAATTTCATTGTTTATTGTGATGCATACTATTCTGGTTTGGGTGCAGTGCTAATGCAAGAGAAGAGTGTGATTGCTTATGCTTCAAGACAATTAAAGGTGCATGAACGTAACTATCCGACCCATGATTTGGAATTGGCCGCGGTAGTATTTGCATTAAAGCAATGGAGGCACTACCTATACGGGGTTAAGTGTGAGGTCTATACGGATCATCGTAGCCTACAGTATGTCGTTACTCAGAAAGATTTGAACTTTAGACAGAGGAGATGGATGGAATTACTGAAGGACTATGACATCACTATTTTGTATCATCCGGGAAAAGCAAATGTTGTGGCGGATGCTTTAAGTAGAAAGGCCGGAAGCATGGGAAGTCTATCTCATTTGCAAATTTCTAGACGCCCATTGGCTAGAGAGGTTCAGAATCTGGCTAATGACCTTATGAGGTTAGAAATAAATGAGAAGGGAGGATTGTTAGCTTGTGTGGAGGCAAGATCTACCTTCCTTGAAAAGATTAAGGGAAAGAAGTTTGATGATAATAAATTGATCTGGATCCGAGATAAAGTGTTGCAAGGAGAGGCTAAAGAAGCAACAATCGATGATGAAGGTGTGTTGAGGATTAAGGGGAGGGTATGTTTACCCCGCGTCGATGATTTGATCAACACTATTCTGACAGAGGCTCATAGTTCAAGGTATTCGATACATCCGGGTGCAACCAAGATGTACCGTGACCTAAAGCAACACTTTTGGTGGAGTAGAATGAAGCGTGATATTGTTGATTTTATTGCCAAATGTCCAAACTGTCAACAAGTAAAGTATGAGCACCGGAGGCCCGGAGGAACACTTCAGAGGATGCCCATTCCTGAATGGAAGTGGGAGAGAATCGCGATGGACTTCGTGGTTGGACTTCCTAAGACATTGGGTAAGTATGACTCTATTTGGGTGATTGTTGATAGGTTAACTAAGTCCGCTCATTTCATTCCGGTCAAGGTGACCTACAATGCAGAGAAGTTAGCCAAAATCTACATCTCAGAAATTGTTCGATTGCATGGAGTTCCACTCTCCATCATATCAGATAGAGGTACGCAGTTTACTTCTATGTTTTGGGGAACATTGCATGTTGAATTAGGTACTAGATTGGACCTTAGTACTGCATTTCACCCTTAGACCGATTGTCAGTCCGAGCGAACAATTCAAGTGTTGGAGGATATGCTTCGTGCATGTGTGATAGAGTTTGGTGGTCATTGGGATAACTTATTACCCTTGGAAGAGATTTCATACAATAATAGCTATCACTCCAGTATTGACATAGCTCCATTTGAAGCATTGTATGGGAGGAGATGTACGTCTCCCATTGGTTGGTTTGATGCATTTGAGGTCAGACCTTGGGGTACTGATCTGTTGAGGGATTCTATGGAGAAGGTGAAATCCATCCAAGAAAAGCTTCTAGCGGCGCAAAGTAGGCAAAAGGAGTATGCAGACCGAAAGGTTAGAGACTTGGAGTTCATGGAGGGTGAACAAGTCTTTTTGAAGGTTTCACCCATGAAAGGGGTGATGCGGTTTGGTAAAAGGGGTAAGCTAAGTCCAAGGTATATTGGACCATTTGAGGTACTAAAGCGAGTAGGGGAGGTAGCTTATGAATTAGCCTTACCTCCAGGGATGTCCGGAGTGCATCCGGTATTTCATGTGTCCATGTTGAAAAGGTACCATGGGGATGGAAACTACATCATCCGTTGGGATTCTGTTCTGTTTGATGAGAATTTGACTTACGAAGAGGAACCTGTGGCTATTTTAGATAGAGAGGTTCGCAAGTTGAGGTCGAGAGAAATTGCATCCATCAAAGTTCAATGGAAGAATCGACCGGTTGAAGAAGCCACTTGGGAGAAGGAGGCTGATATGCAAGAAAAATACCCACATCTGTTTACAGATTCAGGTACTCCTTTTCGCCCTTGTTTTTCTTCTTTTGATCGTTCGGGGACGAACGATGGGTAAATTGGTATCTATTGTAACGACCTGTTTAGTCGTTTTGAGCAGCAGATTTTATTTCTGGAAAAACTGGGTGAGACGACGGATACCACGACGGGCCGTCATGGGCACGACGGACCGTCGAGGATGTCTCATTCCAGAACACTTAGAATTCTGAAATTTGGGTCCTAAAATCGACTCTCTGTAATCTGTGACGGACCTGAAGGATGGACGGTCACAGTGAAGACGAACCGTCGTGAACTCCTATTTCAAAACACTTCAACTCTTGAGAATTTGGTACAGGGAACGATTCTCTAAACGTCATGACGGAAGTGCAGGACGGACCGTCACAGGCATGACGGGCCGTCACAGGCGTGACGGGCCGTCACAGACTCCTTAGTGAAAAATGGAGTTTCTGGTCCTTGTGACGACCTGCATGACGGAACGTCGCAGGCGCGACGGGCCGTCACAGGTTGCGTAAGTCCCAGTTTGGGTCAGATTTCTTTCCACGTTTTAAGGGACGTTTTGGACTATTCTTTCCTTAATTATAATGTTAGAGGGTTAATATTAATAAGTTTAATTACTTAGGGGTTAAAAGAGGTAAACTTAAGTTAATTAGTGGGTTATTATTGTCATCATTTACACTTAATTATATGTTAATTAGGGTAAAAGGAAGAGGGTTTGAATAAAAGAAAATAGAAAGAGCAAAGAGAGAAAGAGCGCAATCGAACGAGGCAGAGGGAATATCAAAGCTTGGGAAATTGCTTGTTGATTCCAATTCTTCGGTGGAGGTAGGTTATGGTTTTTACGATATTCGTAGTGAACTCTTAATAGTGAATGATATGTATTGATAGTAATGTAAACCCTGCTATATGCTTAATTGTATGCTTGCATGATTGTGATTATGAAATTGTGATGAAATAAGCATGATGAAGCTGTTGAATCCTAAATCCTGAAAGAAACCCTAATTCACTTGTTAATGATGATGCCTTGGTATAAAAAAAGGCTTTATAAATTATATAATGAGATGAATGGTGCCTTAGTATAATGAAGGCTTGATAAATTATATAATGAGATTGATGATGCCTTAGTATAAAAGATGGCATGATGAATTAGGGGATCGGGTGCCACGTTCCGGTACCAGGATAGAAAGATGGATCGGAGTGTCACGTTCCGACACCAGGATAGTATATGGATCGGGTGCCACGTTCCGGTACCAGGATAGAATGAGGATCGGAGTGTCACGTTCCGACACCAGGATAGTATATGGATCGGGTGCCACGTTCCGATACCAGGATAGAATGAGGATCGGAGTGCCACGTTCCGGCACCAGGATAGAATATGGATCGGAGTGTCACATACCGACACAAGAGGAAGAAAGATAATGAATCTTGAAAGATGATAAATATACTCAATCTAATGAACCCAATTCCCAAATGAGTATGGTATGGAGGCTTGAGTCCTCATGTGTGAACTTGACGGTAATTGTTAATGATATAGTGCTTGTTGTTGCTACATGTTAAGCATCATAGTTGATTTATAATATTACTTCATATATATTGTCTTCTATTTTGAGTTGGCCGATGATATCTACTCAGTACTTGTGGTTGTACTGACCCCCAACTTTTATGTTTTCTTCTTTGTTATTTGTGGAGTGCAGCAAACGTGCCGTCATCTTCAACTCAACCGCAACTCTAGCCAGTCTTCATCAAGCCAGATTTCAGGGTGAGTTAATGCGTCTAGCTTGGACTGGATATTCTTCTTCAAGTCTTGATGCCTTGAACTTCCGGCATGGACTAGCTTTTATTTATTTTAGTTTCTTAGACATTTTTAGTTTAGTAATTTGATCATAGATGTTCTTGTGATGATGACTTCCAGATTTTGGGGAATAATTGATGTTGAACTTTAGTAGTTATTGAATTGGTTTTTATCAATGAGTTAAGTCTTCCGCATTATTTTCTACTGTTATACATTGAAATGTTAAGGTTTAGATTGGTTGGTTCGCTCACATAGGAGGGTAAATGTGGGTGCCAGTCGCGGCTCGGTTTTGGGTCGTGATAAACTTGGTATCAGAGCCATTAGGTTCGTTGGTCTCATCACACAAGAACGAGTCTAGTAGAGTCTTAAGGAACGGTAGGGGGACGCCTTTACTTTTCTTTGATCGGCTATAGAACTTTAGGAAAATTCCATTCTTTCATTCTTTCTTTCGTGCTACTACTTGAGTCCAATTGGTATCTAGGTGATACAAATTGGTATCTGACCATCTTCACTCTATTTTGCAGATGGTTAGAACTAGAGCAACGACCGCACCAGCAGTGACCCCGGTAAGACATGATGCGTCTGAGCCAGCCACTGGGGCTGTAGCTCGAGGAGGATCAGTGGCAAGAGGCCGTGGTAGAGGCCGTGGAAGGACGTCCTCTAGAGGAAGAGGACGAGCACGTAGCCCATCTGGTACTAGGGCGGTGACTCCTCCACCGACTGAGGATGTGATAAGAGAGGGTGAGGAAGGGGAGAATGAACAAGTGCAAAATGAGGAATTGCCAGCCCAACCTACCCCAGAGATGATCAACAATGTACTTGCTTATATTAGTGGGTTATCTGATCAGGGTCAGGCACCTCCAGTGGTTTCTGCACCAACACCTCCGGTTTCAGAGATACGACATGCGGCTACTATGGCTCCCCGTATGGATGCCTCATTGGAAATAGGCACGTTTCCACGTCTGACTACTAGGCCTATAATGACAAATGATCAGCATGAACTTTTCAGTAAGTTCTTTAAATTGAAACCTCCAATCTTCAAGGGTGCTGAATCAGAGGATGCCTACGATTTTCTTGTTGATTGTCATGAGCTACTACAAAAGATGGGTATAGTGGAGCGGTTCGGTGTTGAGTTCGTGAGTTATCAGCTTCAAGGGAACGCCAAAATGTGGTGGCGGTCACATGTTGAGTGTCAACCAACAGAGGCACCGCCTATGACTTGGGCATCATTCTCTAGCTTGTTTATGGAGAAGTATATCCCAAGGACTTTGAGAGATAGAAAAAGGGATGAGTTCTTGAGTCTAGATCAAGGTAGAATGAAGGTTAATGCATATGAGGCTAAATTCCGTGCATTATCCATGTATGCCACCCAACTTTGTTTCAGTCCACAAGAATGGATTCGCCGTTTTGTGAAGGGGTTGAGGTCAGAATTACGGATTTCAGTCTTACAGGTAGCGGCTACGGCAAAATCCTTCCAAGAGGTGGTAGACTTTGTGATAGAGGTGGAAGGAGTGAAGCCAGATGACTTAACCACGACATCGACATCAAAGAGGTTTCGAAAGGGAGGTGAGTTCAACGGTTCGTATACTAGAGGACAGAGTTCTGGAGGCTACTCAGTTCGACCAATTCAGTCTTCAATATAGACTGTAGTTGGGGGTCCACCTCAGACCGGTCAACACTTCTCTGAGAGGCCGATGCTTGAACCCAGAGAATGTTATGGATGTGGGGAGATTGGACACATTAAGAGGTATTGTCCAAAACAGAGTTACAGAACCCCACTAGCTAGAGGTAGAGGTGGTCATGGTAGAGGCCGTTATTTTGGAGGGCGTGGTGGCCGAGGTAATGGTGGTCACCAAAACGGCAGAGGTGAAGGGCAAACGAAGCCCCTACATGACAACATGGTAGGGGCAACGGGCAAACAAACGAAAGGGCCCATTGTTACGCTTTTCCTGGGAGATCTGAAGCGGAGACATCAGATGCTGTCATCACAGGTAATCTTTTGATTTGTGATTGCATGGCTTCCGTATTGTTTGATCCTGGATCCACATTTTCATATGTATCGTCCTCATTTGCTAGTGGTCTTAATTTACATGTGAATTACTTGACATGCCTATTCGTGTTTCTACTCCGGTGGGTGAGTCGGTGATAGTTGAAAAAGTATATAGGTCTTGTTTAGTGAATTTTGTGGGGAGCGACACTTATGTAGATTTGGTTATCTTAGAAATGGTTGACTTTGACGTAATTCTGGGTATGACTTGGCTTTCTCCGAATTTTGCGATTTTGGATTGTAATGCTAAGATTGTGACGTTAGCCAAGCCTGGGACAGATCCGTTAGTGTGGGAGGGCGACTACACTTCCAATCCGGTTCGTATCGTGTCCTTTCTTCGTGCCCAGAAGATGGTTAGTAAGGGTTGTTTAGCTTTCTTGGCACATCTCAGGGATGACACTACCTAAGTACCCCCAATTGAGTCGGTTTCGGTAGTCCGTGAATTTTTGGATGTGTTCCCCGCAGATCTTCCTGGTATGCCACCAGATAGGGATATTGACTTCTGTATTGATCTTGAACCGGGTACTCGCCCCATTTCTCTACCCCCTTATAGAATGGCTCCCGTGGAGTTAAGAGAGTTAAAGGCACAACTTCAAGAGTTGTTGAGCAAAGGCTTCATTAGACCAAGTGCATCTCCTTGGGGTACTCCGGTTTTGTTTGTGAAGAAGAAGGATGGGAGTTTTCGGATGTGCATAGACTATAGACAACTGAACAAGGTAATTATTAAGAACAAGTATCCTCTACCTCGCATTGATGACTTGTTCGATCAGTTACAAGGTGCTTGTGTCTTCTCTAAAATCGACTTGTGATCCGGTTATCACCAATTGAAAATACGGGCAGCGGATGTGCCAAAGACTACTTTTCGAACTAGGTATGGGCACTACGAATTTGTGGTAATGTCTTTTGGTCTTACGAATGCCCCTGCTTCTTTCATGAGCTTGATGAATGGGATTTTTAAGCCATATTTGGATATCTTTGTGATCATGTTTATTGATGATATACTGATATACTCTAAAAGTAAGAAGGAACATGAGGAGCATTTGAGAATTGTATTGGAAA
Source organism: Solanum corneliomulleri (assembly GCA_027704805.1). Lineage (NCBI taxonomy): Eukaryota > Viridiplantae > Streptophyta > Magnoliopsida > Solanales > Solanaceae > Solanum > Solanum corneliomulleri. Next base: position 22,248,536 of record JAKWIY010003052.1, read on the forward strand.
TGTTGAGGGAGAAAAAGCTTTATGCCAAGTTCTCTAAGTGTGAGTTTTGGCTAGATGCAGTGTCCTTCTTGGGACACGTGGTTTATAAGTATGGAGTGATGGTGGATCCTTCTAAGATCGAAACAGTGAAGAATTGGGTGAGACCTACAAACGTGTAAGAAATAAGGAGTTTTGTTGGTTTAGCTAGTTACTACCACCGATTTGTCAAGGGGTTCTCTTCCATTGCTTCCCAATTGACGAACTTGACTAAGCAGAATGTTCCATTTGTATGGTCGGACGAATGTGAGGAAAGCTTTCAGAAGCTCAAGACCTTGTTGACTACCGCACCTATCCTTACCTTGCCAGTAGAGGGTAAGAATTTCATTGTTTATTGTGATGCATCCTATTCTGGTTTGGGTGCAGTGCTAATGCAAGAGAAGAGTGTGATTGCTTATGCTTCAAGACAATTAAAGGTGCATGAACGTAACTATCCGACCCATGATTTGGAATTGGCCGCGGTAGTATTTGCATTAAAGCAATGGAGGCACTACCTATACGGGGTTAAGTGTGAGGTCTATACGGATCATCGTAGCCTACAGTATGTCTTAGTCAGAAAGATTTGAACTTGAGACAGAGGAGATGGATGGAATTACTGAAGGACTATGACCTCACTATTTTGTATCATCCGGGAAAAGCAAATGTTGTGGCGGATGCTTTAAGTAGAAAGGCCGGAAGCATGGGAAGTCTAGCTCATTTGCAAATTTCTAGACGCCCATTGGCTAGAGAGGTTCAGAATCTCGCTAATGACCTTATGAAGTTAGAAATAAATGAGAAGGGAGGATTGTTAGCTTGTGTGGAGGCAAGATCTTCCTTCCTTGACAAGATTAAGGGAAGGCAGTTTGACGATAATAAATTGATCTGGATCCGAGATAAAGTGTTGCAAGGAGAGTCTAAAGAAGCAACAATCAATGATGAAGGTGTGTTGAGGATTAAGGGGACGGTATGTGTACCCCGCGTCAATGATTTGATCAACACTATTATGACAGAGGCTCATAGTTCAAGGTATTCGATACATCCGGGTGCAACCAAGATGTACCGTGACCTAAAGCAACACTTTTGGTGGAGTAGAATGAAGCGTGATATTGTTGATTTTATTGCAAAATGTCCAAACTGTCAATAAGTAAAGTATGAGCACCAGACGCCCGGAGGAACACTTCAGAGGATGCCCATTCCTGAATTGAAGTGGGAGAGAATCGCGATGGACTTTGTGGTTGGACTTCCTAAGACATTGGGTAAGTATGACTCTATTTGGGTGATTCTTGATAGGTTAACTAAGTCCGCTCATTTCATTCCGGTCAAGGTGACCTACAATGCAGAGAAGTTAGCCAAAATCTACATCTCAGAAATTGTTCGATTGCATGGAGTTCCACTCTCCATCATATCAGATAGAGGTACGCAGTTCACTTATAAGTTTTGGGGAACATTGCATGCTGAATTAGGTACTAGATTGGACCTTAGTACTGCATTTCACCCTCAGACCGATGGTTAGTCCGAGCGAACGATTCCAGTGTTGGAGGATATGCTTCATGCATGTGTGATAGAGTTTGGTGGTCATTGGGATAACTTCTTACCCTTGGCAGAGTTTTCATACAATAATAGCTATCACTCCAGTATTGACATGGCTCCATTTGAAGCATTGTATGGGAGGAGATGTAGGTCTCCCATTGGTTGGTTTGATGCATTTGAGGTCAGACCTTGGGGTACTGATTTGTTGAGGGATTCTATGGAGAAGGTGAAATCCATCCAAGAAAAGCTTCTAGCGGCGCAAAGTAGGCAAAAGGAGTATGCAGACCGAAAGGTTAGAGACTTGGAGTTCATGGAGGGTGAACAAGTCTTGTTGAAGGTTTCACCCATGAAAGGGGTGATGCGGTTTGGTAAAAAGGGGTAAGCTAAGTCCAAGGTATATTGGACAATTTGAGGTAATAAAGCGAGTAGGGGAGGTAACTTATAAATTAGCCTTACCTCCAGGGCTGTCCGGAGTGCATCCGGTATTTCATGTGTCCATGTTGAAAAGGTACCATGGGGATGGAAACTACATCATCCGTTGGGATTTTGTTCTGCTTGATGAGAATTTGACTTACGAAGAGGAACCTGTGGCTATTTTAGATAGAGAGGTTCGCAAGTTGAGGTCGAGAGAAATTGCATCCATCAAAGTTCAATGGAAGAATCGACCGGTTGAAGAAGCCACTTGGGAGAAGGAGGCTGATATGCAAGAAAAACACCCACATCTGTTTACAGATTCAGGTACTCCTTTTCGCCCTTGTTTTCTTCTTTTGATTGTTTGGGGACGAACGATGGGTAAATTGGTATCTATTGTAACGACCTGTTTAGTCGTTTTGAGTAGAAGATTTTATTTCTGGAAAAACTGGGTGAGACGACGGATACCACGACGGGCCGTCATGGGCACAACGGACCGTCGAGGGTGTCTCTTTCCAGAACACTTAGAATTCTGAAATTTGGGTACTAAAATCGACTCTCTGTAATCAATGACGGACCTGCAGGACGGACGGTCACAGTGAAGACGAACCGTCGTGAACTCCCGTTTCAAAACACTTAAACTCTTGAGAATTTGGTACAGGGAACGATTCTTTGAACGTCATGACGGAAGTGCAGGACGGACCGTCACAGGCGTGACGGGCCGTCACAGACTCCTTAGTGAAAAATGGAGTTTCTGGTCCTTGTGATGACCTGCATGACGGACCGTCGCAGGCGCGACGGGCCATCACAGGTTGCGTAAGTCCCAGTTTGGGTCGGATTTCTTTACACGTTTTAAGGGACGTTTTGGACTATTCTTTCCTTAATAATAAAGTTAGAGAGTTAATATTAATAAGTTTAATTACTTGGGGGTTAAAAGAGGTAACCTTAAGTTAATTAGTGGGTTATTATTGTCATCCTTTACACTTAATTATATGTTAATTAGGGTAAAAGGAAGAGGGTTTGAATTAAAGAAAATAGAAAGAGCAAAGAGAGAAAGAGAGCAATCGAACGAGGCAGAGGGAATATCAAAGCTTGGGAAATGGCTTGTTGATTCCAATTCTTCGGTGGAGGTAGGTTATGGTTTTTACGATATTCGTAGTGAACTCTTAATAGTGAATGATATGTATTGATAGTATTGTAAACCCTGCTATATGCTTAATTGTATGCTTGCATGATTGTGATTATGAAATTGTGATGAAATAAGCATGATGAAGCTGTTGAATCCTAAATCCTGAAAGAAACCCTAATTCACTTGTTAATGATGATGACTTGGTATAAAAGAAGGCTTGATAAATTATATAATGAGATGAATGGTGCCTTAGTATAAAGAAGGCTTGATAAATTATATAATGAGATTGATGATGCCTTAGTATAAAAGAAGGCATGATGAATTATGGGATCGGGTGCCACGTTCTGGTACCAGGATAGAAATAGAGGATCGGGTGCCACGTGCCGGTACCAGGATAGAAAGATGGATCGGAGTGTCACGTTCCGACACCAGGATAGTATATGGATCGGGTGCCACGTTCCGGTACCAGGATAGAATGAGGATCGGAGTGTCACGTTCCGACACCAGGATAGTATATGGATCGGGTGCCACGTTCCAGTACCAGGATAGAATGAGGATCGGAGTGCCACGTTCCGGCACCAGGATAGAATATGGATCGGAGTGTCACATACCGACACAAGAGGAAGAAAGATAATGAATCTTGAAAGATGATAAATATACTCAATCTAATGAACCCAATTCCCAAATGAGTATGGTATGGAGGCTTGAGTCCTCATGTGTGAACTTGACGGTAATTGTTAATGATATAGTGCTTGTTGTTGCTACATGTTAAGCATCATAGTTGATTTATAATATTACTTCATATATATTGTCTTCTATTTTGAGTTGGCCGATGATATCTACTCAGTACTTGTGGTTGTACTGACCCCCTACTTTTATGTTTTCTTCTTTGTTATTTGTGGAGTGCAGCAAACGTGCCGTCGTCTTCAACTCAACCGCAACTCTAGCCAGTCTTCATCAAGCTAGATTTCAGGGTGAGCTAATGCGTCTAGCTTGGACTGGATCTTCTTCTTCAAGTCTTGATGCCTTGAACTTCCGGCATGGACTAGCTTTTATTTGTTTTAGTTTCTTACACATTTTTAGTTTAGTAATTTGATCATAGATGTTCTTGTGATTATGACTTCCAGATTTTGGGGAATAATAGATGTTGACTTTAGTAGTTATTGAATTGGTTTTTATCAATGAGTTAAGTCTTCCGCATTATTTTTCTGTTGTTATACATTGAAATGTTAAGGTTTAGATTTGTTGGTTCGCTCACATAGGAGGGTAAATGTGGGTACCAGTCGCGGCTCGGTTTTGGGTCGTGAAAAAACCTATATAAATTTTTTTCCCATGTAGTCGGCATTCTAAAAGCAAAGCTTCCGGTCGCCTGTCTCATTGGGTGGAAATGCTTTTCATGATCTCCATCTCATTCCCACCAGCTCGTTCTTTACTAGGCATCTAGGCGTTCCGCTAGGTTAATTAACTCAACGTAAATACAACTCATTAGGTCACAACTAGAGGAGTGCTTGCTAATAGCGTAAGGTTAACATCTCTCCGCCCTTATATAGTAGTAGCAAACATCAGGTAACTTCGCGCTGTAAAACAAATGATTCATAATGAAAGGCAATGTACTAAGAAAGAGCAACTCTATTAGACCTTTATCTGGAAAAAGCAGGAAGAAAGGCGAAAAAGGAAGGTTGCCTATTACTAAAAAGAGCGGGTATGAAATGGAGGTGAGGTGACTAGCTTAGTAACTTTATTCAATGTAAAAGGTTGGATCAGGGGGTTGGTTTGGACACCTTTAAGTGAAGGGGAGCATCCACCGAAGTTTCCAGCGGCAAGGACAGGAGTACGAAAGAGGTAGCTTATGTTTTTTCTTATCCTCTCTACCTTTTATTATAGTAGAATCTGGAGAATATGAACTTCTCACATTCTTCTTTTTGGTACGTTTTTATGAGCAGCTCTGGTGCTAAATCTTAGGTCTGAGATATGGGTTGAATCATGATAAAGAAGGTTCGGTGGTTTTGTAATTCCCAAGCGGAAAGTCGTATAATTTTAAAGTAGATAGAGTGATCAAGCGGCCGTTTTTGCGCCAACATACATCCAATGGCATAGAGTGATGCGTCAGTATGAACATGGAACTCCTTATTCTAATCCGGAAACCAAAGGATTGGGGTTGACAGCAAACACTCATTTGCATGCTTAAAGGCTAAATCTTGTTCAGGTTCTCAATCCTTATGCATTTCTTCTACAATGATTCCATTTTGGGATTCGGCTTTTCAAAATTTATTTTTTGATGAATCTGTAATAGCCTATGGGTCATAAAAAAAATGTGTTGCGCCCGGCCTCCTTTTTAGTATATGATATTAACATGAAAGGGCTTTCATCCATTAACATTCCGTGAAGGTGCATAACTTTTTTTAATGTCCCGCGGATTGACTACTACATCTAGGGACAGGAATGATCCCGAAAGAGAGGTTTCTTTATGGTTATGAAATATATTTGATTAAAAAGCAAGTAAATGATGCGATAAGTCAAACGGACGTGTGAGGAGAGAGTCCCTCACTCCACTCACTGGAGAGAGGGTAACTTATCCTATATAGTAGTAAGGTATTATTTTATTATTAGTAGCCGAAGTGTGGGCCGGATAATTGTGGAAAAAACTTTCACATGTGCATAGGAAGACTAATACATGTTTAATAAGCCATTGTTGACCTCCGGAGGACAACAATTTTCTTTTCCAATCTGAGATTCTCTTTTTCATTTTATCCAGTAGAGGAAGGTTCTCTATTTATTCTTTTGAGGGACATACTTGATAGTAAATTTTGCTTCCTCCTAAATGCTCTTGAATCTCTAAGAGGAGCTCTGTTCGAGAGGAAGCACTAGCTCTTATCGAAACTGACCTTGTGGCATTAAGGCATTACAATCATCTTCTTACTTCTTTCCAGAAAGATTTTCTGCTTCTTAAGATTCCATTTAGGGATATTATATAATATTAGAACATAGTTATCAAAGAGAAATTAGGAGAGTGTTGGGCACGATCTCGAAGCATGGTAAGATGTTATTATTTTCAATGATACCAATAGCACTTCTTCAGCGAAAATCAACATTCTAGGTCTTGAACTCCTGTCACAGCCCTCGAGAAGGAGGAAAGTACCCCTGCGGAACACCATCCAAAAGCACTCCAAAGTCTTCATTACATAAGCATCTATGTATGAAATTCCATGATTTCTCACAAAAGCCCATTCGATCCAGAAAGATGCTTTTGCCATATCCTGGCTTTCTTTTGACCCCCCTCCCTCCTTTGTTGTGTTTAGGTTAAAATCCCCTATCACTTAAAGCCACCTCGTGCGCCAAGGAGATCTTCTCTACTTAGTCCTTTAGCAAAAGCGCCCCTCAGTGCCTATTCATTTGGTCCCCTAGGTAACTTCTCCGCACTTACAGGTAAGCATATCAAGTAGAGAAGATCATAAATGAAGAAATGGGAAGGAGTACTGCCATTATGCGCTATTATTGGAATCTGAAAGTCAATCATTCCCAGCTTTTATATGAAGGTATCGGGGAAATCAAAGGTGAGTATGTTAGTCAAATAGAGGGCTCTCACAGAGGAGTAGTCCACGACTTTAGCCTTAAGCTAGGTTGGGCTGTAGTTCTTGTATTGGGCGAACCCAAGCGTTAAATAATGTAGTTTAGTGGCATGCAGGGAGTAGTCTTCTTGTTCCTAGTAGGTGCGACAATGTGAGTTGACAACTATACACCGCGCTATGTGTGAGTCAAGATTTTACTTAGTGATCTGAAGGAGCAATTTGAATGACAGCAGATTGGTTTCCTCCCATATACCCCTGGTGATGCCTATCTCCTACCATTGAAGAAAATAAAGAAACTGCTAGTTAACCAACGTCGTAAATGGATGCCCTACCTAATCCATTTCAAATCCATCCTGAGGTCTTCGAGCCTTTTTACGGACTAAAGTCCTAAAAAAAAGCAACACCAATCCCTCACCATCCTAAGTCAAAGGTCTTCCCGCCCCTTTTGGGGCAGAGTCAAGTTCCTTACAGTCAGAAAATCTTCCCTGCATCGTATCGATAGCGATTAAAATCACCTCTCAGTCCTTCCTAAACTAAGTGTGTGTGAGTAATCAATCCTGACAAGTCAACCAATCCATAATGAAAGCACCTGTAGATAGAAGTCGTTTGTCGACCGGTGGACTAATCCTCAATGCCGTTTAGGCTCTCCAGTTAAGTTAGTTGTCTGCCGCCTTTATTTCCAATGCTCGTGATTGCCTTATGGGTAGCAGGCTCCCATAGAGATGTCCTTGTGGTCAACTTCTATTCTGCTTGTTGGAAGGTTTGTCCGGATCTCTTCCCCGGTCAAGCAACTCAATATCCAAGATAGTGTAGGCTTTTGGCTGCCATAGAGATGGCAGATAACACAGCGGATGATACGTACTTCGAAATAAGCATATCATAGATAAGTTTTTTCATGCCTTGACTCTCCCTCGGTTTGTTCGAGAATCATGGTAGTCTTTTCATGGAGATTATTTGTAACAAAAATGTGCCAGGGGTTAAGAACAATGAGAAAACTTCCTTCTGTCTATTGCCATGGAATCTATAGGTAGGAATTATTTTATGCTTGGAAAGCCCATTTCGTTCTCTATATCCCCTTTTTTTGGGGTCCCATGAATCACTTTTTAGTATTCGTGTCTGCCTTCGTTCCGCACCTTCCCTTCCACCCGGAAGGATCATGGGGTTCTCCCAACATACATATCTGGGGGTGAAACTTTTTAGTAGGCAAGGATCAGAACGGGCAGATCCCAGGTCGAATTCCTGATCTATTTGTTTCAGCCTTAGAGGATTGAGAGAGAGCACCGCACTGCGATTGAATGGCGGATTTCAATGATAAAAAGATAAATGTAGTTCTCTTTTCATTTGAAAGGGGAACGGATGTTTTATTGGGATTGATTACGTAAGAACCTTTTCATATACGAGAGTGATATCCCGGTTTGAAGAGAAATCTTGAAAATAAATCGAGAGGTCATTCATTCATAAAAGAAAAAGTCCTCACTCACTCGTATCTGAAAAGGCAGGTGGGGGGCTCTCTATCGTGAAGATAGTATTTTTTTCATTCTTAAAATCCTTCTTTCATTGATAATCAGTAGCATTCCTCTTGCTAGCTATTCTGAATTAGAGGGGGAGGACTTGAAGTAACTACTATTAGACCTCAAACCCCGAGAGACTCTACAATTATTATGGGCGGATAACCCTTTCCCTTCCCTTCTATAGAGAGGTTTCCCCTTTCTCCCCGGGTAGTTCAATCACTCCGTGTGCATAACATTACTATATACTTTTTAAAAAAGAGAGGTAGGGCTAGGATCTCAATATTGGATGAGCGCCCCCACTTTTCTTCAGGAAATCGAGTTAACTGGGTTGGTTCTCATTCCATGATATATAACGTAGATATTGATGGGTTTACAACATTAATTCATGAATTAACAAGCCTCTCTCTGGTGGCCTTTACCTTTCAAATAGAAGAGGGGAGTAGTCGCAGCAGGAGAAGCACTCCTAAACCCCTGAGATCACTCTACCCCGACCGGTCAATCTCCTGTCATTGCTATATAGTGAGCGAAGGGTTGCTCATGCTTCCCAAAGGTCACACATTTTTTATGTCATTAGTCAACAACTCCCTGGATGGAAAAATAGGGGTGACTTCACATTGTTTCTTGACATAATATCTTTTTTTATGGAACTCCTCTCCCCGTTAGGCAGATGCCGCACCTTGCGCTTGAGAATGAGTATGATATATAACTCTCAGCTCAGTACATGAGTGTTTACCCCTAAAATGGAAGCTGCATGTCTTTGACCACTCCCGATTCTCTATGCTCGGTTCCACAATCAATCCCAGATCCATCCATTTGATGGAGTTCCAATGTCGCGCTCTTCTAATTGCTTAAAAGTAGAAGGGTTTAAAAACCTCTGTACATCTAGAGGTCACGAATCCCTATTCTGTGTATATTCAAGAACAGGTCTATAAAATGGACGAATGTGAAACCCATTTGGGTTCTAAAATTGTATACTATTACGATGCTCTCGATCGGCGATCGTTCAAAAGACTAATCTTGGGATGTCTGTCACATGAAGAAGCTTAGCAAGCCTTGCAAGAAGTACATGCTTTACTAATAGGGGCATATTAATATTTTTTTGTTGGGTAGGTTTTTCTATCTACCTTCTCACAGTGGGATGGAAACAAGAGAGGTCAACTAGAGTGGAAGCCAAAAGATGGGGCCGAGAATCTGTGATCGATCCGATGAACAACTCCTAGATACGATTCTTCTCCCTTTCGTACTTCCATGAGATTCTTGCCCGATATTCTTTTTGCTTAACCATGTTGCGGTGAGAATGAGAATCACTTCAGAAATATAGGGGGAATGGGCATTTTAGGGTAGCGCGTGAGAGGGTGTATGTAATTCAGCTCAAACGAAATGAGAGGTTGGATGTAATTCAGCTCAAACGAAGTGAGAGGGTATGAATTCCTAAATCCATTTACCGCGACCTGGATCAACTCCTTCTATGCCCTAGGAAATGGTGAAAAGTAAAGCAATCATCAAGCCAGAGCTAGTTTCATAGCTACCGAATCTCACTCGCTGGTTAAAGAAGACCAATAAAATCTCGATTCAACATCAGCAAGGAATGAGAGAGGACTTACGAGGTCTCTTTCCCACTTAATAGATTCAATCCTTCGTTACGACGGTTGTGGGTACCTTCCATTCAGAGATTCTATCAGAGTAGGAAAGTTAGCCAATTTTTTCTGCCTAGTTTTACATAAAGAACCCCTTATCGCCCTACGACATCTAGTAAGGACACAAAGCTTATTCTATTCAAAATATCGGATTCTATAACAACATTCTGCTTTTTGGAAGACAGAGCACTCATGACACACACTTGTCCCCTTGCTTTAGAAAGAGTTCAACCCACTTGAAAAAGGAAAGGGGAGTTGGCATTGTACCGAAAAGTACGGATTCGTGGTTCATCACTCAATAAAGTGCTACTTGAATGTCAGGATAGATTCCACTCTCAGTTAGTACGTACCTTTTTTTTAAGCAATAACTCTTAGTCGTTTGTATCTCATACATATGGGCTACCTCACTGAGACGGTGGTCGGAGATTACAAGTCTTTGATAGAAGTAGGTTATGAACGATAGCTAAAAGTGATAGCATAAAGAAGAGATTCGATGGATAGAAAGTGGGCCTTCGTTGCTTTTAAGGTTTCTGCATTAAAAGTCAAAGGATTCTTTGTTTATGTTTAATAATAAAGTAAAGGAAATCGGCCTGCTCTTCTCTCTTTTCTCTATTGAACTATTTAAAGAACTTTAAAGTAGCGACACAGATTCACCACAACTTATGACTTTGGCAATGGGGAAAACAAAGGCTAACACGTTGTGGTTGTTATGACTGGCAAGAACCAGTAGGTTCTTTCAGTGCGCTTTGGTCCTTTATACAGAGTCTATCCTTTGTATAAGTTATGATCTATCAAAGGAATGAGCTTCCATACAGTAAAATCATGTGGATTTAAAGGAAAAAATAGAATCTCGCCCGACAACAGAAGTTGATTCAATAACAGATGGTCTTTAAATTAACCTTTCATTCGGTGCTTGTAATTCAATTCCAAGAAAACCAAGGAAGTATACACGAAGATAGGGTTAGCCCTTGCTGCAAGCATTATCCGGAAACGATTATCCAGGAACTGGAAGATGGTTGGTGTGAGACGCCTATATCCCCCACAACCAATCCACAAGGCTTCAGGCGATTTGAGCAACCTTTGAAGGAGCTCGACCTTGTTCACCCTCTCAGCTAAGTATTCCGCTTTTTACTTTAGGGGAGCCGAGATTCAAATATGTGGGTCTTATCTACTTAAGGAAATCTATCTATAGATCCTACCGTATATAGATTCAGCTAAAGTTGCGCTTGGAAGATTTCTTTATCAATCGTGAATCTGAGCTTAGTACTTGAATCACGAAAGGCGCTTTTCTCACTATCTATTCAATTTCAAATGCTCACTTATTAAATAAAGATAATATGGCCAAAAACAGAGCATGGAGTCCACTGGCATGAGAAGAATGAGAAGTAGAGACATAAGCGGATTCAAAGAAAAGAAAAAAGACGACTACTTTCATTCCTCTCCTTAGACCAATAGTACTACAAGAAAGAAATAAGAAAGAAATAAGGCGATTATTACCTAAAAGCATAATGTGAATTAGAACAATAATACCTCAGAATAAGGTATATGAATTGCATAGCCAAGACTATTTCTACCTTAGCCTTCTTTTCTATTTAGATTCTCGTTCGTGATCCCAGCCCCCGAATCACTTCAATATAGCGCCTCCTTAGTCTTCTTGCATCTTTCCAGCCTTTAAAATTGACTAAGAGCCAAGCCTACTTGTGAAGAGAAGGGTCGTCGGGTATTGCAGAGTGAATTAAGGTGTCTTGTCTTGGCCTAGGCCTACTTAGGTGAACACCTATAATGTGTTGAATATCATTATAGTTTATTTGTATATATCTTTGTTTTATTTAATCATGATGTTTTTTCTAACAATATAATATATAGTGTATATAGTATATGTACTTTATTGTCTAATAGAATTCTCTCTTTAGTAAGATTTTTCTTTTCATAATCGTAATGTTTCCTTATGATTTTCTTTTTCTAAAAACACAAGTATGATTTTGAAAAAAATCCTTTTTAATTTGATTTAGATTTTCTAGCATTCTCCGTCCCTTCAATAGCCTTTTGCGCAGATCCTGCACCTGCACTTCCAGATCTCAACGAGATTCCAGTAGGACTTTCGCCTACGGAAATAGCCCAATTGCATCAGGAGACTGAAGAAATGCTAGCCCAGTGTGGCAGGCTCTTTCAAGAACTCAATGGGCATGAAAAAGAACTTGTTGTCCGTCATGAAGGAGCGCAGGGTGAGCTCACGCTCGATATATTCGTAGACACTGTCAGTTATCTTGCAGACGTAAATGAGCTGCCTGAAGAGGAGTGAATCCCCGCTGTCATTGACTTCAAGCCCCACTCAATAATAAAAAGACTCGTCCATTTGGTTTCATATAGATAAAGAAATGAAAAGATGGGGGGTCGTGTTCTATGCTAAATTGGTTTTCTTAGATAGAATTAATACAAAAGGAAAACATGTGGTTTGGTTTTCGAGAAAAGCTCCCTCTTTCAATATTATCATTGGGTCGACAAGTCCAAACCATGGGTGAATAGAAAAAAATTGTACATAGCTATTCCCGCTGAAATACTTTGAACAATTCTAACACTTCTACTAGAAGTAGCCTTTTTAGTGCTAGTTGAACGTAAAGTAATGTCTTTTGTGAAACATCTTAAGGGTTCTAATGTAGTGGGATTGTTTGGATTGTTACAACCTTTACAACATGGTTTGAAAATTATTCTAAAAGAACTTATTTCACAAAGTAGTGCTAATTTCTCCCTTTTAAGAATGGCTCCAATGGCTACATTTATGTTAAGTCTGGTCGCTTGGGCCGTTGTACATTTTGATTATGGTAAGGTATTGTCAGATCCGAACATAGGAGTACTTTATTTGTTTTCCATATCTTCTCTAGGATTTTATGGAATTATTATAGAAGGTTGGTCTAGTAATAAGGGGGCGTTGCATTTGGTCGCCTATGATACTAGGACCAATAAGTTCAAAATGGGTTTGTTCTGCAGTTGTTCAACGATCTACTCTACACAGGTGTGGGATAAAAGGGCTAGGGCTCATAAACCCTTTCTTTCATTTGTCAAAAGGTCCCTGCCCTTGTAGGTCACTTTTCTAGGCCGGGATCGATAAGTGGAAGTCATAAAAAGGAAATGTTTCTTTTCACACCTCTGATCAATAGGAAGGGTTAGTTTTCAAGCTGGCCTATGTATAAGAATAAGAAATTTCTTTCTATTTTCTATTATTATATAATAGAAACTATAAGAAAAATTGAAATATTCGCTTTCTTTTAACCAGTTCCTTCTTCTTCTTCGATGTTTCTAAGGACCTATAGATTTTCCTACTTTACTTATTAAAGATAATGAGAATGGGTTATTCAAACAAAAAGGAAAAGGCCCTACTTAGTTTCGCAAGCCTTTATCATTATCAGTCAACTATGTAGGGCCTGAGGCCCCCTGCGAATCCGTAAATCAGAGGAGCGTGCCGCAACAAATGGATGGTCCCCTATGCATTTAATTTTTTCCTTAAGGGAAAAAAAAGTACCCCCACCATAGTGAACCTATCCTTCACCTCTGTAAGAACCTTTATCTCAAATGAGATTAAGTAAGGCACGTTTCTGACCACTTATTGTGTAACAAAAGAGCGTAACGGCAGGCTTGCATTACTAAAGCCTTCAAGTCCTATTATCGGAGAGGGAATTTTTCCATTAATTATCCTATTTCTAATCGGACCTTGCCAATTCCTTTTCTATCCTTATATTAGAATTATCCCAACTTTCCATTAGAGTGTTCTTTCAGACGTTGAGAGGAAGGGACCCTCGGACACACCATAATAGCTAGATTAACTTTGGATCGATCAATTGCCCCAACCTAATCATCGAATAAGGTTAACTGCGCCTTTCGGAGACCTTAATAAAGAATGCCTTCTTTCGGGGAACGACTAGACACTTCTATAGTGGGATCTCTTGTTCCTTTGAAACACGTGAAGTGGGTGAACCCCTTGCCCCTTCTTATTGCTATTTGTGACGTCGAGTGCTCAAGTAACATAAGTACTATATAAGGTCCTTGGATACTGGCCCTTAGTAGTCTAGTCTACTCGGACCTCTACTAAGTCTAGAGCTAGACAAAAAGAAAAGGGGAAAAATAGGCTATTCAAATCCCCTTTCTTCTTCTTCCCAAGAAACTGAAACTAAAGAGTTCCTTGTAGGATCAGTTTGCCAATCATTTTATTTTCTCTTTCCTTCCTACAACTCACGACTCACTTTCCTTTATTTGAGCGACTGAACTAGAACAGGCCTAAAGTGCGCAACTTATCCTTCTCTTGTACGTTTCGTGGCTATCGGACCTAAACCTATTGAAAGTGAGAAAAGAAGTGTCGTAGCCTATCCTTCTATTCTCCATTGAGTTGTAGGATCATTATCTGTTGTTACTGAACCTTCCTGATTATTTGTAGACTACTTTCAAACCCCACTGAACTAAGAAACAGTCTCGTATCGACCAAGTATTTACTTATAATATATCTGTTTTGATAGATTCGTTTTAGCTTTCCTATTCCATAGATCTTCCTAGAAGAATGGAATAGATTGATCTCACCCACAATCTGTCTCTTCAACCTTTGCATAGATCATAGGCGGGACTCCTTTTCGCGTAGGAAGGGAGGAGGGAATGTAAGACAAGAGTGATTGAAGAGTCTTGGAAAGAAGGGAAGGGATGGAGACAGAGCTTCCTTCTTGCCTTTCAACATTTCAGGAAAGCTTATTTGAGCAGAAAATTTCCTTTTACTAAAACTTCTTTTCTGCTCATTTCTTTTATAGACATAAATGGAAGTAAAAACAACCCCGACATTAATAAACCAAGAGCAAGTCAGATTGGGATCCCCAATGAAAAGCGAACAGACATTTTTTTGTCCAGAACAAACAAAAGAAGGGAAAATCGGGTTGTTGAGATAGTGTAGTCCCTTTTCACAAGAGTACGGAGCTTCAAATTTGAGAAGTCTATTTCCAGTGGCAGGAAGAAAGCTAAGGAAGGTTGTTTCAAAGGGCGGCAGGAATGATAAATAAGGTGTGTAAGGAAGTTCCAAAGAAGGTATCATGGCTACTAGCGGCGAGTCTACACGCTTCAACTTCATAATTGGGTGAAGGAATAATACCTAAGCTTCAAGCAAAGAAGGTCGGGACCTCAGGTCTTCGCAAAATCAACGATCTCACCAGGAATTAGACAAGAACCTGGATGTAAATTCTCACGTCCTAGCGGAAAATTCTTACTTCATTCATCACATTTCCAGGCCCGTAGGAATGGCTTTCTTCTTCTTCAATTATCAGGAGAGGTTTTCTGCTCTAGGCGTCCGTAAATTTTTTCGTAAAAAAAAGTAAAAAACAAGTGAGGCACCTTGTAAATAAAATGTTTGTTCTAATAAAGGGAATGTTTATCCCTCTGATCTTAGTTGTGGCCCCCAGATCAAACTACAGCGTAAGGGCACTTTTTTGTTTGCATGAGTCCCGGCTTCTTTCCAACGGGCAGATGACATTTCTTTTCTAGATAATCAGCATGTTCTTACACCTGTTGTTTGGTGTGAGTATGTATTTCATATTCGTTACGGGATAATCGGGGCTAAAGAAGTTCCAAAAGCATGCGATATGTGGATAAGATTCACCCGTAGTAATGAGAGGATTGTTCCTCTCATACCACTGAATTGAGTCGCATACATTGGATCAAGAGAGTACTGGCTCGCCGCTGTGGATGTAGGTGTTCCCATGAAACAAACCGTGCCATATTCTGCTAGGATACAGGCTAGAGTTGGTCTCACCGTAGTGATTAGAGTTCCAGCTCGATGAATCACCCTTTCCCTCTGTATATCCAAGCGCCATCCACTTGTGAATACAACAACCTTTCCACCGTAATAAACTAAGAATTTCAATATTCACTAATCTTCTTTTCAATTATCCCTATAATAAAGAAGACATAGTCTATGTTTATGGCAACGATTCCAATATGGCCCTCTGATATTTTCTACTGTGAATAGCTCGGTTTATGTGTGTCTTAATCATGTCCACTAATCGACCGGTCACACTGCTCAGCGGCATTCATTCTGTTGTAGTGTTCAGATAGATGAGACAATTCCCACTTGAATCATGCTTCAAGTCTATCATTGAGACATTTACTGCAACCGGAACCTTTATTCCTTATTTTTGCATTTCCATGCTAGAAAGTTAGTTTCATTTTGACTTGCGGAACAATCACATCAATTTAACAAAAATCGAAATTAGAAGTGGAACTTTGTAATGAACCTGTACTAACCCTGATAGAGTCGTGGACAACAGGAATTCTTGACATACCGAGATTGATTTATTTCATCAATGGAAATGTGTCAAGTTACCTAATGTGACAATCTATATACATCAGCAAATATCACTATGGATTTGAACTTTAGCACCCCCTCTTGCTTGTTATTGTTAGGGGTAGGTGAACAGAGCAGAATGACTTCTCGCTATGTTGTGCCTAGTGGTACCCAAGGCATTGAAACTGAAAGAAGTCCCTCAAGCATTTTAAAAAGAACAAAGACAAGGGTTATACCTATTGGAGAATCCTTACTAGTCTCATCGATTACTCAAAATTCCACTCATACACATGAAAGGAAAGTGATTGATACTTATATTGATATCGAGCTGGAAAAGCACTTGATAGAGACTACAAAGTTTAATTCTTTCTTCAACTAAGAGATAGGGAGACATCATCGTAGTATGAAATGAACCAATGCCATGTGCTCTCTTTGTTTTCCGCTCCTCTTCTCCAAGGCATTCAATAAATACAGAGAGTGACCCTACAATAGGAGGCAATCTTTGGCATTTTACTTATACTTTACCCTAAACTTTGAGAATTTAAACTTATATCAGAGCAGCGAAAGCAGATATGCTGGTAATTATATACGTAGTTATGAATGCCCGACCTTTATAGAGGAGCAGTCCTATGGTTAGGAAAGTTACACATTAATCCTTTGTACCCAATTAAGGTTGAAAGGAAGCTTTTTCGTACTTATAAAAGGATGGTTCTAATTAGGTGTCAAGATGAGAAATGGCGGAGAATTTTGGATTTCAAGAAAAGAAAGGCATTGCCCAATACATTTATTCTATGCAATAGGAATTCAAAGCCGCTAAGGGAAATGTGAATTCCTATGGCTCCTCTAACTCTTAGGGAGTTAGGGAAGGATCTCTATCATTGGTTCATCAGAAGCCATCAAAAACGAATGCAGCAAAGAGTGTGCCAGTGAGTCCTAAGCTAAGGAAAGAAGGACATGAGAGGCATAGAGAGAACTGAAGGACAAGAAACGACTAAGACCCCGCTAATTTTGATCTTCATTGGCCTTGCTTTCCGCAGATCGATTACTCTCCCGTGAAGGTCAAGCCCGTTTGAATGCAAGTCATGGTATACGTGATGGGACATCAAAAGGGAAGGCAAGGTTTCAAAGTCTATTATGGAAGAGAGCCCCTACTATTAGTGATACCCCGGTCTCATGGATGAAGGCTTAGATTTTCTATTGGATAGAGGGATGTGCAGATGAATTCCACTTTTCACATTGCCATCTAGAGATAGTTTGCCCTGAGTTAGGATGCGGAGTTGGAAGAGAATGCCAACATATCAGTTCATCTTCATCAAAGGCCAAGATCTCCATAAATTCGATTGTTTTACCTATTTTTTCTTCGAATTCACTTTGAAGTTTAAGCATATCCTCGAGGTCTAGTAATAGGTCATTTCTCATCCCGATCTTATTAAAGGAGGACGTAAAAAGATCAAGGTTTCTACGTACTTCCGCTATGGAGGGTGGGGGCAGGGTGGACGGCGGGGAGGCCGGCTCCACATCACCCCGGCTGGTTGTCGAAGATGACCATTTGCCTTGCTCTCCAAATAATTTTTTTTAATAGTCAAAAGCACCTTAAAAGCACGAATAAGTTAGAGATGAGGGTGATGAGTTGGGATCCTTTAAGGCGAGGGCACAAGGTTATGGTCTTGTTACCTTATGTTTCGGAGTCAATTGATCCCTCGATCAAGTCCTAACTAAAAATTATCTCAAGAGAAGAAGAGAAATCATTTGGATTCGAGGCGAAGCCCCTATCCTTAGACTCAAGTTTTTTTCAAGACCTCTCCTTCGTTACGGGGTTCATATGTTTTAATCTTTGAAATAAAAGGTCACCTGACTAAGAAGTTATTATTGATTCATGAAAAGCTACTCCATTGAAGATGGAGTAAGGAATTGTCCACCTCATAGAGGAAAAGCTGGCGAAAATCATAGAGCGTGTGTGCTACGCTCTCGTCCTCCTTCCATCCGTGATGCTGAGGCGGGAGAAAAAGCGTAATTCCCCGGTGTCATAGGATACCTTTCTATCTTACTCCCCCGTGACTTTCCCTAAGCGATATCTATCCTTTTCTTGCTTTCTTCTTGTCTTACATTTCTATAGAACGACTTGATATCAGCTATAGTTTGTTAGGATGAAGCATTAATAGATATAGCAAGTGTCCCGGCGATGCAGCTCAGGTATAATAGGTCTGGACGCCTAGCATGAAAGAGCCTTCTGTAGTAGCAGCACTATACCTTAGTATCTCTCTAGTTTCAAGTCTATATAAAACGTAGTATTAGAGGTCAGTCTGTCTGGCGTTTCCTCACGTAAAGGAATACCTTTACATAGGCTCTCTCTTGTTAGGTAATTACCAAAGCAAAAGTTGCTCTCTCGGAAGTATGTTTCATCATCACCTTAGTGTGACTAGTCTAATAAACATTCACTTCAACTGCCAAGACTCATTTTTTTGCGAGAAGGACCTTGTAGAATTACGTTTAAGGTCCCTTTATTACTTTGCCGATTGGTGCATCGGGTCAGTAGGTGTGCTCTGGGTCATTACACTATCGACCCGAGCCCAAAAAAAGGAAAAGAATGGACTAAAGCGAGGATTTCATTAGCCATACATATTTAAGGAAGATGGGGGTCAACCTATTTCATGACCCATGGCCCTAATGTGTCACTTGGTTAGCATTTGTAGAACAAATTAAGTAGGGCTGTTTTTTCGATAGGGAAAGAGATAGGGGAGGGGGAGTTGGCTGTAGTTGAGACAATTTGAATGGACAACATGGATTTTTTTGAGATAGTTAACCATTTTTTTCACCGTCAAAGGGTGGATGTAATTCATCTTTAACGAATTGAGAGGGAGTAAAAGGAAGCTCGACCTACAAGGAGAGGGAGGTCATTCAGAACCCACTACCTCCAGAATGGGGGTGGATCCTGAGGCACTGCCGCAGGATCCAGCACCGACGTAAATTTCCCACCTCTTTCTTGATCAAAAAGAGCGTGCGAGACTTCGAAGGTACATTAACACTTTCTTTCGTGAGCAACTTCACGAGAACATTCTGATAGGGGAAACGGCGATTGTCCGTGCACTTTCCAGAATTGACGAAAATATTGTCCAGTACTGCGAATGAGGTAATGTCTTACGATCTGGAGATCTCCACGGAGACGGATATGGAAATCCTCCGCAGATTGGTGGATAATATAAGGGGGAATTTTCTCTCCTAAAGCTACTCATTAAGGAATACAGGCCAAATTAGTATGTTTGTCGGTTCTTTCATTACAGAGCCGTTATTCCAAACTGGCATAGAAGTCTCCTGCGCGGGGAAGAAGATGCATTTCTGGTATTGGTGGTATTAGACAAGCACTAAGGGAATAATCTCTTACTTATTTCTGTATTTCATTCCCATGACGACTAAGAACAGGCAAATCCAAAATTTCACTTCGAATTTTGGACCTCAACATCTTTCTGCTCATGGTCATTCACAATAATTATTGGAAATGAACAGAGAAGTGGAGGAATGCGCTGAACCACATATTAGATTACTCAAGTGAGGCACGAATCCCCTGATGCTGAGTTGGCTCCTATGCCTCTAGCTATACCCTTCTTGGTCCCCCTCCTCCGACACGGTGAGGTTCCGTAGCACATCATGAGCACCGAGCTATGGGGCAGTTGAGAAATTCAAGTGAACCGCCTTACTTTATTGCAACATAGGGACATAAAGGATAAGGTTGTGAAGGTTGCCTCATTATCCATACCTCCGGTGGGATGAATAGAGGACCGATCGACCCGGGTTTTCACGAGTGTTGGCGGGTTCTAGAGTGCCTGCCAAGGGTGCTTGCGCATACCCAGGGGTGATCATATCCACCTGCACCACACATCTCGGCACAATTGAACGTGTAACACGCATGCTATTCCATTCAACTACATTTGTTCCTTTAATCCATAACTTAAAAGAACGCAGCAGCGAGGTACAACCTTCCCATACAGCCACCGGTGTATTGCACTACTGGCAATGATTGTCTGGTGAAAACACCACAAGCGCGAAGTGTGGTAGGCCTGCACCGGGTGAGTATACCA
Source organism: Solanum corneliomulleri (assembly GCA_027704805.1). Classification (NCBI taxonomy): domain Eukaryota; kingdom Viridiplantae; phylum Streptophyta; class Magnoliopsida; order Solanales; family Solanaceae; genus Solanum; species Solanum corneliomulleri. The sequence continues at coordinate 22,268,727 of JAKWIY010003052.1, forward strand.
TAGGTAGGAAAGGGATCCCGAACAATGGAAGAGCTAGGAGAAGCCGGGTCATTTAATGGAAATGGAAGGCTTTTCACTGTTAGAGAATGCCATGTGGAGTAAGGGGAAATGGATGAATTCTTCGAAAAAAAGGGAGCGAGCCTTGATAAAATAAAAATTGAAATAATGAAAATTCCTTGAATAGATAGAGTCAATGGTCCGACAAGCAGCGCTACTACACGTGAATTAGCATCTGAGGTTGAGTAGTCCCAATTTCACTACACGATATGCGAATGAATGGTGGGCAAGGCCACCTCTAATGGCATAATCCGCATGCGAAGAGACCCGCACAGACGGTTTTGAGGGGGATCTGGTCGGAAAAAACCAGTTGGCGCCAACCTGACTAGAGGGACTGAGAAATTAATTGAGTACAAAATATATCTTCAAGCTTTACCTTATTCTGATGGTTCAGAGGGCGATTCCGGGGTCACTAAACTAAGTCCTTCGTTTCTTTCGGAAGTGCTAACGCGCAGCGAGGGAGATATGACTAAGGGACATATGGAATATGGTGAAGACAACATCATGTCATCGAAGGAGATAATAGGTGGAGCCAACGACCCACTAAGACTAATCTTTCTACAACTACATCCCCGAAAGGCAGTCACATGGGGGCGTGAATGCGAGATGCCTTCGAAATGATCGCCTGTACAGAGGCTAGGGATTCTTCCTTCCCACCGCGTCCTTCCTTGTGTGTCGGAGATATAAAGTGAGTTCACTAAACATGAAAAAGAACTGGATCGATTTAAATAATGGTGAATCATCTGAAGCATAATTGTACGTTCACAGGATCTTTGCCGAGAGATAGGAGCATTCGGTGGAACCGGTGAAGTAGACTTGCCTCTGTATAGATGTGTGGGATAAAGGGCTCGTGGTACCTGCTACCCACCCTTCCTCCTCGACTTTGAGAACCGTGTGAGTGGAGAGTGGGCACAAGAGAAGAAGATCCTCATACGGAGTTGCACAAATACATGAGCAGTGTGGGAGACTGGGTAATGGGTCGAATAAATTGACCTAGGGCCAGAAAAATAACAGACAAAGCTTTACTTATATAGGGCTTTGATTGGTCTTTTTTTTTCTTAGTGATTTGAAAGGAGGGCGCTTGGGTATGTTATACAAAGGGGAGGCGGAACAATCGAATGGCGAAGAGAGGCGTCTCGAAATGGAAGGAATGGATATCATCAAGGATGACTTCTTTGTATGCGGTACGAAGTGCTAAATAGCCAGGCTTATTCTCTGAGATGGTCTGCATTTCCAACTCCTTGGGAAACTGGTCGAGATAGATGATAACACCTTTTCCCCCTCTTCCTTACCGGTAGGGCATTCTTATCTTATGTCATTCACCCCCTTCCCGGAAATAGAGAACCAAGCCCCTTTCAGATAGATTCATTTTTGGAAGCAGGGAGGACCCAGAGCATTTCACCCTTCTATTCAACGCCGGATGGACGCTCACCTGAAGGACCCCACATTCCTTTTGCTCTTCCTTTGATTTGCCTTCACGAATGCATCACTTACGATCCCTACTCATATTTCAAAGGCGCTACTTCAAATCAAGAGAAAGCCCCCCCCCCCCCTTTTATTGCATAACTTACAAAAGTTATACACAAACTACCAAAGTTGTTATGGGAACAATACGCTTTGGTTACCGGCAAAGACTTCCAAAGGCGACCTGCTGTCCATACTAGTTGTTACCTTACGCTGCCATTTTACCAATATTATTGAATAGCATGTCCTAGGGCTAAGATAACTCAAGTGGGAGAGCCATGTTATTGGTGACCTTATTGCACGGTTCAGAGAGCACTTTTGTATGTGATGCAAGTGAATGTCTAATAAAAAACCGTTGTGAAGTTTCTTTCTTCGTTCCGTCATCGACCATATCTATGTTTCTATGATGGCCCAAAAACACGCCCATTCTTCAGCCATAGAGAGACTTTTGAATTGCGAGGTACCATTATGAGCTCAAATCATTCACTTGCTTTAACTACTCATGCTATGGATGTAGGAGCATCAACTCCGTTCTTGTGAGCTTTTGAGGAGCGGGAGAAATTGTTGAAATTTTATAAAATGGTCTCGGCAGCCAGGATGCATGTCAGTTTCATACGACCAGGTGGAGTGGCATAAGATCTGCCTCTTGTCTTATGTATAGATATTGATTTATTCACACTACAATTTTCTTCTCATATCGATGAATTTGAAGAGATTTCAACCGGCAACTATATCTTGAAACAACGATTAGAGGATATTGGTACTTTCACAACACAACAAGCAAAGGATTGGGGATTCAGTGGTGTAATGTTAAGAGGTTCAAGGGTATGCTTGGATTTGCGAAATGTATCACCTTACGATGTTCATGTCGAATTGGATCCTGACATACCCGTAGGTGCCAGATGAGATTGCTATATTCTTTATTGTATTCGTATAAAAGAAATGCGACAACAATCATTTTGCAATGTCTTAATGAAATTCCTAGTGGCATGATCAAAGTCAATGATCGTAAGTTATGTCCTCCATCACGATATCGAATAAAACTATACATGGAATTGTGCGCCATATGAATCATATATTATATTTATTCTTAACTGAGAATAAGTTTAAGCTCCGTATCGGAACCTTGTAGGGTTAGGAGTAAAGCATCCCGAAGTTGGCACATCTCGTTGAGTGTAGAGATGCATTTGGAACCCCAATTTTTTTCTTTGGACCAATTTCTTTTTTTGTCCCCCCGCCCTGCAATAGCGCTTCACTTCCAGTTCTTTGGATGAATCAACTTACGTCTCCCTTTTTCATTGATTTGGGGGAAAGAGAAGCGTCCACCAATTTGAAAGCTAGACATCAAGTAAGTGGTTTGATGAGGATAACTAAGCTGACACGCCGGAGTTTGCTGCAGGAATAACAAGGTGGTGCCTTACCCCACTGCACGCAGATGCACGGTAGCGTTTGTGGTGGTGCTTTCGGATTCCAATGTACTACGTCCAAGATAAGAACGACCTTGCTGGCGGACCACAACCATCCCAATCCTGAGTGAGCTGGAGCGCATCTATCTTATCCACTGAAATATCTAGAAGCTATCGCTTATGGTCAAAACGCTTAAAGAAAAGGACCGGGAAATGCGACGGAATAGGAACAATGGGACCCCATACTAGTAAAGGGAAAATGGAGGTGCGCTCCTGCGCACCACCAGAAAATTCCCTTTCCCTTTTTAATAAAAATAAATAAGGTAATCTTTATAGCTCCATGTACGCTAGACAAAGATCCAGCAGAGAGAGGGCAGTCTTTACAAATAACTTGTTGGGAAAGTAATAGAACGCTTCGCATTTTCTTATCTTCTTCCCTCCCTAGGAGTAGCACAAAAACAGGGATTAGAATTATTGACCCAATGATAAAGCACTAACACCTTCCTCGTTGGGGCTGCGCGCACTAAGAAAAGGCTGACGCAATGGAAAACTGGCCACCAGTTACAAAGCTCTTATAAGGTTTCGAGAGGGCTATCACAGTCAGTTGCGAATTTCATACCCGAGTTTTGAAACTACCCCTATTCCTATTGATGGAGTTCAGGCGAAAAATGGCTTGATGAACCGTTTGCCTAGCACCGTCCACATTAACTTTGTTATTCTAGAGGTTTTAAGTACACAGTTCCCCATAACAAGGATTCTTTTTCAGGAACGGTGTCCGAGATAACCATAATCGTGTATATATAGAAATATATATTTTACGCTGTTATTTAAAAATGTCCGCTTGAACTTCTCTTTCACCTCCAAAAGGGCAAAGTTGGCTTGATGAGCGCAGATGAGGAAGCGGGAGCTAGAAAACCAATAATATCTTTCTTGTCCTTCTATTTACGGTTAAGGGGAAAATAGAAGCGCTTTTGCTACTGAGAAAGCAAACGTTCAGTGCCAAGGTTGAAGACTTAGCCGAGCGTTAGCGAATCTAGAATCTCATAGTGAGGAGCTTTGAGTTAGCGAAACGTTGTAGTAGCACCGAAGCCGTATGTGCTGTAATGTTGAGCCAAGGTCGCTCTGCCTTATCTGTAGAAGTAGTCAACTGAGTTCTGAATCAATTAGTTCCTTTGTAATGGCTTAATTTATACATAGAAAGCGCTATGATGGGAAACTACCACGTTAGGTTTTGAGAGAGCTGGGACAGATTATATAATAGGGGAAGAAGATGCAAGCTTTTTCTTTCATTGGCAGGCCAAATGCCTACAGGATCATAGGTCTACTCTACCTCGATTCACAATTTCGAATATTATACAGAAGGTTTTTCCGTACTATCTCCTTCTATGTATACTGCAGTTGAAGCAACTAAAAGAGAATTTGTTGTTTTTCTGGATAGTAATGGAATCTATCATCCTAACGTCGTAAAATAAGAGCACTTGGATTTGCCAATTAACAAGGACTCTATTCTATGTCCAAACATCACATGCCAGCAGATGTGATCACCATCATAAGTACTCAAGATATTGTGTGTGGTGAGGTGGAATGATAGGACTACTATTTGCTCGATCAGGACCCTATATTTATTGCGAGCCAAAGACCAAATTTATACGCCCCCTTTCTTTATTTAAGGAGATTCTATCCAATTATATGTTCCGATGCAGAAATAACTAAAGAGAGAATTGTTGAAGACGGCTTAATAGTAAGAGAGAACCCCCTCATCTCGTGTCTAGGAACATCTATGTAGATTAAACCTTCATTCATATTCTTTGATCTTCCTTGGAATATCCATCATCTTGGTCTCGACCTTGTTGAGCTCTACCATATCGAAAGTTCCTATTTTGTTGCCTCTTCGATCGTCTCCGACTCCCTAAAAAAAAATTAATGACCTAGATGGTCAGGGTCTTTCCTGACACTAGCTGAGCCAGATGTCCCTTCAACAGTCGTATTCATATTGCCTTGTCTTGGGAACCACAGTGGACTTATTATCATATATATCATATCTACTCTAAAGATTAAGAGAAAAGAGGGTCTCCCTTCCATAGATTCAATTGTGATTAATTCTCAGGATCGAGGACTTATCAGAGGCGTTCCTACCGACACCATTCAAAGTCTTCGTCTTGCACGACGTCTCCTTTTATTTGCTCCAGCTATGAAAAAAAAGAATGGGCGCAACACTTTATTCTCTTCTACCGCTCTTGGTTTACTTCTGGCCTACCTGAACTCCTACACGGGGGGAGTCAGATCTTGGAGTAAGCTACCTTCCATGGGCAATAAACTCAAGAGTTTAGGCCCCTAATTAGGTCTAAATATGGGCTGTTGTCGTACTTAAAGACGAGGGGCTCCAAATGTGGATGTTATCAGCCTAAGAGAAGAGGGGAGGCAACTTGGGGTTATAGGCAAAGTGCTTTTTTTATATAGGCCTTAATATAAGATAGGATTTCCATTCCTCCCTCCAAATCTAGAAAAGAAAGGAGCTTTGTCTTTTTTTCAGCCTTCTTTTTATTTTAAAGGAATATAGTGCCTTCTAGCTTTCAGGGGGAATTCAAGTAAAAATCTAGTACAACGAGGAAGAGAAAGGCTACCTACCAGGTAAAAAACAGTGTATGACTATAATAAATCATAAATATATGGGGAGAATGCCCATCCCATTATATATAATTTGAGCTTCCCCTTTCCTATGATCCTGGACGTGGTACTGACAGATGATCTTTGTATGTTTTTGTATTATCTATAAATTGAAAAAGTTGATGGATCCTGTTGACAGACATAAGAAGTGTGATTCTTAATAGGGGAAGAGAAGCTCTACTCATACTTCTGCTTATGGAAAGACATAAGAAGCACCCTATAAAACATGCAAGATCTCGTAGTAAGCCCTTGTTAGCATATCAGGTTCCATTGAATACAATCCAGGAAAAGCATCTATCTATAGTGATAGTGATCCATCCCCTTGACTTGAGTCTCCACCAAATCTATTTCATGTCTGCTTGTACTGGTTGGTTAGGCTAGGCCGGTTCGAACCTCTTCGCAGTTCTCGATTCTGATTGAACTAGGGAGAATCAATATTGCTGGGGGAGATTGTCTTTCCTCAGATGGCTTATAACCATGGTATTTTGGAGATTTCATTCTTTTACCAACCCTCCCAACCAAAATTCTAATCCTAAGCTCCCAAGCACCTTGGTCATATCTAAGTCCCTATTCAATTGTTCTATTTGGGATGGAAATAAAAAAATCTTCCTTTTGCAAGAAAAGTCGCTAAAAAGCATGGATGGGCCTTCCCTTCCTTCATGTCATCCACCACCCTGTCCTATCCACTCTCCGCAAATATCAACTCATAATTTGGAGAAGAATAATAAGGAAATTCTATTAGGGATATGTTGCCCATGCGCATCATGGCATAGGTAAAAGGGAACGAGGAGGCAAGCCCCCCCCCCCATCTTGTTCTCTTTTTCTCCTTGAGTTGAATGAATCTAGGGTTCCAAACCTTCCAAAAGTGATAGGTGTGTGTTCTTTCTTGGAACTCTCTTAGACTGTGTATCCCTTTATACCTGTGTATACAAGCTTTAAAGAAAGTAGCTTCTTTGATATGGTTCAGTAAATAGGAATCCCAGTAATACTGTAAACATTGGAAGAAAATAGGAATATTGGTCGATATAGGAATGAAGAAAGGGATTGATAGGCTAGTTTGATTCCAAGCAAAGCAGCAGGGCTTAATCAGTCTTATCGGATGGGGAATTGCATTGGCTAATAGATATTCGTACGATCACACCCTAGGAGGGTACAAATGACAAGTTTCATTCTGGTTCAACTTAGTAGCCCCAATCCGCGTACCCACATGAGCATGCAAGTACTCTTTAGCTACTAAGCTTCGAAACAACCCATAGGCTTACTATGAAGTAGGATCTTGAACTCAATTATTAGAATGAGTTTTATAAGGCTTTCCCTGGGGGAAGGCTCCCCCAACCCCCATGAGTCGCGTCCTTTCCTTCCTTGAACTAGAACTAGAAAACCAGGACACATAACTATAAGAGAGTAGCTGCCAAAAAAAACTCCCTAAGGTCTCACCAAAGATCCAAAGGAATCGCTTGTGTGCTCATAGCCTTATATTATCTTTGAAAACATCCTCTAGATGGCTAGAAAAATGTTATTTGTTTGGTCTGTTCTAGTGACAACATTTCTATTCTATTCTATTTATGTAGGAGCAGTTGTTTTTGCTTTGTTTGCCAGATTGGTACGCTTTCTTCCTTCTCTCATAGGTAGTTACATTTCAGGCCATTTACGATCATTTAAAGGGCCTTATATTATAGAGTCTAAAGAAATTCAAGATTGTTCTTGCATAATAAAGCCTACTTACTTGCTTTTTCTGCTTTTAATTCAACATTGGTATTCATCTTGCCTTGTCTTGGGAACCGCAGTGGACTTATTATCCTATATATCATATCTACTCTAAAGATTAAGAGAATAGAGGGTCTCCTTTCCATAGATTCAATTGTGATTGATTCTCAAGATCGAGGACTTATCAGAGGCGTGCCTACCGACACCTGTCAAAGTCTTCGGCTTGCACGATGTCTCCTTTTTTTTGCTCCAGCTATGAAAAAAAGAATCGGCGTAACACTTTATTCTCTTCTACCGCTCTTGGTTTACTTCTGGCCTTCCTGAACTCCTACACGGGGGGAGTTAGATCTTGGAGTAAGCTATGTTACATGGGCAATAAACTCAAGAGTTTAGGCCCCTAATTAGGTCTAAATATTGGCTGTTGTTGTACTCAAAGGCAAGGGGCTCCAAATGTGGATGTTATCGGCCTAAGAGAAGAGGGGAGGCAACTTGGGGTTATAGGCAAAGTGCTTTTTTTTATATAGGCCTTCGTATAAGATAGGATTTCCATTCCTACCTCCAAATGTAGAAAAGAAAGGAGCTCTCTCTTTTTTTATTTTAAAGGCATATAGTGCCTTCTAGCTTTCAGGGGGAATTTAAGTAAAAATCTAGTACAACGAGGAAGAGAAAGGCTACCTACCAGGTAAACAACAGTGTATGACTATAATTAATCATAAAGATGTGGGGAGAATGCCCATCCCATTAGATATAATTTGAGCTTCCCCTTTCCTATGATCCTGGATGTGGTACTGACACATGATCTTTGTATGTTTTTGTATTATCTATAAATTGAAAAGTGGCTGGATCCTGTTGACAGACATAAAAAGTGTGATTCTTAATAGGGGTAGAGAAGCTCTACTCATACTTCTTCTTATGAAAATACATAAGAAGCACCCTATAAAACATGCAAGATCTCGTAATAAGCCCTTGTTAGCATATCAGGTGCCATTGAATACAATCCAAGAAAAGCAACTATCTATAGTGATAGTGATCCATCCCCTTGACTTGAGTCTCCACCAAATCTATTTCATGTCTTCTTGTACTAGTTGGTTAGGCTAGGCCTGTTCGAACCTCTTCGCAGTTCTCGATTCTGAACTATGGAGAATCAATATTGCTGGGGGAGATTGTTTTTCCTCAGATAGCTTATTAACAATGGTATTTTGGAGATTTCATTCTTTTACCAACTCTCCCAACCAACAAAATTCTAATCCTAAGCTTCGAAGCACCTTGGTCACATCTAAGTCCCTATTCAATTGTTCTATTTGGGATGGAAATAAAAAAATCAGCCTTTTGCAAGAAAAGTCGCTCAAAAGCACGGATGGGCCTTCCCTTCCTTCACGTCATCCACCACCGTGTCCTATCCACTCTCCCCAAATATCAACTCATAATTTGAAGAAGAAAAATAAGGAAATTCTATTAGGGATATTTTGCCCATGCGCATCATGGCATTGGTAAAAGGGAACGAGGAGGCAAGCCCCTCCCCCCCCCCCCCCCGTCTTGTTCTCTTTTTCTCCTTGAGTTGAATGAATCTAGGGTTCCAAACCTTCCAAAAGTGATAGGTGTGTGTTCTTTCTTGGCACTATCTTAGACTATGTATCCCTTTATACCTGTGTATACAAGCTATAAAGAAAGTAGCTTCTTTGATATGGTTCATTAAATAGGAATCCCACTAATACAGTAAACATTGGAAGAAAATAGGAATATTGGTCGATGTAGGAATGAAGAAAGGGATTGATAGGCTAGTTTGATCCAAGCAAAGCAGCAGGGCCTAATCAGTCTTATCAGATGGGGAATTGCATTGGCTAATAGATATTCTTACGATCGCACCCTAGGAGGGTACAAATGACAAGTTGCATTCTTGTTCAACTTAGTAGCCCCAATCCGCGTACCCTCATGAGCATGCAAGTACTCTTTAGCTCATAAGCTTTGAAACAACCCATAGGCTTACTTCGAAGTAGGATCTTGAACACAATTATTAGAATGAGTTTTATAAGGCTTTCCCTAGGGGAAGGATCCCCCAACCCCCATGAGTCCCGTCCTTTCCTGCCTTGACCTAGAACTAGGAAACCAGGACACATAACTATAAGAGAGTAGCTGGCAAAAAAAACTCCCTAAGGTCTCACCAAAGATCCAAAGGAATCGCTTGTGTGCGCATATCCTTATATTATCTTTGAAAACATCCTATAGATGGCTAGAAAAATTTTATTTGTTTGGTCCGTTCTAGTGACAACATTTCTATTCTATTCTATTTATGTAGGAGCAGGTTTTTTGCTTTGTATGCCAGATTGGTACGCTTTCTTTTCTAAAAACCCTTCTCTCATAGGTCATTAAATTTCAGGCCAACGATCATTTAAAGGGCCTTATATTATAGAGTCTAAAGAAATTCAAGATTGTTCTTGAGGATTAAAGCCTACTTACTTGCTTTTGCTGCTTTTAATTTAAGAGCAAGTCGTTCAGCTTTTAATACAAAAGGGTAGGAAAGAGCTTTAACGACCGATTTCACAAGAGGTCATACCCATTTTCATGCATCTTAACGAGATTCAAAGGCGATTGAAAATTGACTCATCGGATTAACCAGTTAGACGGAGAGTTCCCCATATTCCATTTAATTGGCAACTGAAATTTATCTAAACGGATTGTTGGTACCCAGGGCTTCAAAAATGAATTGAAAATAATATCGCTTTTCTTTACCTGATCATTGTGCCAAGGGTTGATGGTGCCTTGTGCCGCTCTTAGTTCAGTTTGCCAACCCCATGTCTTATTTCATCTCGATGTTTGAAATATGTTTTGTTCACATACTCGTTTTCACACATAGGCACAGAGAGTCAGTCAAAACTCCACTTATTAGAAAGTGGGGCCTACGACATAAGGCTCCTCCTATGAACCTATGAACCTCAGAACCTAAGGAATAGAGTTAACCATAGAGTTAACCTAAGGAATTGAGGACGACATAAGGATCCTCCTTGGGCTGTTCAGTACTTGAATTTGCTTGCTGTGGAAAAAGACTACTTTTCTATTTGCTTGCTTGCACGCCTCTACTCATGCAGGACTGAGTGTGCAATGCACGCTGGCCGTCCATGGAGGCATTATGATTGGAAGGGCTTCCTTAGATGCCTCTTCCTCAAAAGTCATGATTGAAGATTAGAGACCCCTACATACATATGAAGTCCCGTTTTAAGGGCCTTTGGATGACTTAGGGGGAAAATTCTCCAGTTCAAGAGAGATTTTATTCTTTTTTCTACTCCCGGATATAGGTACATTACTTCACTTGAATTAGGAAATATAATAAATCAAGGTATTTTCTAAAAGGCTCCACGCATAATAACATAGCTTTTATCTCTGATATCCTGTATGATAACTCGACCGTTGGTGCCCTTCGAGCCGAGATATAAAGGATTGAAATTCATTAGACTTGACATGTCTTCTTCACGATCTCAGGGCAATGAAAATAAATTCTCAAAGATCCATAAACAAATATTTAAAGTTGTATATAAACGTAAAATCATATATAACCCCTTTTTGACGCAACTATTCCATAGCCTCCTAGACTGACTTGCCTGACCTGGAGCTCTTCGCTTCTCAGTGTTGACAAAACCAAAGGTGTGGACTGTTGATATATATATGCTGAAGGTATGAATATATTCTTTCTGTCTCCTCACTCCCTGAATCCATTCATCGAGGGAAGGGAAGTTGAACTCATACTTGCCATTAAGAGGAATCGCTCCTCGGCAGTACTAGTAAGAACTAAAATCCTAACCTTTCAAATTGAGCCTCTCCTGTCCTAAGAGAGTTACTTCTTTCTTTGACATGGTTTGCCCAATTAAAAAGGTTTCTAGAAGACCTTATCCATCAAATATCAGGTTGAAAGACATATTCCTTAGGTTGCTGTTTGATAGAAGAGATATCCATTTGGACAAAGCTGACACAATGGCACCCGCTTTCTTAAGGATTCTAGCTAATTCAACTAGTTTTCTTTTCCAGGAATGAATTAGCCTAGAGGAAATGGGTGTCAAGACTATAAGTCATGTATGCAAGAAGAGTTTATAGGAGAATACATTCTCAGTCAAAGGTAGGGAAGTCTTCCTACCTTTAGGGTCAATCGAATAGATAGAAGATCTAGCGCCTCGGTTAGAGAGAATGGGGCACGAGTTCGTGACCTTATAGAAAGTGTTTTTTGATCCCGGAGAAAGCGATCATAGTGATTTCACTAGACTTGAAAGCAAATGAAACAAACTATGATAAATCTTTAACCAAGAGTAGTTTGCGGAGTATGACATCTTGGTTTGAAGTTTTCTGGATTCCAAGTCTACTATAACTAACTTAATAGAATATGGTATTAAATAATAATTTTTTTTTCTAATTAACGTGGATGGGGAACCTGAAAATGTGATCAATATAACTAGTACTAGTACATAACAACATTATTAACTACACTGATAAAGTAATCTTAAGATTAGGTTTCACTCCAAATTGAGCTATTATTAACTAGTGATAACATATAGCATGTGTACTTACTTAAGAGTGTATAGGATGGATAATTGAGTATGCATGCAATGCAAGGATAATGGAAATGAAATGATGATAAAATAGTAAAAAAGTAACGAGGGTGTACATGTTTACACTTTAACAATGGTATATTAGTACGTACGTACTAAATGAGGAGAGTGGGTGGGGGTAGAGAAGATACATACAAACAATCTAATTAGCCAGCGGCACTCACTCTGCTCTGCAAAATCTGTCACCATATGCTACGATTCCCGTTACCCCACCTTTTATTTTATCAGATCGGTACTCACTCTACTCCTATAAATATATAACACTACACTCTCATCATAATAATTACATACGTACATTCCCTTTCATTCTCCTTGAGAAAACCAATTAATTAATGGCAGACCCAAGGCAGCTTGTTTACGATTTTTGGAACAAGTCCTATAATTCTTACACCGCCTCCCCCGCATATCTTGTGGATCGTCAACACCCAACCATGATCCCTAAACCAAAAGCAAAGGTTCCATCTTCATGAATGTTCTCTTCCCTCTACTTTTTTCGCAATTTTCGCACTTCTCAAGCTCTTGGAGTACACCAGAATGCTCATAAGCATGAAAGAGCAGCTTCTCGGCGTAATATGTTCTACACCACCACCACCACCACCGACTCCTCCAATGGTAAGAACAAGAATAGTAATATGGTCCGCATCCATTTTCTTTCTCTCTCTCATCATGCCTCAACACAACGGAAAATATTCTTTCTTAGGAAGATTAGGAAAGAATGGAAAGATAGGAAGCATGGAGAGCTAATGGAAAGAAAAAAGTAAGAAATAATAGATCTGTGATAGAAATCGAATACGATTAAGTAACTAGGGGCAACATACGGACTTCAGAGCGTCAAGTCATACACAAACTGAGTTACCTCACTACCTGAAGAAATTAAGAAGCTTCGGCAGGGTCTAAGAAGACGTGTAAGATAACGAGGAGCCGGGGCTTCAATATTGTAAGGCGTCAAGAAGCCCAATTTTTGGCTCTTTTGTCGTGTCTTATGGGCATGTTCACAAAGTAAAAGTCTCTCCATGGGTAGCGTATGCTTTGGCACAAAGAAAATAGGCAAGCAGTCTAGAAGCGAAGCAGAATTCTTTAACTTTTCAGTGTCAGCATCTTTTCCTACCTCTAAAAGTTCTCCTAATCGGGAAAGGTAATCTGCTAACCAGGTATTCATATTCAGAGCTAAGTCCCAGGGAGGCAGGTTGGAACGTAAGGGCATAGGTTAGAGTCTCGTCCTACGAATTATAGCCTTTGAAGGACACCCACGGGATGCGCTGTACGGTAGTAGTTTATGTTAGCTGCTTATCCGGTGCTTTCTTTACGACTTTCAACATAATTGAAGAAACTCTTATTTAATAAGGACGTCGTTCCCTTCCCTTGTAGTGCGTTTTCAACCCCTTGCTATGACTTGGTAAATTACATTTGGATTCACTCCAATTCCAACATGTACTACATTATCTGCAATACCAGTTCTACGTGTATACTATGTCCATAGCCTTTAGTTTAGTTGTGGAGTTAGAAGCTGCTATATATAGATAGTGCCCGATTTCTATATCCTGCCTACCAATAGAAGATCTTATCTCTCTAGCTCATGAATAAATCACCCGTTGGGAAGGAATAGCCGGAATAGAATGAAGGAATGATTCTATCTTCCATCATTTCAGAGGTGACGATTCCTTTTCTGCCTTTATATCTATACTTCCTTTCCGAAGGAGCAAGTTATGGAATAATTGAGCTTATAGCTGGGCTGGTTATTCGGAGCCATAAATTGGCTATCATATTTTATCCCGCAACTAGAAGAAGATCACTTAGGGTCACTGTGGTGTGGCTGAATGTAGAGCAGTCCGCCCTTACAACCTTTGATCACTAAATTATTTAAAACTTCGGAAGATGGTTAGGAAAGCTTGCTTCCAATACACTGCACTAGATGGGCATGTACTCGCAGTAGTAAGCCCATAATGGCTCTCTTCTTTACTAAATACTATTTCAGATAAATGGGGAATTAGGTCGCTCTTTGATCTGCAAAATAAGGCTTAGGGGGAGCTCTCTCTTTTATGGTCGAGACCTCTACATACAAAGAAAGTGAATCACAGTGGATCGAAGCACTCCATTTCCTTCCAATTAGTGAGATTCTATCTCTTACCTGAAAAATTGTGGTAAAGACCTCCCTTTATTCCTCAGAATCGAGGAGGCAGCAAGAATTAGAATAAACCTATATAAAATTTGTTCCCATGTAGTCGGCATTCTACAAGCAAAGCTTCCGGTCGCCTGTCTCCTTGTGTAGAAATGCTTTTCATGATCTCCATCTCATTCCCACTAGCTCGTTCTTTACGAAGCATCTAGGCGTTCCGCTGTGTTAATTAACTCAACGTAAATAAAGCTCATTAGGTCACAACTAGGGGAGTTCTTGCTAATAGCGTAAGGTTAACATCTCTCCGCCCTTATATAGTAGTAGCAAACATCAGGTAACTTCGCGCTGTAAAACGAAAGATTCATAATGAAAAGCAATGTACTAAGAAAGAGCAACTCTATTAGACCTTTATCTGGAAAAAGCTGGAAGAAAGGCGAAAAAGGAAGGTTGCCTATTACTAAAAAGAGCGGGTAAGAAAGAGAGGTGAGGTGACTAGCTTAGTAACTTTATTCAATCTAAAAGGTTGGATCAGGGGGTTGGTTTGGACACCTTTAAGTGAAGGGGAGCATCCACCGAAGTTTCCAGCGGGAAGGACAGGAGTACGAAAGAGGTAGCTTATGCTTTTTTTCATACTCACTACCTTTTCTATTGTAGAATCTGGAGAATATGAACTTCTCACATTCTTCTTTTTGGTACGTTTTTATGAGCAGCTCTGGTGCTCAATCATAGGTCTGAGATATGGGTTGAATCATGATAAAGAAGGTTCGGTGGTTGTGTAATTCCCAAGCGGAAAGTCGTATACTTTTAAAGCAGATAGAGTGATCAAGCGGCCCTTCTTGCGCCGACATACATCCAATGTCATAGAGTGATGCGTCAATATGAACATGGAACTCCTTATTGTAATCCGGAAATTAAAGGATTGGGGTTGACAATAAACACTCATTTGCATGCTTAAAGGCTTAATCTTGTTCCGTTTCTCAATCCTAATACATTTCTTTTACAATGATTCCATTTTGGGATTCCGCGTTTCAAAAAATCTTTTTTGATGCATCTGTAATAGCCTATGGGTCATAAAAAAGAACGTGTTGTGCCCGGTCTCCTTTTTAGTAGATGAGATTAAGATGAAAGGGCTTTCATCCATTAACATTCCGTGAAGGTGCATAACTTTTTTTAATGTCCCGCGGATTGACTACTACATCTAGGGACAGGACTGATACCGAAAGAGAGGTTTCTTTATGGTTATGAAATCGCTTTGATTAAAAAGCAAGTAAATGATGCCATAAGTCAAAGGGGCGTGTGAGGAGAGAGTCCCTCACTCCACTCACTAGAGAGAGGGTAACTTATCCTATATATTAGTAAGGTATTATTTTATTATTAGTAGCCGAAGTGTGGGCCGGATAATTGTGGAAAAGACTTTCACATGTGCATAGGAAGACTACAACATGTTTAATAAGCCATTGTCGACCTCCGGAGCACAACAAGTTTCTTTTCCAAGATTCATATCCTGTCACAGCCCTCGAGAAGGTGGAAAGTACCCATGCGGAACACCATCCAAAAGCAGTCCAAAGTCTTCATTACATAAACATCTATGTATAAAATTCCATGATTTCTCACAAATGCCCATTCGATCCAGAAAGATGCTTTTGCCATATCCTGGCTTTCTTTTGGCCCCCCTCCCTCCTTTGTTGTGTTTAGGTTAAAATCCCCTATCACTTAAAGCTACCTCGTGCGCCAAGGAGATCTTCTCTACTTAGTCCTTTAGCAAAATGCCCCTCAGTGCCTATTCATTTGGTCCCCTAGGTAAGTTCTCCGCACTTAAAGTTAAGCATTTCAAGTAGAGAAGATCATAAAAGAAGAAATGGGAAGGAGAACTGCCATTATGCGCTATTATTTGAATCTGAAAGTCAATCATTCCCAGCTTTTATATGAAGGTATGGGGGAAATCAAAGGTGAGTATGTTAGTCAAATAGAGGGCTCTCACAGAGGAGTAGTCCACGATTTTAGCCTTAAGCTAGATTGGGTTGTAGTTCTTGTATTGGGCGAACCCAAGCGTTAAATAATGTAGTTTGGTGGCATGCAGGGAGTAGTCTTCTTGTTGCTAGTAGGTGCGACAATGTGAGTTGACAACAATACACCGCGGTATGTATGAGTCAAGATTTTACTTAGTGATCCGAATGAGCAATTTGAATGACAGGAGATTGGTTTCCTCCCATATACCCCCGGTGATGCCTATCTCCTACCATTGAAGAAAATACAGAAACTGCTACTTAACCAACGTCGTAAATGGATGCCCTACCTAATCCATTTCAAATCCATCCTGAGGTCTTCGAGCCTTTTTACGGACTAAAGTAATAAAAAAAGTGACACCAATCCCTCACCATCCTAAGTCAAAGGTCTTCCCGCCCCTTTTGGGGAAGAGTCAAGTTCCTTATAGTCAGGAAATCTGCCCTGCACCGTATCGATAGCAATTCAGATCACCTCTCTAGGCCTTCCTAACCTAATTGTGTGTGAGTAATCAATCCTGACAAGTCGACCGATCCATAATGAAAGCACCTTTAGATAGAAGTCGTTTGTCGACCGGTGGACTAATCCTCAATGCCGTTTAGGCTCTCCAGTTAAGTTGGTTGTCTGCCGCCTTTCTTTCCCATGCTCGAGATTGCCTTATGGGTAGCAGCCTCCCATAGAGATGTCCTTGTGGTCAACTTCTATTCTGCTTGTTGGAAGGTTTGTCCGGATCTCTTCCCCGGTCAAGCAACTCAATATCCAAGATAGTGTAGGCTTTTGGCTGCCGTAGAGATGGCAGATAACGCACCGGATGATACATACTTGGAAATAAGCATATCATAGATATGTTTTTTCATGCCTTGACTCTCCCTCGGTTTGTTCGGGAATCATGGTAGTCTTTTCATAGAGATTATTTGTAACAAAAATGTGCCAGGGGTTAAGAACTACGAGAAAACTTCCTTCTATCTGTTGCCATGGAATGTATAGGTAGGAATTATTTTATGCTTGGAAATCCCATTTTGTTCTCTATATCCCCTTTTTTTGGGGTCCCATGAATCACTTTTTAGTATTCGTGTCCGCCTTCGTTCCGCACCTTCCCTTCCACCCGGAAGGATCATGGGGTTCTCCCAACATACATATCTGGGGGTAAAACTTTTTAGTAGGCAAGGATCAGAACGGGCAGATCCCAGGTCCAATTCCTGGTCTATTCGTTTCAGCCATAGAGGATTGAGAGAGAGGACCGCACTGCGATTAAATGGCGGATTTCAATGATAAAGAGAAAAATGTAGTTCTCTTTTCATTTGAAAGGGGAACGGATGTTTTATTGAGATTGATTACGTAAGAACCTTTTCATATACGAGAGTGATATCCCGGTTTGAAGAGAAATCTTGAAAATAAATCGAGAGGTAGTTCATTCATAGAAGAAAAAGTGCTGACTCACTCGTATCAGAAAAGGAAGGTGGGGGGCTCTCTATCCTGAAGATAGTATTTTTTTCATTCTTAAAAGCCTTCTTTCATTGATAATCAGTAGCATTCCTCTTGCTAGCTATTCTGAATAAGAAGGGGAGGACTTGAAGTAACTACTATTAGACCTCAAACCCCGAGAGACTCTACAATCATTATGGGTGGATAACCCTTTCCCTTCCCTTCAATAGAGAGGTTTCCCCTTTCTCTCCGGGTAGTTAAATCACTCCGTGTGAATAACATTACTAAAAAAGAGAGGTAGGGCTAGGATCTCAATATTGGATGAGCGCCCCCACTTTTCTTTGGGAAATCGAGTTTACTCGGCTGGTTCTCTTTCCCCGATACATAACGTAGATATTGATGGGTTTACAACATTAATTCATGAATTAATTAGCCTCTCTCTGGTGGCCTTTAATTTTCAAATAGAAGAGGGGGGTAGTCGCAGCAGGAGAAGCATTCCTAAACCCCTGAGATCACTCTACCCCGACTGGTCAATCTCCTGTCATTGCTATCTCGTGAGTTAAGGGTTGCTCATGCTTCCAAAAGGTCACACATTTTTTACGTCATTAGTCAACAACTCCCTGGATAGAAAAATAGGGGTGACTTCACATTGTTTCTTGACACACTATCTTTTTTTAGGGAAATCCTCTCCCCATCAGGCGGATGCCGCACCTTGCGCTTGCGAATGAGTATGATATATACCTCTTTGCTCAGTACATGAGTGTTTACCCCTAAAATGGAAGCTGCATGTCTTTGACCACTCCCGATTATGTATGCTCGGTTCCGCAATCAATCCCAGATCCATCCATTTGATGGAGTTCCAATGTCGCGCTCTTCTAATTGCTTAGAAGTAGAAGGGTTTAAAAACCTCTGTACATCTGGGGGTCACGAATCCCTATTCTGTGTATATTCAAGAACAGGTCTATAAAATGGTCGAATGTGAAACCCATTTGGGTTCTAAAATTGTATACTATTACGATGCTCTCGATCGGCGATCGTTCAAAAGACTACTTTTGAGATGTCTGTCACATGAAGAAGCTTAGCAAGCCTTGCAAGAAGTACATGATTTACTAATAGGGGCATATTAATTATTTTTTGTTGGGTAGGTTCTTCTATATACCATCTCACAGTGGGATGGAAACAAGAGAGGTCAACCGGAGTGGAAGCCAAAAGATGGGGCCGAGAATCTGTGATCGATCCGAAGAACAACTCCTAGATATGATTCTTCTCTCTCTTCGTACTTCCATGAGATTCTTGCCCGACATTCCTTTGGCTTAATAAGGTTGCGGTGAGCATTAGAATCACTTCAGAAATATAGGGGGAATGGGCATTTTAGGGTAGCGCGTGAGAGGGTGTATGTAATTCAGCTCAAACGAAATGAGAGGTTGGATGTAATTCAGCTCAAACGAAGTGAGAGGGTATGAATTCCTAAATCCATTTACCGCGACCAAGATCAACTCCTTCTATGCCCTAGGAAAAGGCGAAAAGTAAAGCAATCATCAAGCCAGAGCTAGTTTCATAGCTACCCATTCTCACTCGTTGGTTAAAGAAAACCAGTAAAATATCGATTCAACATCAGCAAGGAATGAGAGAGGACTTACGAGGTCTCTTTCCCACTTAATAGATTCAATCCTTCGTTACGACGGTTGTGGGTACCTTCCTTTCAGAGATTCTATCATACTAGGAAAGTTAGCCAATCTTTTCTTCCTAGTTTTAGATAAAAAATCCCTTATCGCCCTACGACATCTGGTAAGGACACAAAGCTTATTCTATTCAAAATATCGGATTCTATAACAACATTCTGCTTTTTCAAAGACAGAGAACTCGTGACACACACTTGTCCCCTTGCATTAGAAAGAGTTCAACCCACTTGAAAAAGGAAACGGGAGTTGTCATGGTACCGAAAAGTACGGATTCGCGGTTCATCACTCAATCAAGTGCTACGTGAATGTCAGGATAGATTCCACTCTCAGTTAGTACGTACCTTTTTTATAAGCAATAACTCTTAGTCGTTTGTATCTCATACATATAGGCTACCTCACTGAGAGGATGTTCGGAGATTACAAGTATTTGATAGAAGTAGGTTAAGAACGATAGCTGAAAATGATAGCATAAAGAAGAGATTCGATGGACAGAAAGAGGGCCTTCGTTGCTTTTAAGGTTTCTGCATTAAAAGTCAAAGGATTCTTTGTTTATGTTTAACAATAGAGTAAAGGAAATCGGCCTGCTCTTCTCTCTTTTATCTATTAAACTATTTAAAGAACTTTAAAGTAGCGACACAGATTCAACACAACTTATGACTTTGCCAATGGGGAAAACAAAGGCTAACACGTTGTGGTTGTTATGACTGGCAAGAATCGGTAGGTTCTATCAGTGCGCTTTGGTCCTTCATACAGAGTCTATCCTTTGTATAAGTTATGATCTATCAAAGGATTGAGCTTCCATAGAGTAAAATCATGTGGATTTAAAGGAAAAGATAGAATCTCGCGCGGCAACAGCAGTTGATTCAATAACAGATGGTCTTTAAATTAACCTTTCATTCTATGCTTGTAATTCAATTCCCAGAAAACCAAGGAAGTATACACGAAGATAGGGTTAGCCCTTGCTGCAAGAATTATCCGGGAACGATTATCTAGGAACTGGAAGATGGTTGGTGTGAAATGCCTATATCCCCCACAACCAATCCACAAGGCTTCAGGGGACTTGAGCAACCTTTGAAGGAGTTCGACCTTGTTAACCCTTCAGCTAAGTATTTCAATTTTTACTTTAGGGGAGCCAAGATTCAAATATGTGGGTCTTATCTACTTAAGGCAATCTATCTATAGATCCTACCGTATAATAGATTCAGCTAAAGTTGCGCTTGGAAGATTTCTTTATCAATCGTGAATCTGAGCTTACTACTTGAATCACGAAAGGCTCTTTTCTCACTATCTATTCAATTTAAAATGCTCACTTATGAAATTAAGATAATAAGGCCAAAAACAGAGCAAGGAGTCCACTGGCATGAGAAGCAAGAGAAGTAGAGAAATAAGCGGATTCAAAGAGAAGAAAAAAGATGACTACTTTCATTCCTCTCCTTAGACCGATAGTACTACAAGAAAGAAATAAGACAGAAATACGGCGATTATTACCTAAAAGCATAATGTGAATTAGAACAATAATACCTCAGAAATAAGGTATATGAATTGCATAGCCAAGACTATTTCTACCTTAGCCTTCTTTTCTATTTAGATTCTCGTTCGTGATCCCTGCCCCCGAATCACTTCAATATAGCTTCTCCTTAGTATTCTTGCATCTTTCCAGCCTTTAAAATTGACAAAGAGCCAAGCCTACTTGTAAAGAGAAGGGTCATCGGGCTATTGCAGAGTGAATTAAGGTGTCTTGTCTTGGCCTAGGCCTATTTCGGTGAACACCTATAAAGTGTTGAATATCATTATAGTTTGTTTGTATATATCTTTGTTTTGTTTAATCATGATGTTTTTTCTAACAATATAATATATAGTGTATATAGTATATGTACTTTATTGTTTAATAGAATTCTCTCTTTTGTAAGATTTTTCTTTTTATAATCGTAATGTTTCCTTATGATTTTCTTTTTCTAAAAACACAAGTACAATTTTGAAAAAAAAAAACCTTTTTAATTTGCTTTAGATTTTCTAGCATTCTCCGTTCCTTCAATAGCCTTTTGCGCAGATCCTGCACCTGCACATCCAGACCTCAACGAGATTCCAGTAGGACTTTCTCCTACGAAAATATCCCAATTGCATCAGGAGACTGAAGAAATGCCAGCCCAGTGTGGCAGGCTCTTTCAAGAAATCTATGGGCATGAAAAAGAACTTGTTGTCCGTCAAGAAGGAGTGCAGGGTGAGCTCACGCTCGAGATATTCTTAGACATTGTCAGTTATCTTTCAGACGTAAATGAGTTGCCTGAAGAGGAGTGAATCCCCACTGTCATTGACTTCAGGCCCCACTCAATAATAAAAAGACTCTCCCATTTGGTTTCATATAGATAAAGAAATGAAAAGATGGGGGGGTCGTGTTCTATGCTAAATTGGTTTTCTTAGATAGAATTAATACAGAAGAAAAACATGTGGTTTGGTTTTCATATTTGCAATAATTTTTTCTTTTGAGAAAAGGTCCCCTCTTTCAAAAATATGATTGGGTCGACAAGTCCAGATCATGAGTGAATAGAAAAAAAAAATGTACATAGCTATTCCCGCTGAAATACTTTGAACAATTCTACCACTTCTACTAGAAGTATCCTTTTTAGTGCTAGCTGAACGTAAAGTAATGGCTTTTGTGCAACGTCGAAAGGGTCCTGATGTAGTGGGATCGTTTGGATTGTTACAACCTCTAGCAGATGGTTTGAAATTGATTCTAAAAGAACTTATTTCACCAAGTAGTGCTAATTTCTCCCTTTTTAGAATGGCTTCAATGGCTACATTTATGTTAAGTCTGGTCGCTTGGGCCGTTGTACCTTTTGATTATGGTAAGGTATTGTCAGATCCGAACATAGGACTACTTTATTTGTTTTCCATATCTTCTCTAGGATTTTATGGAATTATTATAGAAGATTGGTCTAGTAATTAGTGGGCGGTTTCATTTGGTCGCCTATGATACTAGGACCAATAAGTTCAAAATGGGTTTGTTCTACAGTTGTTCAACGATCTACTCTACACAGGTGTGGATTAAAGGGCTAGGGCTCATAAACCCTTTCTTTCATTTGTCAATAGGGCCCTGCCCTTGTAGGTCACTTTTCTAGGCCGGGATCGATAAGTGGAAGTCATAAAAAGGAAATGTTTCTTTTCGCACCTCTGATCAAGAGGAAGGGTTAGTTTTCAAGCTGGCCTATGTATAAGAATAAGAAATTACTTTCTATTTTCTATTATTATATAATAGAAACTATAGGAAAAATTGAAATATTCTCTTTTTTTTAACCAGCTCCTTCTTCTTTTTCGATGCTACTAAGGACCTATAGATTTTCCTACTTTACTTATTAAAGATAATGAGAATGGGTTATTCAAACAAAAAGGAAAAGGCCCTACTTTGTTTCGCAAGACTTTATCATTATCAGTCAACTATGTAGGGCCTGAGGCCCCCTGCGAATCCGTAAATTTGAGGAGCATGCAACAACAAATGGATGGTCCCCTATGCATTTAATTTTTTCCTTAAGGGAAAAAAAAGTACCCCCCATCATAGTGAACCTCTCCTTCACCTCTGTAAGAACCTTTATCTCAAATGAGATTATGTAAGGCACGTTTCTGACCACTTATTGTGTAACAAAAGAGCGTAACTGCAGGCTTGTATAACTAAAGCCTTCAAGTCCTATTATCGGAGAGGGGCTTTTTCCATTATTTATCCTATTTCTGATCGGACCTTGCCAATTCCATTTCTATCCTTATATTAGAATTATCCCAACTTTCCATTAGAGTGTTATTTCAGACGTTGAGAGGAAGGGACCCTCGGACACACTATAATAGCTAGATTAACTTTGGATCGATCAATTGCCCCAACCCAATCATAGAATAAGGTTAACCGCGGCTTTCGGAGACCTTAGTAAAGAATGCCTTCCTTCGGGGAACGACTAGACACATCTATAGTGGGGTATCTTGTTCCTTTGAAACACGTGAAGTGGGTGAACCCCTTGCCCCTTCTTATTGCTATTTGTGACGTCGAGTGCTCAAGTAACATAATTACTCTAGAAGGTCCCTGGATACTGTCCCATAGTAGTCTAGTCTACTCGGACCTCTACTAGGTCTAGAGCTAGACAAAAAAAGAAGGGGAAAAATAGGCTATTCAAATCCCCTTTCTTCTTCTTCCCAAGAAACTGAAACTAAAGAGTTCCTTGTAGGATCAGTTTGCCAATCATTTTATTTTCTCTTTCCTTCCTACAACTCACGACGTACTTTCCTTTATTTAAGCGACTGAACTAGAACACGCCTAAAGTGCGCAACTCATCCTTCTCTTGTACGTTTCGTGGCTATCGGACCTAAACCAATTGAAAGTGAGAAAAAAAGTGTCGTAGCCTATCCTTCTATTCTCCATTGAGTTGTGAGGATCATTATTTGTTGTTACTGAACCTTCCTGATTATTTGTAGACTGCTTTCAAACCCCACTGAACTAAGAAACAGTCTCGTATCGACCAAGTATTTCCCTATAATGTATCTGTTTTGATAGATTAGTTTTAGCTTTCCTATTCCATAGATCTTCCTAGAAGAATGGAATGGATAGATCTTACCCACAATCTGTCTCTTCAACCTTTGCATAGATCATAGGCGAGACTCTCTTTCGCGTAGGAAGAGAGGAGGTAATGTAAGACAAGAGTGATTGAAGAGTCTTGGACAGAAGGGAGGGGATGGAGACGGAGCTTTCTTCTTGCCTTTCAATATTTCAGGAAAGCATATTTGAGCAGAGAATTTCCTTTTACTAAAACTTCTTTTCTGCTCATTTCTTTTATAGACAGAAATGAGGGTAAAAACAACCCCGACATTAATAAACCAAGAGCAAGTCAGATTGGGATCCCCAATGAAAAGCGAACAGACATTTTTTGTCCAGAACAAACAAAAGAAGGGAAAATCGGGTTGTTGAGATAGTGTAGTTCCTTTTCACAAGAGTACGGAGCTTCAAATTTGAGAACTCTATTTCCAGTGGCACGAAGAAAGCTAAGGAAGGTTGTTTCAAAGGGCGGCAGGCAGGATAAATAAGGTGTGTAAGGAAGGTCCATAGAAGGTAGCATGGCTACTAGCAGCGAGTCTACACGCTTCAACATCATAAGTGGGTGAAGGAATAATACCTAAGCTTGAAGAAAAGAAGGTCGGGACCTCAGGTCTTCGCAAAATCAACGGTCTCACTAGGAATTAGACAAGAACCTGGATGTAAATTCTCACGTCCTAGCGGAAAATTCTTACTTCATTCATCACATTTCCAGGCCCGTAGGAATGGCTTTCTTCTTCTTCGATTATCAGGAGAGGTTTTCTGCTCTGGTCATCCGTAATTTTTTTCGTAAAGAAAAGTAAAAAACAAGTGAGGAACCTTGGAAATAAAATGTTTGTTCTAATAAAGGGAATGTTTATCCCTCTGAACTTAGTTGCGGCCCCCAGATCAAACTACAGCGTAAGGGCACTTTTTTGTTTGCATGAGTCCCGGCTTCTTTCCAACGAGCAGATGACATTTCTTTTCTAGATAATTAGCATGTTCTTACACATGTTGTTTGGTGTGAGTATGTATTTCATATTCGTTACGGGCTAATCAGAGCTAAAGAAGTTCCAAAAGCGTGCGATATGTGGATTAGATTCACCCTTAGTAATGAGAGGATTGGTCCTCTCATACCACTGAATTAAATCGCATACATTGGAGCAAGAGAGTACTGGCTCGCCGCTGTGGATGTAGGTGTTCCCATGAAACAAACCGGTGCCATATTCTGCTAGGATACTGGCTGGAGTTGGTCTCATCGTAGTGATTAGAGTTCCAGCTCGATGAATCACCCATTCCCTCTGTATATCCAAGCGCCATCTACTTGTTAATACAACAACCTTTCCACCGTAATAAAGTAAGAGTTTCAATATTCACTAATCTTCTTTTCAATTAACCCTATAATTAGGAAGACATAGTCTATGTTTATGGCCACGATTCCAATATGGCCCTCTGACATTTTCTCCTGTGAATAGCTTGGTTTATGTGTGTCTTAATCATGGCCACTAATCGACCGGTCACACTGCTCAGCGGCATTCATTCTGTTGTAGTGTTCAAGTAGATGAGACAATTCCCACTTGAATCATGCTTCAGTCTAGCATTAAGACATTTACTGCAACCGGAATATTTATTCCTTATTTTTGCAATTCCATGCTAGCAAGTTAGTTTCATGTCGACCTGCGGAACAATCACATCAACGAAAATCGAAATTGGAACTGGAACTTTGTAATGAACCTGTACTAACCCTGATAGAGTCGTGGACAACAGGAATTCTTGACATACCGAGATTGATTTATTTCATCAATGGAAATGAGTCAAGTTACCTAATGTGAAGGTGAAGCCTGTTTGAAGGAAAATCATGGTATACGTGATGGGACATCAAAAGGGAAGGCGAGGTTTCAAAGTCTATTATGGAAGAGAGCCCCTACTATTAGTGATACCCCGATCTCATGGATGAAGGATTAGATTTTCTATTGGATAGAGGGATGTGCAGATGAATTCCACTTTTCACATTGCCATCTAGAGATAGTTTGCCCTGAGTTAGGATGCGGAGTTGGAAGAGAATGCCAAAATATCAATTCATCTTCATCAAAGGCCAAGATCTCCATAAATTCTATTATTTTACCTATTTTTGCTTCTGAGTCACTTTGAAGTTTAAGCATATCCTCGAGGTCTAGTAATAGGTCATTTCTCATCCCGATCTTATTAAAGGAGGAAGTAAACAGATCAAGGTTTCTACGTACTTCCGTTATGGAGGGTGCGGGCAGGGGGGACGGCGGGGAGGCCGGCTCCACATCACCCCGGCTGGTTGTCGAAGATGACAATTCGCCTTGCTCTCCAAATAAGTTTTTTTAATAGTCAAAAGCACCTTAAAAGCACGAATAAGTTAGAGTTGAGGGTGATGAGTTGGGATCCTTTAAGGCAAGGGCACAGTGTTATGGTCTTGTTACCTTATGTTTCGAAGTCAATTGATCCCTCGATCAAGTCCTAACTAAAAATTATCTCAAGAGAAGAAGAGAAATCATTTGGATTCGAGGCGAAGCCCCTATACTTTGACTCAAGTTTCTTTCAACACCTCTCCTTCGTTACGGGGTTCTTATGTTTTAATCTTTGAAATAAAAGATCACCTGACTGAGAAGTTATTATTGATTCATGAAAAGCTACTCCATTGAAGATGGAGTAAGGAATTGTCAACCTCATAGAGGAAAAGCTGGCGAAAATCATATAGCGTGTGTGCTACGCTCTCGTCCTCCTTCAATCCGTGAAGCTGAGGCGGGAGAAAAAGCGTAATTTCCCGGTGTCATAGGATACCTTTCTATCTTACTCCCCGTGACTTTCCCTAGGCGATAGCTATCCTTTTCTTGCTTTCTTCTTGTCTTACATTTCTATAGAACGACTTGATATCAGGTATAGTTTGTTAGGATGAAGCGTTAGTAGAAATAGCAAGTGTCCCGGCGATGCAGCTCAGGTATAATAGGTCTGGACGCCTAGCATGAAAGAGCCTTCTGTAGTAGCAGCACTATACCTTAGTATCTATCTAGCTTCAAGTCTATATAAAACGTAGTATGAGAGGTCAGTCTATCTAGCGTTTCCTCGCATAAAGGAATACCTTTCTTTACATCGGCTCTCTCTCGTTAGGTAATTACCAAGGCAAAAGTTGCTCTATCGGAAGTATGTTTCATTATCACCTTAGTGGGACTAGTCTAAAAAACATTCACTTCAACTGCCAAGACTCATTTTTTTGCGGGAAGGACATTGTAGAATTACGTTTAAGGTCCCTTTATTACTTTGACGATTGGTGCATCGGGTCAGTAGGTGTGCTCTGGGTCATTACACCATAGCTACTATCGACCCGAGCCCAAAAAAAGGAAAAGAACGGACAAAAGCGAGCATTTCATTAGCCATACATATTTAAGGAGGATGGGGGTCAACCTGTTTCATGACCCATGGCCCTAATGTGTCACTTGGTTAGCATTTGTAGAGAAAATTAAGTAGGGTTGTTTTTTTGATAGGGAAAAAGATATGGGAGGGGGAGTTGGCTGTAGTTGAGACAATTTCAATGGACGACATGGATTTTTTAGAGATAGTTAACCACTTTTTTCACCGTGAAAGGGTGGATGTAATTAATCTTTAACGAATTGAGAGGGCTTAAAAGGAAGCTCGACCTACAAGGAGAGGGAGGTCATTCAGAACCCACTGCCTCCAGAATGGGGGGTGGCTCCAAAGGCACTGCCGCAGGATCCAGCACAGACATAAATTTTCCACCTCGTTCTTGATCAAATAGAGCGTGCGAGACTTCGAAGGTACATTCACACTTTCTTTCATGAGCAACTTCACGAGAACATTCTGATAGGGGAAACGACAATTGTCCGTGCACTTTCCAGAATTGACGGAAATATTGTCCAGTACTGCGAATGAGATACTGTCTTACGATCTGGAGATCTTCGCGGAGACGGATATGGAAAGCCTCCGCAGATGGGTGGATATTATAAGGGGGAATTTTCTCTCCTAAAGCTACTCATTAAGGAATACAGGCCAAATTAGTATGTATGTCGGTTCTTCCATTACAGAGCCGTTATTCCCAACTGGCATAGAAGTCTCCTGCGCGGGGAAGAAGATGCATTTATGGTATTGGTGGTATTGGACAAGCTCTAAGGGAATAATCTCTTACTTATTTCTGTATTTCTTTCCCATGACGACTAAGAACAGGCAAATCCAAAATTTCACTTCGAATTTTGGACCTCAACATCTTGCTGCTCATGGTCATTCACAATAAGTATTGGAAATGAACAGAGAAGTGGAGGAACGCGCTGAACCACATATTGGATTAATCAAGTGAGGCACGAATCCGCTGATTGTGAGTCGGCTCCTATGCCTTTAGCTATACCCTGCTTGGTCCCCCTCCTCCGACACGGTGAGGTTCCGTAGCACATCATGAGCACCGAGCTATGGGGCGGTTGAGAAATTCAAGTGAACCGCCTTACTTTATTCCAACATAGGGACATAAAGGATAAGCTTGTGAAGGTTGCCTCATTATCCATACCTCCGGTCGGATGAATAGAGGACCGATCGACCCGGGTTTTCACGAGTGTTGGCGGGTTCTGGAGTGCCTGCCAAGGGTGCTTGCGCATACCCAGGGGTGATCATATCCACCTGCACCACACATCTCGGCACAATTGAACGTGTAACACGCATGCTATTCCATTCAACTACATTTGTTCCTTTAATCCATAACTTAAAAGAACGCTGCAGCGAGGTACAACCTGCCCATACAGCCACCAGAGGATTGCACTACTGGCAATGATTGTCTGGTTAATACACCGCAGGCGCGAAGTGTGGTAGGCCTGCGCCGGGGGAGTATACCATAGGTAGGAAAGGGATCCCGATTAATAGAAGAGCCAGTAGAAGACGGGTCATTTAATGGAAATGGAAGGCTTTTCACTGTTAGAGAATGCCATATGGAGTAAGGGGAAATGGATGAATTCTTCGAAAAAGAGGGAGCGAGCCTATATAAAATAAAAATTGAAATAATGAAAATTCCTTGAATAGATAGATTCAATGGTCCGACAGGTAGCGCTACTACACGTGAATTAGCATCCGAGGTTGAGTAGTCTCAATTTCACTACACGATATGCGAATGAATGGTGGGCAAGGCCACCTCGAATGGCATAATACGCATGCGAAGAGACCCGCACGGACAGTTTTGAGAGGGATCTGGTCGAAAAACCGGTCGGCTCCCACCTGACTTGAGGGACTGATAAATTAATTGAGTACAAAATATATCTTCAAGCTTTACCTTATTCTGATGGTTCAAAGGGCGATCGTGGGGTCACTAAACTAAGTCCTTCGTTTCATTCGGAAGTGCTAACCCGCAACGAGGTAGATATGACTAAGCGACATATGGAATATGGTGACGACAACATCATGTCATCGAAGGAGATAATAGGTGGAGCCAACGACCCACTAAGACTAATCTTTCTACAACTACATCCCCGAGAGGAAGTCACATGGGGGCGTGAATGCGAGATGCCTTTGAAATGATCGCCCGTACAGAGGCTAGGTATTTTTTCCTTCCCACCGCGTCCTTCCTTGTGTGTCGGAGATATAAAGTGAGTTCATGAACATGAACAGGAACTGGATCGATCCAAATAATGGTGAATCATCCGAAGCATAATTGTACATTCACAGGATCTTTGCGGAGAGATAGGAGCATTCGGTGGAACCGGTGAAGTAGACTTGCCTTTGTATAGATGTGTGGGATAAAGGGCTTGTGGTACCTGCTACCCACCCTTCCTCCTCGACTTTGAGAACCGTGTGAGTGGAGAGTGGGCAGAAGAGAAGAAGATCCTCATACGGAGTTGCACAAATACATGAGCAGTGCAGGAGATTGGGGAATGGGTCGAATAAATTGACCTAGGGCCAGAAAAATAACAGACAAAGCTTTACTTACGTAGGGATTTGATTGGTCTTTTTTTTTTCTTAGTGATTTGAAAGGAGGGCGCTTGGTTATGTTATACAAAGGGGAGGCGGAACAATCGAATGGCAAAGAGAGGCGTCTCGAAAGGGAAGGAATGGGATATCGTCAAGGATGACTTCTTTGTATGCGGTACGAAGGGCTAAATAGCGAGGCTTATTCTCTGAGACGGTCTGGATTTCCAACTCCTTGGGAAACTGGTCGAGATAGATGATAACACCTTTTCCCCCTCTTCCTTAACGGTAGGGCATTCTTATCTTATGTCATTCACCCCCTTCCCGGAAATAGAGAACCAAGCCCCTTTCTGATAGATTCATTTTTGGAAGCAGGGAGGACCCAGAGCATTTCCCCTTTCTATTCAACGACGGATGGACGCTCACCTGAAGGACCCCACATTCCTTTTGCTCTTCCTTTGATTTGCCTTCACGAATGCATCACTTACGATGCCTACTTATATTTCAAAGGCGCTACTTCAAATCAAGAGAAAGCCCCCCCCCCTTTTATTGCATAACTTAAAAAAGTTATACACAAACTACCAAAGTTGTTATGGGAACAATACGCTTTGGTTACCGGCAAAGTCTTCCCAAGGCGACCTACTGTCCATACTAGTTGTTACCTTACGCTGACATTTTACCAATATTATTGAATAACATGGCCTAGGGCTAAGATAACTCAAGTGGGAGAGCCGTGTTATTGGTGACCTTATTGCACGGTTCAGAGAGCACTTCTGTATGTGATGCAAGTGAATGTCTAATAAAAAACCATCGTCAAGTTTCTTTCTTCGTTTCGTCATCGACCATATCTATGTTTCTATGATGGCCCAAAAACACGCCCATTCTTCAGCCGTAGAGAGACTTTTGAATTGCGAGGTACCATTATGAGCTCAAATTATTCACTTGACTACTCATGCTATAAATGTAGGAGCATCAACTCCGTTCTTGTGGGCTTTTGAGGAGCGGGAGAAATTGTTGAAATTTTATAAAATGGTCTCGGCAGCCTGGATGCATGTCAGTTTCATACGACCAGGTGGAGTGGCATAAGATCTGCCTCTTGTATTATGTATAGATATTGATTCATTCACACAACAATTTTCTTCTCATATCGATGAATTTGAAGAGATTTCAACCGGCAACTATATCTTGAAACAAAGATTAGAGGATATTGGTACTTTCACAACACAACAAGCAAAGGATTGTGGATTCAGTGGTGTAATGTTAAGAGGTTCAAGGGTATGCTGGGATTTGCGAAATGCATCACCTTACGATGTTCATTTCGAATTGGATCCTGACATGACCGTAGGTACCAGATGAGATTGCTATATTCTTTATTGTATTCGTATCAAAGAAATGCGACAAGGATTTCAAATCATTGTGCAATGTCTTAATTAAATTCCTAGTGGCATGATCAAAGTCAATGATCGTAAGATATGTCCTCCATCACGATATCGAATAAAACTATACATGGAATTGTGCGCCATGTGAATCATATATCATATTTGTTCTTAACTGAGAATCAGTTTAAGCTCCGTATCGGAACCTTGTAGGGTTAGGAGTAAAGCATCCCGAAGTTGGCACATCTCGTTGAGTGTGGAGATGCATTTGGAACCCCAATTTGTTTCTTTGGACCAATTTCTTTTTTTGTCCCCCCGGCCTGCAATAGCGCTTCACTTCCAGTTCTTTCGATGAATCAACTTACGTCTCCCTTTTTCATTGATTTGGGGCAAAGAGAAGCGTCTACCAATTGGAAAGCTAGACATCAAGTAAGTGGTTTGATGAGGATAACTAAGCTGACACGCCGGAGTTGGCTGCTGGAATAACAAGGTGGTGCCTTACCGCACTGCACGCAGATGCACGGTAGCGTTGGTGGTGGTGCTTTAGGATTCCAATGTACTGCGTCCAAGATCAGAAGGACCTTGTCGGCGGACCACAACCATCCCAATCATGAGTAAGCTGGAGCGCATCCATCTTATCCAGTGAAATAGCTAGAAGCTATCCCTTCGGGTCAAAACACTTAAAGAAAAGGACCGGGAAATGCGACGGAATAGGAACCATGGGACCCCGTACTAGTAAAGGGAAAATGGAGGTGCGCTCCTGCGCACCACCAGAAAATTCCCTTTCCCTTTTTAATAAAAAGAAATAAGGTAATCTTTATAGCTCCATGTACGCTAGACCAAGATCCTGCAGAGAGAGGGCAGTCATTACAAATAACTGGTTGGGAAAGAAATACAATGCTTCGCGTTTTCTTATCTTCTTCCCTCCCTAGGAGTAGCACAAAAACAGGGATTAGCATTATTGACCCAATGATAAAGCACTAACACATTCCTCGTTGGGGCTGCGCGCACTAAGAAAAGGCTGACGCAATGGAAAATTGGCCACTAGTTACAAAGCTCTTATAAGGTTTCGAGAGGGCTATCACAGTCAGTTGCGAATTTCATACCCGAGTTTTGAAACTACTCCTATTCCTATTTATGGAGTTCAGGCGAAAAATGGCTTGATGAACCGTTCGCCTAGCACCGTCCACATTAACTTTGTTATTCTAGAGGTTTTAAGTACACAGTTCCCCACAAGTAGGCTACTTTTTCAGGAACGGTGTCCAAGATAACCATAATCGTGTATATATAGAAATATATCTTCTACGCTATTATTTCAAAATGTCCGCTTGAACTTCTCTTTCACCTCCAAAAGAGCAAAGTTGGCTTCATGAGCGCAGATGAGGATGCGGGAGCTAGAAAACCAATAATATCTTTCTTGTCCTTCTATTTATAGTTAAGGGGAAAATAGAAGCGCTTTTGCTACTGAGAAAGCAAACATTCAGTGCCAAGGTTCAAGACTTAGCCGAGCGTTAGGGAATCTAGAATCTCATAGTGAGGAGCTTTGAGTTAGCGAAGCGCTGTAGTAGCACCGAACCCGTATGTGCTGTAATGTTGAGGCAAGGTCGCTCTGCCTTATCTGTAGAAGCAGTCAACTGAGTTCTGAATCAATTAGTTCCTTTTTAATGTCTTAATTTATACATAGAAAGCGCTATGATGGAAAACTACCACGTTAGGTTTTGAAAGAGCTGGGACAGATTATATAATAGGGGAAGAAGATGCAAGCTTTTTCTTTCATTGGCAGGACAAATGACTACAGGATCATCGGTATACTCTACCTCAATTCACAATTTCGAACATTATACAGAAGGTTTTTCCGTACCATCTCCTTCTATGTATACTGCAGTTGAAGCAACTAAAAGAGAATTTGTTGTCTTTCTAGTTAGTAATGGAATCTATCATCCCTAACGTCGTAAAATAAGAGCACTTGGCTTTGCCCATTAACAAGGCCTCGATTTTATGTCCAAACATCACATGCCAGCAGATGTGATCACCATCATAGGTACTCAAGATATTGTGTGTGGTGAGGTGGAATGATAGGACTACTACTTGCTCGATTAGGACCCTAGATTTATTGCGAGCCAAAAACCAAATTTATACGCCCCCTTTCTTTATTTAAGGAGATTCTATCCAATTATATGTTCCGATGCAGAAATGACTAAAGAGAGAATTGTTGAAGACGGCTTAACAGTAAGAGAGAACCCCCTCATCTCGTGTCTAGGAACATCTATGTAGATTAAACCTTCATTCATATTCTTTGATCTTCCTTGGAATATCCATCATCTTGGTCTCGACCTTGTTGAGCTCTACCATATCGAAAGTTCCTATTTTGCTGCCTCTTGGATCGTCTCCGACTCCCTAAAAAAAATTAATGACCTAGATGGTCAGGGTTTTTCCTTACACCAGCTGAGCCACATGTCGCTTCAACAGTCGTATTCATCTTTCCTTGTCTTGGGAACCGCAGTGGACTTATTATCCTATATATCATATCTACTCTAAAGATTAAGAGAATAGAGGGTCTCCCTTCCATAGATTCAATTGTGATTGATTCTCAGGATCGGGGACTAATCAGAGGCGTGCCTAACGACACCTGTCAAAGTCTTCGTCTTGCACGATGTCTCCTTTTATTTGCTCCAGCTATGAAAAAAACAATGGGCGCAACACTTTATTCTCTTCTACCGCTCTTGGTTTACTTCTGGCCTTCCTGAACTCCTACACGGGGGGAGTTAGATCTTGGAGTAAGCTATGTTCCATGGGCAATAAACTCAAGAGTTTAGGCCCCTAATTAGGTCTAAATATGGGCTGTTGTCGTACTCAAAGGCGAGGGGCTCCAAATGTGGATGTTATCGGCTTAAGAGAAGAGGGGAGGCAACTTGGGGTTATAGGCAAAGTGCTTTTTTTATATAGGATTTCGTATAAGATAGGATTTCCATTCGTCCCTCCAAATCTAGAAAAGAAAGGAGCTCTCTCTTTTTTTCAGCCTTCTTTTTATTTTAAAGGCATATAGTGCCTTCTAGCTTTTAGGGCGAATTCAAGTAAAAATCTAGTACAACGAGGAAGAGAAAGGCTACCTACCAGGTAAAAAATAGTGTATGACTATAATAAATCATAAAGATGTGGGGAGAATGCCCATCCCATTAGATATAATTTGAGCTTCCCCTTTCCTATGATCCTGGACGTGGTACTGTCACATGATCATTGTATGTTTTCGTATTATCTATAAATTGAAAAAGTGGCTGGATCCTGTTGATAGACATAAGAAGTGTGATTCTTAATAGGGGTAGAGAAGCTCTACTCATACTTCTGCTTATGGAAAGACATAAGAAGCACCCTATAAAACATGCAAGATCTCGTAGTAATCCCTTGTTAGCATATCAGGTGCCATTGAATACAATCCAGGAAAAGCATCTATCTATAGTGATAGTGATCCATCCCCTTGAATTGAGTCTCCACCAAATCTATTTCATGTCTGCTTGTTCTATTTGGTTAGGCTAGGCCGGTTCGAACCTCTTCGCAGTTCTTGATTCTCATTGAACTAGGGAGAATCAATATTGCTGGGGGAGATTGTTTTTCCTTAGATGGCTTATTAACCATGGTATTTTGGAGAATTCATTCTTTTACCAACTCTCCCAACCAACAAAATTCTAATCCTAAGCTTCCAAGCACCTTGGTCACATCTAAGTCCCTATTCAATGGTTCTATTTGAGATGGAAATAAAAAAATCTGCCTTTTGCAAGAAAAGTCGCTCAAAAGCACGGATGGGCCTTCCCTTCCTTCACGTCATCCACCATCGTGTCCTATCCACTCTCCCCAAATATCAACTCATAATTTGAAGAAAAAAAATAAGGAAAATCTATTAGGGATATCTTGCCCATGCGTATCATGGCGTAGGTAAAAGGGAACGAGGAGGCAAGCCCCCCCACCATCTTGTTCTCTTTTTCTCCTTGAGTTGAATGAATCTAGGGTTCCAAACCTTCCAAAAGTGATAGGTGTGTGTTCTTTAATGGCACTCTCTTAGACTATGTATCCCTTTATACCTGTGTATACAAGTTATAAAGAATGTAGCTTCTTTGATATGGGTCAGTAAATAGTAATCCCAGTAATACAGTAAACATTGGAAGAAAATAGGAATATTGGTTGATATAGGAATGAAGAAAGGGATTGATAGGCTAGTTTGATCCAAGCAAAGCAGCAGGGCCTAATCAGTCTTATCGGATGGGGAATTGCATTGGCTAATAGATATTCCTACGATCACACCCTAGGAGGGTACAAATGACAAGTTGCATTCTGGTTCAACTTAGTAGCCCCAATCCGCGTACCCTCTTGAGCATGCAAGTACTCTTTAGCTACTAAGCTTCGAAACAACCCATAGGCTTACTACGAAGTAGGATCTTGAACTCAATTATTAGAATGAGTTTTATAAGGCTTTCCCTGGGTGAAGGCTCCCCCAACCCCCATGAGTCCCGTTCTTTCCTGCCTTGAACTAGAACTAGGAAACCAGGACACATAACTATAAGAGAGTAGCTGGCAAAAAAAAACTCCCTAAGGTCTCACCAAAGATCCAAAGGAATCGCTTGTGTGCGCATAGCCTTATATTATCTTTGAAAACATCCTCTAGATGGCTAGAAAAATGTTATTTGTTTGGTCAGTTCTAGTGACAACATTTCTATTCTATTCTATTTATGTAGGAGCAGTTGTTTTTGCTTTGTTTGCCAGATTGGTACGCTTTCTTTTCTAAAAACCCTTCTCTCATAGGTCTTTACATTTCAGGCCATTTACAATCATTTAAAGGGCCTTATATTATAGAGTCTAAAGAAATTCAAGATTGTTCTTGCGGATTAAAGCCTACTTACTTTCTTTTGCTGCTTTTAATTTAAGAGCAAGTCGTTCAGCTTTTAACACAAAAGGGTAGGAAAGAGCTTGAACGACCGATTTCAGAAGAGGTCATACCCATTTTCATGCATCTCAACGATATTCAAAGGCGATTCACTGGTAAGAAATAAATCTCAAAATGCAATTTTCAACCTCTTTTCATAGAATAGTTTGTTATAGGAATTGTGTGTTCGGTCCTTACTCTTATTAAGACTCCACTATTACATTAATTTATTCATTCTTGGTGCAAAACCCTCGAGCTAGGGAACTCTTCATCGAATAGAACTGTTCTTTCTGTAATTCTATTTGCATCCTCAAAGGATCTGATCCTGGCTTAGAAAACTCTTCAACAACTGTTAGAGGATTCGTTTGTGACTTCCCTCTTTCGTAGAGTTTTCAAGCAAAAACTTACCCAATAAATATAGGATTCGTAGAATGTGAACTCTTGATCAAAGCTGATCAAAAAGAGTGGCGTTCTTTTTATAACTTTGAACGGTAAGGTCGGCTGGATGCCTTGGAGGCACCGTTGGTTGCACCATTGGCAATGACACTTTTGAGATCCCCTAACCTTCAGGGGGCTGTAGATTGAGTTCTGGGCTAAGGTGACCAGTTCTGCAGCCCTTTGAAACTCCCTTCGAAAAGTATCAGTAGATCTACAAGGTTACAATAAATGACTAAAGAACAAAAAAATGGCTAACTGAGAGTTATTGCCCGACTAAAAGATATGATTTGCTTGTACAATGTGGGTAGATAGCTTTTTTTGGCCATATGGATTGAAAAAGAGTTTTTTGGGAAAGAAACTACACCAGGCTCCCTAGATCAATGGAATTTCTCGCATAGTTCAATTACATAAACCTTGCTTCCCAAGCGGAGGTCTAAGACCCTTTAGGAAGCAAACCCCAAAAGAAAGATGGAGGGGGCACTACATGCAGTTAAAAAAGACAGATAAGATCACATAGCATCTCTTACTGGGATCGTGAACAGATAGCATCATCGCATTGAAAATTGACTCATCGGATTAACAGTTAGACGGAGAGTTCCCCATATTCCATTACATTGGCAACTGAAATTTATCTAAACGGATTTCTTGGTACCCATGGCTTCAAAAATGAATTGAAAATAATATCGCTTTTCTTTACCTGATCATTGTGCTAAGGGTTGATGGTGCCTTGTGCCGCTCTTAGTTCAGTTTGCAGACCCCCTGTCTTATTTCATCTCGATGTTTGAAAGATGTTTTGTTCACATACTCGTTTTCACACATAGGCACAGAGAGTCAGTTAAAACTCCACTTTTTAGAAAGTAGGGCCTACGACATAAGGCTCCTCCTATGAACCTATGAACCTCAGAACCTAGAGTTAACCATAGAGTTAACCTAAGAAATTGAGTACGACATAAGGCTCCTCCTTAGGCTATTCAGTACTTGAATATGCTTGCCGTGGAAAAAGACTACTTTTCTATTTGCTTGCTTGCACGCCTCTACTCATGCTGGACAGACTGTGCAATGCACGCTGGCCGTCCATGGAGGCATTATGGTTGGAATGCCTTCCTTAGAGGCCTCTTCCTCAAGAGTAATGATTGAAGGCAAATGATTAGAGACCCCTACAAACATATGAAGTCCCGTTTTAAGGGCCTTTGGATGCCTTAGGGGGGAAATTCTCCAGTTCAAGAGAGATTTTATTCGTTTTTCTACTCCCCGATATAGGTACATTACTTCACTTGAATTAGGAAATATAAGAAAGCAAGGTATTTTCTAAAAGGCTCCACGCATAATAACATAACTTTTATCTCTGATATCATGTATGATAACTCGACCGTTGGTGCCCTTCCGAGCCGAGATATAAAGGATTGAAATTCATTAGACTTGACATGTCTTCTTCACGATCTCAGGACAATGAAAATAAATTCTCAAAGATCCATAAACAAATATGTAAAGTTGTATATAAACGTAAAATCATATATAACCCCTTATTTTGACGCAACTTTTCCATAGCCTCCTAGACTGACTTGCCTGACCTGGAGCTCTTCGCTTCTCATTGTGGACAAAACCAAAGGTGTGGACTATTGATATATATAGGCTTAAGGTATGAATATATTCTTTCTGTCTCCTCACTCCCTGAATCCATTCTCTGAGGGAAGGGAAGTTGAACTCATACTTTCCATTAAGAGGAATCGCTCCTCGGCAGTACTAGTAAGAACTAAAATCCTAACCTTTCAAATTTAGCCTCTCCTGTCCTAAGAGAGTTACTTCTTTCTTTGACTTGGTTTGCCCAATTAAAAAGGTTTCTAGAAGACCTTATCCCTCAAATATCATGTTGAATGAGAGATCCCTTAGGTTGCTGTTTGATAGAAGAGATATCCATTTGGACAAAGCTGACACAATGGCACCCGCTTTCTTAAGGATTCTAGCTAATTCAACTAGTTTTCTTTTCCAGGAATGAACTAGCCTAGAGGAAATGGGTGTCAAGACTATAAGTCATGTATGCAAGAAGAGTTTATAGGAGAATACATTCTCAGTCAAAGGTAGGGAAGTCTTCCTAGATTTAGGGTCAATCGAATAGATAGAAGATCTAGCGCCTCGGTTAGAGAGAATGACGCACGAGTTCGTGACCTTATAGAATTGTGTTTTGTGATCCCGGAGAAAGCTATCATAGTTATTTCACTAGACTTGAAAGCAAATGAAACAAACCATGATAAAGCTTTAACCAAGAGTAGTTTGCGGAGTATGACATCTTGGTTTGAAGTTTTCTGGATTCCTAGTCTACTATAATTAACTTAATAGAATATCGTATTAAATAATAATTTTTTTTCTAATTAACGTGGATGGGGAACCTGAAATGTGATCAATATAACTAGTACTAGTACATAAAAAGATTATTAACTACACTGATAAAGTAATCTTAATATTAGGTTTCACTCCAAATTGAGCTATTAATAATTAGTGATAACATATAGCATGTGTACTTACTTAAGAGTGTATAGGATGGATAACTGAGTATGCATGCAATGCAAGAATAATGGAAATGAAATGATGATAAATAGTAAAAATGTAACGAGGGTGTACATGTTTACACTTTAACAACGGTATATTAGTACGTACGTACTAAATGAGGAGAGTGGGTGGGGGTAGAGAAGATACATACAAACAATCTAAATAGCCAGCGGCACTCACTCTGCTCTGCAAAATCTGTCACCATATGCTACCATTCCCGTTACCCCACCTTTTATTTTATCAGATCGATACTCACTCTACTCCTATAAATATATAACACTACACTCTCATCATCATAATTACATACGTACATTCCCTTTCATTTTCCCTGAGAAAACCAATTAATTGATGGCAGACCCAAGGCAGCTTGTTTACGATTTTTGGAACCAGTCCTCTAATTCTTCCACTGCCTCCCCCGCATATCTTGTGGATCGTCAGCACCCAACCATGATCCCTAAACCAAAAAAAAGGTTCCATCTTCTTGAATGTTCTCTTCCCTCTACTGTTTTCGCAATTTTTGCACCTCTCAAGCTCTTGGAGTACACCAGAATGCTCATAAGCATGAAAGAGCAGCTTCTCGGCGTAATATGTTCTCCACCACCACCACCACCACCGACTCCTCCAACGGTAACAACAAGAATAGTAATATGGTCCGCATCCATTTTCTTCAGAACAACAACGACATGAAACCGCCCTCTCTCATCATGCCTCAACACAACGGAAAATATTCTTTCTTAGGAAGGATTCACCTTACTGGGTTGGGAACCAAGTGAAGATTAGGAAGGAATGGAAAGATAGGAAGCATGGAGAGCTAATGGAAAGAAAAAAGTAAGAAATAACAGATCTGTGATAGAAATCGAATACGATTAAGTAACTAGGGGCAACATACGGACTTCAGAGCGTCAAGTCATACACAAACTGGAGTTACCTCACTACCTGAAGAAATAAAAAAGCTTTGGCAGGGTCTAAGAAGACGTGTAAGACAGCGAGGAGTCGGGGCTTCAATATTGTAAGGCGTCAAGAAGCCCAATTTTTGGCTCTTTTGTCGTATCTTATGGGCATGTTCACAAAGTAAAAGTCTCTCCATGGGCAGCGTAATGGTTTGGCACAATGCAAATAGGCAAGCAGTCTAGAAGCAAAGTAGAATTCTTTAACTTTTCAGTGTCGGCATCTTTTCCTACCTCTTACAGTTCTCCTAATCGGGCAAGGTAATCGGCTAACCAGGTATTCTTATTCAGAGATAAGTCCCAGGGAGGCAGGTTGGAATGTAAGGGCATAGGTTAGAGTCTCATCCTACGAATTAAAGCCTTTGAAGGACACCCACGGGATGCGATGTACGGTAGTAGTTTATGTTAGCTGCTTATACGGTGCTTTCTTTACGACTTTCAACATAATTGAAGAAACTCTTGTTTAGTAAGGACGTCATTCCAATCCCTTGTTGTGCGTTTTCAACCCCTTGCTATGACTTGGTAAATTAAATTTGGATTCACTCCAATTCCAACATGTACTACATTATCTGCAATACCAGTTCTACATGTATACTATATCCATAGCCTTTAGTTTAGTTGCGGAGTTAGAAGCTACTATATGTAGATAGTGCCCGATTTCTATATCCTGCCTACGAATAGAAGCTCTTATCTCTCTAGCTCATCAATAAATCACCCGTTGGAAAGGAATAGCTGGAATAGAATGAAGGAATGATTCTATCTTCCATCATTTCAGAGGTGACGACTACTTTTCTGCCTTTATATCTATACTTCCTTTCCGAAGGAGCAAGTTATGGAATAATTGAGCTTATAGCTGGGCTGGTTATTCGGAGCCATAAATTGGATATCATATTTTATCCCGCAACAAGAAGAAGATCGCTTAGTGTCACTTTGGTGTGGCTGAATGTAGAGCAGTCCGTCCTTACAACCTTAGATCACTAAATTATTTAAAACTTCGGAAGATGGTTAGGGTAGCTTGCTTCCAATACACTGCACTAGATGGGCATGTACTCGTAGTAGTCAGCCCATAATGCCTCTCTTCTTTACTAAATACTATTTCAGATGAATGGGGAATTAGGTCGCTCTTTGATCTGCAAAATAAGGCTTAGGGGGAGCTCTCTCTTTTATGGTCGAGACCTCTCCATACAAAGAAAGTGAATCACAATGGATCGAAGCACTCCATTTCCTTCCAATTAGTGAGATTCTATCTCTTACCTGAAAAATTATGGTGAAGCCCTCCCTTTATTCCTCAGAATCGAGGGGGCAGCAAGAATTAGAATAAACCTATATAAAAAATTTTCCCATGTAGTCGTCATTCTACAAGCAAAGCTTCCGGTCGCATGTCTCCTTGTGTGGAAATGTTTTTCATGATCTCCATCTCATTCCCACTAGCTCATTCTTTACTAGGTATCTAGGCATTCCGCTAGATTAATTAACTCAACGTAAATAAAGCTCATTAGGTCACAACTAGGGGAGTGCTAGCTAATAGCGTAAGGTTAACATCTCTCCGCTCTTATATAGTAGTAGCAAACATCAGGTAACTTCGCGCTGTAAAACGAAAGATTCGTAATGAAAGGCAATGTACTAAGAAAGAGCAACTCTATTAGACCTTTATCTGGAAAAAGCTGGAAGAAAGGCGAAAAAGGAAGGTTGCCTATTACTAAAAAGTGTGGGTAAGAAAGAGAGGTGAGGTGACTAGCTTAGTAACTTTATTCGATCTAAAAGGTTGGATCAGGGGGTTGGTTTGGACATCTTTAAGTGAAGGGGAGCATCCACCGAAGTTTCCAGCGGGAAGGACAGGAGTACGAAAGAGGTAGCTTATGCTTTTTTTCATCCTCACTACCTTTTTTATAGTAGAATATGGAGAATATGAACTTCTCACATTCATCTTTTTGGTACGTTTTTATGAGCAGCTCTGGTGTTCAATCATAGGTCTGAGATATGGGTTGAATCATGATAAAGAAGGTTCGGTGATTGTGTAATTTCCAAGCGGAAAGTCGTATACTTTTAAAGTAGATAGAGTGATCAAGCGGCCCTTCTTGCGCCAACATACATCCAATGGCATAGAGTAATGCGTCAGTATGAAAATGGAACTCCTTATTGTAATCCGGAAACCAAAGGATTGGGGTTGACAGCAAACACTCATTTGCATGCTTAAAGGCTTAATCTTGTTCCGTTTCTCAATCCTTATACATTTCTTCTACAATGATTCCATTTTGGGATTCCGCGTTTCAAAAAGTCTTTTTTGATGCATCTGTAATAGCCTATGGGTCGTAAAAAAGAACGTGTTGCGCCCGACCTCCTTTTTAGTAGATGAGATTAAGATGAAAGGGCTTTCATCCATTAACATTCCGTGAAGGTGCATAACTTTTTTTAATGTCCCGCGGATTGACTACTACATCTAGGGACAGGACTGATCCCGAAAGAGAGGTTTCTTTCTGGTTATGAAATCGCTTTGATTAAAAAGCAAGTAAATGATTCCATAAGTCAAAGGGGCGTGTGAGGAGAGAGTCCCTCACTCCACTCACTGGAGAGAGGGTAACTTATCCTATATATTAGTAAGGTATTATTTTATTATTAGTAGCCGAAGTGTGGGCCAGATAATTGTGGAAAAAACATTAACATGTGCATAGGAAGACTAGAACATGTTTAATAAGCCATTGTCGACCTCCGGAGGACAACAATTTTCTTTTCCAATCTGAGATTCTCTTTTTCATTTTATCCAGTAGAGGAAGGTTCTCTATTTATTCTCTTGAGGGACATACTTGATAGGAAATTTTGATTCCTCCTAAATGATCTTCAATCTCTAAGAGGAGCTCTGTTCGAGAGGAAGCACTAGCTCTTATCGAAATTGATCTTGTGGCATTAAGGCACTACAATCAGCTTCTTACTTCTTTCTAGAAAGATTTTCTGCTTCTTAAGATTCCATTTAGGGATATTATATAATATTAGAACATAGTTATCAAAGAAAAAGTAGGAGAGTGCTGGGCACGATCTCGAAGCATGGTAAGATGGTTTTATTTTCAATGATACCAATAGCAATTTTTCAGCGAAAATCAACATTCTAGGTCTTAAAGCCCTGTCACAACCCTCGAGAAGGTGGAAAGTACCCATGCGGAACACCATCCAAAAGCACTCCAAAGTCTTCATTACATAAACATCTATGTATGAAATTCCATGATTTCTCACAAAAGCCCATTCGATCCAGAAAGATGCTTTTGCCATATCCTGGCTTTCTTTTGACCCCCCTCCCTCCTTTGTTGTGCTTAGGTTAAAATCCCCTATAACTTCAAGCTACCTCGTGCTCCAAGGAGATCTTCTCTACTTAGTCCTTTAGCAAAATTCCCCTCAGTGCCTATTCATTTGGTACCCTAGGTAACTTCTCTGCACTTAAAGGTAAGCATTTCAAGTAGAGAAGATCATAAAAGAAGAAATGGGAAGGTGTACTGCCATTATGTGCTATTATTTGAATCTGAAAGTCGATCATTCCCAGCTTTTATATGAAGGTATGGGGGAAATCAAAGGTGAGTATGTTAGTCAAATAGAGGGCTCTCATAGAGGAGTAGTCCACGACTTTAGCCTTAAGCTAGGTTGGGTTGTAGTTCTTGTATTGGGCAAACCCAAGCGTTAAATAATGTAGTTTAGTGGCATGTAGGGAG
The DNA here is from genome assembly GCA_027704805.1 of Solanum corneliomulleri. Lineage (NCBI taxonomy): Eukaryota > Viridiplantae > Streptophyta > Magnoliopsida > Solanales > Solanaceae > Solanum > Solanum corneliomulleri. The sequence continues at coordinate 22,312,248 of JAKWIY010003052.1, forward strand.
TAGTCTTCTTGTTACTAGTAGGTGCAACAATATGAGTTGACAACCATACACCGCGGTATGCGTGAGTCAAGATTTTACTTAGTGATCCGAAGGAGCAATTTGAATGATAGCAGATTGGTTTCCTCCCATATACCCCCGGTGATGCCTATCTCCTACCATTGAAGAAAATAAAGAAACTGCTAGTTAACCAACGTCGTAAATGGATGCCCTACCTATTCCATTTCAAATCAATCCTGAGGTCTTCGAGCCTTTCTACGGACTAAGGTCCTAAAAAAAAGCGACAGCAATCCCTCACCATCCTAAGTCAAAGGTCTTCCCGCCCCTTTTGGGGAAGAGTCAAGTTCCTTACAGTCAGAAAATCTGCCCTGCATCGTATCGATAGCGATTCAGATCACCTCTCTAGGCCTTCCTAACCTAATTGTGTGTGAGTAATCAATCGTGACAAGTCGACCTATCCATAATGAAAGCACCTGTAGATAGAAGTCGTTTGTCGACTGGTGGACTAATCCTCAATGCCATTTAGGCTCTCCAGTTAAGTTGGTTATCTGCCGCCTTTCTTTCACATGCTCCAGATTGCCTTATGGGTAGCAGCCTCCCATAGAGATGTCCTTGTGGTCATCTTCTATTCTGCTTGTTGGAAGGTTTGTCCGGATCTCTTCACCGGTCAAGCAACTCAATATCCAAGATAGTGTAGGCTTTTGGCTGCGATAGAGATGGCAGATAACGCACCGGATGATACATACTTGGAAATAAGCATATCATAGATAAGTTTTTTCATGCCTTGACTCTCCCTCGGTTTGTTCGGGAATCATGATAGTCTTTTCATGGAGATTATTTGTAACAAAAATATGCCAGGGGGTTAAGAACAACGAGAAAACTTCCTTCTGTCTGTTGCCATAGAATGTATAGGTAGGAATTATTTTATGCTTGGAAAGCCCATTTCGCTCTCTATATCCCCTTTTTTGGGGTCCCATGAATCACTTTTTAGTATTCGTGTCCGCCTTCGTTCCGCACCTTCCCTTCCACCCGGAAAGATCATGTGGTTCTCCCAACATACATATCTGGGGGTGAAACTTTTTAGTAGGAAAGGATAAGAACGGGCAGATCCCAGGTCGAATTCCTGATCTATTCGTTTCAGCCATAGAGGATTGAGAGAGAGGACCGCACTGCGATTGAATGGCGGATTTCAATGATAAAGAGAAAAATTTAGTTCTCTTTTCATTTGAAAGAGGAACGGATGTTTTATTGAGATTGATTACGTAAGAACCTTTTCATATACGAGAGTGATATCCCGGTTTGAAGAGAAATCTTGAAAATAAATCGAGAGGTCATTCATTCATAAAAGAAAAAGTGCTCACTCACTCGTATCTGAAAAGGCATGTGGGGGGCTCTCTTTCCTGAAGATAGTATTTTTTTTTATTCTTAAAATCCTTGTTTCATTGATAATCAATAGCATTCCTCTTGCTAGCTATTCTGAATAAGAGGGGGAGGACTTGAAGTAACTACTATTAGACCTCAAACCCCGAGAGACTCTACAATCATTATGGGCGGATAACCCTTTTCCTTCCCTTCAATAGAGAGGTTTCCCCTTTCTCCCCTGGTATTTCAATCACTCCGTGTGCATAACATTACTATATACTTTTTGAAAAAAGAGAGGTAGGGCTAGGATCTCAATATTGGATGAGCGCCCCCACTTTTCTTCGGGAAATCAAGTTAACAAGGCTGGTTCTCTTTCCCCGATACATAACGTAGATATTGATGGGTTTACAACTTTAATTCATGAATTAACTATCCTCTCTCTGGTGGCCTTTACCTTTCAAATTGAAGAGAGGGGTAGTCGCAGCAGGAGAAGCACTTCTAAACCCCTGAGATCACTCTACCCCGATTGGTCAATCTCCTGTCATTGCTATCTCGTGAGTGAAGGGTTGCTCATGCTTCCCAAAGGTCACACAGTTTTTATGTCATTAGTCAACAAATCCCTGTATAGAAAAATAGGGGTGACTTCACATTGTTTCTTGACACACTATCTTTTTTTAGGGAAATCCCCTCCCCGTCAGGCGGATGCCGCACATTGCGCGTGCGAATGAGTATGATATATACCTCTTTGCTCAGTACATGAGTGTTTACCCCTAAAATGGAAGCTGCATGTCTTTGACCACTCCCGATTCTCTATGCTCGGTTCCACAATCAATCCCAGATCCATCCATTTGATGGAGTTCCAATGTCGCGCTCTTCTAATTGCTTAGAAGTAGAAGGGTTTAGAAAACTCTATACATCTAGGTGTCACGAATCCCTATTCTGTGTATATTCAAGAACAGGTCTATAAAATGGTCGAATGTGAAACCCATTTGGGTTCTAAAATTGTATACTATGACGATGCTCTCGATCGACGATCGTTCAAAAGACTACTTTTGGGATGTCTGTCACATGAAGAAGCTTAGCAAGCCTTGCAAGAAGTACATGCTTTACTAATAGGGGCATATTATTAGTTTTTTGTTGGGTAGGTTTTTCTATATACCTTCTCACAGTGGGATGGAAACAAGAGAGGTCAACAGGAGTGGAAGCCAAAAGATGGGGCCGAGAATCTGTGATCGATCCGAAGAACAAATCCTAGATACGATTCATCTCCCTCTTCGTACTTTCATGAGATTCTTGCCCGACATTCTTTTGGCTTAACAAGGTTGCGGTGAGCATGAGAATCATTTCAGAAATATAGGGGGAATGGGCATTTTAGGGTAGCGCGTGAGAGGGTGTATGTAATTCAGCTCAAACGAAATGAGAGGTTGGATGTAATTCAGCTCAAACGAAGTGAGAAGGAATGAATTCCTAAATCCAATTACCGCGACCAGGATCAACTCCTTCTATGCCCTAGGAAAAGGCGAAAAGTAAAGCAATCATCAAGCCAGAGCTAGTTTCATAGCTACCAATTCTCACTCGCTGGTTAAAGAAGACCAATAAAATCTCGATTCAACATCAGCAAGGAATGAGAGAGGATGTGGGTACCTTCCATTCAGAGATTCTATCAGACTAGAAAAGTTAGCCAATTTTTTCTGCCTAGTTTTAGAAAAGAACCCCTTATCGCCCTACAACATCTTGTAAGGACACAAAGCTTATTCTATTAAAAATATCGGATTCTATAACAACATTTTGCCTTTTCGAAGACAGAGCTCTCGTGACACACACTTGTCCCCTTGCTTTAGAAAGAGTTCAACCCACTTGAAAAAGGAAATGGGAGTTGGCATGGTACAGAAAAGTACAGATTCGCGGTTCATCACTCAATCAAGTGCTACTTGAATATCAGGATAGATTCCACTCTCAGTTAGTACGTACCTTTTTTTTAAGCAATAACTCTTAGTCATTTGTATCTCATACATATGGGCTACCTCACTGAGAGGATGTTTGGAGATTACAAGTCTTTGATAGAAGTAGGTTAAGAACGATAGCTGAAAGTGATAGCATAAAGAAGAGATTCGATGGATAGAAAGAGGGCCTTCGTTGCTTTTAAGGTTTCTGCATTAAAAGTCAAAGGATTCTTTGTTTATGTTTAATAATAAAGTAAAGCAAATCGGCCTGCACTTCTCTCTTTTCTCTATTGAACTATTTAAAGAACATTAAAGTAGCGACACAGATTCACCACAACTTATGACTCTGCCAATGGGGAAAACAAAGGCTAACACGTTGTGGTTGTTATGACGGGCAAGAATCGGTAGGTTCTTTCAGTGTGCTTTGGTCCTTCATACAGAGTCTATCCTTTGTATAAGTTATGATCTATAAAAGGAAAGAGCTTTCATAGAGTAAAATCATGTGGATTTAAAGGAAAAGATAGAATCTCGCCCGGCAACAGCAGCTGATTCAATAGCAGATGGTCTTGGAAAGAACCTTTCATTCGATGCTTCTGATTCAACTCCCAGACAACCAAGGAAGTATGCGCGAAGATAGGGTTAGCCCCTGCGGCAAGCATTATCCGGGAACGATTATCCAGGAACTGGAAGATGGTTGGCGTGACACGCCTAAATCCCCCACAATCAATCCACAAGGCTTCAGGCGACTGGAGCAACCTTTGAAGGCGCTCGGCCTTGTTCACCCTTCAACTAAGTATTCCGCTTTTTACTTTAGGGGAGACGAGATTCAAATATGTGGGTCTTATCTACTTAAGGCAATCTATCTATAGATCCTACCGTATAATAGATTCAGTTAAAGCTGCGCTTGGAAGATTTCTTTCTCAATCATGAATCCGAGCTTACTACTTGAATCACGAAAGGCGCTTTTCTCACTATCTATTCAATTAAAAATGCTCACTTATGAAATCAAGCTAATAAGGCCAAAAACAGAGCATGGAGTCCACTGGCATGAGAATCAAGCGAAGTAGAGACATAAGCGGATTCAAAGAAAAGAAAAAAGACGACTACTTTCATTCCTCTCCTTAGACCGATAGTACTACAAGAAAGAAATAAGATAGAAATAAGGCTATTATTACCTAAAAGCATAATGTGAATTAGAACAATAATACCTCAGAAATAAGGTATATGAATTGCATAGCCAAGACTATTTCTACCTTAGCCTTATTTTCTATTTAGATTCTCGTTCGTTATCCCAGCCCCCGAATCACTTTAATATAGCGCCTCCTTAGTCTTCTTGCATCTTTCCAGCCTTTAAAATTGACTAAGAGCCAAGCCTACTTGTGAAGAGAAGGGTCGTCGGGCTATTGTAGAGTGAATTAAGGTGTCTTGTCTTGGCCTAGGCCTACTTAGGTGAACACCTATAAAGTGTTAAATATCATTATAGTTTGTTTTTAGTATATATCTTTCTTTTATTTAATCCTGAGGTTTTTTCTAAGAATATCGTATATAGTGTATATAGTATATGTACTTTATTGTCTAATAGACTTCTCTCTTTAGTAAGATTTTTCTTTTCATAATCATAATGTTTCCTTATGATTTTCTTTTTCTAAAAACACAAGTACGATTTTGAATCAAAATCCTTTCTGGTTTGCTTTAGCTTTTCCAGCATTCGCCGCCCCTTCAATAGCCTTTTGCGCGGATCCTGCACCTGCGCTTCCAGACCTCAACGAGATTCCAGTAGGCCTTTCTCCTGCGGAAATAGCCCAATTGCATCGGGAGACTGAAGAAATTCCAGCCCAGTGTGGCAGGCTCTTGCAAGAAATCTATGGGCATGAAAAAGAACTTGTTGTCCGTCAAGAAGGAGCGCAGGATGAGCTCACGCTCGAGATATTCGTAGACACTGTCAGTTATCTTGCAGACGTAAATGAGTTGCCGAAAGAGGAGTGAATCCCCACTGTCATTGACTTCAGGCCCCACTCAATAATCAAAAGACTCGCCCATTTGGTTTCATATAGATAAAGAAATGAAAAGATGGGGCGGGGTCGTGTTCTATGCTAAATTGGTTTTCTTATATAGAATTAATGGAAAAGGAGTACTTGTGGTTTGGTTTTTATAGTTGCAATAATTTTTTCTTTCGAGAAAAGGTCCCCTCTTTCAATATTATGATTGGGTCGACAAGTCCAGATCATGAGTGAATAGAAAAAAAAATGTACATAGCTATTCCCGCTGAAATACTTTGAACAATTCTACCACTTCTACTAGAAGTAGCCTTTTTAGTGCGAGTTGAACGTAAAGTAATGTCTTTTGTGCAACATCTAAAGGGTTCTAATGTAGTGGGATTGTTTGGATTGTTACAACCTCTAGAACATGGTTTGAAATTGATTCTAAAAGAACTTATTTCACCAAGTAGTGCTAATTTCTCCCATTTTAGAATGGCTCCAATGGCTACATTTATGTTAAGTCTTGTCGCTTGGGCCGTTGTACCTTTTGATTATGGTACGGTATTGTCAGATCCGAACGTAGGACTAGTTTATTTGTTTTGCATATCTTCTCTAGGATTTTATGGAATTATTATAGAAGGTTGGTCTAGTAATTAGGGGGCGGTTTCATTTGGTCGCCTATGATACTAGGACCAATAAGTTCAAAATATGTTTGTTCTGCAGTTGTTCAACGATCTACTCTACACAGGTGTGGGATTAAAGGTCTAGGGCTCATAAACCCTTTCTTTCATTTGTCAATAGGGCCCTTCCCTTGTAGGTAACTTTTCTAGGCCGGGATCGATAAGTGGAAGTCATAAAAAGGAAATGTTTCTTTTCGCACCTCTGATCAAGAGGAAGGGTTAGTTTTCAAGCTGGCCTATGTATAAGAATAAGAAATTTCTTTCTATTTTCTATTATTATATAATAGAAACTATAAGAAAAATTGAAATATTCGCTTTCTTTAAACAAGCTCCTTCTTATTTTTCGATGCTACTAAGGACCTATAGATTTTCCTACTTTACTTATTAAAGATAATGAGAATGGGTTATTCAAACAAAAAGGAAAAGGCCATACTTAGTTTCGCAATACTTTATCATTATCAGTCAACTATGTAGGGCCTGAGCCCCCCTACGAATCCGTAAATCTGAGGAGCATGCCGCAACAAATGGATGGTCGCCTATGCATTTAATTTTTTCCATAAGGGAAAAAAAAAGTACCCCCCCATTATAGTGAACCTCTCCTTCACCTCTGTAAGAACCTTTATCTCGAAAGAGATTAAGTAAGGCAAGTTTCTGACCATTAATTCTGTAACAAAGGAGCGTAGTGGCAGGCTCGCATAGCTAAAGCCTTCAAGTCCTATTATCGGAGAGGGACTTTTTCCATTATTTATCCTATTTCCGATCGGACCTTGCCAATTCCTTTTCTATCCCTATATTCGAATTAGCCCGACTTGCCATTAGAGTGTTCTTTCAGACGTTGAGAGGAAGGGACCCGCGGACACACCATCAGAGCTAGATTTAGCTTTGGATCGATCAATTGCCCCAACCCCATCATCGAATGAGGTTAAGCGCGCCTTTCGGAGACTTTGATAAAGAATGCCTTCCTTCGGCGAACGGCTAGACACTTCTATAGTGGAATCTCTTGTTCCTTTGAAACACGTGAAGTGGGTGAACCCCTTGCCCCTTCTTATTGCTATTTGTGACGTCGAGTGCTCAAGTAACATATGTACTCTAGAAGGTCCTTGGATACTGGCCCTTAGTAGTCTAGTCTACTCGGACCTCTACTAGGGCTAGAGCTAGCCGGAAAAAGAAGGGGAAAAATAGGCGATTCGAATCCCCCTTCTTCTTCTTCCCACGAAACTGAAACTAAAGAATTCCTTGTAGGGTCAGCTTACCAATCGCTCTATTTTCTCTTTCCTGCCTACAGCTCACGACGTACTTTCCTTTCTTTGAGCGACTGACCTGGAACAGGCCTAAAGTGCGCAACTTATCCTTCTCTTCTCCGTTTCGTGGCTATCGGACCTGAACCCATTGAAAGTGAGAAAAGAAGTGTCGTAGCCTATCCTTCTATTCTCCATTGAGTGGTGAGGACCGTTATCCGTTGTTACTGAACCTGCTTGATTCGTTGTAGACTGCTTTCAAACCCCACTGAACTAAGAAAGAGTCTCGTATCGACCAAGTATTTACTTAGAATAGATCTGTTTTGATAGATCCGTTTTGGCTTTCCTATTCCATAGATCTTCCCTGAAGAACGGAATGGATTGATCTGACCCACAATCTGTCTCTTCAACGTTTTCATAGATCATAGACGGGACTCTCTTTTGCGTAGGAAGAGAGGAGGGAATGTAAGACAAGACTGATTGAAGAGTCTTGGACAGAAGGGAGGGATGGAAACGGAACTTCCTTCTTGCCTTTCAACATTTAAGGAAAGCTTATTTGAGCAGAGAATTTCCTTTTACTAAAACTTCTTTTCTACTCATTTCTTTTATAGATAGAAATGGAAGTAAAAACAACCCCGACATTAATCAACCACGAGCAAGTCAGATTGGGATCCCCAATGAAAAGCGAACAGATATTTTTCTGTCCAGAACAAACAAAAGAAGGGAAAATCGGGTTGTTGAGATAGTGTAGTCCCTTTTCACAAGAGTACAAAGCTTCAAATTTGAGAACTCTATTTCAAGTGGCAGGAAGAAAGCTAAGGAAGGTTGTTTCAAAGGGCGGCAGGCAGGATAAATAAGGTGTGTAAGAAAGGTCCAATGAAGGTAGCATGGCTACTAGCGGCGAGTCTACACGCTTCAACTTCATAAGTGGGTGAAGGAATAATACCTAAGCTTCAAGCAAAGAAGGTCGGGACCGCAGGTCTTCGCAAAATGAACGGTCTCACCGGGAATTAGACAAGAACCTGGATGTAAATTCTCACGTCCTCGCGGAAAATTCTTACTTCATTCATCACATTTCTAGGACCGTAGGAATGGCTTTTTTCTTCTTCAATTATCAGGAAAGGTTTTCTGCTCTGGTCGTCCGTAATTTTTTTCGTAAAAAAAAGTAAAAAAAAGGTGAGGAACCTTGTACATAAAATGTTTGTTCTAATAAAGGGAATGTTTATCCCTCTGATCTTAGTTGCGGCCCCCAGATCAAGCTACAGCGTAAGGGCACTTTTTTGTTTTCATGAGTCTCGGCTTCTTTCAAACGGGCAGATGACATTTCTTTCCTAGATAATCAGCATGTTCTTACACCTGTTGTTTGGTCTCACTGTAGTGATTAGAGTTCAAGCTCGATGAATCACCCATTCCCTCTGTATATCCAAGCGCCAACCACTTGTGAATACAACAACCTTTCCACCGTAATAAAGTAAGAGTTTCTATATTCACTAATCTTCTTTTCAATTATCCCTATAATAAGGAAGACATAGTCTATGTTTATAGGCACGATTCCAATATGGCCCTCTGACATTTTCTCCTGTGAATAGCTCGGTTTATGTGTGTCTTAATCATGGCCACTAATCGACCGGTCACACTGCTCAGCGGCATTCATTCTATTGTAGTGTTCAAATAGATGAGACAATTCCCACTTGAATCATGCTTCAAGTCTAGCATTGAGACATTTACTGCAACCGGAACCTTTATTCCTTATTTTTGCAATTCCATGCTAGCAATTTAGTTTCATGTCGACTTGCGGAACAATCACATCAATTTACACGAAAATCGAAATTGGAACTGGAACTTTGTAATGAACCTGTACTAACCCAGATAGAGTCGTGGACAACAGGAATTCTTGACATACCGAGATTGATTTATTTCATCAATGGAAATGAGTCAAGTTACCTAATGTGACACTATATATATACATCAGCAGATATCACTATGGATTTGAACTTTAGCACCCTCTCTTGCTTGTTATTGTTAGGGGTAGGTGAACAGAGCAGAATGACTTCTCGCTATGTTGTGCCTAGTGGTACCCAAGGCATTGAAACTGAAAGAAGTCCCTCAAGCATTTTAAAAAGAACATAGACAAGGGTTATACCTATTGGACAATCCTTACTAGTCTCATCGATTACTCAAAATTCCACTCATACACATGAAAGGAAAGTGATTGATACTTATATTGAAATCGAGCTGGAAAAGCACTTGATAGAGACTATAAGGTTTCATCCCTGCTTCAACCAACAGATAGAGAGACATCATCGTAGTATGAAATGAACCAATGCCATGTGCTCTCTTTGTTTGCCGCTCCTCTTCTCCAAGGCATTCAATAAATACAGAGAGTGACCCTAGAATAGGAGGCAATCTCTGGCATTTTACATATACTTTACCCTCAACTTTGGGAATTTAAACTTATATCAGAGCAGCGAAAGAAGATATGCTGGTAATTATATACGTAGTAATGAATGCCCGACCTTTCTAGTGGAGCAGTTCTATGGTTAGGAACGTTACACATTAATCATTTGTACCCAATTAAGGTTGACTTCAGACGATAGTTATACGTCCGCCAGTAGTCAAAATTTATAAATTGTACATATTCCATTCAACGATTGATGTCTTCATTGGTAACTAATCATATTTGGGTAGAATCATGGTAACAAAAAGAAGAATGTCAGCCTTTAGGGTCGTTTAACTGAAGATAAAGGACTGGTAATTGAATCAACAACCGTAGTTACTAGACTAGCACTTATATTATTTGTGGCAGAATCTGTTGGTGGGTCTTATATGTTTAATCTTAATGCCATTGAACAGAGGATCTTAATGCTTTCTTGGAGAGCGCAAATCCTTACGCGGTAAATCAATATCATTGGATTTAGCACTTTCCTTTTTTCCTACTTTCATGGGTTGGTTTGGCATTTTTCCGAGCTATATCAGATAGCAATTTAAGTGCGTAATGTATGACCTTCGCATTCATCTTGTTGTTGTAAAGCATATTTTGCAAAATGTTGTTGACACACGTCATCATAGTTTCTTTACTACAACACTTCTTCATTTAATTTCGTTCGTACTCCATATTCGGATAAAAATTAAGGGGAAAAGACTTTGATTGGGATAGGGTCCTCGCTGCCTACGGCCTGTTCATTAATCACCTAGCTGACTACGACACTATGTGTTTTCTTGTATGAGGAATCTTTACGCACTGAGACTTTCCTTGAAACAAGTGGAGATCTTGCTTCTATTTTTATCGTAGATAGCTAATATGAGTAGGAAATATTTTCAAGAAGTCAATGGAATTTTCCAATTGTAATAAACTAATTTATTATTACGTTTAGCTTGAAAGTATTAAACTTTACCCAATGACCTAAGAAAAAACAAGTCTTACCTTTGAATTTTTTCTCTGATATTTATCTTTTGCCTTAACCACATCAAAAACGAATTTAACCTCTTCTAGTTTTTTGAAAACAGGAATCCATTTGATGTCCGTCACCCTTCTCCTCCTCCTTCTTCCGTTAGTTTAGCTGCAAAAGCCGTAGAAGCAGGAAGCAGTTCCTCTATGGCAAATTGGAAACGTCGAAGTAGGCTATGGCTTATAAAAATGAAGATAAGGCGTTAGCGGACCGAATTGACAGGACTGCCTTTGCTCTATCTAACTTGGCGTGCACTCCTTTTCGCCTTGCGAGAACATATTCGGGCACGCGTGCTACTCATATCGGTAGCAGAAACCCCTAGAGCAGTCCTAGAAGACTATAATCCCCTCCATCTGAATGATGTAGGTGCACAAGAGTATTTCACGCCACAACCATCTCCTTTTTATAGGATCTACAGACCGATGTCTGCCGCTTCATCTGGGGAAGAGAATCATAGATCTGCCGGTCATTAGAAGGAAGAACGGCCATTAAAAGATTCCTTGTGTATCATATATAGCAATATTATGAATGAGAGCTAGAAATTCGGACCGTATTGAAAAGGTTCCTGAGACACAGCATGGTAAAGTAACGATATTAACAATCGAGGTCCAATAAAGAAGAAAGGATAGAATTAGTGAATGAATATGAGTTGTGGCTAATACCCGAGGCATAAAAGAAGAATTTTGTACAAGATCCTCAAACCACCAGCAACCCCGACCTAATTCATGATAGGCCCACCAAATTCCTGGCAAAATGCCTATGGTTTAAAACCACCGACGTGTCAAGATCCAAATTTTAATTTGTTCCTTGTCCTGGTCAGAGACAACTGTGCTCGAGACGGCGGTCCAACAAAGAGGCTAAGTAGTGGTATATTTCGTTCCATTACGAACGACACGCTTTGTCAGATCCCTCCCTGTGTCCAATAGCGCTGCTGTCCAGAGCAAACAAAGGGCGAAAAAGCACCGCCGAAACAGCATAAGCAGGCATCTATTCTACGTAATAATAAAGCGGAATAGCATTTTGCTCCCACATGTTTGAGTTTGAGGGTAAAGATCTATCTTGTTATACGGGATTCGACGCATCCAACATAGAGAAACAATATTCCTTTCTTTTCGGCGGCATCCTTCTACATTGGCGGCGAGTGGAGTGCCACAATTCAATTCATCATTTTTATCTACATAATCCAAAGCTCATATCACTAGCGACGTCTCTTGCATAAATTCAAGTAGAATGCATAACTCATATAGAATCTTGTGGAACAGGATTTGATTCTACAAGAGGTTCTATACAAAAGAAGAAATTTCAAACAAAAGGTTCGGAACCTGCTGTTCATCCATAAAAAAATCTCTCTCTTTATTATCTCGTGCCAGATGCAACATCCTTTTTCCCTCTCGCGAACCACGCGAGAGCCTAGCGCCTAGATGAGCAAAGATCATTTTCCTTTCAGGTCAAGTGGTGCATAAAAAAGGGCTGGCCTGTCAAAAGTCCGGTTCCTTTGCAAAAAAATGTCAGAACGAACAAGGTTTCATAGATAAAAGTGATTGTATATTAAGGATTTCATTCCAGTTCTTTTAGTTCGTAACGAGGGAGATATAGAATGGTGTTCCTCATGAATTTCAATATAAAGGAAAAAAATTCTCTATGGCCTCCTCTCCTTACAGTCAAGTGTCTTTCACCTCCTCGTTTTGAGACATTATGGCTTAAAGGTCGACCCTAGTAACAAAGAAGCAATCCATAAAAACGAAGGATCTGACAACATGATAAAATACTACCCTCATTATTAGACCATGTCCCTGAGATTTGAAAAATGAAAGGTGCATTAGCGGTTAATACATTTTAATTAGATAAGTTATTAGGAATATGACAGAAGGAAAGACCAAGGAAAGAATGAATACACCAAAATGGAAGTGCTGCACCAAACAGTGGTGATTGTTTCTTGTTGTAAGTGAATGCAACGAAAATACGTGAAAATAACGAATAATGAAACAATTCATATATCGACATTTCATGCTCATTTCCAAATATCTGCTTTGTTATTCCCATCATTCTGTAACCACAGGATGATCCACAAGAAAGGTTACAGGATTCGAACCAATGGCCAGTCGGCCACTGAACTGGTGGGTTGGGCGTCCGGGTTAGCACCCATCTTCGCCTCTGTACCCAAAATAGATGCACTGCGCTACCCATCGCCTAGCCCTGTCTCCCCTACTCCTTTCCTTTTGTCCAATTACCAATCGCGGTTAACCCCCAGTCCAGCCGCCCCTAACCTAAGAAGAACTATAATCCTTATGACCAAACAAGGATCAACTTCTTATTTCTCAAGCGACAGTTCTACGATACTGACCAACAACTTTATAGAAGTAGGGGCATCAAAACTTGCCGAACCTAGTAAAAGGTCTTGGGGATAGAGAGTTTTTTGGGGGACAGAAAGTTTCCAGGTTGGATTTTCATAGAACAAATAGTAATAGTTGGGTAAATAGATGTGGTGAAATCTAACCTTTACATCGATCTTCTTTAGCAGGCGGGTCGCTTGAGTATAAAAACAAGCCAAGCAGTGGTTGTTCATCCTTAGCTTATCAAACCAGCGTATGCCCATTCCTTATTTTATGGCTGCCATAGAGAAAGCCTTAATTTTTCGTTGTGGAATGAAAGAATGTTGGGGATGACAGAGACCCTTCCGCCTATCTGGAGTGTTGGAAATATAGCATTGTTTTTTGTATATTTTATTTCCTGATCATTGGAAGCAATCTTTACTGGCACAAGGATCTCCTCACAACAACCTGCACAATGATAAAAACTGAAAATGAGTTTACGAATTCTTCGAGTAATGAGGGAAATTCTAATCAACAGACTGCTCTGGGATAGGTTACTCGCTGGAGACTAGAACGAGTGAATCTAGTTTCGAGAGCATGCCTTACTATAATAGGCGGCGTAGAGTTTCTAAGTGAAGGCAAGTGCAACTATATATGTAATATCCTAACTGTCAGCAAGGTAGGTCAGCTATAAAGCCTACAGGATAGAGAGTCCTTAAGAATGAGAAAGCCGACTAAAATACTATTCCATATTCGACTCTTGTTGCCGAGTCGAGGGAGCGTTAAACCACTTGACTGTAAGGAGAGGGGTCTTGGCTGGTACCAGGATCTAAAGAGTTTTGTTCGAGCAAGTGGTCGTTCTATCTTTTTGGGTTGCAAGCCCAAGGCAATGATTTTTATAGATTGAGATGGACTGATCTTAACTATCGTGCCTCCTTCTTTTACCATTAGATGTTGGGGCAGTGCTTAATATGAGTTTTCTTAAGCCCCAGACAACTTCGAGGTTCTCATAGATTATAGAGTTTTCTACCACTGAACTTTCGTATGCTCCCATTTGATCGAGTCCTATTTCTATAAATATGATTGAGTAGGAAAATGTTGAATTGGCTTAAATTGAGATTACCTCAGCTTCTTAGGCACATGAGGTACCGGCCTAACATCTTTTAAATCAAAATCCCAGTCAAAGACAAGTTCTATTAAAACAGGGATCTGAAAGAGAAGATTCACTTTCCAAAATTCCAAGTGACATTATTCCACCTTCAGAAGCGAAAGTTTAATTATTGAAGTCTCATTTAGGATAAGTTTAAAAGATCAAAACGAAGTCATCAATTAAACCATTTGATTGGTCTCCCTTGAAGTTTACCTCTTTTCCAAATAAACCGAACCTCGATACCACATTCATCAAAAAGATATGGCCATCTTTCTAGGTTAAACAACCCCTTTAGATCGTTATATTTGTGCTTGAAAAATGACCCCAGTGGTCCGCTCCTTTTAATGAACATTCTTAGCTGTCCTCCGAGAGTTAACACCCCATAGATCATATCGTGAACTCTTTCAGACCCATAGTTTAACTTCGTTGGGGAAGAGTTTCAGCCTGCCTTCCACCGAATATAAAAAAACCTTAGAGTTGCCTAACCTACTGACATCTCGGCGAAGAGAGTCATTTTTTGTGTTAGATCTTCGAATTCGAGAGAGGTCTTACCTCTTATCTCTAATATTATAGGCATTGAACCGATCGAGAGAAAGTAAGAAAACTATTCCACACGCCCCCATTCGCCCTTTACGAATATATAAGGTAAGGCAAAAGAAAGAGTGAGACAACGAGCTAAAAGAAGGCGTTCCTCTCATATAAGAGAATATGATACGATCCCCCACTTTTGGCGCACTTGTTTGATGAGCTAAGCCTAAGAGCCATATAAGTCAAAAGCTAGTCAAAAGGCAAGGTCGAAATCCATCCCTTTTTTTCCTATATTTTACTAGTAGGGCTAATGATCGGCCCTTTGATCTATGTCGTGTTCAGCCAAGTCTGATTAGAAGTTATAAAATAAAGGGAGCGAGGGGCTTTAGAGGGAAAAGGGGGGCGAGCTTTAATAGAAGTAGGGGCGGAGCTCCTCTCCTTACACTCAAGTGGCTTTCATACCTCATAGAGAGTTAGAAAGTGTCAATTCTCATAGCGAGGCTTAGGCCGACGTAGCGAGTGCGACCCCCAATTCTCAACACAAAACTACACAAGTGGTTTTTTAACGCAAATTAAGAAAAGTTCTGTTAGGTTCTTAGCATCAATTGGCGACCTTTTCTTCTTTTACTTCACATAGATTTTCTTCTTCTTGATGGCTTGAAGTTCTCCAAATGTATGAAAAGATGGAGGACATTATACCATCAATTCCGGTGTGGTTGGATTCTGTTGAACAGCCAAGGACTTGGAGGACATTTTTTTTTCTTTCCACTGCTTGAGTGATTGTTACAACCATGAAGAAATGGCAAATCCCAACTACTAATATATAAGATCCAAAATTGCAAAATGCATTCCATCTAACCTAAGCATTTGGATAATGTGGAATATGACGTGGCATACCCAAAAGCCCTAAGAAATGCATATGAAAGAAGATCATATTAACCCCAAAAAAGGAGATGCAGAAATGGAGTTAACCTAAAGTTTAAGGGTATGTCCGACCAAAGATTTTACCTACCCAATTGTTAAATCCTACAAATAATGCAAAAATGGATCCCATAGTAAGTACATAAGGGAAATGTGTAACCACATAATAAGTATCATGTAGAGAAATGTCTACCCAATAATTAGACAGAACTATTCCAGTGAGTCCTCCTACGGTAAATTAAAAGATGAACCCTACAACAAATAACATGGGTTTTTGTATTGTATCGACCCCCCCCCCCCCACATTGTAGCAATCCAACTAAAGATTTTGATTCAAGTGGGTATAGCGATGATCATTGTAGCTAGGGTTATGTAGGAACGGGTATGATGAGCCCAAAAAAGAAATCTAAGCATACCTATACTGATAATGGCATAATTCATGCCTAGATATTCAAAAATCGGTTTTCCCGAAACAGTAGAAACAATATGACTTATGATATCGGATCCAGTTAGAATAGGAATATACACCTCTGGATGTCAAAAGAACCAAAAGAGATGCTGATATAATATGGGGTCTCACCCTTTCACAAAGGCTGTATTAAAGTTTTTTTTTGTTAACTACATGGTAATTGCCCCTGCCAGTACCGGAAGTGATAATAAAAGTGGGAATGCTGTCACTAGAACGGACCACACAAATAGAGGTGATCTATGCATAGTCATTCCAGGTCCACGCATGTTGAAGATAGTTGTTATAAAATTAATAGAACCTAAAATGGATGAAACACCAGATAGATGAAGACTAGAAATTGCTAAATCAACTGCTCCTCCAGAATGGCTGGTAATACCACTTAAGGGCGGATAGACCGTCCACCCAGTGCCGCTACCCACTTCTACTAAGGCTGAGCTTAATAGGAGCAAGAGACTTGGAGGCAACAACCAGAATGAAATATTATTTAATCGTGGAAATGCCATGTCAGGCGCACCTATCAGAATCGGAACAGACCAATTACCAGATCCACCTATCATCGCCGGCATAACCATAAAAAAGATCATTAAAAAAGCGTGAGCCGTTATTAAAACATTATAAAGTTGATGATTCCCACCAAGAATTTGATCGCCGGGTCGTGCTAATTCCATACGAATCAGTACTGAGAAGCATGTGCCCATCACTCCAGCAATGGCACCGAAGATGAAATAAAGAGTCCCTATATCCTTGTGGTTAGTGGAAAACAGCCACCAGACCGAATTTGTAATAAAATTGAGGTTATTTAGTTTCCTTCCTTATCAGAAAGGGGCCCATGAAGCTTATTTATTTAAAGAGGGGGAGTGAGGGCGGGGGGGGGGGAGGAAGAATGGAAATCCCGAACTTTAGTGATGGGAT
Organism: Solanum corneliomulleri; assembly: GCA_027704805.1. Taxonomy (NCBI): domain Eukaryota; kingdom Viridiplantae; phylum Streptophyta; class Magnoliopsida; order Solanales; family Solanaceae; genus Solanum; species Solanum corneliomulleri. The sequence continues at coordinate 22,329,187 of JAKWIY010003052.1, forward strand.
ATTTTTATCTCCTTTTCCTCTTATCCTCCCCCGGTTCTTGTTCAGAAAAGGGTCAACACAAGGTTCTTATTTCAAAGCAATCTCTAGAGTTTCCCATTATTGCAAGAAAATAGGATTTCATATTGAGATCCAAATATACGGTATTGGGATTATATGGCTCGTACTATCTCTCCCCCTAAGAACCGGACGTGCGAGCCTATCGGGTAGTTCCAAGCTTTGACCGCGACTACTCATCTCTTCTGGCCGCCTAATTATGTCACCCGAGATTTAAGTATGCACCGGCAAAGATATCTTGATTTCTCACGGCTGGGCCGGCTTAGAAACAAGCTACCTCATTCCTATCTCACCCCCTTCATTTAGCTGGGTGAGCCTTCGCTTTTTAGATTGTCTTTTGCCCAATGCAGTAACCACCGTTTTTTGGTTCCCATTGGCTTTACCTTGTTCAATGGTCAAACCCATGGCAGCAAGAAAAGGCGATCTTTTGCTATACTCAAGGGATATCTTTCCTACCAAGACACGAAAACTCCTATTATGTCCCAGATAAAATTCCGTGAAACGAAAGGGGAATCCTACTCATCTATCAACTCCTCTCGTAGATCGGTCCAGCTTTACGAAGTGTCTAAGCATAGTTCAGTCGCGTTGATCAATTAAGAAGGTTTTCACCACTCCTTAAGGTTATGTGTTATGTCATACACTTCTTGCATTTTTTCCCACGCTTCATACCTACTCTTTTTTCTTAAGGTAACATTAAGGGCAAGGCATGGTGGGGTAGGAGCATCAAGTCGGCAATCTTTTTGGATATACCATGAAGACCTATGACATGTGAGTCGCACAATAATTTATCCAAAAAAAATCCTTGCGCATATCATGTCTTTCTATTTTTATGACCAGAAATTCTTTCTTGATTTTTAAAAAAATTGTTCTCTTGACTTTTTATCAATATGAGGTGATCGTAAAACAGTATATAAGACTCGTGATTCATGCAATCTAATCTTCCCTGTGTAAGGCGGAAAACTTTGAAAATGGTTTTCCAAAAATGGGTGATCAAAAGATCGAATTATTATGCCTGTTACTTTTGGTGGCCTTTCTTTTAGAGAGACTCGTCTAAGTTCTCCCATTTGTCTCATTGTTTATCTCGTAATCATTCGATTCTCCCCTACTCCTCCTCATTCTCTTTTAGGATAGGATCCTTCTTGGTCTTACATAACAATAACATAACACTGACAACATTAACACAACAATCTCGGTTGCCCAAGAGGACAATCTCTCAAATATACATGTTGGTGTTCTTGAGACGTTTTTCCTTTCTTTGTTGATTCCTCTCAATGAAATTTTCCATGTTTCACTAAGTTACTTACGCATGTATGCATGCGGTACGAGAAGACTTTGGAGTGAACACCCATCCGAACAAGTAGGGTCAATTGTTCAGCATTTAGGCCGTAACATTTAGCAACCAAAAAATATTTCACCCTAAGAAAAGAGTTTGTTTTATATAGGGAGACTCATGCCCGTGTGGTGCAAGATCGAGTTTTACTTGCTCAACGAACTCAATTTCCTTTATGTATTTATCTATCGGGCCCATTTGGGTTTTTTATGCAGTACCTCTCGCTTCTCGAAAAAGAAATCCATCATTTCCTCAGTAGGATTGGCAGAATCCCCCCTCAAGGCACAATTCCGAGAAAGAATCTCTTGAAAGACAAAAAAACATTCATGTTTTCTCTCCTTGATTTAAAGATATCTATTCTCAAAACTGAACAACCTGCAATACTCTTTCTAAGATCCAGAATTGTGGAGTGTGGTCTTTACTTCTGACCAATATTCCTCTTTTGCTTTACAAAGCAAAAAAAGGTTATTTTCGCTTTCGAGCTTTCTTATTTGATTAACCATAGAGGCCTCCATACTCTCATTTCTTTTTTGGAAAAAGTTTCCCCCCCCTTTCTTGCCAAATTATTTCAGGTAGAGAAAAATGGGGACCCTGCGATGGGGCTTCTGGTAGGGCATCGGGAACCTAGGGGGTCGACCCCCTGTCTTCCGCTCAAAGTTTTTTGTAAACCTGTCAGAAAAGGCACGAAAACTTCTAGTAACTCGTTAGTTTTTGTATTTTAGAATAGATTCCGTCCCTAAGGCAAGCTCCTACTCCTACTCTTTGGTATTACATAACAATAACACAATACTCATAACAATAACAGAACACTCTCGGCCAAATTGTCTTTCCCGAGCTTGAGAGAGGCCGCCGTCTCTCAGTCTCAGGACATATTCTAATCTTCTTCTTAAGTCTCTAGTATGACTTAAAGTATTTTTCCAAATACATATGAAATAGTCTTTCTATTATACGAAATGGACCCAAATAGGCAGAAAGCGAAGCGATTTCTGCTTCAATTTTTGTATCAATGTCCGATTCCATAATAGAAAAATGATGTGCGAAATATTTGAAATCTTCCTTGTTTTTATCTTTAAAACAAGGGAACCTTACCAATCCATCCTCAAAAGTGCACTATCTCTAAACATACCCTTCGACTACGGCATAGAGAGTTTTTAGTTTCTCTCCTTCTGATCCTAGGGTGGGGCCGTCACCTTTGATTCGCACGCCGGGAATGATCTCTAGACCGGAATTCTCTAGTGGAGGAATCGGGGTTGGAGATTTATTGAAACACAATTCACCCGATGGAGGAGAGTAAAATTGATTCATAGCACGAGTTAGGTCTACTGCGAACAGATACCCAAAGTGTAAGGTGACCTTTGCCAGAACAAAACTCACGATAACTTTTCCAATTTGGAATAAAAGGATTTCTACTCCAATATGGAATAAATGGATTTCAATTATTTTTTAACATATTTTCTAGTTGTAAAACAAAAATTCTTTCAAGTATTACAGATGGAAGTAGACAATAAAGTGGATACCCCATGATGGCATAATTGTCTGACACTACGTTCCTCGATCTTCAAAAAAATGGAATCTGCTTACTCTTCCATCTCCTTTTGGATAGGATCCTCCTTGGTCCTTTTTACATAACCTTCTCGGCTGCCTCGGGTCCGGTAGGTCGGTTGCCCTCTAGCCATTGAATAGCCCAGCAATAGAACTACGTGTACACCGCCACGTCGCGACTCTCTTTCAAAAGTAAGTTATCGGCTTTCATAAGAGGGAAATATCACTGTGTCATGTAGCAGAGCAGTGTTCATCTAGCTAGAAATTTCATAACAGAAAAAGAATCATAGCATAGGGTCGACATAAACAATCGTTTAAAATAGTCTAATTTGAAAGAATTTGTTCACGTTCATAGTTGTAATAAGTTTTATTTTTCGTTTCGAGATTGCCTTGGTCTTCAGTCTACCCTAATGAAACCTAAAATCTCACTATGTCGCTTTCTACTTCTGATAGACTAGCCTGCGCATCTTCTCTGTGGCACTCATCCTTGGCTTGGGGAGTTCTCTCTCTCTTCTGTGTCAGCGAAGGAAAGGATAAGAGTAATCGGTCAAATGATCATTTTTTCACTTACGATGATAGTGCCTCTATCGAAGCAAAACAAGTCTAATACCCCAGCCTCATTGTTAGGTGATTACATTTCAATCTATGCCCGGAAACCCATATCTTTATATATGAAATTACTTATCTTTTTTTTTCAAATACCTTTCCTTACAGTCAAGTGGCGGAACACCCCTTTCTTTCTACTATTCCTACATAAGCCATTTGGAGGATGTAAACAAAGTCTTTCCTTTCGAAATCCACTCCTGAGTCACGTCTTTCACTACTGTGACTGAAGTAAAGTATTTGAGAGTTGCTCTTTGCCCAAAGCCCTCCTTCAGACTTTGTTAGAAATACCAACTCTAAATAACTTCAGCATTTTTTGAGTTTAAAAGGTATTTCTTGATTCTAGAGCTTAGGGAAAGGTTTGGAACCCTAGCAGAAGAATGGAATAAGTTTACCGGGCTGACTTCCATGCCACCACAAGTAGTTTAACTTTTCACTACCTCTTAAGCGCGTTGAGAATTGTTTTTTGCTTTTTTTGCTAAAAACTTTTGAAAAAGTCTACAGAGGGACTTTGCATAGTTTACAAATTCTACTTAGTAGGGACCTAAACACAGGAATTTCATTTCGCAGAGTCAGACCACACCTTATGACGAAAGAAGGAGAGTGGATGGATCACCTGTCAATCTGTAATCAAAGAAAACTATACCTGAACAATGGGATACATATTGACAAGCGTAAAAGGGTAGGCTTGGCTATTAATATACGCTCATATATGAGACGGCGACTATAAGAAGAAAGTTTACCTTTTGTCACGCCCTTGTCACTAAAAAGTAAAGAAGAGATACACACTTTGGAATCGGTGGGATATAGGATGGAATCCCATAGCAAATGCACTTGAGGTTAAGGAAGGTCCTGCATCTCCTACCTAATGCAATTGACCGACCCGCCATTTCTGTCCTTCAAAAATTCCTTTGCTTTACTTCAAGACGTTATTAACCAAGGAAAGACTACCTTTTTTTTAAAAGAAGAAGCAGAAGAGGTGAACGAGCATTGTGGTAAAGAGCCATAAGAAAGATGTGCAGAGGATTCCATCTGTTGTCATTTATAGAAGTAGGGGAGAGTGGTGAGATATATAGACGTCCAACCCTGCAGCAGCTAGTTGCTCGGCCTTAGTCTTGGGCAGATCTCAGACTTCAAATAACCCAATCGTACTTCGATCCATTCAATCGATCGATCAAGAGGCTAATCTCTTTTGTTTGGGCCGGTAGCAAAAAGAAAATCCTCGCATTCTCTTGAACAAGGAAAGGGCATCATAGTATTAGCTTCAATTCAAAAAGCTCAACCTTGAAAAAAATAGGTGGTAGGCCAATGTTGAACGCTTCAACTTGGCCACTGAAGAAGGCGAAGGCTGGGTGAGAGACTAGGCCAACATATTGCTTACTACCATGGTTTAAGATTTAGGATCCATTGATCGAACTCTATTTAGGTATTACGGAGGGGAGGACACCACGCAACACCGCTCCATGGGGTCGGGTTGAATCTCTTACATGAAGGGCCAAAAGCAAAAAAGGGATGTATTGCTGAGGGCAAAAGAGAAAGAATGCATGCATAGAGATTCTATCTATCGAAGGTTCGAGAATCTATGAAAGGACATCTATGGCTAAGGTTACGAAGTAAAAGAAGTCCATTACTGAGAGAAGTGGTGATCTCGTCTTGCTTGCTAAGAGAGAGGAAGCTTCCAAACCATCTTTTCAAGCCATATAGCGAGCGATCACTCATCAACGAACACTAACTGAAAGCGGCCTGGAATAAGAAACTATCCCTTACGGGAATTGAACACTTGTCTTCCACATAAAAAGACGATGTCCTAACAACTGGTCGAAAGGGACCAAAAATTCATTCTTCATATACCTTAGCTCCGAGAATAGAAGTGGTTAGTTTTATTTCTGTAACAAATTCAAGATTTCATTTCTGTTCATGTTGGCAATTTCAGATGTGAATTCGGTGGGTCGTCCCTACTTCTAACGGGTCCCCCCACCGACCTGGTGACACAACAATTACGCCCCTTCTCTTTCTCCGATCATAGAGTCCCCTGATCCCTTTTATTTGTCTTTCACCCCCCTTTAATATGTAAGACCACGCATTTTCGAATTCAAAACAAATAGGGGCGAAGCGCCCTTTTAAGTTGATAAGGCCTATGCTACAACAAGCAAAAAAGTAGGTTGAGGTTTCGAAGTCACTTATTCAAACTAGAAAACTATAAAGAAAGGGAGGATAAGGTTATGAAGTAAGGTCATATGGTTAAGGAAAGCTCATGTTATGAAGTCTCTTAGCCGTTAATTAATTAAAAAATGAAAGTAGTAGTGAGGCATCGGTACGGAGTTGCGTCAGCTATGTATATAGACTAGGCTAAGGCTTAGGTAAGTCTTCACTTCTATTTTCTTCACTTACACCTTAAACTTCAACTGAGTTTAACAAGGCTCGGGAACGGAGACTTCCACTGTGGACCGAGACTACACAAAGGTAGAACACAATGGAAACTTCGATGACTTTATCATAAACCTTTATTTTGCTACACTCAATAAGAACCCATAATAGCGGAAATAGATTCATGTTTTGCTTCCAAAGTCAGTCGTCTACAGTTCACACTCAGCAAAAAACGACTCTCCAGTGGTTCCTTTCCTTCTTATTGTACTTCTGGGTCAACCCAACCCAAATTGGAAGAAGAGGGTCAGCTAAACTACGGTCCACTTTGTACGTTTGCTGAGCATACCCCTTAGGCATTTTAGAAAAGGGAAGGGAGCTTCTCGCTCGAAATCAGAATTGAGTGTGAGTGAAGCCCAACAAAATGCCTCCCGCAGCAACAATGGTTGGTGTTCGAACGGATATCCAACCATTGCTATTGCTACAGGATGCCTTAAGGAGTTAAGAGCTAGATAGTCGATTGGCGTTCCACTTGCACTTGTTCGGAAAAAGCTTGACAGAAGGGCAAATAAACACTATGTTGTAACAAAAATTCTTTTTAGAAGAACAAATGGAGAGAGATTTACTGGACAATGGCTTTAACCCAGAATTGATTTTCAACGAAATGGGAAAATTAGGAGGGATCTCTTTCTATCCATATGGGCAACCCATTGGTGCCACGAAATACAAGAGCTATATAGATATAATTGAATGTTCTGACCAGAAAAGAGACCACCCTACAAACGCATTATAACTGCTTTTGTAGACTACAAGATGCGCCTTCGTTTTGGGAATTATGGGAAAAGCTATATAATGTAAAACTAAGGTAGTCACCATAAGTAAGTTTCTCTTTTTTTTGGTATGCCGCTATGCGAGCAAGGAGTGCCGCACACAAGCGGAGCAAAAAGAAAGCAAGGGAAATTCTTCTCTTTTTGGGGGATAAATCCTTTGATCGCGTATTGAATATAGATCCATCTCTTTCTTGTTTCACCTACTAAGCATAAATTCTCAAATGTCCCATTCGTCCTTCCAACCTTCTTTTTTGATGTCAAAGACCAGAAGCTATGCGCAAATTCTCATTGTATTAGGGTTGTTCTTATTGCGATGGCTATTTTTTTAAGTCTTCGGGTAACACCAATAGATCTTTTACAAGGTGGAAATTCTCTTATTCCATATGTACATGTTCCTGCAACTTGGATGAGTATTCTTGTTTATGTTGTTATGATTATAAACACTTTTTTCTTATTATTAACAAAACATCCCCTTTTTCTTCGCTCTTCAACAACCGGCACAGAAACAGGTGCTTTTTGTACATTGTTTACCTTTGTTACTGGGGAGTTTCGGGGGAAAGTCATGTGGGGAACCTTTTGGGTGTGGGATGCTCGTTTAACCTCTATATTCATCTTGTTCCTTAATTAACTAGGTGCACTGCATTTTCAAAAGCTTTCTGTCGAACCGGCTCCTATTTTAATCCGTGCTGGACCGATCGATATACCAATAAACAAGTATTCAGTGAATTGGTGGAACACATTGCATCCACCTCGGAGCATTAGCCGATCCGGTACATCAATACATATTCCTAGGCCCATTCCAATCTTTTCCAACTTTGCTAAATCCCTACTCTCAGTTAGTATCCCGTTCGTTCTGGAAACAAGTCTTCCTATTCCATATTTTCTCGAATCTCCTTTAACAGAAGAAATAGAAGCTCGACAAAGAATATGAAAACTATTTTACTCGCTTCGCATCCATGGCTGAATGGTTAAAATGCCCAACTCATAAAAATAATAACAAAAACTTTTTCACTCGCTTCGCATCCATGGCTAAATGGTTAAAGCTCCCAACTCATAATTGGTAATTTATAGGTTCAACTCCTACTGGATGCACACAAATGGGACCCTCCAATAAGTCTATTGGAATAGGCTTCGTATCAATGGAATCTCATCATCCATACATAATGAATTGATGGGGTATATTCATATCATAATGAACAGTAACAACTAGCATTCTTATTGAGACTTTCACTCATAGAGAAGAAAATAGATTTATAGATGGAATAAAATATGCAGAATTTACAGACAAAAGTATTCGGTTATTGGAGAAAAATAAATAGACTTATAATGTCGAATGAGGATCAACTAGTACAGAAATAAAGCATTGGGTCGAACTCTGCTTTGGTGTCAAGGTAATAGCTACCAATAGTCATCGACTTCTAGGAAAGAGTAGAAGAATGGGGCCTATTATTTTACATACAATGCATTACAGACATATGATCATTATGCTTCAACCGGATTATTCTATTCCAACTCTTATAAAGAAAAGAACTTAAAGCAAAATACTTAATAGAATGGCGATACATTTTTAAAAAACTTCTACCCCTAGAACACGCAATGGAATAGTAGACAGTCAATTGAAATCCAATCCACGAAATAATTTGAACTATGGACATCATAATTTTGGTAAAGGTCGTAATGCCAAAAGAATCATTACTGCAAGTCATAGAGGAGGAGTTCAGAAGCGTCTATACCGTAAAATCTCTTTTCGATGGAATGAAAAACAAAAATATGGTAGAATCATAACCATAGAATAGGACCCTAATAGAAATGCATAAATTTGTCTCATAAATTATGGGGATGGTGAGAGGAGATATATTTTACATCCTAGAGGTGCTATAATTAGAGATACCATTCAATCTGGTATAAAAGTTCCTATAAAAATGGGAAATGTCATACCTTTGAGAGCGGTTTGAACTATTGATTTACGTAATTTTAAATTAAAAATTTTGTTTATGATGAAACCTAGAAATAGATCAATGATCCAATTTAGTACCTCTGCAGGATAGACCTCAATAGAAAACTGAAGAGTAAGGGAAGCAAGTGATTGAATTCAGTAGTTCCTCATAAAAAATCATTGACTGACGAGATATAGTAATATGGAGAAGATAAAATTCTTTCAAGCACCGACAGAACCGGAAGCGCCCCTTCTTTCAAAGATATTAGGATGGGTTATTCATATTTCATTTGATGGTCAGAGGATAATAGAAAACTTATCAGTAGGAATTTAAAAGGTTCCCTGGGGAAAAATAGAGATATCCCTACCTTACCCATAATATGTTGAAGTATCTGTTATACCCTGGTTTAACGATATTTTAAATATTTTTTGCTTTAGTTTAGTGTGTCGAAACGCCTTTTTGTTCTAATTTTTATGTAAGTTTCTCTTTCTTTACAGGAAATCTGTCTAAAAGATGAATGCAGAGGTTTTTGAGCAAGAAATACAGAAAAAGTACCACCTACGAAGCTTGTGATGGTTCGTCGTGCTCGTGAAGGTCCGTAGGTGGCATCGTAGTTTAGCTGCTGAAGGAAGATGGGGATTTCCGACCAAGTGTTGGTTTAAGGAGTGCGTGACGGAAAGTTGTAGCCATAACGCTCCGTCCTGCTTGTTCGTCATGATGATCAGAGAAGTAGTCCCACTACCCAAATTCCAAAAGTTCAAGTGTTTTGGAACAGAGACCCTCTACAGACCGTTGTTCCTCTGATAATACGTCATACCTGCCGTCGAGGGTAATGAAGATACCAACAAGAAAAAATCGCACAAGTATGGGACAACGGAATCCATGACGGTCCATCGTGACCACGACGATCCGTCGCCAGGCTTGTCGACCCAGCCGCATTTTGATAGATTTCCAGCAAATAGAGTCCTTATTTAATTCGGTTTTTATTTTTTATAAATAGTTCAAAAGACCTCATTTTTGGGGTTAGACTCTTGATTATTTGAGGTTCTTTTGTATATTAGATTTGGTGATTATTGTTACACTTTTGGAGAAATTTTAGTCTTCAATTTATTTCAGTAATTAAATTTTGGTGACTTTTGTTGATTGATCAAGTAAACTTCTGAATTTTATTCTTTTTCATTGAAGTAAGTGCATGAATTCTTATATTACATATTTGAATATTGTGATAATGACTATGGGTAACTAAACTCCATAACTAGGGTCGTGGGAACCATAGGCGAATAATGAGGTAAAACATAACTAAAATAACAATTCTAGAATAGTGTCTTGCATGTATTGATAATCTTTTGCTTAGAAGTCTTTTTAACGGATAGACAACGTTAGAACTCGCCTTAATGCTACTTGACGGACCAAGGAGGTAGATAATAGGAAAATAATTATCAACATAGATTTAGTGTATACTATGTAAAAGTCTAGTATTGGTTGGTACGATGTAATAACTTATTCAAATATCGAATAAGATGGTTAATATGAGGTAAAGGTAAGGGTTAGTATAGCAACACACGTAGCAAGACCAAGGTGCGGAGTGAAATTTTCTATATGTCGGACCAAGGATTTATAAATATATAACTTATCACTTTGCATGAAATATAATAGGAAAGAATTGTTATAGTTAGAATTATCAAGTTATGAACCTGTGGGGAACACGGTAACCTTAGTTACTTTTATTAATGGTTAAAACTCCAACATTTGAAGTAGTTAGTTGTATCCTTTAATTTCGCTAGTTATTTTCATTTATTTGGAAAGAGAAAACCCACCTTTTATCATTTTTGTTTTCCAAGGAAATAATTGACTGAACAATAGTAATAATAGGTAAAAGTCAAGTGTAAACTATTTTCATCGTGGGAACGATCCCAAACTCTTCGGGTTATTTACTTGACACGACCGCTTTACTTCTTATTTAAGAAGTAAATTTGAGCGTATCAAATTTTTGCGCCGCTGGCGGGGAAAGTAGCTTTTTGATTAACTTAAACTTATTACTATAGTTTAATCGATATTTTCTTAATTTTACTTTGTTTTTTTTATTATTGCAGAACTATCTTCCTTGTATGCCAAATACACAGATATCATGAGAACCCTTATTTCCCTACGATCACGAATTAGAGCGTACACTACGCAACATGAATCGAAACTTGGGAATTAATTATCATGATTCAAACCAGAACATCCCAACTCCGATTAAAGTTCGTGGTCAGTTGTTACTCGATGGTCAAGGTGAAAACCAACACAGGGGACAAAATCTCGCTCCACGGCCCCAAATATAATACAGAGGCTATGACTATATAGCAGACTATGATAGGCCACTTGTCTTGCCCCCTTTACCATTAAGTCACACATTTGTGCTAACTAGTAGCCTGATGCAAATGCTCACTGATAGAGGTTTGTTTTAAGGGCTACCTTCTGAGGATCAACATTCCCATATAGCTAAGGTAAGGGTAGTGTGTAAAAGTTGTGTAGGGGGGGCCTGAATTAAACTTGGATGTAATAGGGCTAAGAGTGTTTCCTATCTCGACTACGGGAGAGGTTGCTATTTGGTTCACTGAGCTCCCTTACAACTCAATTTTAACTTGGAACAAACTAAGGGACGTTTTCTTAGCACGCTACTACCCAGTCTCCACGAAACTAAACAACACAGACAAAGTAAACAACTTTGTGGCACTACTAGGAGAGTCAGTTAGTAGTTAGTGGGATAGATTCACCTAGTTTTTTATAAGCGTCCCAAATCACTGCATAGATGATGAGTCATAGAAGGAATATTTCTATCAGGGACAAGATGATAATATTAAAGTTGTGTTGGATACTATAGCGGGTTGTTCTTATGGGGTGTGTCCTTATTCTGAGATTGGTGAAAAGTTAGAGAAAGTCTCCTGGAACAATAATGCTTGGAGTACTAGGAAATCAGATACAGATAGAAATACCTTCATAGTGTAGTCCACTCAGAACCCAGCCATACATAAAATTCGTGAAGAAATGGCTCAGATGAGAAGTGAGCTTGGGTTGGTATTAAAACATATCGTTAGAGGTGCAGAAATGATAAATGAAGTTAACTACTTGTCTAAACCTCCACCAGGAATTCTATTATGCGGAGGACTCCTATGCGGTAAACGAGCATACGGGGTGTTTCCGACCAAGTGACTAAGGCTCTAATGAGGAGAATTGGCACCAAGGTCAGATATATGGTATCTATAACTGTGAGGTTCATTATGTACGTGATGGAAACTACAACCGCGACAACAACTTCAACAAGGGTAACTATGGTAAAAGAAATGATAGGAATGGGCCCTATGTCCACCCTCAAAATTGTGAAGTTACTCCTAGGGATGGTGGAGATAGTATAGCATAAGTTGAGGATATGTAGCATAAAATGATGAGGAGGTTCGATGCTAATGATGAGCATATTAAAGAGTTAAGGAGTGATTTAGCGCGTATTGGGCAGAAAGTCGATAAACATGCAATATCGATTAAGCAGATCGAGTTGCAAATGGCCCAATTATCAGCGACTGTGAACACACGACAACTGGGCACTCTTCCTAGCAACACTATCCAAAATCCAAAAAATAATGCACACTGTATGGCAATCACTACTCGGGGTGGTAAGCAAACCATTGACCCACCTATGTCGTCTAATGAGGAAAAGGTAAGAAAGGATAATGAAAAGGTGGTAGAGGGTAGTGGTAAAGTAGAATATGGCACTGAAAAAGATGCTAAAGTACCTATAAAGGTAATTTCCATGCCTAGACCACCACCCCCCTTTCCTCAAAGATTAGTGAAAATTACCGAGGATGGTAAATATCAGCGTTTTATAACAATGTTGAAGAAACTTTCTATCAATGTCCCTTTGTTAGAAACTCTAGAAAAAATTCCCGGTTATGCCATGTTTATGAAAGATCTGGTTACAAAGAAATGATCGGTCACTTTTGAGGATGATGATAGAATGTAGCATTATAGTTCTATTGCTAATAGATCTCACGTAGAAAAGAAAGAAGATTTGGGTGCATTCACTATTCCTTGTACAGTAGGGTCATTACATTTTGCTAAATCATTATGTGATCTAGGGGCAAGCATAAATCTCATGCCTCTCAAGGTTTACAAGAAGTTGGTTTGGGTGACCCAAATCCCACTGCAATGCGACTACTAGTGGCCGATCGAACAGTGAAAAGGCCTATATTGATAATCCACTATTTGCTAGTAAAAGTGGACTCGTTCATATTTCCGGTAGATTTTGTTATTCTTGATTGTGAAGTCGATTTTGAAGTGACTATTATTCTTGGGAGGCCATTCCTTGCTACGGGTAGAGCCTTATTGATATGGAAAATGGGAAGATGAAATTTCGATTGAACAATGAATAAGTGACCTTCACTATTTGTAGGTCCATGAGACAGAGTGGTGAGCTCTAATCGTTATCTATCATATCCAACAAAGAAAATATGAAGAAGCACCATGACCTAAAACTGAAAAATAAAAGTTTATGGTTGGGGATTTGGTACTTTTATACAATTTTAGGTCGCGTTGGTTTCCAGGCAAGCTGATGCCCAAATGGACTGGCCCTAACTTGATTACCCAACTACTCCCTCATGGAGCAGTTGAGTTGAAAACCAAGGAGGGTAAGCAGTTTAAGGTAAATGTACGATAAATGAAACCCTATTTGGGCATGCTGAGTCGGTAAATGAAAGAATCAAGGCATACAATCTTGATGAAGGCTGAGTAATAAAGTATCCTCAGTCATGCCGCAACGATAAATCAGGCTCTTGTTGGGAGGCAACGCAATACTTATATTTTTCTTTATAGTAATGGTAGCATTTTCTGCTAATGTGTTTTAAATTTGTAGTCACATCACCGGGAAAATTCTGCAGAAAATAACTCTAAAGCATTCACTGACGGATATATCGACGGAACGTCATGCATGCGATGGACCGTCACATGAATCCATCGTTCCAAGTACGTCTTTCTGTTATTTAAAAAATAGTGCACACGCGACAGAACCAATGACGGACCGTCAAGACTGCGATGGACCATTGTCGGGGACTCATAACATCATTAATGTAGCGTACCCAACCCGACTTGTCTGTGTTTTTTTTAAAAAAAAAACTCTTAACATTTAAAACCCCCACCCCCTTCAAATTTTTTTATGCATTGCTGACAATTGCATGCCTTTTTGATGGGGGTGGGGTAAATGGAAAGTGACATCTTGGGTGAAGTGTGAGTATCCTAATTCACTATCCTCTTTTGGGGTTTTCTTGCCTGTGTCCTTTTACCCCAAGAGACTGAATATTTTTCCTGTTCAACCGCATGTATATATCTTGTGTAAATAGTTTAATTCTGAAGCATAATGGCTAAAATTATATCCTTATAAAACGAAAATGATGCATGACTAGCCATAGTAATTGATAAATGTGTTTCTAAGCATGACATAGAGGTACACCACTGCATCACCCTGTGTCTAAAATTCGAACAAGGTGTCTGATAATCTGGTACAGTAATGAGATGTCACGTGAGTGTGAGGAAGATAAGAATAGTCCACTATTTGTACTAATCTAGGACTTGCCTGGTTAGTCTTGCTAAAAGTAAGCTGTAATAGAAATTTAGGAAAGGATCATAGGCCCTTGTGCAATATAGCCCATTTTTAGCATAAATAAAATAAAACCAAATGAAATTAATCCTTCTTTGATCCAAATGATTTGAGCATAAATTAGACCTTACTTTTTCACCCCAACTGATCTTTTCTAGGAATAATGTGTTGGACCTCGTCCCTCCTTGGACATACGCACATCGGCTTATGCCAAAAGAATAGGTAGAGGGTGGCTAATGCAGTAAACAACTCTTTTTATGGCCATCACCCAACATTGGGTATTGTGTACTTTGACTAATGGCAAAGCCATGAGTTGAGGGTTGCAATTATGAGGAATGCTCTGGAAAGTGGGGTTGAAAGAACAAAGAGAGAGAAAGAACAAAGGTAAAGTGTCTCAAGAATAAGTAATAATAAAAAAAATTAAAAAATATTCAATAAATACAAGTAAGAAAAGAAGAAAGTCACTTACACTTGGCGAAATAAAATGATAAAAAATGGTATGTTTAGTAGATATGTCAAGGAGCGCAAAAAGTTACTAAAGTATACCTAAATATACCCTACCTGACCATGATCCTATGTTACAAGCTAAGAAAGTTCTATCGTGATCCTAAGAGTTGTATAGCGAGCTTAAAGTAGTGAAAATGAGAGAAAGCTTATGGCAATATGTATGAATGAGTGTGAATTTGTTCTGAGAGTGAGTGTTGAAAAGTAATCATGATAGTCAACTTGAAATCACTGTGTGAAAAATGAGGATTTTGTTTAGAAGTGAGAACACTAGTTGCAATACCGGAAATATTAACACCTCGGTGAGGAATTGAAGAGGATATGTCTTAGTGCATGGTGGGTGTGTGTCATGGTGTAATTACACATAATTAAAGCCTAATAGTGATAGCATGCATAAACATGATGACTGATCGGGGTTGATATCCAATTGATTGCGAAAGATAAAACGTGGATAGTATTGTATAAAGATTTTGTATTGAGTCATAGTGCGTCACTTGAGGACAAACAACGAATTTAAGTTGAGGGTATTGATATACCGCGGCGTCATGGTATTTTTAATACTTTTTCCTTCAGTTTAGTGTGTCCAAAAGCCTTTTTGTACTACTTTTTATGTAAGTTTCTCTTTATTTGCAAGAAATCTTTCTAAAAAATGAATGCGGAGGTGAGCAAGAATAACATAAAATTACCTCCTACGGAGCTTGAGACGGTTCGTCGCGCTCGTAATGGTCCATAGGTGGAATCGTAGTGCAGCTGCTAAAAGAAGATGAGGCATTCTGACCAAGTGTGGGGTTACGGAGTGCGTGACGTATTGTCGTAGCCATGATGGTCCGTCCTGCTGGTTCGTTATGAAGATTACAGAAGTAGTCCCAGTACCTAAATTCCAAGAGTTCTAGTGTTTTTGAACGGATACCCTCGACAGACCATTGTTCCTTTGAGGATTCCTCATACCTGCCGTTGAGGGTAATGAAGAGAGTAGTAGAAGAAATTTCCAGCAAATAGAGTCCTTATTTAATTAGGTTTTTATATTTTATAAATAGTTCAAAAAAACCCATTTTTGGGTTTAGAATCTTGATTATTTGAGCTTCTTTTGTGGATTAGATTTGGTGATTGTTGTTACACTTTTTCAGAATTTTATTGTTCAAATTATTTCAGTAATTGATTGTTGGTGACTTTTGTTGATTAATCAAGTGAACTTCTAGATTTTATTCTTTCTCATTGAAGTAAGTGAATGAACTCTTATATTACATATTTGAATATTGTGATTATGACTATGGGTAACTAAACTCCATAACTAGGGTTGTGGGAAGCATAGGCGAATAATGAGGTAAAACCTAACTAAAATAACAATTAAAGAATAGTGTCTTGCATGTATTGATAATTCTTACGCTTAGAATTCTTTTTAACGGATTGCCGACGTTAGAACTCGCCTTACTGCTACTTTACGGACCAAGGAGGTAGATAATAGGAAAAGAATTATCAACATAGATTTGGTGTATACTATCTAATAGGATAGTATTCATTGGTACGAGGTAACAACTTAGTCAAATATCGAATACGATGATTAATATGAGGTAAAGGTAAGGGTTAGTATAGCAATACACGTAACCGGACCAAGGTGCGGAGTGAAATTTTCTAGTTTCCGGACCAAGGATTTAGAAATACATTGCTTATCACTTTTCATGCAAGATACAAGGAAATAATTGTTATAGTTAAATTTATCAAGTTATGAACCTGTGGGGAACATGTAAACCTTAGTTACTTTTATTAATTGATTAAATTCTAAAATTTAAAGATGTTAGTTGTCTCCTTTAATTTCTCTAGTTATTTTCATTTATTTAGAAATAAAAAACACCCCTTTTATCATATTTTCTTTCCAAGGAAATAATTGACTGAACAATATTAATAATAGATTGAAGTTAAGTCTAAACTATTTTCCTCGTGGAAACGATCCCAATCTCATTAGTTGGGTTATTTACTTGACACAACCGCTTTACTTCTTATTTGAGAAGTAAATTTGAGCATATAAGTATCGACCTAATTTGATAGAGTCATTCGGTCTGAATGCTGGATGAAGAACATAAGTCAGATGACGAAACGGGAATACCTAGGATGTAGAAGATCATAACATGAGTGATTCGACATATTTGGATATATATATATCCACCCATGTGCTACTTCATTCTATGATACATATAAGATTTATGTCTATAGATATCATCATCTACATCCAGAAAGCCCTATGCTTTTTAAAAAGCTCAAAAAACTGGTTGGGAATTGATCAAAATAAGAATCTATCCCTTAGGCACAGCCATACATAATATAGAAATCACACTTTGAAAGGGGGGGACAATTAACTAGAGCAGGGGATGAGATAGTACCAGAGTCGTTCAAAGAGACCTTCTATCTATTATGTTTTGTGCGTGCCAACCATTGATTCTATGCCATTAAAGCATTCTAAAAGCAGAAAACAAATGCAAGTACATACAACTACGGTAATTCCGCATCATTGATAAAGAACCTTGCCATCCCCAGCTTTGTCCCCTGCATTAAGTTCATTGTTATATTTCCATTCCCATTCTTTTCCTAAAAGTTGATTCAATAGTCTTCCTTTATATATTAAAAAAGCTTCTTTACAATGACATGAACACTAAGGTTAGTTTGAATAGGGCGAAGCAGCGACCTCATTCATTCATTCTAAAAACTCAGTGCCATATTTTATCTAGATCCAGTCTATATAATGATAATGATCGAGACCCGTACATAAGTTTGTTCAGGCTTATATCCCTCTAAGGAAGTCTAAGCTCCTTCCAATGCTAAGAGCCTTTCTATACTCTTGAACTTTAGAGAGGCTTCTTTTGAAGCTGATGAGTAGAAATTGAGTGTAAAGAAAATGACAAAACAAATATATGAAAAATAGATATATGAAAATTCAAGATGTTAGTGTACCTATAGATCTATATGAAAAATAGATATATGAAAATTCAAGAAATTTGTTTTCAAAATCCCACGATCTTAGAGGCGAAGGACGACATAAAGGTTTCCCAAGTCATCCATGGCGGACGGTCAAGCTCTCCGTCGAACCTTCGATTTCCCTCTTATCCTAATGGGAAAACCGGATTCAGAGGTTGTTTATCTTAAGACAAAAATGTACAATTGCAGTCACGAAGGGTTTCTACCCTACGTCATCATTTTCATGATTTTTGGTTAAGTAAAATGAGCACCTGGGGAGATGTTGTTGGCCGGGAATAAGCACTATTAATTGGGGGAATGCTTTCTATTCGGCCTTTGATTCGATGATACCTGTCTCATTTTGGTAGAATCGTACTCCACTATCCGATCTGAGTCCCAGTCGGTGACAGCGGCTGATTACTTTTTCTTATCGGGGGTTTTTACTTTCCTTCCCGTTCCCTATTCGGTAGAGCAGTTTATCTCTAACTATCTTAGGGGAATTTTTATCTCTTCTCTACAAAGACACTCGTAACGCAGTTTTGTCACAGTTATTGGAAACCTTACAACATGAAGACAGGATGCATTAATATTCTAAAACAAAGACGATATTGAATAGGCTCATCTGTTGGGTTGTACTGCTTGCTTTTAAACCTATTCAAATTGCACGAGATATGATAGGCTTTGCTTTTTTGTTACGAGAAAGAAGGCTTGAGCGAACTGTCTGGAATCAATCAACAAAAGCTTCACTTAACCTACACAACCGCACGGTACTATAATGATGTAAGCCCTACCTTTCGAGGAACCACATTAAACGAAGAATAAAACTTAAAACTCAATAGAATGCAATGTAAGGGTTACGATAGATGGGACCTTAATATGGCAATTTCTAAGATAAGACGGACAACTCAGCTGCCTTCGATCTTAGAGCCTTTAATTTATGTAAAGCACACTCACTCTAACGGCGTACCTTTTGCATGATGGGTCAGCGAGAAAATGGGAAAAGCAGCTAAAGACATTAGGTTTAGGTGCTTTCCAGAGGTGGAATCTTCTAGTTCTTACTATGTGACCCGAAAATGATCGATCTAGCCATGAGTCGGTTGAAGAAAGCTCTAACAGGCCTTGAAGGACCGAACCCACGTATGTGGCAAACTACGGGGGGATGACTTGTGGCTAGGGGTGAAACGCCAACCAGGGTCAAATGTAGCTGGTTTTCCGCATATTCTATTTGAGTAGAGCGTATGATGTCGATGGGCCGAGGTAGAGAACTCAATGGGCTAGGGTGGCCTCATTTAGCCTTACTAACCCCAGGGAAACTCCGAATACAGGCCTAGATTATTGGTACAAACAGACTTTTTGGGTGCTAAGATCCAAAGTCGAGAGAGAAACACCCTATATCGTACGCTAAGGTCCCTAAGCAATAACTTAGTGGAAAAGGATGTGATCAAGTGATGACAACCACGAGTTGGGCTTGGAAGAACCCATCCTTTGAAGAAAGCGTAATAGCTCACTGGCCAATTCACCTGTAATGAATGCTTTTATTAGTACTTGAAATATTCTTTATTCCTCCTAGCCAATTCACCACATCTCACTTACTTACTACTTACTTATTAAATACCGACTTGAACAAGGAAAGTGGTACCTTAACTTCTCTATTTCCTTCCGTGTTATTGACAACTTTCTCTTTCTTTTTCCATACTTCTAGAGAAAGAGATCGCCGGGTTCAACTTCCGTTGGTGATAGCGATGTCTTCTTGAAAATAGTATATTCAGTTGAATCTAAATGATCTAATAATAAGATCGAATCAATTCCTATTCGAAAAGAGGATTTCATCATACGTGCATTTCCAAACCATACAACTGGCCCTGAGACTTTACTTTTTCAAGCTGGAAATAGGGAACTCTTTTTTGGAACTGCCTTTGATCTTAGGCTCGCAGCTACTATAAAAGTTATTGTCAGGGTTTTCTCAATCACAAAATTCTAAATCTGTGTCAGAGATTTCCTTTGTCCAGAATGAACTTCTACATAGGTCCTTCCATAAAGGGGCTTTTCCAATCTGTCTAGTTTCAGTGTGTTCTTTGCTTAATTAAAGGTCATCCCCCTTCTACTCCGATCGTCCGGGTGGTTAGGGGAGCTGTGAAGCATAAAAGATTTAAGAGATAAGAGGGAAGTGATAGATTAGTTCATGATCAAATACAGGCGGAGTAAGCAAAGGAAGAGGTACAACATAAGCAACTAAGCGGGTCACAAGGAAGTCAGATTCCAATCAAAGTGAATCACACCGCTTTCAAACCAGTAGTAATCTTGTCCCAGTTTATGTTTTTGCTTTTGGAACTCTTTCCTGTCTTTGAATGAATCAGCTCTTAGTACAAAGTTCATTAACGTTGAAGGAAGACAAGACTCTATCGCTTGGCTGGCCAGTGAAGAAGGCATCTCGAAAGAACAAAGTAGATTGGGGCTGGACCGAGTAGTGCGTTGCAATTACCATTTCATTGCCTCTATCTCATACAGAGTATAATATAGGTGTTAGTTGTTTCATGGTTCAAACGGAATGTATATAGCCCTCCTAAGATAACCAAACAAAATAGCGTATTGTAACCATCAGACACTAAATAATAAAATAGTGACACCCATCCTTGAACAAGAACCAAACCTGACGCGAGAGGATACGAGAGACCATTTTCATGAGAGAGGGATAAACAAGTGACAAATTGGGAAAAAAAGTTGGTAGGAATTCTGAGCGGTCATTTAGGGGCCTTGTTAGCGAACCATCATTCTTCCTTAAGCAATCAAAGTCTGATCAAAGCAAGCAACAAATAGAGGAATCCTCGCTCATTGTTGTAAATTGAAAAAGCAAGCCCGAATTCTTTTAAATTAGGCTTTGTAGTCTAGTCCATGTCCCTGGTAAGGTCTTATTGTTATCCGTAAGTCTTGTTTTGACAAAGGGAAGGTAAACTTTGCAAAAGTGAATATTTTGTTGGGAAGAATAGGACTTCTGACTCCAAGCCTACCCTACTAAAAATTTTCAGCTATTGATGTAACCTCTTGTCGATAGTACTAGTCTTGTCGCTACCTACTAGAAAAATCCCATCAAGATAGATTGAATGGACGACCTATACTTATCCTAAAGGCACAAGGGCGTAGCGAGCACAGAACAGAGGAAATGCACATGGGTCTCCTTGAAGAACAAAGTCTAGGGTAAAGAAAGAAAGGTAGAGTGGGCACACTCTTACTGTGCTTGGAAAGGCATGGTTGTCCTCCTTTGCTGGTTGAGGCTTGGACTTTGACTTTGCTTGACTATACTTTTCATCTCAAGCGTACAAGTCTAGATTAGTGGGATTTACTTCTAAAGACAGGAATTCTTTTCATCTCCCTTATCAAAGTCGACGTCTTAAACTGACTTCCTCAGCTCAGTTGATTCTTGAAGCAGTATATATGGATTGAGAACTAGATTCTTACCTTATTATTATCAAATAAAAAGGAGAAAGAGCTTTATTTATTGGGGTTGAGGTGTGTAAGGGGGGGTTGATGGCTTCCTTGCTAGATCGTGCAATCAAGGAAAAATCCCTTCGCCTTCTTTTTTCAAAATGAAAAAGTAAATTACCTTAGTAAGCTATGTTTCGTTGCTAAACGAGTCGGGCACTACGCTAGGACGTGTATCAATCATGACGTGAAATGACATCTTCGTAATGTAATTTAAATTTAATAGAAGAGGCAGAGTCCACTTCCCCTCCATTCTTGACTGGACGAAGGAGATATGAATTCCATTTAGGCGGGTCAGGGCTTGGCTTGACCCTGTGTTATCCCGGGTCGGAGGTGAGAACTTAAAAGTGAACCATTCAGTGGTGGGGTGTTCATATAACAGAAGGCCTTGCCCAAAGAGTGGCAGATTTGGATGGAGTCTCGCTGATAGAGGAAGAGTACGCGCTCTAGTGCTCTACGGCTTACGTAGTTGATCAGATAAGATAGCCCTTCCAACGGGCAAGCAACTAAACCCGGCACATCCAATTCCATTTCGATCAATAACTTGGAGGTATGGTTGAGTGGCTTAAGTCATTGGTTTGCTAAATCAACATACAAGAAGATTGTATCATGGGTTCGAATCCCATTTCCTCCAGTAAGAAATGAAATGAGCGGGCAAAATAACGTGAGAGAAAGAACTTATTGGTGTTGTCCAGTCCACCTAGGAACAGAATAACACTTCTTAGTGACTAGGAGTGGAGAGCCTGTTGCACCTTGTTTTTCTAGCCTATCTTTTTTATATAAGCAAGCTCCCTCTAGCAGTCTCTGCATGGCTCTCGATTCTTGAGCATTTTCGGGGATTAGGGGGCAGTTGAAAGAGCTACTCGAAAGCTTAACGTAGAAGCGAAAAAAGCCTATCGATTCTATTTTCTTAGTTTAGTAAATGTCTTTTCCCTTACTACTCAAGAGGTAAGGCAGAGAGCTCTTCGATGAAGAAAATAGACCTTATAAAAGTGGTTCAGGTAGCTAAGCTGGTTGGAGAAAAGGACTGAAAATCCTTGTGTGAGTGGTTCAATTCCACTTCTAAGCAAGAGAAAGGTCCAACCGTAGCAAGGAGTTATCCGGATTGAGTAATGAAATTGAAAGAATAAGGAAAATAATCTGAGCGCCCCTACACTATACAGATGGATTTTTGGCGATAGGGTTGGGGTGCTTAAGGCAGATTCAAAAATAAGCAGTCGATTACTCAGATTGGCTCTCGCATCCTTCAAAAAGAATGGGCCAGGTAGGTTTTAGTGTTCATCACTCGGGTGGATCTATATGTTTTGGGGTGGTGAGACGAGGTGTAGCACAGTCTGGTCACTGCATCTTTTTTGGGTACAGAGTGCCATAGGTTCAAATCCTTTCAACTTGATGCGATGTGGGGAAAAAAGATACTCTTTCAATGATTATGCTGGCGATATGATTTCAAACTTGTCGTCTATTTTCAGGAAAGGTTATGATGAGCGTGATCACAAAAAAGGTTATGATGAGCTTGAGTCAAGTCACAAAAAAGTCTATGATGATCCTTTGTAAGCTGTATATTTTCATTTGTGAAGCATAGTGAGAGTGACACATATAACCTTTTTTCAAATAGGGAAAGCAAATCCTTATTATCAGGTAGGACGGGATCATTAGAATACGAAACTGCCTAAAAAAATAAAATTGTATCAATATGATTAATCGCAGATTATTCATCGAGAAGCCACTCGTGACACACTAACTAGAAATCATCTACGAGAAGTTCTTCTGGCATAGGCATACTACTAATTAATTCTTTAGTAATTCATAATTGAATACAACCTAGAATGAGTTGTACACCTACATAACAGCCCTCCCAGCCCAAAGGAAAAAAAAAGTTTGTCATGCATCCTAATTTGTGAGCATATGCCGGCCAGTCCCCTGCCTGCACTTAGTTTGCTTTAAAGGAACCATTTTCGCGAGCAAAAAGATAATGTGGTTAACCGAATGATCACAGGTTGCTGCTCCACAGTCTGAGTTCCTTTGTTTGCATTCCAGGCTTGGCTGCAGTCTCTACGGGCTCAACAACAGCTTCTTTGGATGGGCCACCAGCTTCAAGGTGTTCCTGATGCTGAACTTGAACAATGGTAGTAAGTGCTTCTTTAGTCAGAGAATCTGCCTCTTTGTCGCTTGCGGCCTGGGCGGCTCAGTTTGGCCGAGCACAAGGGTGTGGTGTTTTGTCCGTAGTTGGATGAGCAAATCGATTGGTGAATTTCCTTGCTTAATTGAAAGAGTTTTCCTGTTGTCAACTACAATGAATAATTGGATTTCCTCTATGGAACTTAGAGTTACTAAATATCCTAAGAAAAAAAGCCAGCAGCTTCAAGTGCTTGAGAATGAGTTCACACTCTTCTTGTTACAGTAAGTGCTGTAATTGAATCAGCTCTTGATGCAATAGAATAGGAGTTCTTGGTGTAAGCATAACAGTAGTTGACTAAACATCCGCCTCGGTTTAATCACAAGGAAGAAAGATGGTAGCGTAGGGTAGATTACATTCGACGGTATGCCACAAGGTTATCCGAATTCAGAGGTGTCCTTGCTTTCCCTTAATAGTCTAAGGGGAACAAGATGGCATAAGCGAAGTGAAACTATGAACAGACGACTTGATCCTTGAGCCACTTATTATAGGCAATAGAGAAGGGTCGACTTATCAATATCATAAGTATCATAAGATAGGAAAAGCAAGTCAAGTTGTATGCCTGGTTCGCCAGGACCTACTACCGCAGGGCCCAATCATAGTCAAAAGTGGAATAGAGAGGATTTGCAAGAAAAAGTCGAATAGACTGACCTACGCGCATAAGAAAGAAGAGGAAATCAAATTATGTATGATCAGCTTGAGTCGAGTCACAAAAAGGTCTACGATGATCCTTTTTAGAGTGACTTTTACGGTTTTGATGAGCTTTTTTCTCCTATTTCCAAGATCAAATTCTAGTTTTTCCTTATCGACTGTCTTATTATTTTTCCTTTTTTTCTATATTCATGCTTGCTACCTTCTACTCTCTGTGTTTTATACTGCGATCTCTTGAGTTCTGTTTGGGATTTCTCGAAAGTTTAGCTTTATCTCTGGGTGATAAGGCGCTTTCCTTTTTTCTCACAGGATTGGGTTGCTCTAGAACGTTGGCCCTAGGGATTGCATGGTTTCTTCAATTCTGCATTTCTGAATCCTCAAACATGATGTCTCGTTCGGTGGCCTGTGGATCATGATCAGGTGAGGGCACTAGAGGAAGTCGCTTCCGCTGGGCTATAGATTTAGCAGACTTATTTGGAAGTAGTTCCCCTGCTTATTCTGGATTCGGTCTCAACCAACAGGCCCCGGACTCTCCCCACCCTCCTGCACCCGCATAGGATGGAGAGAGGCTAAGGAAGCTGGCGGTACGCCCTACAATAAATATTGTTGGGTGTCCCTTGCACGAGGCTTTTTTTGAGGAGTTTCTTAAGGCCCAATTCAAAACGTAATTGAAAATCGAGGAAGCCCATCGTTCGGACAAAGTGCAAGACACGTCTATTTTTGAGAAAAGGCATCTGATTTGGGGGGAGGTCTTCTATTCCAAAAGGATGTTCTTATCCTTGGTAAACTACATGTACCACCTATCTCAGATAGGGAACTCTGGGACCCATCCCAGCATGCCTTATAAAAGGTTTTTGCAAGCGATTGCTCGATAGGACATACATCTGATCTTTGAAAGAATAAAAAAAACGAGACACTGGTAGAGCTCCTCTTTTTCAGTGGCATTCTCCCTTCTATCTATCAACCATTTCATTATGGAACTCTATCTTCGAGTTGCGGAACTAACAAGTCAATTAGAAAGTCGAATTAGCCACTTTCACACGAATTTTCAGGTGGATGAAATCTGTCTAGTGGTCTCAGTTGGGGATGGAATTGAACGTGTTTATGGATTGAATGAGATTCAAGCTGGGGAAATTGTTGAATTTGCTAGCGGTATTAAAGGAATAGCCTTGATTTTTGAGAATCAGGATGTAGGGATTGTTGTCTTTGGTGGTGATACTGCAATTAAAGAAGAAGATCTTGCCAAGCGCACTGGATTTATTGTGGAAGTTCCTGCGGGAAAGGCTACGCTAGGGCGTGTGGTCGAGGGCTTGGGAGTAACTATTTATCGAGGGGGGGCTCTAAGAGATCATGAGGGAAGACGTGTTCAAGTGAAATCCTCTGGGATTATTGAACCTAAATCAATGAACGAGACTATGAAAACAAGATTAAAAGCGGTAGATAGCTTGGTTTTTATAGGTCCTGGTCAACGAGAACTTATATTCGGGGACCGACAAACTGGAAAAACTGCAATTGCTATCGATACAATATTAAACCAAAAGCAATTTAACTCAAGGGCCACAAGTAGTTCAAATTCTTTTAGAAGTGAATGCTTTGGAATATTCTATTCTTCTAGCAGCAACCGTTTTTTATCGTGCTCCTCTAAAAATTTTGGCCCCATATTCTCGATGTGCCATGGGGGAA
This sequence comes from Solanum corneliomulleri, assembly GCA_027704805.1. NCBI lineage: Eukaryota > Viridiplantae > Streptophyta > Magnoliopsida > Solanales > Solanaceae > Solanum > Solanum corneliomulleri. The sequence continues at coordinate 22,354,919 of JAKWIY010003052.1, forward strand.
TATTTCCGCGATAATGGAATGCACGCATAAATAATCTATGATTATATTAGTAAAGAGGTGGTACCATATCGACAATTGTCATTATTGTTATGCCAACCTCCAGGTCGTGAGGGTTACCCAGGGGATGTTTTCTATTTACATTCCCATCTAATAGAAAGAGAGGCTAAATGATCGGACAAGACAAGCGAAGGTTGATTGACCGCCTTACCCGTCATTTAAACACAAGCTGGAGACATATCGGCCTATATTCCTACCAATGTGATCCCTATTACTGATGGACAAATCTGTTTGAAAATAGAGCTCTTTTATCACGGAATTAGACTTGCTATTAACGTTTGCTTATCTCTCAGTCGCGTCGGGTCTGCCTCTTAGTTGAAAACTATGAAACAAGTCTGAGGTAGTTCAAAACTGGATTCGGCACAATATTGCAAAGTGGCCTCCCTTGCTCAATTTAACTCTGACCTTGATGCTGCGACTAAGGCAATACTCAATAGAGGTGCAAGGCGGACAAAAGTACCAAAACAACCACAATATTCTTGACTGCCAGTTGAAAAATGAAATATAGTCATTTATGAAGCGTTCAATGGATTCTGAATCGAATGCCACTAGACAAAATTTCTCAATATGAGAGAGCTTTTCAAAATAGTTTCAAACCAGAATTACTACAATCAAAAAGGTGGCTTAACTAACGAAAAAAAGATGGAACAAGATATATTCTTAAAAGAAAGTGCTTTAGCTTTTATTTCAATTTAATACAATACAAGGAAAGGTAAAAGGTAGGGGTACCACAAATAAACAAAATAGCTAAAAAGAGTCTGCTTCCTTTATGATCATTTTCATAGTAAATAAATTGCATAAATTCTTCCATTTTTTATCCCATGCTTTCCGTTGGTCAACTAACAACTAAATCTATACTTCTTCACTACTCCTAACGTGAAGGTGGAAGAAATTGAGTCTCTCTTCTTTTTTTTTGGGGGGGGGGCACAGAAAGAAAAAATAATCTTATTACTTTTGGATATGGAAAAAAGTGCATTTCTACTCACCCCGAGCGATCTTCACATTATTCAAAGTTCCACTTCTTCCATCATTTCTTATACTAGTTCAACTACGTCTAATGCATAAAGAGCTCCACCGGTGTTAACTCAGTTATTTTGGGACATCTTCAAAAATAGAGTAGAGCTGCTTTGACTTTGAGATAGGGACGTACCCGAGAGGTGGAACATAGCGGATCTATTTGAGGCTCTTATAGGAGACGATGTTTTTTCTAATTCCGGGGTACTTCTAAGATACCTCTTACGATGTTCTTTCAAAAGGGTGTTCTAGATGACTTTTCAAAGACCTATCTGAATTAATAGAATTAACGCAAAATCTTGTCTAACAACCACAATATGCACCACTTAAAATTTTCTTTAAGCAAAACAAAAGGTGATCTACTATTATGCTAAGCAAAAGGTGATCTACTATGTAGTATTCTTGACATGACATATCAAGTTAAGAGGGCGAGGCTCCTAGCAATGGGGGAAAGAGGAGTGGGTAGGCGGTCTCCTTTCACTTTACTGGTTAGTTATGACTTTTTCTATTATGTTTGAGATCTTTGTCTCGCAAAGGTAGAAATGGGACCTTCTTGTAACAAGGTCAGAGACATTGGACAGACTAGTTTCTTCTAATTCCAATGATAGATGGATGGTTAGGTCAGTAACATATGGATGAAGGACTTCTAAAGGGTCTTCTCGTGCGCTCGACTAGAAAGGTGGTTGTGTAGGCGAATGAAATAGATTTTTGTAGGCGAGCGGAGAGAGACAATGAAATTATTTAGGCGAAAGAAAGGTTGAGCGAAAATTTTTCGTTGTATCGGATATCGGGACATTAATAACCGTTGAAGGGGACACAGATAAGACGTATGCGCCGAGTCTCATGTTTGTTCTCCCTAAGGATCCTGTCAAGTACAATAGGGTGGAAACCTATTTTAGCGATGACTACATAACAATAAAGTGCTTTGATGACAGAAGTAGTAAGATGATGGACGACTTTCTGTCTAGAATTTAGCATATATCTAAGGGGTTTAGGTCAGTTATAAAAATGTACTTCCATAACTTAGGCAAATTCGATGGGATTTTCTTTCTAAAGAACGTAGTGTCTAATTGGAAGAGTAATTTAAGACCTCCAGTGCAAAACCAACGCATCTACGAGATCAATGTAAAATCAGGGAAGAGGGTTCTATTCCGTTTCCACAACTCGTTGAAGATGTTAGTACACTTGATTAACTTTCAAGGAATCTATGTCCTGAACTCGATCCTAAAGGGTTTTTTGGAGATATGATGGGAGTTGTCGGTGTATTGGGCGCTGCTTTCCTATGCTCTATTCTTGGTGCTACTGTAGAAAAGACTTTATTTGAAGACGGTGATGGTGCTATGTCATTCCGTGCTTTTAACCCAACTCAAGCCGAAGAAACTTATTCAATGGTAATTGTTAACCGCCTTTGGTCCCAAATCTTTGGGGTTGCTTTTTCCAATAAATGTTGGTTACATTTCATAATGTTATTTGTACGAGAAACCGTTTTATGTATGAGTGCTCTTGGAGTAGTCGGTCTAGCGCTGAACCTACGTGCTTATGACTTCATTTCTCGGGAAATTCACGCAGCGGAATATCCTAAATTTGAGTGTTTCTACACAAAATTTACTCTCTTAAACGAAGGTATTCGCTCTTTGATGGAGTCTCAAGATTAGCCTCATGAAAACCTGATATTCCCTGAGGAGGTTCTACCACTGCGAAAAGGCTAACGCGATGGGAAACCAACCACTATTTACAAAGATCCAATAAGGTATTGGGAGGCCTACCAAAATTAGGTGCGACTTTCTTACCCAAATTTGGAAACTATCCCTATTAATATTTAGGGAGTTGAGGTGAAAATTTCTTGATGAAATGTTCGCCAAGTACCGGCCACATTCACTTGCTTATCTTATAGGTTGTAAGTACACAGTGCCCCACAAGTAGGCTGATTTTTCTGGAACACAATTCGAGATAACTGTAACCGTGTATGTATAGAAATATATCTTCAACGCTGTCATTTCGGAATGTCCTTCAACCACTCTTTAACCTCCCAAAAAGCAAAGTTGTCTTGGTGAACGCAGATGAGAAAGCGGGAGCAAGAAAACCAATAATATTTTTCTTCTCCTTCTACTTAAGGTTATGGGGCAAAGAGAAGCTCTTTTGCTACTGATAAAGCCAACGGTCATCGCAAAGGTTAAATACTTAGACAAGCATTAGGGAAGGTAGACTCTCATAGCTAGGAGCTTCGAGTTAGCGAAGCGTTGTAGTAGCGGGAAGCCATGTGTGCTATAATGCTGAGCCAATGATGCTCCACCTTATAGAAGCACTCAACTGAGTTCTGAATGAATTATCTCCTTTGTAATCGCTTAATATATTGATAGAAAGCCGTATGATGGGAAAATACCACGTTAGGTTTGGAGAGAGATGGGACCGGTTAAATAATGGGGAAGCAGATGCAAGAGTTTTCTTTCATTAGCCGGTCATATGACTACAGGATCATCGGTCTACTCTACCTCAATTCACTATTTCGAACCTTTTACAGAAGGTTTTTCCATACCAGCTCCTTCTACCTATATAGAAGTTGAAGCACATAAAGGAGAATTTTGTGTCTTTCAAGTCAGTAATGGAAGCAATCGTCCCTACCGTTGTAAAATAAGAGTACCTGGCTTTGAGCATTCACAAGGACTCGATTCTATTTCCTAACATCACATGTTGGCAAATGTGGTCACTATCGTAGGCACTCAATATATTGTGTCTGGAGATGTGGATATATAGGACTACTAGTTTCTCGATGAGGACCCTAGCTTTATTGCGAGCCAAAAACCCAATTTATATGCCCCCTTTATTTATTAATGGAGATTCTATCTAATTATCAGCCCTGATACAGAAAGGAGTAAAGAAAGAAGAGTTAAGGACGTCTATGAATAAGAGACATCCCCCTCCTCTCGTGGCTAGGAACATCTATGTAGATGGTGGATTCATAGCGCCAGTTAGGGGTAGGTATAAACCTTCATTCCTCTTCTTCGATCTTCCTTGGAACATCCGTCATCTTGGTCTCGACCTTGTTAAGCTCATCCTGATCAAAAGTTTCCATTCTGCTGCCTCTTCGATCGTCTCTGACTGCCTAATAAAGAAGATTGGTGACCTAGATTGTCAGGGTCATTCCTTACCTCGGCTGAGCTTTATGTCCCTTCAACATTCCTGTTCATCTTTCCTTGTCTTGGGCACCGCATTAAACTTATTATCCTATATATAATATCTACTCAAAAATTTAAGAGGACAGAGGGTCTCCCTTCAATAGATTTGATTGGGATTGATTGAGCCCTCATAAGAGGTGTGCCTACTGACACCTTTCAAAGTCTTCGGCTTGCACGACGTATCCTTCCATTTGCTCCATCTATGAAAGGAAACAATGGGTGCAACACTTTATTCTGTTCTACCGATCTTTGTTTACTATTGGCCTTCCCGAACTCCTGCATAGGGAGAGTCAGATCTTGGAGTAAGCTCCCTTGCATGGGCAATCTACTCAAGTGTTTAGGCCCCTAAATAAGTCTATGTCTGGGATTCTTCCGTACTCAAAGGCGAGGGGCTCCAAAAGTATATGTGATCGGCCTTAGAGGAGAGGGTAGGAAACTTGGAATTCTAGGCAAAGTGCTTTTTTTATATAGGCCTTCATATAGGATAGGATTTTCATTCCTCCCTCCAAAGCTAGAAACAAATCTCTCTTTTTTACGGCCTTGTTTTTATTTTAAGGCCATATAGTGCGTTCTCGCTTTCAGGGGGAATTCAAGTAAAAATGTACTACAAGGAGGAAGCTAAAGGCTAGCTACAAGGCACAAAATAGAGTATGACTATAATAAATCATAGAGCAGTGGGAAGCATGCCTAGACGTGGTACTGACACATTAACTTGGTTACTGGTTTAACCGGTTTTTGGGCAAAAGGAAAGGCGTGTTCATTTGTACCGAAATATGTTTTCGGCCTATCTATCGATGGAACCAGAGGCTGGGCTCCTGCTGACAAACATAAGAAGTTGGATTTAGAATTTAGGAAGAGCATCTCTACTCATACTTCTGCTTATGGAAAGACATAAGAATAACCCTATAAAACATGCAAGATTTCTTAGTAAGCCCTTGTTGGCATATCACGTTCCATTAAACAAAGTCATGTGAAAGCATCTATCCATAGTGATAGTGATCCATCGCCTTGACTTGTGTCTCCACCACATCTATTTCCTGCCCGGTTATAGCGGTTGATTAGGCTAGGCTGGTTAGAACCTCTCCGTAGTTCTCAATTCTGATTGAACTAAGGAGGATATATTTTACAAGGGGAGATTGTTCTTCCTCAGCTGGCTTGATAACCATTGTCTCTTGAAGGTTACATTCTTTTACCATATCTCCCAGCCAACAACCAGCTAACCCTAAGATTGCAAGCACCTTGGTCACATCTAATTCCCTATTCAATTGTTCTATTTGCGACGGAATGAAAAAGATCTTCCTTTTTCGAGAAGAATCACTCGAAATAACGGGATAGGCCTTCCCTTCCTTTACGTCATCCACTACCATGTCCTATCAACTCTCCCCAAATCACAACTCGTAATTTGAAGAAGAAAGATAAGGAAATCCAATTAGAGATAAGCTGCCCATGAGCATAATGTCATAGGTTAAAGGGAACAAGGAGGCAAGCCGCCCCATTTTGTTCTTTTTTTCTCCTTGAGTCGGATGAATCGAGGGTTCCAAACCTTCCAAAAGTGATAGGTATGTGTTATTTCTTGGCACTCTCTTAGACTGTCTATATAAAAGCAAAAACGAAAGTAGATTCTTTGATATTTTTCGGTAAATAGAAATCCTAGTAATACAGTAAACATTTGAAGAACATAGTATTATGGGTCCATAAAGGAATGAAGAAAGGGCATGATAGGCTAGTTTGATTCCAAGCCAAGCAGCAGGGCCTGATCAATCTTACCGGACGGGGAATTGCATTCGCTACTAGAGCTTCCTACGATCGGAGAGTGCAAATGGCAAGTCAAATAGTCAGGTTCCACTTAGTATCCTAAATCCACGTACCCTCTTTAACACGCAATTACGCTTTAGCTACTAAGATTCGGAACAAACCATAGGCTTACTTCTAAGTAGGAGCTTAAACTCAAGTATTACAATGAATCTTATTAGGCTTTCCCTGGGGGAAGGCTCCCCCCAACCCCCGTGAGTCCCGTCCAGCCCTGCCTTGAACTAGTACTCGGAAACCAGGACACATAACTATATAAGAGAGTACCCTAAAAAAAAACTCCCTAAGGTCGCACCTTAGATCCCAAGGAATAGCTTGAGAACTAACTGCATACCTGGAGTTAGCTTGTGTTCTAATATCCTTGTCTTATCTTTGAATACTTCCTTAAGGTGGCTAGAAAAATGTTATTTGTGTAGTCCATTCTAGTGAAAACATTTCTATTTTATTCTATTTATGTAAGAGCCGTAGTTTTTGCTTTCTTTGCCGGATTGGTACGCTTTCTTTTTAAAAAACACTTGTCTCATAGGTTGTTACATTTCAGTCCATTTACAATCATTTAAAGGGCCTTATATTATAAAGTCTAAACAAAGTCAAGATTGTTCTTGCGGAGAAAAGCCTAATTACTAGATCTTGTTGCTTTGAATTCAAAAGAAATTCGGTCTAGCTTCTTACTCTTTCACCTTTCAAAGAAGTCGAAATAGAAAAGGGTAGGAAAGAGCTTGAACGACCGATTTCACAAGAGGTCGTACCCATTTTCATGCTTCTCAACGAGTTTCCAAGGCACTTCACCGTGAGAAAAAGATTTCTAAAAATGTGATTCTCAACCTTTTTTAATAGAATCGTTTGTTATAGGAATCGGGTGTTTGATCGTAACAATCATTAAGACTCCTTTATTTCATTCATTCATTCGTTCTCGGTGCAAAACCCTCCAGCTAGGGAAGTCTTATTCGAATAGAACCCTTCTTTCTATAATTCTATTTGCATCCTAAAAAAATGTGATCCTGGCTCACAAAACTCTTCATCAGCCGTAAAGGATTCGTTTCTGACTTCCCCCTTTCGAAGAGTTTTCAATCACGATAAAAGTTTAGCAAAGAATCAAAACCTTACCCAATAAATATAGGATTCGTCAAATGTAAATTCGTGAGCAAAGCAGAACAAGAAGCGTTGTGTACTTTTTATCAATTGGAAGGGTAAGGATCGGCTGGATGCCTTGGAGGCACCATATATTTCACCGTTGGTAACGAAGATTTTTGAGTGACTCTAACCTTGAGGGGGACGTAGATCGAGTTTTGGGCTAAGGTTACAAGTTTCATAGCCTTTGGAACTACCTTCTTGAAAAGGTTTAGTAGATCTACCACGTTACCGCAAATGACTAAAGAACAAAAAAACAGCTAACTGAAAGTCCTTGCCCTAATAAAAGAAAGGGTTTGTTGGTAGAATGGGGTTAGATAGACTTTTTTGTCCATATGGAGTGAAAAAGAGTTCTTTGCTAAAGTAACTACATCAAGCTCCCTATATCAATGGAAGTTCTCACGTAGATCAATTACCTAAACCATGCTTTTTCCAAGCTGATGTCTATGACCCTTTCGGAAGAAAACCCTAGAACAAAGATATAGGGGGCACTACCTGTAGTTAGAATAGACAGATAAGAGCACATAGCATAACTTACTAGAATCATCAAACGGATAGCACCATCGCATTGAGAATTGACTCGTCCGATTAACCACTTAGACTGAGAGTTCCCCATTTTTCATTTCATTGGCAACTGAAATAGATCTAAACGGATTGATTGGTACCCAGGGCTTCAAAGATGAATTGAAAATAATATCGCTTTGCTTGACCTGAATGTTCTGCCAAGCGCTGGTGGTTCCTTGAGCAGCTCTTAGTTTCGTTTGCCATCACTATGCCTTATTTAATGTCGATGATTGAAGGAATGGCGGGACGGTAGAGTTATATCTATGAGACTAAGTGCAATAAGTTAATCGACCAAGTAATCCACATACATGATAAAAGAGTATTCAAGTCCTAGTAAACTTATCCACTTGCATTGAATGAGACGAATGACAAGGTCTGCTTCCACAGTAAGAATTGCTTCTTAGTCCAATCCAAAAGGGCGGCTGCGTATAGCATTCTATAATCTGAATACAAGAAAGAAATCAGACATATAACCTCACTGCAGTGGCTTGTAGACTTGCTTTGCCGCGGAATGCTCAAGTTAAAACCTATTAGAACTGTCGACCTCAACCGTCTACGACTCGACCTTAAGTAACTATATCTCGGGTCATCTAAGAGGTAAGGCCTCCTCCGATTGACCCTAAATTACATTACTGATCTAAAGGAGTTCCCTATCCCTTCAAGTTTACACGTTGATCTCTCTATGATGGCATTCTTCATACTCTCCGACTTTATGATATTATCCTTGCTAGTTTGATCTATCGAATTAAGGTTTTTGATTGGATTGGATATAAGTTTACCATACTCTACCATATTGTAGAGAAAAGAATGCATGTTAATCCACACATTTAGAAGGAAGGTAAAACCAAATCCGGTGTCAACACTTGACTGACTAGAGAACCTAACTACCTTCAACTGAGTATTCGGTAGGCTAGGAAACACTTCTTCTACTCTTGTACGTCTATTAAGTGTTTTGATCCTTGCGCCGATTCTCAACTTTCATCTTTTCTTTTGTTTGTCGAGTTCCAATGCACGAGATCATGTAGCACTTACCAATGAGGTTCTTTGATTAGTATTACACAAAAGAAATCAATTATAGACACTAATACAATTAAATTCGCTCTTCTTATACAAACTTGGGGGTTCAGTAAAAGGATCCCCTTAATCTTGGGTAGCTGTTGTTAAACTGAGGTGAATACTTTATGAAATGGTATGGTCCGTCGATGGCTTCATGGGTCACTTATTTAATTATTTATGCACAGCCTTCTGCATTTTCATTTTGGACAACTTTCTTACAAAACACAGATAAAACTACATTAAAACTACCACAAAAAAGGTCCTAGACAAACACTAAAATTAAGGGAAAAAGCATTGAAAGTACCGTGAATACATGGTAAATCTAACCCGCAACTTAAATTCGTTTTTTGTCCTCAAGTGACGCACTATGAATCACCACAACACTTTTGTACAAAAGTATTCTCTTTAGCTTTCGCAAAATGGCTATGAATCCTTACTTTTTACTACTTTAGTGCATGCTTTTACTCTTTGGCTCACTATGATCATTCATGTGGATCAGGCCATGACACAAACTCACCACGCACCGACACCTCTACTCATTTATCTCTCACCAAGGTACAAAATTTTCAATATTGCAACTAATTCCCTCACTTCTAAAGATATCCCCATTTTTTGCACTGTGATACTTGTTGTCATAGTCTTGCTCTTGTTTTAACTTCTAAATGTAACACCCCGTAACCAAAATAGATAAAAAACTACTTTGACAGAAGAAAAAAATTATACAGCTCCAACCAACGGTGGCATCGACGGACCATAGCCTGACCCACGGTCCATCCTAGACAACGATCGATGAGATCAGAAACTCCCTAAAATTTCAGCCTAGAAAATTTGGTTAAGTCTTGGACAAAGGACGGATTTATTGTCCATATGTCAGACGATGATGGCCCTTAGTCCATGACTGTCGATCAAAACTCCCGTCATCCACTCTCTGACAAGAGCTACGGTGACCAACATGGTCCATAGGTGGACAAACGGCCGTAGGTGGAAAATTTGCAGATAGTTAAGGGGAAATGCAATTTGATCAACTTCAACTGGTCATAATTGTTAGCACAAAATGAATTTGGTGTCCCATGACCTACCCAGACATAGATAATTGAATTCTCTTTCCATATCAACCAACCTTGATAAAATCAGACCTAGGAGTGAAAGGTTATGCCCATTTTAGTAAAGGCATGTTGAACATGCCCAATCGACGGACCCTATGACAGGGCGTCGGTCAAGCAACGAACCGTTAGTCCTGGCCATCGTTTGGTCAAACAACTTTTCCAGGGGTCTTTTTGACATTTGACACTTTGTTTAAACCTTAATATACGTTGTTTTGACCCTAAATAATCAGATATTAGTCACTTTAAGCCAACAAAAATAAAATCAAAACATAGAAAATTAGAAGCAAGAGAGGAGAAAAAGCTCAAGAACCCTAGTTCAGGAACGCCACAAGATCCACAAGTTCAAGCTCCGAAACTTAAGTATTATTCAATTGATTTCATCACCAGGTATGTGGAATTTAACTACTGGGTTCCTTTCACCCATTGGGTCCCTAGTTTTCAGTTAGATTTTTGATTCTGTAATTATGATTTAACCTAGTGTTTCTAGAACTTTTTTAGAACTTGATGAATTTATTAAACATAAGTTCCAAATAATATTATCATGTTATTTGTTAGATTATCGCATGAATATTAGAACCCTAGCTTTGTATTTCTTTAGTTCTTGAATTAAACATGCTAGATCAGATATTTCAGACACTTCCGATATACATGCCTCAGCTATAAATGATTAATTCCCAGATTAATTAATGCATTCTTAGTTTGCATGTTCAGTTTTGAGCTATCTAGTATTTATAGAATATTAGACGTAGTTAGTAAATTTACCAAATTCATTGGGATTAGCATAATACCAAGTTGGACTAGGGTTTTGCGTACCAAATTAGTCCAAGAACTACTTGCCAAGTAGGTTGTATGTCCCCTCTAGAGGCAATTAGTTTAGTTATCATGCCAAAAGGCTTTTATACCTTTGGCAAGGTATATTCGGTCCAGTTGATAGGGCGTATCGGACTCCACATTTACCTCACGTGGTTTTATTATCAGTTATTAGTAGCTCCTACAGTTTGATCAGACTCTTTGCACTGACCTTATCAGTATATTCAGTATTCAGCATATTATAAATTGGTAATTGCTTGCAATTAGTTCAGAATTAAGTTATCATGTCAGATTGTTATACTTTCTTTTATGCTTGTTCAATTATGTTTTATTTCAGCTTTACATTATCCTACGTACACAGTACCTTTCAAGTACTAACGTATACATGCGCTACATCTTCTCATTTTGTACGTTCAGGTTCTCAGAATCCAGATCTCACATAGATCGATTTCCTGACCTGCAGTTCAGCAGATTCAGTGGTGAGTCCTAATTCTCCGAGAACAACAGTCATGAGTGTCATTTATGTTTTTAGTCATTTAGTTTAAGTTTTTGCTTGATTTAGATGGGGGTTTGTCCAAGTATTTCTACTCCAGTTTAGAGGCTATTTTCTTGCATAGTTATATTCATTTTAGTATTGAGTTAATATTTCCTTTGTATTAAACTTATTGTTTTTAAATATTATAGTTATAGAATATAGATAGTCCCCATTTTTTCATATCTAATTGTTATTTAGCTTGCGCATCAGTTTACTATCTTTAGTATGTTCATGATCATGCCAGCATGGTTAGCTTGCGATCACTTGTGGTCCTAGGTTTCATGTGCCGCATCTCGGGGATAGCTCGGGTCGTGAAAAAACATGGTAACATAGCACTAGGTATAAGTGTCCTAGGATGTCTTAAAAGCCGCACTAAGTAGAGTCCTTTTCATGGGTGTGAAGTGCACCATATCTAATGACAAAGAGTCTACAAAGTATTTTAGGAAAAATTTCACTTTCTTGTTACTCTTATCGTGCGTAAGGTATGATCAAATTCGATTCTAACTTTATGTTGTGCGCTAAAGATAATGCCTTCTTGTAGACCTTAGGCATTGATTACTAATGCACTCAATGCTAATGCAGTTCCTCTAGTACAAGATAAGCATGTTTAAATGCAGAGTTTCAGAACGCCAATTCAGATTTTTGCTCAAAGTATGACAAACTAGAACAATGCAGAGTTTGTGATTTTGTTAGGATGTATCCACCTATGTTTTTAGGATCACAAGTTTGTAAGGACCCACAGAAGTTCATTGATAAGTTCAAGGAAATATTTTGTGTGATATCAGCAACTCGTAGTGATAGCTGCGATTGGCATCCTACAAACTCAAGGATGTGACTCACATATGGTTCACTAAGTAGAAAGAAAACAGACATGACTTTGTCTTTATAAACTCAGTTTAGCAGTCCTATTCAGTGTTAGTCCAAAATCTCTCTCAGAACCTTTCTCTATCTCTATTCTAGTCGGTGACCCAGTTATTGCTAGACGGTATACAGAAATTACTCTATCACAGTATCTCTGAAAGTCACGTTAGCAGATCTAGTAGAGTTAGAAATGGTAAACTTTGATGTCATTCTAGGCATGGATGTGTTACATTCATGTTATGCCTGAGTCGATTGTAGAACTAGGATTGTTCATTTTCAGCTTCAAGATGAACCAATCTTAGAATCTAAATGTAGTATCTTAACGCCTATGGGTCGATTTATTTATTTCATTAAGGCCAGAAACATGGTTTTCTCAGAATGTGCAATAACTATAGACAATTAAACAATGTCTCAATCAAGAATAAGTATCCCATCCCTAGAATTGATAACTTGTTTGACCAAGCTCAGGGTGCAATTTATTTCTAAAAGAAAGACCTTAGATCGGGTTATCATCAGCTTAGAGTCAGAGATAGTGATATTCTGAAAATAACCTTCAGAACTCAGTGTGGTCATTATAAATATGTAGTTATGTCGTTTGGACTAACTAATTCTCATGCATGTTCCATGGATTTAATGAATAGAGTGTTCAAACAGTACTTGGACTTGTTTGTTATCATTTTTATTTATGATATCCTCATTTACTCTAGGAGTGAAGAAGAACATGTAAGTCATTTGAGAGTCTTTCTACAGAATCTCAACGATCCCTAGTTATTAGCTCTGTTTAGTAAATGTTAGTTCTTGTTGGAATTTGTTGCTTTTCTTGGTCACATTTTAACTAGCGAAGGGATCCGAGTGGATGCATAAAAGATAGAAGCAGTGAAACAGTGGGCCAGACCTACCTCTACTACAGATGTCTAAACTTTCTTAGATTTAGCTGGTTATTTAAAGAAGGTTTGTGGAAGGATTTTCATCCATAACCTCAACATTAACTCGGTTGACTTGGAAGATGGTCAAGTTTAAATTCTCAGATGATTGTGAGAAAAGCTTTGCAGAATTAAAAATTTGATGGTTCAGGTGGTTATGTCATCTATTGTGATGCATGAAGAGCTGACCTAGGTTGTGTATTGATGCAGCGAGGTAAGGTGACAGCTTATGCCTCTAGACAACTTAAGGTTCATGAGAAGAACTATCAAACTCATGACCTCGAGCTTGCAGCACTGGTGTTTGAACTCATGATCTAGAGACACTACTTTTATGTTGTTCAAGTAGATGTGTTCACTGACCATTAGATCCTTCAGTATGTGTTCACCCAGAAAGAGTTGAATCTTCGCCAGAGGAGATGACTAGAGTTCCTTAGAGATTTTGATATGAGTGTGCATTATCATTCAGGTAAGGCTAATGTAGTAGCAGATTCTCTTAGTAGATTATATATGGGTAATGTAGCCCATGTTGAGGACAAAAGTAAGGAGCTACTTCAGGATGTTCATAGGCTTGCTCGCGTGGGAGTTCACCTTATGAGCATAGCAGACAGTGGTGTAATAGTTAGAATGGGGAAGAATCACCTTTGGTAGTGGAGGTTAAGGAAGAGAAAGACAGTGATCAAATCTTTCTTGAACTTAAGGGTGCAGTCTATAATAAGAGCGTTGATGTTTTCTCCCAAGTGGGAGATGGTGTACTTTGCTACCAGGGTAGATTGTGTATTTCTAATGTTGGAGAGTTAAGGCATCATTTTATTGCAGAATCCCATAACTCTAGATATTCTATTCACCTAGGTGCCACTAAGATGTATTGTGATATGCGGGAAGTCTATTGGTTGAATGGCATGAAGAGGAATATATCAGACTTTTTGAGTAAGTGCCCCAATTGCAAGCAAGTCAAGGTAGAACATCAGAAAACTGGAGGTATGGCTCAAGAGATCGATATTCCTACTTTCAAGTGGGATGTGTTGAATATGGATTTCATCACAGGGTTACCTCGTGTTCGCAGACAACATGACTCAATTGGGGTGATAGTTTATAGGATGACTAAGTCTTCACGGTTTTTGGCGGTCAAAACTACAGATTTGGCAGAGGACTATGCCAAGCTTTACATTAACAAAACTGTGAGGTTGCATGGGGGTCCTTTGACTATCATCACAGATAGAGGTCCTCAGTTTACCTCTAATTTTGGAAGTCATTTGAGAAAAGTCTTGGTATGCAAGTTAAACTCCGTACATCATTTCATCCACAGATAGATGGGAAGAAAGAGCGTACCATTCAGACCTTAGAGGATATGTTGAGAGCTTGTGTGATCGATTTCAAAGGTAGTTGGGATGATCACCTTCCTCATATTGATTTCTCCTACAATAATAGCTACAGTTCCAACATTCAGATGGCCCCTTATGAGGCTTTATATGGGTGTAGATGTAGTTCTCCTGTTGGTTTGTTTAAAGTAGGTGAAGCAGCTTTGATAGGGACAGATTCAGTCCTTTATTCTATGGAGAAAGTGCAACTCATTATAGATAGACTTCAGACAGCCCAATGGCGTCATAAATCTTACGTAGATGTAAGGAAAAGGGAAATAGAGTTCCAAGTTGATGATTGTGTTTGTCTGAAGGTCTCACTTATGAAAGGGGTTATTAGATTTTTGTGAAAGAAAGGGAAGCTCAATCCTAGATATGTAACCCTTACAAGATCTTGAAAGGGTTGGCAAGGTGGCATATAAGTTAGAGTTGCCAACAGAATTAGCAGCAATGCATCCGGTATTTCACATTTAACTCTTGAAGAAGTGTGTGGGAGATCCAACCTCTATAGTGCCATTATAGAGTGTGACGGTGAAAGATAGACTTTTTAATGAGGATATACCGGTTGAGATTCTTGACCGTCAGGTCAAAAGGTTGAGAAACAAAGAAGTCGCTTAAGTCAAGGTTTTGTAGAGGAGTCAGTCCGTAGAGGGAGCTACTTGGGAAGCAAAAGAAGCCATGAAAGCCAAGTATCACCTCTTTCCTTCCGATTCCACTCCTACTTGAGGTAATAATTCTTCTTGAGTTTTCCAGCCATTCATGTGTGAATTCAGTCTAAGAGCCAGGTTCCCTCAATTTGTACTTGAATTTTAAGAGAATTTGCATGTTATCGGAACTCAATTAAGTCAGAAACTCAGTTTGCAGTGTTTAGTAGTAGGGTTTGCAGCTATCTCCCTCTAGTTTAGCTAGTTTAGTCTTCATTCAAGGACGAATGTTCCCAAGGGGGAGATAATATAACAACCTGTAGCCAAAACAGACCAAAAACAAACTTTGCAGAGAAAAAAATTCTACACGTAAAACAAACAGTGGCATCGACGTACCGTAGCCTGACACAAGGTTCGTACTGCATAACCGTCGATGGGATCAGAAATTCCCAAAATTTCAACGCAGAAAAATTGGTTAAATCTTGGACTGTGGACGGACTTATGGTCCGTAGGTCAGACGACGGTCCGTAGTCTATGAACATCGATCAATACTCCCTTCACCCATTCTGTGACAAGAGCCACATATGACCAGCATGATTCATAGGTGGAAAATTTGCAAAAAGTTAAGGGAAAATGATGTTAGGTCAACTTCAAATGATCTTAACTCTTAGCATAAATGAATTAGGTGTCCCATGACCTACCCACGGATATATAATTGAATTATCTTTAGATAGCCACTAGCCTTCCTAAAATCAAACGTCTGAGTAAAAAGTTATGTCTATTTTAGTAAAGGCTTGTCGAACAGGCCTATTCGACGGATCCAACGATCAGGTGTCGGTCAGACGACGGAACGTCAATCCTGGACGTCGTTTGATCCAATAGCAACTTGACCCTAAATAATCAGATTTTAATCAGTTTAAGCCTAGAAACATTACTAAAACATATCTAAGTCAAATCATTAAATCAAAACATAGAAAATTAGAAGCAAGAGAGGAGAGAAAGCTCAAGAACCCTAGCTCAGCAATGCCACAAGCTCTAGTAGTTCAAGCCCTAAAACAGAAGTAGTTTTAAATGGATTTCATCACCAGGTTTGTGGGATTTCAGTAGTAGGTTCCTTTTACCCATTTGGTCCCTAGTTTTTAGTCAGATTCTTGATTCTCTTATCATGATTAAACCTTGAGTTTCTAGAACTTTGTCAGAACTTGATGAATATATTAAACATATGTTCCAAATAAAATTATCATCTTATTACTCAGATTATCACATGAATTCAAAAATCCTAGCTTTGTATTTCTTTAGTTCTTGAATTACACATCTAGGTCAAATATTTCAGAACCTTCAGATATACATGCCTCAGTTATAAATGCATAATTACAAGATTAATTGTGGCATTCTCTGTTTTCATGTAGAGTTTTGAGCTATCCAGTATTTACAAAAACTCAGACATAATCATTAAATTCACATAATTCATTGCGAGTAGCATAACGCCAAGTTGGACTAGGGTTTTGTGTACCCAATTAGTAAAACTACTAGCGAAGTAGGTTTTAAGTCCCCTCTGTGGGCAATCAATTTAGTGATCACGCCAGCATACTTTTCTACCTTTGGCAAGGTATATTGGGTCCTCTCGATAGGGTGTATACATCATACTCCACATTTAGCTCATGTGGTTTTAGTACCTTCCACTGTTCAGTTAGACTCTTTGCATTGACCATTTATCAGTATATTAAGTATTAAGTTTCTGGATGTTATAAATTTTCATTCCATTCAGTTAGCTCAGAATTCAATTACTATGTCAGATTGTTACACTTGTATTTATGTTTGTTCAGTTATATTTTATTTCAGCTTTACACTATCCTACATGCTTAGTACCTTTCGAGTACTGACGCATACGTGTGCTACATCTTCTCGTGATGTAGGTTCAGGTTCTCACGATCCACATCACAAATTGATCAATTTCCCGACCTCTAGTTTAGTAGATTTATTAGTGAGTCCTCATTCTTTGAGGGAAATATTAATCAGTGTCATTTTAGTTTTTATTCATTTAATTTAAAATTTTACTAGAATTAGCTGGAGGCCTGTCCCAATATATCTAGTCCAATTTAGATGCTATTTTCAGACATAGTTAGATTCAACTTAGTAATAAGTTAATATTTCCTTTGTATTAAATTCATTGATTTCAACTATCCCAGTTATAACATATTTGGTATTCCCCATATTTCTAGATTTAATTATGATTTAGCTTCCGCATCTGTTTTTTATCTTTAAAATGCTCATGATCATGCCAGCAGAGTTAGACTTGGATCAGTTGTTGTCCAACGTTCCGTGTCCACGTCTCAAGGGTAGCTCGGGGAATGACACTTAAGTTCACCATATTAGACTCTTACGATCACGATAGGACTTTCTTGGTTTGTAACAAAGTCTCCGAGTAAGGTTTGATACATATGGGTACATATTAGTGACTTGTTGCCCTCCTTGACATTCCAGCTAAGGATCCTACTTCTTTCATTGTCTTTTATTCCCTACACTTTATTTTCTTGTAGTTTTTGCCTTGTTTCCTCCTTTCTTTCTCCTTTTGTGGAAATGACTCTTACTTCTTTTTCTTAAACACTATGACACTCTTTTTCTCATATATATATATATATATATATATATATATATATATATATATATATATATATATATATATATATATATATATATACATATATATATTAATTTTATAATGTATTTGACTGAGTCACTTCTCTTATTCACTATTTCTTTTCTTTTTCCACATAAATCTTTTCATCCTTACTTTTTGAGACATTACTCATAATAACCACCCTCAATTTATGGCATTGCCATGAGTCGAGGTACAAATACCCAATGTTGGGTCAAGGCCAAGATGAGTTTAGTTTTTGCATTAGCCACCCTCAACTTATGCTTTTGGCCTATGTTGAGGTGCACATGTCCAAGGAGGGACCAGGGTAAAAACATTATTCCCAAGTAAGATGAGTTGGGATAGAAAAGAAAGGTCTATTGTAAGCTCAAAATATTTGTATCAAAAAGGGATCAATTTCTATTGGTTTTCTTTTATTAAGGCTAAATATTAACTTATTTGAGCAAGGGCCTATGGTCCTTTCATAAATGTCTAACACAAATTTCTTTTTGTAGGACTAACTGGGAAGTTCTAGCTAGGTACCAACAGTGGAACAATAAATTTCCTCATACTCTCTTGATACCTCATTACCCTATAAGATTATCGAACACCTTGTTCGAGCCTTATATTGAGGTTCATGTATCGGTGCATCTCTATATCATGCTTAAAGACAACACATTCAATATTCATTATACCTAATCATGCATGCACTTAAGAACGGGATATCATTCATATTTATCCATCAAACCTGAGATTTATATTCATACTTTGTACAAGATACTACACATGTTGGTTCAACAGTAAAGTAATCAGTCTCTTGGGGAAAATGAACACAGGCAAAAAAACCACAAACAGAGGATCGTGAGTTTGGCTACGCAGAATTTACCCTAAATCTCATTCACTTCATATTTACCCCACCCCAATCAAAAAAACATGATATTGTCCCCAATGCATAAGAAAATAAAATAAGGGTTGTAGGTGTAGCAAACCTGAGGTGTGTAGCGCCAAAGATCAAGAAGAAGATGGGTCCAGTTTCCTGGAACTCATTACCTCAGTTGTAGGGCAACTATCAATGGTTCCCACATCAATATCTACACCCTCAATTGTTCTCTTCTCATCAACCTCCAATCATGAGCTAGACGCCCCAACAGCTAACTCACGAGCCCTTATCTTCAAGGCCTCTTCATCAACTAATGAGGCTCTCCTCGTAGCTTACATATATGTACGCTCCCTCTTCTTATCCCTAGAATTCTCTCTATCAATGGTGCAATTGGAATGGTGGCTCTTGGAACGCTCACGTGGTGGTGGTGGTGGTGCAGTAGTGGTAGGGAAAAGTGCAACAATCACTGTATCCTCATCAATCTTTGCATGTGCGGCCTTAGGCTCGGGTACCCTCACATCTAGTATAACATTAACATCAGCCCGTAGTCTCGCCACAACCGCCTGAAGAGTCGTCAAATTAATGGTGGGGTCTTGGCGTGCTAGGACTCTCAATTCAAAAGCATTGAGACGCTAGTGGACCACCTGAATCCTCCTCTCAGTGTGCTTAGCTACCTTCTTCTTATTTTGGTCCTCAGCCTCGACAATGGATTTCTTCATCCAGCGCTTGATATGATGCAGCAACATGGCCATCTGGGCCTCTAATTTCTGGACGATAGAAGTTAAGACTAGTGCTGCTGATGGCGGTGTAGATCTGGAGGAACTTGGTTCCCTACTAGGGCCTAGGGCAGACTCGACCGAGGCAGTATTGGTAGGCTCTGAAGTGACATGATGACCCCCTTGGTCTTTCTCTACCATATCGTCCAAGTTCTCACCTAGCGGCTGCACATCAAAGTTGAGCCCTCGTCGTGGTGCAGAAACGTTGGCCTCATTGCGAATTAGACCGATATCAACTGTACCGGTAGGAGTATGGAGGACATCTTTGTGACAAATGGGCACTCGAGTATCCCTGCACAGCTGGAAAATCATACATGCAAACAAGTATGTGGTAGAGGCCTTAAAGTCCCTCTCATGTATAACGGAGATATGCAACCTGGCTAAATCAACCTCCAACCCATTTACCAAAGTTGCTACCAATACCACCCTATCCCAAGTGAGTATATTAATTGCAGCCATTGGGGAAAGGTGGTGAATACTAGTATCCAGAAAAACATGGTTGTAAAGTTGAGGTTGGCCTTTTTAATAAGGCTTATGGTTTCCAACACCAAGTTTGCTCCCTAACCGTCAACGGGGCGCCGCGGTGCAATCCACCTCATGGTCGACTCTCTCAATTCTCTACTCCGCTAAAAATGACCATTCTTCACAACGTCCCACCTTTAGTCGAACTCTGGGGTGAGGGGGATCCTCACATCATTGGTGTCCTTACTGTATGGGAAGCGGCAGATGGCAGGAGAAGAAATATCCACCCGGTGCCTCAAACTCTGACATTAGTGAGCGTTCCTGCTTGGCGGGGTTAGCCCTTCTGTCCAAAAGACCTTTGAGAGTCGCCATGTAAGTGGCGTAGAACTCTCTGACCATCTCCTCACTATAAGGCACCACACTTCTAGCTGTCCATTCAAGTTGGTGAGGGGTAAACAAATCATTTAGTGTAGGGACTGTGTGGAGGCTCTCTGTAATAATCGCAGCTCAACATTCAGCATCCGACTCATTACCCCCCTTGTCGTTCAGCATGTTTGCATCCCCGTAAACTTTGTACTGGTCATCTACACAAAACTGGTTGGGATCATCAATAATCGATGTAGGGTCTTCACGCTGGGGTGCCGGAGTAAACTGCAAAATGGGCCTGATCAGACAAGGCATGAAGGGCAGGCATGGCTGGGGAAGTGTCTTCTTGTGAGCCGGAACCGGAGGCAGCGGCCTCATTTGACCTCGTAGAGTGGGCCGAATCAAATCTAGAGGCCACCTCGAAGCTAGATGCTCTCTTAAAAACCCAGGCAAACCGAGACGGTGTTCCGGTCAGTATGCGCTCCTTATCAAACTGGGAGGCAGTGACTACGTCGGGCGCCACTTTATTGAGGGTGCCCCGAATGACTCTAGTAGGTGGTGTCATGGTTAGGGTGCCTGGGGCACGTATTCAGGATCACGCTCATTATTGGATGAGCCAATCAACCGTCGGGATGGTGCAATAGACTTGGACCATCCCCTGGAATAGAAAATATCTGGTTTGGGGACAATAAGTACCCTAAAATAACCATGTTAGGCTTATTGGATTCAATCTGCACAAGTAATAGAAGCAAAACAAAATCTGGAAACACAAAGCACTATGTAGTGTAGAACTACAGAAATTGGGCGACGGGCACCATCGATGGCCCATAGATAAATCGATTGTCCGTTGATGAGCACTTTAGCAAATTTTTAGAAGTCAACTTTCCAAAGACTCTCAGTTAGAAATGAAGGACGTTTAGAATGGCCAGTTTATCAATCGACGGACCGTAGTCTAGTTCTTTTATCTGACACTTGGAAGAGTTTATCATTTTTTTAGAGATCAGAGTTGTTGTAAGGAATTACGGACATACTGAACGGTCCATCGATTGTTGTCCACTTCCATCGTCTGACACTTAAAAGAATTTAGCATTTTTCAGAGATCAAGGTTGCAGTAAGTAATGACTGATGTGCAGAACGTTCTGTCAATGAATTGACAGACCGTAGTCCAATTCCGTCGATCCACAACTAGAATTTTTCAAGGGTAAACCATCATCGGACCTTATATACGGTCCGTCGATCAAAAAACGTTCAGTCGACAGGGTCTTCTTATATTGGTCAGAGACAGGATTTGGGACTTGGTTTTACCCCACCACTTTACAAGTTCAAGCACACGTTATTTCAACCAACATGCAATAACATACAAAATTCTAATTCGTCAACCCTAGGGCTTTGATTTTGCCAATTTCAATCATGGATATCAAGAGACTAACAATTCCTAAGTAAGAAAAATAACAAGCAACTAGATTATACACAGATTCAACCCCAACCCATTCCCTTTCTATAATTCAAAGGGACATATAAACAAATTTTTAACAAGTTTAATCATGCAATTATGTCTATAAGTAAAGACCCACATACAAACTAATCGTTTCCATAAGCCAATGAAAAATAATTCATTGAGAAAAGGAGAATGAAATTCGTGAGAGTTGTAGTAGAGTGAAATCAGTGGGTGATCTTGCAAACAAACCTTCATTCCCGCCTTCAAACACCGACCGGAGAAACAATGGAAATAGTGGAGAACAGGGGGTCTAGGGTTTCGGGATTTGTGAGAATAGAAAATCTGTAGAAAATGGGAGTGAGTATTTATGGGAGTTAACGGGGGATTGATTAAGGGAAAAAGAGGAGGAAAACAGTTGGCATGGAGAATTTTTAAAGGTGTGGGAATGTAATTGAAAGGATTATTTTTTACATACTCGGATAGGTCGGGTAGGGTCACTGGTTTTAGTGAACTAACGGTACCCCGTTGACATTCTATAAGTGGATTGACAGTCCGTTTATGGATCACTCGATTGTGCCCTAACTTAGACAAAAAATGTAAAACATACCTTGGATCTACATGAACCATCGACGGTCCTTAGATGTAACTTTGGCCCATTGATTTGTTTGTAGATTTGTTCAACAGACAAATTTCTACAGAAATCTTGCGGTTTGGTCCCTGCATATTTAGCTTCCATTAAATAATTCTTTTTGTGTTTTATGGAAACATTTTACAAACGTACCCTAAACTAATCTGTAGCAACCAGACTAAAAACAATAAAATAAAATTACACAGGACATTGAGTAAATCAAAACGAAATAAAATAATGCAACTATTCCTACAAAGAAAAGAAAAACCTATTTTTGGCTAGAGTTTACACATTGGGTTGCCTCCCAAGAAGCGCTTCATTAAACGTCGTGCCATGATGTAAGACCCTTTATTACACAGACTTAAATCAAGGTAATATGCCTCAACCACTTCATGGTCACTATCCGCATGCCCGAGGTAGATCTTGATTATTTTCCCATTGACCGTGAACCTTGCACCTTCCTTGTTTTAACTCAACTTCTCCATTCGGAACACTTTTGTTATGAAGAATGGACCAGTCCATTTGGACTTAAACAAGCGCAGCCTAGAGTTAAACAGAAATACTAAATCCCCAACTACAAATTTGCGCTTCTCAATCTTTTGGTCATGGTAATTCTTCATCTTCTTTTTGTATAGGGCTGAACTTTTATATGATTTTATGCGAAACTTATCAAGCTCATTCAACCCATTAATTCTCTGCTCCACTGCTTCATTCCAATACATCTTAAGTTTCTTCATCACCCACATGGCCTTGTGGTCTAACTCAACTGCAAAGTGAAAATCCGTCCCATATACAAGTTGTTATAGGGACGTAGCTATGGGAATCTTGTAAGCTGTCCGGTAAGCCCAAAGAGCATCATCAAGCCTCCTAGACCAATCCATTCTATTAGCATTTACCATTTTTGACAGGATCTGCCTGACTTCTATGTTGGACACCTCAACTTGACCACTAGTTTATGGATGGTACGGAGTGTCTACATTGTGGTGAACTCCATATTTGTCCAATAACCCTTTGAAGAACTTGTTGCAAAAGCGGGATCCCCCATCACTAATAATGGACCTAGGTGTGCCAAATCTGGAAAACATGTTCTTTTACAAGAACGCGGTGACACTTTTCCCTTCATTGTTGGCTACTGCTATGAATTCTACCCATTTGACACATAATCAACCGCTACAACAATATGTTTCATCCCATGACAAATCAAAAATGGGCCCATAAAATCGATGACCCATACATCAAACAACTCAATTACTAGAATGTGATTTAAAGGGATATCTTGCCTTCTTGAAATACCTCCATCTCTTTGGCACCTATCACATGGCTTGGCGAACTCAATAAAATCTTGGTGGATGGTTGGTCAATAGTACCCACACTGTAAGATCTTATAGGCAGTCCGAATACCACTTTGATGCCCACCCACAAGCAAGGAAAGACATACCTCCAAAACACTTAGCATCTCAACTTCCAGCACACAATGGCGAATAAAACCATTAGCACAACTCTGGTATGAGTAAGTCTCATCCTAAAAGAACTTTTTCAAATAATTCATGAACTTTTTGTTCTGATGAAAGGACAAGTTCAATGGGACTATATCACTAGCTAGAATATTCTAAAAATCAGCTAATCATGGAATCAAGTCATGAGAATCGCCTAATACATGCTCATCGGGGAAGATATCATCAATTTCAGCCTTTTCACCTAACTCTCGCATAGCTTCATCCTCTCATCTGGACAAGTGATCAACAACCTTATTTTTAGTCCCTTTTCTATCTTTCACCTTCAAATCAAACTCTTGCAATAGTAGTACCCATCTAATCAACCCTGGTTTGACATCCTTCTTTGCTATCAAATATCTCAAAGCGTAGTGGTGAGTATGCACTATGAATCTTGTGCCAAGCAAATAGGAGAAATAAATTTCGAAAGCAAAAATCACCACAATTGTTCTTCATTTAGGGCCATACAAGAATAATAAATGGGGTTGGTCCGTACTAGAATAATAAATGGGGTAAAGAATATTTATCCCTTTTCCCCAAGAATACACCAAGAGCAACCCCACTAGTATCACACATTACCTCAAATGGCTTACTCCAATCCAGGGAAATAATTATTGGCGCAGACAACAACTTCTCCTTCCCCTCTCTGAATGCCTCAGAAATAATTCATCAAAATAAAATTTACATTCCTTCTCAAGTAACTTGCACAGAGGATGTGCAATTTTTGACAAATCCTTAATAAATCTCCGATAGAAGCCCACATTCCCAAGAAAACATCTCACACCTTTTACAGAAATGGGTGGAGGATGTCTCTTTATAACCTCTTTGGATCAATCAACCTCTATCCCCTTCTCTGAGATGGGATGGTACAAAATTTGATACGATCAAATTACACTTCCCTCAAAAAGTATAAGAGGTCGTATGAAGTAAAGAACCTAAATATAAGGTTGGGTCGATCCCACGAGGAAAATGATTTAGACTTAACTTTAACGTGTGATTATTTCTATTCACTTAAGTCCTTTCGGAAAACTAATAACTAAAGGGGGGTTTTGTGAAACAAAAACGTTGCAATCTTCACACCTTTTGACAACCTTGGCCAAGTTACTCAAAAAACGATCAAAAAAGTCGCCAACAACTAAAAAATGATCCATAAACAGCTCAATAGTGTCCTCCACCATATCGTAGAATATCGACATCATACATCTATGAAAAGTGTAAGATGCATTACATAACCCAAAAGGCATCCTCTTGAATGCAAATGTCCTATAAGGGCAAGTAAAGATGGTTTACTATTCATCCGCCGGTGCAATAGAGATTTGATTTTAACGCGAATGACCATAAATAAAACAGTTACACCCTTTTCCAGCATGACTATCTAACAGTAATCCATGAAGGTCATAGGAAAATGGTCCTTCTCACTCCATGCATTAAACTTCCGATAGTCCATACAAATTATCCATCTTGTCACCGATCTCATTAGAACAAGCTCTATTTGGTGCTCTATACTTTGCTTTTGATCGGGCATGATTTGGATTTTGTGTGAATAAATACTTGGTCGAATCCCAATAATGTCCCCAATAGTCCACCCAATCGCTCGTTTGAACCTTTTTAACACTTCTACCAGGCACTTTACTTGATCAACATTTAATCCGATGCAATGATTATCATAAAAATGTCAATTCTTCCCAAGAATACATACCTCAGATGGGGTGGTAAAGCCTTAAGCACTAATTTTGGAGCCTTCTTAATAGATGGTTTCACGGGTGGAGACTCGCGATGCTTCATATCTAACTCTAATTTCTTTGCTTTGAACTGAAAGTCTCCACGATCAAATGCCGCAAACGATGACCCACACTCCTCAATACCATAACTCTCAATATTCATTATCACTGTTGCTAGTTCCTCAACACCAAGGCGCTCTTTGATTTGTACCTCAGACGTACTCTCAACCCTGTAGAATAAAGTAGATACCGTTTGTAGATCACAACTCTTCTTCCCTACAAATATTGAAATATGTTTCTCAATTGTTTAACATAAGCTTCATTTGCCCTTTTTCCTTGTCAACCATTCCGTGCTAGTAGCAAGGAACGGCCTCCCGAGAATAATAGGAACCTCAAAATCCACCTCACAATCAAGAATCACAAAGTTGGCTGGAAATATAATTGACTCCACCTTCAAAAACACATCGTGGAGTATCCTAATAGGCTTGTTCACCATTCGATCAACCATCATTTACCGCATTGCGGACGTCTTTGGGTCACCAAATCCAACTTTTTTTAAATAGAGAGAGGCATGAGATTAATGCTTGCACAAGATTACATAGTGCTTTAGCAAAGTGTAACAACCCATTGGTACATGGAATAGTGAATGATCCCGGATCTTCTTTATTTTGCTCAAGAGACCTTGTAGCAATATCACTACAATGTTGCATTCGATCATCATCCTCAAAACTTACCTATTTGTTCTTAGTAACGATATCTTTCATAAACTTGGCATAATAGGTCATTTTTCAAGAGATTCTATCAAAGGGACATTGATTGAAAGTTGTTTCAACATAGTAATAAAACGTCGGTACTTACCATCCTTAGTCTTCATTACCAATCTTTGCGGTAATGGTGGTGGTGTAGGATCGGGGATCTCCTTTTGCAGTATGTTCGCTTCTTTCACCTCTTAATCTACCAACTCACCATTATCTTCCACTACCTCATTATCTTTTCTCCCTTCATCTTCCACACAAGACGGCATAGGTGGATCGATGGTTTGCTTACCCCCTCGAGTAGTGATTGTCATGCAATGTCCATCATTTTTTAGATTTTTTACTGTAATGCTAGGAAGAGTACTTGGTTGACATAAGTTCACAATAGAAGACAATTGGGTCATTTGCAACTCAAAATGCTTGATTAAGATAGCATGTGCATCCACCTTTTGCCAACTATTATCCAAATCACCTCTGAACTCTTTCGCATGCTCATCACTAGCATCTAACCTCCTAATCATCTTTTGCAACATGTCCTCAACTCGTCCCATACTACATACACCATCCCTAGGAACTACTTCAAAATTTGAGGTAGAACATAGGGCTCACTCCGATGATTTATGTTACTATAATTACCCCGGTTAAAGTTCTTATCGTGGTTGTAGTTTCTATCTCTAACATAATAACCCTTTCGGTTGTAATTCGCATAGTTCAAACCTTGATTCCCTTGAACTTGGCACTAATTATCCTGATTGGAACCTTGGGCATTTGGTCAGAAACCCCCCGTCTGCTCATTTACTGCATAAGAATCCCCTTTATAGTAGAATTCATCTGTTGGCTGTGGTGGTTTAGTCAAATAATTCACCGCATTTACTTTCTCCTCACCTCTACTATTATGTTTCAGTACCAACCCAAGCTCAGTTCTCATTTGAGTCATCTCTTCACGAATATTATCTGAGGCTAGGTTGTGTGTAGCTTGCACTAAAAATGTGTTTCTCATCGCGTCCAACTTCCTAGTGCTCCAAGACTTATTGTTGCGAGAGATTTTTTGCAACTTCTCTACGATCTCAGCATATGTGCACTCACCATAAGAACCATCCGCAATAATATCAAGTACTGCCTTATTATTATTATATTGCCCTCTATAGAAGTACTCTTTCAATGACTCATCATCAATGCGGTTGTTTGGGACACTTCTCACAAATGAGTTGAACCTATCCCAAGAGCTACTTACCAACTCCCCATGCAATGCCACAAAGTTGTTCACCCTATCTTTGTGGTTGAGCTTTTTGAACACCTGTTAATACCGTTCTAGGAACACGTCCCTCAACTGCTCCCAAGTATAGATAGAATTATATGGAAACCTTGTAACCCAAATTGTGGCCTCTCCCGTCAGTGAGATAGGGAACACCTTTAATCCGATGAAATCCATGTCCAATTCTAGCCTCCCTACATAAATCTTACACACCGACCTCAGCTTGGCGTTGTGAGCATGTGGATCATTAGATGGTAGCCCCGAAAACAAACCTCTAGCGGTGAGCATCTACTTCAGGCTACTAGTTACCACAAATGTATAACCTTGTGGTAGAGGAGCTAGGACAAGACGACCATCAGAGTCAGTGATGTTTATGTTGCCCCTATAGAATTCTTGAGGGCGTGGGATGGGTGGTTTCCTCCTCACAACATCATCATTAGAGTTTTCTACAATCACTTGATTGTGAGCCTCAACCGATGGAGGAAGTTGACGGTTGATCGTATCACCAAGATTAGCAGGATTTTTTGGATCGTTCATTCTGCAAAGTGTACAGTTCAGTACTGGATCAAATGGATGTATTGTTTCTCCTCGACTCTGTATACTTGACATACAATAGATCTAGACCAGAAAGACAAAAAAACAAAGAGAAAAAATAAAATTAGGAAATTGTTGACTAAAATTCAGTAATTGATATTAATGTTAATCGAAAAGCCACTTTCCACTACAGCGGGGCCAAAATTTGATATGGTCAAATTACACTTCCCAAAAGAAGTATAAGCGGTCGTATCAAGTAAAGAACCCAACCATTAGGGAGGGGTCGATCCCACGAGGAAAATAAATTAGAATTAACATTAACGTACGATTACGTCTATTTAGTCAAGTCCTTTTCGAAAAATAACAATTAAAGGGGGTGTTGTGAAACAAAAACATTGCAATATTATAAAGTCAAACAAGAAGGAAGATTAATTGTTGGTGTTTATCAAGTCGTGAGAGAATTAGGTGTAAGTGTTCCGCATAGGTTCATATTGCCATAACCCTATGTATAATAATTCTTCTTTGTGTTCTCCATGCAAAATGATAAGTTGTGTATCTCTAAATCCTTGATCTAAAATTTACAGAATTTCACCTTGTACCTTGATTCGGCCACGTGTGTTTAAGTTAATAATCTTTACGTTTACTTTATATTAAGCATCATATTCGATGTTTGGCTTAGTTATTACCTCACACCAATTGGAACTATCCTATTAGTTAGTATCCACTAAATGTATGTCGATAATTATTTTCCCATTAACTACCCCCTTGGTCCGACAAGTTTCAATAAGGCGAGTTCTAATGTGTGTATTCGTTAAAAAGACTTCTAGAGGAAAGAATTATCAATGCATGCAATAACCTAATTAAGAATTGTTAATTAGCTAGTTTTATCGTGTTAATCACCCATGGTTCCCACAACCCTTCTCATGAATTTAGTTAGCCATGCTTAGAAGAACATAATTCATAATTGATGAAAAATACATCATGAACTTACTTTTAAAATTGGAAGGAAAAACATAATTTCAACTTGAACCACACAATTATCTTGAATAACAAATCCAAAAATTTGAATAATTGTCAAAGCAAATCTCCAAGAAAAAAGTATGAAAATAGTAAAAAGATCCAACCCCAAAAATGAGGTTATTTACCCTATTTATAATAAAAAGAGTCCAAAATTAAAAAGGATTCGAAATAACGAATGATTTTTCAAAAATACGGCTTTAATCAAGGACCCCACAGACGGCCCGTCGATCAAATGATGGACCGTCGACTTCCTCCTTCGGTCCACACTTAGGATCTTTTCAAAGTCTGCACGTTGAATCTTCTCTAATCTATTTGACGGACCAGCAGCACGGTCCGTCGATTCACTTATGGCCCCGTTGCTGCCCATCGTTGTTCCATACTTAGGTATTCTTCAACATCGGGTACTGGAGCAGCATTTGATCTCATTAACAATTTGCTAGGATAGTCCATCGATCAGTCCATGTACCATCGAGCCTTCCGTAGCCCCACACTTAGTAAGAATCCCCAAGTTTCTTCCAGATGCTTGAACCTCCAGTCGACGATCACCACCTACTGTCCGTCGGTGGCTTCATGGGTCACTTCTGCACTGATTTCTGCACATCCTTCTACATTTCCATTTTGGACAACTTTCCTGCAAAATACTGATAAAAATTCATTAAAATTTCTACAAAGAGGCCCTAGACACACACTAAACTTAAGGAAAAAACATTGAAAGTACCGTGAAGACGCAGTACATCAACTTATATCTAAAAGTATATATTTTTACGCATGGCATAAATATATATTTTTAAAACTCATTATATTATAAAAGTTATTTATTAATATGACCATGATTTCTATATAAATTCATGTTCTTTCGTTTATGTAAAAATATCATAGTGAGGAACTTAATTTGTTCTCACGTTATTTATATACAACTTCAGTAAGTATGATCAAAACAAAAGTTTTGCTTGAATGCCTTCTATTTCAATTTTTTCTATTAGGAATTACATAGAATTGAGTCTACAATTGAAATCATAGTTATTTCATGTGTGTCTCTACAAATCGAGGTATATCTTAGGAGGTAATTTAGTCTTATCTCTAAAACATATTATAAAAAACTAAGAAGCTTAAACTCTTTAATTTTGCATTAATGATGAATGATAAGAGAAAAACAATATAAAACCAATCAGATTTTAAATTTTAATCATATTTCCAATTGTGTGATTAAAGATTCATGAATGAGGAACTAATGTCATATGATGTACGTTGTGATATGATAATAGATGGTTATTATTATTGACAATTGTAGTGAAAGGAAAAAATAGGAATTAAATGGCAAGTGAAGGTTGAAATAAAAAAGATTCAATCGGTAATGCTCATTATGATCCCATGTCATAACTGTGAGAAGCTATAAAAATTCTAAGGAAAATTATAATACACGTAAAAAGTTGTGCGAGAATAGTATAAAATTTCACATTGCCAATCTAAAAGTTTCTCCGGATTTGAACCTATTGTGATAATACAAAAGTCTAAGCACCAGAGAAGGGAAAGAGCAATGTAAAACCAGCTAGATTTTATGTTTTAATTACATGTCCAATTGTGTTATTGAAGTGTCGTCAATGACTAATTAATTTAAATGTTATATGTTGTGATATCATAACAGATG
Source organism: Solanum corneliomulleri (assembly GCA_027704805.1). Lineage (NCBI taxonomy): Eukaryota > Viridiplantae > Streptophyta > Magnoliopsida > Solanales > Solanaceae > Solanum > Solanum corneliomulleri. The sequence continues at coordinate 22,385,577 of JAKWIY010003052.1, forward strand.
TTTAGTAGTACTAACAGTGTACAAAAATGAAAAATAGGATTAAATCATGAATTAAAGTTAAAAAATTTAAAAATTCGACAGGGATTGCTCATGATGATCATCTGGGTTCATCGTGAGAACGTATTAAGAGGTCTGAGATTGTTTTAATACACCTAAAAAATCTTACGAGAATTGAATATAAATAATTCAACATTACCAATCTAAAATATCTCACGATTTAAGTCTATTATGAGTAAACCAAAACCTAGGAACGAGTTAATGAAATGAAAAAATATAAAATATAGTATAACCAATCATAAAAAACTTAAGTAGAAAGGTCCATGGATTTCACAATGAGGAAGAAGCCCATGAGAGCATATGTAGAAGACCTAGCCTAACTAGAGGGAGAGTCTGTACCTCATTTTCCATATCCACTCGGTGCTAAGAATTATTCCCAAACATATACATTATTAGTATTTAAATTGAATCTACATGTGTGAAGGAATACTTTAGCCTTCATTCAATACAATTCATAACATAGCTTATTGATTCAATAAGGGGAGAACGACCTTTCACATTTAGAATCCTAATATACATGTGAGGAATCCTTAGACATTCATTCATAGTGTTTTCATGAGAACTACCTTTCAATCAACACAACAAGATTATCATAGACATTACATTTCATATTTGATAATGTGTAAAGGTGCATATGAGAACTTTACTTTCAATTTTCACCCTACATACACCATAATCATATTTATGCATGGGTGTGTGTAATTGTCTAAACTATGACAAAACAATAATATTACCCTCATGGACACTTCCCTTCCAAAGTACCATTAGAATGTACATATTATCATAATCATGCAAAATCTTCATGTATTGCATTCAAGGATTAATAGATCACGCAACTCAACACATCCATATTCATTAGCCTAGACATGGACCTAATAATAATTCAATTAGTTTATTAATTAATTGCATATGTATACTCATATAATCATATTGCAAGTCATGTGGGTATAACCCTTCCACAATAGCACTACATACAATTTAACATATACCACAATGTAAGGCCTAACTCACATACGTAGAATTATTGTTAAATTAGTTCTTAGGCCTAACTCACACCCTAACAGTTAGCTCAAAGGAAGGAGGTCTGCTGATGCCTTAGAAGGATTCCATTCATCTCATTGACCACTGATGTTGTACTTTTAGTATTCACTAAAACCACACCTCTTGCCAGTGCATAACATTTGGTGCGAGACAATTTTGATTTTTGAGGACCCAACATCGGGTGAGATGGGCTCCGCTCAGATACCATGTTAAATTAGGTAATAGACCTAACTCATACCCCTAAAACTAGATCAAAGAGAAGAGGATTGTCCAAGCCTTATAAGGGGTCCAATCACCTCATTACTCGCCGATGTGGACTTTGATCATTCTTTGACACCATAAACACCAACAGTAGTATCAAGATCTTCATTGATCTTAAAACATCTATGAAATATCCAAAGAACTTCCATAATTTTTTAACTCGCAAGTACCTTATTAAACCTATCAAGGCTACTAATTTTAACCTAACTACCTTTTCAATTCGTGCTTTTTTCAATGCACAGGATTTTATAAATCAGTTTTTAACTAAAATAATAGCAACGAGCATTCTCTCTTTGAATGCCCCAAAAAATTTAACTAAGGAAAATATAAGATCTGGTAAGTAAAAATGAAATCAAATCTTAAAGCATATGATAAGTGGGATGTTAGAATGGAGGATATACCCTTACAACCTCTCCCTGCAAATCATACCCTTGCACAAATTAAATATCATTCGGATGAAAAAACAAAAAAATCAAAGTCAAAACTATAATTTAAATGAAGTTGCGGGTTCAATCTTTTCTAAAATCATTGCTTATGAGACGATAAAAGAAGCTTGGGAAATTTTTTTTAAAAAAAAAGAACATCAAGGAAGTGACCAAGTCAGGAAAATGCAAATTTTGAATTTTAAAAGATATTTTTATGCTCTTAGGATCCAAGAGGATGAAACTATTGCTAAGTATCTAACAATATTTGTTTTATTGTCAATAAAATTAGGCTGCCTAGCGAGGATTTCAAAGATGACAGAATAGTAGAAAAAATTCATGCGAAAATTCCAGAGAGATTCGAATCTAAAATTTTATCTCTAGAAGAGGCTTAAGATCTCTCCAGTATTTCTACTGAAGAACTAATAAGTGGTCTTCAAGCACAAGGGGAGACAAGAGCCTTAAGGAAAAATAAAGACAACGTTATTGAGGGTGCCTTTTATACACAAAACATAAAAGAAAAAGGTGATTATCCCCTTTGAAACTACTCCATAAGGAAAATACACTTGAAATTTTTTTGTTGGTGCAGGCCTGATGCATTATGTGGAAGTTGCAAACAAACCGTTCAGGTTACAAAAGTATGAAAGTTAAAGAACAATATTCAACACAAGTTGTAGAAGCGGAAATCGAGGAAGAACAACTTTTTTAAATTGAAATATCTAAAGCAAATGAGGAGTTTTGAAGTTTTCTTTTATTTACTGCAATAGTTTTTAGCAAAAAAAGTTTATTAGTTCAACATGAATTTAAATTTTGAATTTTAGTTAGGCTGTTTGAATGTTGACATATTTTAGGTTGTTTTAAATTTCAAAATTTGCAGATTATATTTTATGTTGGCTATTTAAATCCCATCAATGTTTAATAAATTATTAAAAGCTATTGAAAACCATTAAGAGACATTATAATCCTTTTGTTTGGCTCAAATTTTAATAAAACACCAACATTGGTATCAAGATCTTCATTGATCATAAAGGATCTATGAAAATTTCCAACGAACTACCATACATTTTTAACCCGTAAGCGCTACCTTTTTTAACCCATCAGGGCTATCCATTTTTACCCCACTTCTTTTTCAATTCGTGATATTTTCAACGCACATGCTTTTCTAAATCACTTTTTACCAAAATAATGGCAAGCAGCAATCTCTCTTTGAATAACCCAAAAATATTTACTAGTGAGAACTATCATATTTTATCAGTAAAAATGAAATCATACCTTGAAGCATATGATATGTGGTATGTTATAATGAAATATATACCCTTACAATCTCTCTTTGAAAAAACCAAAAATTTCGAAGCCAAAACTGTAATTCAAACATTGTTTTGGATTGAATTTTTCTGAAATTATTGCTTGTGAGACGGCAAAAGAAACTTGGAAAATTTTGTTAAAAAAGAATATCAAGGAAGTGACCGAATCAAGTAAATAAAAATCATGAATTTGAAAAGAGATTTTAAATCTCTTTGGATGCAAGAGAATGAAACTATTGTTAAGTATTCTGACAAGATTTCTTTTATGGTTAATAAAACAAGGTTGTTTGGCGAGGATTTAAAAGATGACAATATAGTATAAAAAATTCTTGTGACATTTCTAGAGAGATTCGAATCTAAAATTTCATCTCTAGAAGGGCCTAAATATCTATATGCTATTTCTGGTGAAGAACTAATAAGTGCTCGTGAAGCACAAGAACATAGAAGATCCTTCGGGTAACATAAAGACAATATTACTGCGTGCTTTTTATGCACAAAACATAAAAGAAAAAGGTTATTATCCCCTTTGCAAATACTGCAAAAGAAAAACTCACAATTATTCCGTGAGTTTGGCAGTAATGGAAAACCGTAATATCCTTTTTTCCTTGTTACTCTAGGTTTTAGACAACTAAAAGTTCTGCCTTTCTAAATTGTAAATTTGTTTTCTTTACTAGTTCCTGTTAAAAAAATTTCATTAGTTTAAAATGAAGTTTAATTTTGAATTTTAATTTGGGTATTTGAATTGTTGAAATATTTCAGGTTGTTCTAAATTTCAAATTATGCATATTATATATTTATGTTGGCTATTTAAAGCCTCTCAATGCTTCATAAAATTATTGAAAGCTATTGAAAACCATTGAGAGACATTTTAATCTCTTTGTACTATCCATTTTTTTTTTTTGACAAAAAAAACACACAAAGAGTGGTATCAAGAGCTTCATTTATCTTAAGGGATCTATGAAATCTTTCAAAAAAACTGCCATACATTTTTAACCCATAAGGGCTTCTTTCTTTAACCCATCAGGGCTACCCATTTTAACCCGTCTATCTTATCAATCCGTGCTTTTATCAACACACAGACTTTTTAAAACATTTTAAACCAAAATAATGGCAAGCACCTGTCTCTCTTTGAATGCCCCAAAAAATTTCAAGGGTGAAAGTGAAAATGAAATCGTATCTCGAAGCATATGATATGTGGGACGGTATAATGGAAGTATACCCTTACAAACTCTCCCTGCTAAATCCTATCCTTACTCAAATTAATCTCATTTAAATGAAGAATCAAAAAAATTCAATGCCAAAACTGTAATTCAAAATTTAGTTGTGGATTGGATTTTTTCTAAAATAATTGCTTGTGAGACGGTAAAAAAATTTAAAAAAAAATAAAAAAAAAAAGGAAGTGACCGAGCAAGACAAATGCAAATTTATAATTTGATTAGGATGCAACAGGATGAAACTATTGTTAAGTATTCTAACAAGATATCGTTTATTGTTAATAAAACCAGGTTGTTTGGAGAGGATATCAAAGATGACAATACTAGAAAAATTCTTGTAACATTCTAGAGAGATTCGAATTTGAAATTGCATCTTTAGAAGGGTCTAAATATGTCTATGCTATTTCTGTTGAAGAACTAATAAGTCTCATCAAGCACGAGATCAGAGAAGAGCCTTCAGGAAAAATAAAGACAATGTTATTGAGAGTGCCTTTTTATGCAAAAAAATAGAAAAGAAAAAGGTGACTATCTGCAAAAGAAAAACACATTTGCAAAAGTATGCAAGTTAAAGAAGAATCTTCATGCACAAGATGTAAAAGCAAAAATCGAGGAAGAATAACTTTATTAATTGCAGTATCTAAAGCGATGGAGGAGTGTTGAAGTTTGGTTTTAGTTACTGCAGTAATTTTTAGCAAAATAAGTTAATTCGCTTAACATGAATTTGAATTTTGAATTTTAGTTAAGTTGTTTGAATTGTTGAGATAATTTAGCTTGTTTTAAATTTCTAATAATGCAAATTATATTTTTATGTTGCTATTTAAAGGCCCTCAGTGCTTAATAAAATTGTTGAAAGCTATTGAGATACATTTCAATCTTTTTGTGTTGCCCCATTTTTTTAAAACACCAACATTTACAACTTTGGCTCAGCTTTTTCCTGCTTTCAATTATCTCTACCATAGACTTTAACGATTGTTGTCTAGTCCTCCTCTTTGAGACAGAGTCATCCCATGAATCCATTGTCCGCATCTTAGTCAAAAAACACAGTTTTAATTATCAAATAAAATGCAAAAAGGTAGGTATATGTTAAACACATTCTTCATAATAACAATAAGTCTAAACTCTAATAACAAACACTAACCTACATATAGAAAATATTTATCTATCGAAAAAACAAAGATTGAAAGGTTTGACTATAAAAACCGAGTAATATAGATTAATGAGTTAAAATAATTTGAATATACACAGAATTATCTATAGATCAAGATAAAGTAACAAAACAATAGAAACATGAACTTAGATGAGACTTTTTGGTGAGATAAAATGACAAAAGAGAGGAAAAACAAAAACCGATGTAAATTGTGTTCCACAAGGGACATACTAGAAGATATTAAATAAAGCGTCCAAGAAAAGACAATACATTATACACCATCAATGAAGCAAATAAATTAGCAGATTGCTTAGAAAACATGGCAATTGACAAAGGAAAAACATTTTCGGATTTAAACTACACAGATATTATAGGGAGAAGCAATATAAATAGTGACAAATTAAAGTTCTATTTTTGAGAGTATCACGATAAAAATATAATAGGAATGAGGAGGCCACTACACAAGTTTTCACATCGACATAATTTACAAAAAAACACAATGTTAATAAATGCAAAGGGTGATTTTTAGAGTGGGATGTTAGTATTAGAAAGTAGCAAGAAGAAAGGACATAGTTTAACAACAATTCTTTTTTTCATATATCAGATCTCAAAAAGCACACAAATATATATATATCTACATAAGCTTTTCAACAGTAATTAGAGGACCATATATATCCAACCACTATTGTCTTTTTTACAAAATATATTACATAACAAGTTCTACCATTCCTTTAAATACTAAACATAAATATTTAAAAAGAACCAATCAACAAAACACCATCTACAAATATATAATTTTCTAAAACTCCTCCTTGAAATTTTTCTTGGACACTCCCGACTTATCCCTTTGAACATCCAGTTTCCCTGTAGGAAGAGCCTTGGTTATGATGTATGCAATCTGCTTACTGCAATGAACATGTTGAACTTCACCATCCTTCTATGCTTGCCTGATAGCGTGGAACTTCACAGTTATATGCTTGCTACGACCAAGTGGCACTGGATTTTTTTGCAATAGATATTGCTGACTTCTTTTCAACCTTAATGAAAGTAGCTTTAATGTCATTTTGCTCAAAACCAAGTAAAACCTTTCTTAACCATAGAGCCTGATTAGTTGCACCAATCAACAGTTCCTTTGATATAGCTAAACGTTAGTCTAAAACACCAAGATAAACTTGACTTTAAGCTTGCATAAACCTCGATAGTAAACTTACCTCAAACAAGAGATCATGTCTTGTTTCTGTCAATTACAACAAACAATCAATCAGACTTCTATAAATAGCTGGATCTACCTTTTCACCTCATTCAAACATCGAAATCTTTTCATTATGAACTAGGGGGATTGATACATGTTTTCACCTATCCATCTTGAACCTTCTAAAAATATCTTATGCATATTTTCTCCAAACATATTAAGATTCAATAAGTAGGTTGATGAATCTACATTCCTAGAAAGTAACTCATGTCACCCAAATGTGACATTTCAATCTTGGTCTCCATTTCTTGTATGAACTGATTCACCAGTGCTTCATTGCTTCGTATCCCAAGAAGAGCATAAAATTGAATGAGACCACCATCTCCTCCTTGTAACGACCTGTTTAGTCATTTTGAGCAGCAGATTTTATTTCTGGAAAAACTGGCTGAGATGACGCACACCACGACGGACCGTCGTGGGCACGACGGACCGTCGAGGGTGTCTCGTTCCAAAACACTTAGGAATTCTGAAATCTGAGTACTGAAATCGACTCTCTGAACTTTGTGACGGACCTGCACGACGGACCGTCACATGTACGACCAACCGTCGTGAGCCTCGTTTCAAAACACTTCAACTCTTGTGAATTTGGTACGGGGAACGAGTCTCTGAACGTCATGACGGAAGTGCAGGACGGACCGTCGTAGGTACGACGGGCCGTCACAGACTCCTTAAGGAAATCGAGTCTCTGACAAACCTGCATGACGGACCGTCGCAGGCACGACGAGCCGTCACAGGTTGCGTAAATCCCAGGCGGGGTCGGATTTCTGTTAAGTTTTTAAGGGACGTTTTGGACTATTCCTGCTATAATTATATATTTCGTGGGTTTACATTAATAACTCAATTTCTTGGGGGATAAAAGAGGTAACTTTGAGTTAATTAGTGGGGTATTATTGTCGTCTTTTATACTTTATTATATGTTAATTAGGGTAAAAGAAAGAGGGTTGGAATAAAGAAAATAGAAAGAACAAGAGAGAGAGAGAGGAATCGATCGAACAAGGAAGAGAGAAAACAAAGCTTGGGAAATTGCTTGTTGATCACTAATCTTCGGTGGAGGTAGGTTATGGTTTTTACGATATTCGTAGTGAACTCTTAATAGTGAATGATATGTATTGATAGTATTGTAAACCATGCTATGTGCTTATTTGTATGCTTGTATGAATGTGATTATATAATTGTGATTATATGAGCATGATGAAGTTATTGAATCCCAAATCTTGAAAACCCTAATCTCTTTGTTAATGATGATGCCTTGGTATAAGGGAAGGCTTGATGAATTGATAGAATGAGATTAGGGTATCGGAGTGTCACGTTCTGACACATAGAATTAAGGGATCGGGTGTCACAAACCGACACGTAGATTTAGGGGATCGGGTGTCACGAACCAACACGTAGATTTAGGGGATCGGGTGTCACGAACCGACACGTAGATTTAGGGGATCGGGTGTCACGAACCGACACATAGATTTAGGGGATCGGGTGTCACGAACCGACACGTAGATTTAGGGGATCGGGTGTCACGAACCGACACGTAGATTTAGGAGATCGGAGTGTCACGTTCCGACACATAGTAGTAGGGGATCGGAGTGTCACGTACCGACACAAGAGGAAGAAAGATAATGAATCTTGAAAGATGATAAATATACTCAATCTAATGAACCCAATTCCCAAATGAGTATGGTATTGAGGCTTGAGTCCTCATGTGTGAACTTGACGGTAATGGTTAATGATATAGTACTTGTTGTTGCTACATGTTAAGCATCATAGTTGATTTTATAATATTACTTGATATATATTGTCTTCTATTTTGAGTTGGCCGATGATATCTATTCAGTACTTGTGGTTGTACTGACCCCCTACTTTTATGTTTTCTTCTTTGTTATTGGTGGAGTGCAGCAAACGTGCCGTCGTCTTCAACTCAACAGTAATTCTAGCCAGTCTTCGTCACACCGGATCTTCAGGGTGAGCTAATGCTTCTAGCTTGGACTGGATCTTCTTCTTCAAGTCTTGATGCCTTGAACTTCCGGCATGGACGAGCTTTTTATTTGTTTTTGTTTTCTTAGATACTCTTAGTTTAGTAATTTGAGGATAGATGTTCTTGTGGTGATGACTTCCAGATTTTGGGGAAATAATAGATGTTGAATTTTAATAGTTATTGAATTGGTTTTTATTAATGAGTTTAAGTCTTCCGCATTATTTTCTGTGATATACATTGAAATGTTAAAGGTTAGATTGGTTGGTTCGCTCACATAGGAGGGTAAAATGTGGGTGCCAGTCGCGGCTCGGTTTTGGGTCGTGACAAACTTGGTATCACAGCATTAGGTTCGTTGGTCTCATCACACAAGAACGAGTCTAGTAGAGTCTTAAGGAACGGTAGGGGGACGCCTTTACTTTTCTTTGAGAGGCTATAAGACTTTAGGAAAATTCCATTCTTTCTTTCTTTCTTTCGTGCTATTACTTGGGTCCAATTGGTATCTAGGTGATACAAATTGGTATCTGACCATCTTCACTCTATTTCGCAGATGGTTAGAACTAGAGCAACGACTGCACCAACACCAACACCGGCAAGACAGGATGCGTCTGAGCCAGCCAGTGGGGCTGTAGCTCAGAGAGGAACAGTGGCGAGAGGCCGTGGAAGAGGTCGTGGGAGGAAGTCCTCTAGAGGAAGAGGACAAACACCTAGACCATCTGGTACTAGGGCGGTGACTCCTCCACCGACTGAGGAGGTGATAAGAGAGGGTGAGGAAGGGGAGAATGAACAAGTGCAAAATGAGGAATTGCCACCCCAACCTACCCCAGAGATGATCAATCAGGTTCTTGCTTATCTTAGCGGGTTATCTGATCAGGGTCAGGCACCTCCAGTGTTTTCTGCACCAACACCTCCGGTTTCAGAGGTACGACATGCAGCCACTATGGCTCCTCGCATGGATGCCTCATTGGAAATAGGCACATTTCCTCGTCTGACTACTGGGCCTATAATGACAAATGATCAGCATGAACTTTTCATTAAGTTCTTGAAATTGAAACCTCCAGTCTTTAAGTGTGCTGAATCTGAGGATGCTTATGATTTTCTGGTTAACTGTCATGAGCTACTACACAAGATGGGTATAGTAGAACGGTTCGGTGTTGAGTTCGTGAGTTATCAGTTTCAAGGGAACGCCAAAATGTGGTGGCGGTCACATGTTGAGTGTCAACCGACAGAGGCAACACCTATGACTTGGGCCTCATTCTCTAGCTTGTTTATGGAGAAGTATATCCCTCGGACTTTGAGGGATAGGAAAAGGGATGAGTTCTTGAGCCTAGAGCAAGGTAGGATGTCGGTTAATGCATATGAGGCTAAGTTTCGTGCATTATCCAGGTATGCCACTCAATTTTGTTTCAGTCCACAAGAGCGGATTCGCCGGTTTGTGAAGGGGTTGAGGTCAGAATTGCGGATTTCGGCCTTACAGGTAGCGGCTACGGCAAAATCCTTCCAAGAAGTGGTAGACTTCGTGATAGAGGTGGAAGGAGTGAAGCCCGATGACTTCACCACGACATCGACATCAAAAAGGTTTCGAAAGGGAGGTGAGTTTAATGGTTCTTACACTAGAGGACAGAGTTTCGGAGGTTACTTAGTTCGACCCATTCAGTCTTCACTACAGACTGTAGTTGGGGGTCCACCTCAGACCAGTCAACACTACTCTGAGAGACCTATGCTTGACTCTAGAGAGTGTTATGGATGTGGGGAGACTGGGCATATTAGGAGGAATTGTCCAAAACAGAGTTATAGACCCCCGATAGCTAGAGGTAGAGGTGGTCATGGTAGAGGCCATCTTTCTGGAGTACGTGGTGGTCGAGGTAATGGTGGTCACCAAAACGGCAGAGGTGATGGGCAAACTAGAGCCACTAGAACACAACATGGTAGGGGCAACAGACAGACAAGTAATGGGGCCCATTGTTACGCTTTCCCTGGGAGATCTGAAGCAGAGACATCAGATGCTGTCATCACAGGTAATCTTTTGATTTGTGATTGCATGGCTTCCGTATTGTTTGATCCTGGATCCACATTTTCTTATGTATCTTCCTCATTTGCTAATAGTCTAAACTTACATTGTGAATTACTTGACATACCTATTCGTGTTTCTACCCCGGTGGGTGAGTCAGTGATAGTTGAAAAGGTATATAGGTCTTGTTTGGTGAATTTTGTGGGGAGCAACACTTATGTAGATTTGGTTATCTTAGAAATGGTTGACTTTGATGTAATTCTGGGTATGACTTGGCTTTCTCCGAATTTTGCAATTTTGGATTGTAATACTAAAACTGTGACGTTAGCCAAGCCTGGGACAGACCCGTTAGTGTGGGAGGGCGACTACACTTCAAATTCGGTTCGTATCGTGTCCTTTCTTCGTGCTAAGAAGATGGTTAGTAAGGGCTGCTTAGCTTTCTCGGCACATCTTAGGGATGACACTACCCAAGTACCTTCAGTTGAGTCGGTTTCGGTAGTCCGTGAGTTTCTAGACGTATTCCCTGCAGATCTTCCTGGTATGCCACAGGATAGGGATATTGACTTCTGTATTGATCTTGAACCGGGTACTCGCCCCATTTCTATACTCCCTTATAGAATGGCTCCCGCGTAATTAAGAGAGTTAAAGGCCCAACTTCAAGAGTTGTTGAGCAAAGGCTTCATTAGACCAAGTGCATCTCCGTGGGGTTCTCCGGTATTATTTGTGAAGAATAAGGATGGGAGTTTCTGGATGTGGATAGACTATAGACAACTGAACAAGGTAACTATTAAGAACAAGTATCCTCTTCCTCGCATTGATGACTTGTTCGATCAGTTACAAGGTGCTTGTGTCTTCTCTAAAATTGACTTGAGATCCGGTTATCATCAATTGAAAATACGGGCAGCGGATGTGCCAAAGACTACTTTTCGAACTAGGTATGGGCATTATGAATTTGTGGTAATGTCTTTTGGTCTTACAAATGCCCCTGCTGCTTTCATGAGCTTGATGAATGGGATTTTTAAGCCATATCTGGATCTCTTTGTGATCGTATTTATTGATGATATACTGATATACTCAAAGAGTAAGAAGGAACATGAGGAGCATTTGAGAATGGTGTTAGAGTAATTGAGGAAGAAGAAGCTTTATGCCAAATTCTCCAAGTGTGAGTTTTGGCAAGATTCAGTGTCCTTCTTGGGACGCGTGGTTTCTAAGGATGGAGTGATGGTGGATCCATCTAAGTTTGAGATAGTGAAGAATTGGGTAAGACCCACAAACGTGTCAGAAATAAGGAGTTTTGTTGGTTTGGCTAGCTACTACCGCTGGTTTGTCAAGGGATTCTCTTCCATTGCTTCCCAATTAACGAACTTGACTAAGCGGAATGTTCCATTTGTATGGTCGAAGGAGTGTGAGGAAAGCTTTCAGAAGCTCAAGACCCTGTTGACTACTGCACCAATTCTTACCTTGCCAGTAGAGGGTAAAAACTTCATCGTGTATTGTGATGCATCCTATTCGGGGTTGGGTGCAGTGCTAATGCAAGAGAAGAATGTGATTTCTTATGCTTCGAGGCAATTAAAGGTGCATGAACGTAACTATCCGACCCATGATTTGGAGTTGGCCGCGGTAGTATTTGCACTAAAGTAATGGAGACACTATTTGTATGGGGTTAAGTGTGAGGTCTATACGGATCATCGTAGCCTACGATATGTCTTTACTCAGAAAGATTTGAACTTGAGACAGAGGAGATGGATGGAACTACTGAAGGACTACGACATCACTATCTTGTATCATCCGGGAAAAGCAAATGTTGTGGCGGATGCTTTAAGTAGAAAGGCCGGAAGCATGGGAAGTCTAGCTCATTTGCAAGTTTCTAGACGCCCATTGGCTAGAGAGGTTCAGAATCTGGCTAATGACCTTATGAGTTTAGAAATAAATGAGAAGGGAGGATTGTTAGCTTGTGTGGAGGCAAGATCTTCCTTCCTTGACAAAATTAAGGGAAAGCAGTTTAACGATGAGAAATTGATCCGGATCCGAGATAAAGTGTTGCGAGGAGAGGCTAAGGAAGCAATAATTGATGACAAAGGCGTTTTGAAGATTAAGGGAAGGGTATGTGTACCCCGCATCGATGATTTGATCACCACTATTCTGACAGAGGCTCATAGTTCTGGATATTCAATACATCCTGGTGCAACCAAGATGTACCGTAACCTAAAACAACACTTTTGGTGGAGTAGAATGAAGCGAGACATTGTGGATTTTGATGCCAAATGCCCAAATTGTCAACAAGTAAAGTATGAACACCAGAGGCCCGGAGGAACACTTCAGAGAATGCCCATTCCTGAATGGAAGTGGGAGAGAATTTCAATGGACTTCGTGGTTGGTCTTCCAAAGACATTGAGTAAGTTTGATTCCGTTTGGGTAGTTGTGGACATATTAACTAAGTCCGCTCACTTCATTCCGGTCAAGGTGACCTACAATGCAGAGAATTTAGCCAAAATCTACATCTCAGAAATCATTCGGTTGCATGGAGTTCCACTCTCCATCATATCTGATAGAGGTACGTAGTTTACTTCTAAGTTTTGGAGAACCTTGCAGGCTGAATTAGGTACTAGGTTGGATCTTAGTACTGCATTTCAACCTCAGACCGATGGTCAGTCTGAGCGAACGATTCAAGTGTTGGAGGATATGCTCCGTGCATGTGTAATAGAATTCGGTGGCCATTGGGATAACTTCTTACCCTTGGCAGAGTTTTCATACAATAATAGCTATCACTCCAGTATCGACATGGCTCCATTTGAAGCATTGTATGGGAGGAGATGTAGGTCTCCCATTGGTTGGTTTGATGCATTTGAGATAAGACCTTGTGGTACGGATCTGTTGAGGGATTCGTTGGAAAAGGTGAAAGCTATTCAAGAAAAGCTTTTAGCGGCTCAGAGTAGACAAAAGGAATATGCGGATCAAAAGGTTAGAGACTTGGAGTTCATGGAAGGTGAACAAGTCTTGTTGAAGGTTTCACCCATGAAAGGGGTGATGCGGTTTGGTAAAAGGGGTAAGTTGAGTCCAAGGTATATTGGACCATTTGAGGTACTTAAGCGAGTAGGGGAGGTGGCTTATTAATTAGATTTGCCTCCAGGGCTGTCCGGAGTGCATCCGGTATTTCACGTGTCCATGTTGAAAAGGTATCATGGGGATGGAAACTACATCATTCGTTGGGATTTGGTTCTGCTCGATGAGAATTTGACTTATGAAGAGGAACCTGTTGCTATTCTGAATAGAGAAGTTCGCAAGTTGAGGTCGAGAGAGATTGCATCCATCAAAGTTCAATGGAAGAATCAACCGGTTGAAGAGGCTACTTGGGAGAAGGAGGCAGATATGCAGGAAAAATACCCACATCTGTTTACAGATTCAGGTACTCCTTTTCGCCCTTGTTTTTATTCTTTTGATCGTTCGGGGACGAACGATGGGTAAATTGGTATCTATTGTAACGACCTGTTAAGTCGTTTTGAGCAGCAGATTTTATTTCTGGAAAAACTGGCTGAGACGACGCACACCACGACGGACCGTCGTGGGCACGACGGACCGTCGAGGGTGTCTCGTTCCAAAACACTTAGGAATTCTGAAATCTGAGTACTGAAATCGACTCTCTGAACTTTGTGACGGACCTGCAGGACGGTCTGTCACAGGTACGACCAACCGTCGTGAGCCCCGTTTCAAAACACTTCAACTCTTGAGAATTTGGTACGGGGAACAGGTCTCTGAACGTCGTGACGGAAGTGCAGGATGGACCGTCGTAGGAACGACGGGCCGTCACAGACTCCTTAAGGAAATTGAGTCTCTGACAAACTTGCATGACGGACCGTCGCCGGCACGACGGGCCGTCACAGGTTGCGTAAATCCCAGGCGGGGTCGGATTTCTGTTATGTTTTTAAGGGACGTTTTGGACTATTCCTGCTATAATTATATATTTCGTGGGTTTATATTAATAACTCAATTTCTTGGGGCATAAAAGAGGTAACTTTGAGTTAATAAGTGGGGTATTATTGTCATCTTTTATACTTAATTATATGTTAATTAGGGTAAAAGAAAGAGGGTTTGAATAAAGAAAATAGAAAGAACAAGAGAGAGAGAGAGGAATCGATCGAACAAGGAAGAGAGAAAACAAAGCTTGGGAAATTGCTTGTTGATCACTAATCTTCGGTGGAGGTAGGTTATGGTTTTTACGATATTCGTAGTGAACTCTTAATAGTGAATGATATGTATTGATAGTATTGTAAACCCTGCTATGTGCTTATTTGTATGCTTGTATGAATGTGATTATATAATTGTGATTATATGAGCATGATGAAGTTATTGAATCCCAAATCTTGAAAACCCTAATCTCTTTGTTAATGATGATGCCTTGGTATAAGGGAAGGCTTGATGAATTGATAGAATGATATTAGGGGATTGGAGTGTCACGTTCCGACACATAGAATTAAGGGATCGGGTGTCACGAACCGACACGTAGATTTAGGGGATCGGGTGTCACGAACCGACACGTAGATTTAGGGGATCGGGTGTCACGAACTGACCCATAGATTTAGGGGATCGGGTGTCACGAACCGACACGTAGATTTAGGGGATCGGGTGTCACGAACCGACACATAGATTTAGGGGATCGGGTGTCGCGAACCGACACGTAGATTTAGGGGATCGGAGTGTCACGTTCTGACACATAGTAGTAGGGGATCGGAGTGTCACGTACCGACACAAGAGGAAGAAAGATAATGAATCTTGAAAGATGATAAATATACTCAATCTAATGAACCCGATTCCCAAATGAATATGGTATTGAGGCTTGAGTCCTTATGTGTGAACTTGACGGTAATGGTTAATGATATAGTACTTGTTGTTGCTACATGTTAAGCATCATAGTTGATTTTATAATATTACTTGATATATATTGTCTTCTATTTTGAGTTGGCCGATGATATCTACTCAGTACTTGTGGTTGTATTGACCCCCTACTTTTATGTTTTCTTTTTTGTTATTGGTGGAGTGCAGCAAACGTGCCGTCGTCTTCAACTCAACAGTAATTCTAGCCAATCTTCGTCACACCGGATCTTCAGGGTGAGCTAATGCTTCTAGCTTGAACTGGATCTTCTTCTTCAAGTCTTGATGCCTTGAACTTCCGGCATGGACGAGCTTTTTATTTGTTTTTGTTTTCTTAGATACTCTAAGTTAACTAGTTTGAGGATAGATGTTCTTGTGGTGATGACTTCCAGATTTTGGGGAAATAATAGATGTTGAATTTTAATAGTTATTGAATTGGTTTTTATTAATGAGTTTAAGTCTTCCGCATTATTTTCTGTGATATACATTGAAATGTTAAAGGTTAGATTGGTTGGTTCGCTCACATAGGAGGGTAAAATGTGGGTGCCAGTCGCGGCTCGGTTTTGGGTCGTAACACTCCTTTAGCCTACTTCACATATAAAGTGTCTTCATATTCACTTCTCTTGAAGCCACAACAAATGAGATGATCATCGATCTTACTGTACCATATGCTCGAGGAACCTACTTTAATCTATACAATGCCTTATGAAGTCGGATGACTTTATCCTCAATTCCTGCACGTGAAATCCTTCTTGTTGATCAACATAGATATTAACCGGCAACAGTCCATTTAAGAATTCCCATTTCACATCCAAATGATACGACATCCAATTTGAATGAGCTACCTAAGAAAATACAAGCCTTATTGTATCGTGTCATCCAGCATGTGCAAACGTGTCTCCATAATCCAGAATTGCAACTTGTGTGTAACCTTTCACAAAAAGCCTTGATGTGTATTAGTAAACTGAGCTATTTGAATGAGGTTTGCTTTTGTAAACCCTCTTCACCCCGATCAACTTTTGTTTTTTGGATTATCAACAAACTTCAAAGTATCATTCTTCTATCATACTAATTTCATCCTTCATAGCTTCAATCTAAACTTTATGTCTTGATGCTTTTTGAGAGCTAATTCTCTATGAGAATGCAACATTGCATCTTTCATATATCCTCAAAAGGACATTGTCTTCAAAACTTGTGAATCAAGTGAGGATTCCCTATCTTTTAATTTGTCTTTTTTCAGAGTTTCAGACCCAAATGATTGGATTTCAAGTAGAAGACTTAAGTTCTGTAAAACTACATTATCTTTCTAAATTTTCTCCTTATCCCCGTTCTAATAGGAATGCTACTCCAAGACTACATCTGTTCGGATTCAAATACATTTTTTTGAAAGTTGAGAACTCTATAACCCTTTGATTTTGATAAATAACCAATAAATATCCCCAATAAACCTTTTGGTTCAGGCTTACTTTTGTTGACAGAAGGAACACAAGAATACTATATTGAACCAAAAACATTTAGATGCTTGTCAGATGGATGTATTCCACTCCATTCCTCAATAGGAGTCTTTTCATCCACAACTTCTGTTTGTAGCTTATTTAACAAATATACTGATGTATGAATACATTATGCCCAAAAGTATTGTGGAAGTTTCTTTGCAAGCAACACCTATCCATTCAAACTATTGTTCTGTTCTTTCTCTCCGAGACTCCATCTTGTTTGGACGAATAACTGACTGTCAACTTTTTATCAATCCCCATATCTTTAAAATACTAATTGAACTCATTTGAAATGTATTCACCACCGTTATCCGACCTCAAAACCTTTTGCTTAATACCACTCTTTCTTTTCATAAAATCATGTAAATTCAAAATATTTAGAGACCTGTTACTTAGAAAGTACACCCAAGTCATCCTAGTTGTTTATTCAATAAAGAGTAATATTTATTATGTCCCAAAGATGGTGTCCATATATTTACAAACACATCAGTGTAAACTAGTTCAAGTTTTTTGGTTGCCCTCTAGTTAGTATTTTAGTAAATTATTTCATGTGTACCTTACCTATTTGACATGACTTACAAACTTCTTTAGATAGTGAAATCTTAGGTAAAATCATTAGTCAAGCCCTTTTCATATGTAGACTTCAAAGAAGAATAGTTAAAATGACCATATCTTTTGTGCCACAATTATGGCCCATCCTTACGTTTAAAATTTTCACTGTCAAACCTCCCATCTAAAGGAAAAGATTTATCCACCAATTCTACTTTAATAGTCAAACTATCTTCAGAATCAAGGATCAAACAAGGTTTTCTCTTACAAAATAACGAGTAGCCTTTAAACATCATTTGAGTCACACTTAAAATGTTACATGCAAAACAAAGAACATACAATACATTATGTATTTACTTTGTAACTTATGTAATTTGTAAGAAAAGTGAACCCTTTCCATGTGCATCAACCATTTAACTATTTCCCATCTGTTATATTCTAGGTGTTTTGATGATTCTCACAAATACAGGGACCTGGTCCATGGCATAGTTCTCTCGTCCAGATACAAATATGGTATTGTCCTAAAAGATGTCATGTCAGGTGGTAGGTGAAATATGTCGTGTCCTACACCAATAAGAAGAGCAGACGAGATTGTTTGTTTCAGTATCTCACAAACGCAAGGACCTGGTCCCAGGCAAAGTTTCCTCTATCAAATACATAATTAGTTACAGCTCTAAAGTTGTCACGTTAGTGGTTGGTGAGGCATCAGTGTACTACACCAATCAGAATGAAGGAGGGTGTTTGTCCAATGGATAATAACTCTTTATGTTTGATATTTTAGCATGACAAACACCAAATTATATTCATTCATGCAAATAGGGAATTAAGTCGGCAAGCCTTTTCAAGAAATCACAAAAAAGTTTGCAAGAGAATTGGTCCCTGCAAGATTACGACGTGAAAAGGTGAAAAGACAGATACTAGAAAATCTTCAACCTCTGATGTGGTAGGTGCACAAATTTTCCAATAGCAGACCTTCATCCAATGGGATGATTTCAACGAATTTGTGGTGAATTATATTATCTCTTTCCAGGAAACACAAATTCAAGACTTTGCAAACTAAACTTACATTTTCTCTAAAAATTCATAAGCTTGAAAAGTGTAGGTCATCTTCAAGGAAGAACAGTGCTCATCTACAAGGAACCAGATGAAGTGCTAAAGACTCTAGTTGTATTTAGAGCTTAGTGTGTTATGTTCTTACATTGTAAATATGTTCCTAATTTATAAAAGGATTCATATATTTTGTTCAGGTTTGTAAAGTCTAAATCAGTTGAGGTTAACTGATTTAGTGGGCAACTTTGTTTTGTTGCTTAGTCAATTCTAAGTCATGTAGAGTTAGGTGGTTTAGTAGGCGGTAAGGTATCCTCTTATCAAAGCCTAAGTTATCTAGGGGTAATATCTTAGTGGGCGGTGCTATATCCGCTTAGGCTCTTTAAGTACTAGGTAGATTACTTGACCATTAGATTAATAGCTTTTTCTCTCATAAGTTGTAACCGGGGTTCACTTTTGCTTGGGAATACTATTAAAGACAGTTGAAAACCCTATGCAACAGGTCGTGGTTTTACTCCCTTGAGCAAGGAGGTTTCCATGTAAACTGGTTGTGTTATGTTCTTTATATTGTTTAATCTTCTACACTGTTTTTGCTGTGTCAAGGGACCTGGTCCGTTGACTGATATTGGACGCACCCATTCCAACAAGTGGTAACATATTAGGTTCTCTCTAGCTGGTTAACACCAAGAGAGATTCCTCTGGAAAGATGGTTGCTTCACTCAACAGAAATTAATAAGCATCAAAAAAACAGTTGAAGAAAGTAAAGTCTCTAGATATGAAGATGATATCTGGTGAACCTTTTTATGAAGATAAGAACATGACATGGCTCATTACAAGGTATCAAAAATGGGAAAGGAAACATACAGGATTACAAAAGGTAGAAAACTCAAACAGAGTTGTAAATGCAAACCACCAGTGCCACAAGTGCGGAAAGCCTGGGAATTTTATCAGAGATTGCCCCATTCATAAGGTTGAAGTCAAAATTGATCAAAGACCTGGAGGAGAGAAAGGTAGAAAAAGGGACCCGGTCCCCTATAAGAAAGCAAGAACAGTTGCAGTTGGCTACATCATGAAGAAAGCTTTTGATGTATGAGGAGACTCCTCAAGTGAGTCAGATGAATCAGAATATTTTTACCCATGCTTGCAGTCAAAGTTGATGAAGATGTGTTAGATGCAACACTTTCTTTGATGGAAAAAATTTGACGATGAGGAAGAAGAAGAAGAGGTAACCCTTTCCGTTCTTCAACAAAAATTACATATTTACTATGTTAAGAAAATAAAAAGTCTAGCTGTTGTTGGATTGACTCTATCATTTAGTCAAGAACTGAAAAGGATTTGATTAACAATAGCCTAGATTTTCTTAATGAAGAAAAGGTAGCCTTGGTTGACCAAATGTCTGTTGCGGAAGAAAATGTGATAGTTCTAGAAACTGAAAATATAGAACTCAGGAAAAGATTGAAGATGTTGTGTGAGAAAACTAGCAAAGGAAAAGGAAAGCCTAGTAGTATGCAAATGCAGTTAGAAACTTGTCTGAGTAGTGCTTAAACAAAAACTAGCTACGGCCTTGGAGAGAAATAATCAGTTGGAATGGGACTTGGTCCACATCAAAGAAGAACTGAACAAATCTCTCAAATGGTCCACATCTTTAAAATTTCTTGCCAATCTTACTAGTCAAAGTCAAAATGATAGAAAGGGCTTAGGAAATTCAATAGAAAGTCCTTCTTACAATCTCAATGGAAAAGATGTGCCCATGTCTAATAGTTTTTTATGTCTCCATTGTTGTTGTGATGGTCACTTTAAGAAGGATTGTCTATCTTTGTAAAAGACCCAGGATAACCTCTCAAAATATTCTAAACAGAGGAATAGGAAGATAAAGTGATCTGGTCAACAAAATGACAAGAAGAAAAAAAGGAACTAATCGACATAGGAGCAATCTGAAGATGGGACCTGGTTAACAGAAGAATTGGGAGAAGAAGGGAAAGGTTCAACAGAAGAGGTGACCTGGTATTTCTTCTGTTTCTAAGTTGAAAAATATTAATCTACCTCATTGTACAAAGAATTCTCTTATCACTCCTTTATGTACTTACACGAAACTCAAACTGAGGTGGGTTCCCAAGGCTAACACGTGATATATCATTCTTGTGAGAGAAAGTTGCAACAACCAGTGTCAATTCATGAATGGTGGATGCTCAAAGCACTGGGCTTCCTCTCTCTCAAGACACTTCAAAGTGGAGGTGTCTTATTTGGTGATGGCAAGAAAAGGTATGTTCTTTTTGAATGCTTGTGTTTTAAATCTACGGAATACACTATTGAAGTTTTGTACTATGTCAATGGTTGAAGTAAAATCTTTCATGTATATCGTAGATGTGTGATGAATGAAAATAAACTAAAATTCTTATAAAAGGAAATATGTTGTAACAAACTTGATCTCTCGGGAAATGATTTTGGTATAAAAGAGATGCAAGAACATGTATATTGCTGATCTGATTACTACTCATTCAGACAATCTCACTTGCTTTAGTGCACAAATTGAGAATGTTTAGGTATTACATAAGAGATGTGGCTCATGTGTGTGTTGTTTTGCCACAAAAACCTATGTCGCGAGACGTGGTCCCAGTATGCCTGAGAAATGATATTTGCAGATGACAAAGGTTGTGACGATTATGTTAAGGCGAAGCAGATTAGACCATCCTTAAGGTAAAATATGTAGGCTTTTCATCTTTCAAGATTCCTTAGGCTTAATTGATGGATGTAACATGTTTTGTGATAAAAAAAGATAATATGTAGTAGTGTAATCTCAATGATGTATAAAGAGTATGTGTGGGATACTCTTACTCAAGGAAGGCTTATCCGGTTTATAAAATGTATGCATTGAAAAAGACGTTCATGTGGTTTTGGATTATTCTAGAAGAATTGAAAAGTTAGAAAACAAAGAAAACTAGAAAACTCTGAGTTGGCAGGGATGCTTTAGAATCAGAGAGATGGTTTATACAGTGAGCTTGCTAAAGAACATTTTCTTCATAAATCCATCGATATCAAGGAAGCTGATGCAGATAATGAACCTAAAGAGGGACCCGATTCTCTAGAAAGCGTTGAACAAAGGTGATTTCGTTCAAACTAATAAAGCAAATTCTGAAATATGAATTAAGAAGCTGATCAATCATAGTTTAAAAGATGCAAAGTATGACGGTCGATTCCCTAAAAATCTGATCAGTTTTTCCAAGTTACTCCTCAATAATGGCTTCAAGAGAGGTTAAACTGTAAAAAAAACCCTCTCTTTGAATTCAATATGAAAGGAATTGTTGACTATTCTAGTACATATTGATTATGTCATCTGTGAGACAATCTTTGAGATGTTATGTGAAAAGTTTATTTCACTCATTAATACTGAGTGTTAAATATTCATAATGGAAGAATAAAATATCTTGTTGGACCTATATATCAAGCAAACCTCAAAAGGTACCTTTGGTTGTCAAGAAAAGTACATTTATGAGCTGCTTAATTGGCTTAATATAGTTGAAGTCAAGACAATGAGAAAGAATGGTGATGTTATCTTGAAGTTCTGTAAACTGGACGATCAAATGGCTGATATATTCAAAAAATCCCTAAGCTAGGACAAGTTGTATACTCGTATGATAACTTACCTTTAAGGAAGAAGATCACATAACATTCATTGTAATTGACGTCTAATAAAAAACGGGGACGTGGTACAAGTTCAGAGATGTTGAAGTAGTTGAAAAAAGTTTCTTGTTATGACTGCCTTAAATAATTCTAGTCTCATAGGCACTAAATTGATGCTAGATGTTGATGAACCTGGTTCAGAGATTCAATACTTGTATAATGGAACCACATTTGAAAGCTACTCAGAGAATCCTAACATATTCAAAGTACAAAGGGACCTAGTTCTATTCCGTCCATCAAGAGACATTTTGACTTGGAGGAACAAGGTGATTTTGATCATGATGGATATCTCTTCTATAGAATGAGTACCTCTGC
Organism: Solanum corneliomulleri; assembly: GCA_027704805.1. Lineage (NCBI taxonomy): Eukaryota > Viridiplantae > Streptophyta > Magnoliopsida > Solanales > Solanaceae > Solanum > Solanum corneliomulleri. Next base: position 22,408,212 of record JAKWIY010003052.1, read on the forward strand.
ATGCTTATAGGTTTATCAATCACTCCTTGGAAACTAAAAGGAAATATTCAATTACTCTTTCAACAATTGAGGCAAAATAAGTAGCAGGTGAAGCTTGAAGTGATCATCTGTTGTAGATCAAGTAAAATCCTAAAGATCTTAGATGATATGGCTGAGATAATCAAGTTGAAGTTGGGAATGGTGAAAATCTCTTGAACAGATCATGTCTAAAGTAATCAACCCTCTCATGGCTATGCATAGGGCGCAGGTATCCTTGTTTTTCAGTTATGTATGTTTTAGAAAGTTCAGTTTCGTACCTTTTGTAGGTATACATGCATGCCAAAAGAGCTGAAGGAAAAGGGAAGTCAGGACAGACCTAGGCAATCTCATTCAACCTATAGAGAGGGACGTGGTCCGTTTTCGACAGTTAGCACTCTTAACATTGCATTTTGAGTTATGCATGAGAACCGTTGCAATTGCCATAGGTCTGATCGTTGCTATCTTTTGAATACCCAGATTACAATAGATTCTAATTCCCTTGTACTTCATATGTCTTTTCATATACCCATAAAATTCAACTTCCCTTCCATTGGTCAGAAATAATCAAAACCCTCTTTACCCTTCTCTCTAAAAACTTTCAAATGCTTTAACCCTTTATTCTTTCTAGAGAATTTTCTGATGAAGATGTTTTTAAGTGTGAAGAGGGATCTGGTCCTCCATGAAAAATGAACAAGTGGAAAAATGATGTTAAAAAAGGGAGAAGTTGATATTCTAAGAACTCAAAGTTTTCTGAAAAGGAAGGTGTAAAAAATCATCTTCTTGGTTCTTCAATTGTTGATCTATTCATCTCGAAGGTCTTGAGTTGTTTGTGTTACCAGTATTTCAATTATGAGAAACTTAACTTTTGTACGTTAAGAGAAGATTCTTGAAATCTTATGCTAAGGAATATGCTTTATTAATTCTATTCATTAAGTCTCTTTCCTCTAGAAATTCCTTCTTTTCCTGTCTCTCTATGTCACTACTCATTACTCTTTTTGACCATTGTTCTAGTTTTCATTTGTAATCATATGTCACGACCCAAATCGGGGACGCGACTGGCACCCACATTTACCCTCCTATGTGAGCGAACCAACCAATCTAAACCTTACCAAAATACAACGCGGAAGACTTAACTCATACGAAAAAACAAATACAATAATATCCCCAAAATCTGGAAGTCATATCATCACAAGAACATCTATAATCAAATTACGAAACTGAGTATTCTAGGAAACTAAAAAAATGAAAGCTAGTCCATGCCGGAACTTCGAGGCATCAAGACGGGAAGAAGAAAATCCAGTCCAAGCTAGAAGGATAGCTCACCCTGAAAATCCGGTGTAGTGAAGACTGGCTAGAATCGCGGTCGAGTTGAAGACGACGGCACGTTTGCTGCACTCCACAAATACAAGGAAAGAAACAAACAAGTAGGAGTCAGTACAACCACACGTACTGAGTAGGTATCATCGGCAACCTCAGAATAGAAAATAGTATATATCAGTTAATCTCACAAATCAACTATAATACTCAACATATAGTAACAACAGTACTATAATCATCATAAGTATCATCAAGTTTCATCCAGGAGGACTCAACCTCAACATCATACTCATTAAGGAAAACGGTTCCTTAGATTTAGCACATGAACATCTTTCAAGATTCAAAAGTTATTGCTCTCGTGCGGTACGTGACACTCCGATCCATATTCTATCCCCGGCCGGAACGTGGCACTCCGATCCATATTCTATCCTGGTGCCGGAACGTGGCACTCCGACCCTATTCTATCCTTGTGCCGGAACGTGGCACTCCGATCCTCATTTCTATCCTGGTGCCGGAACATAGCACTCCGATCCATTCTATATCCTTGTGCCGGAACGTGGCACTCCGATCCAGATTCTATCCTCGTGCCGGAACGTGGCACTCCGATCCTCATTCTATCCTTGTGCCGGAACGTGGCACTCCGATCCTCATTTCTATCCTGGTGCCGAATGTGGCACTCCGATCCTCTAATTCATCGAGCCTTCTTTATACCAAGGCATCATCAATAACAAACATAGTTCATCAGCCTTCTTTATACCAAGGCATTATCAATACAACACATAGTTCATCAAGCTTCTTTATACCAAGGCATTATCAATACAACACATAGTTCACCAAGCCTTCATTTATACTAAGGCATCACAATTCTCATAACAATTTCATCAAGCCTTCATTTATACTAAGGCATCACAAATCTCATAACAAGTTCATCAAGCCTTCATTTATACTAAGGCATTACAATCTCATAACAAGTTCATCAAGCCTTCATTTATACTAGGCATCACAAATCTCATAACAAGTTCATCAAGCCTTCATTTATACTAAGGCATCAAAATCTCATAACAAGTTCATCAAGCCTTCATTTATACTAAGGCATCACAAATCTCATAACAAGTTCATCAAGCCTTCATTTATACTAAGGCCCACAAATCTCATAACAGTTCATCAAGCCTTCATTTATACTAAGGCATCACAAATCTCATAACAAGTTCATCAAGCCTTCATTATACTAAGGCATTACAAATCTCATAACAAGTTCATCAAGCCTTCATTATACTAAGGCATTATCAATATGCAAGTAAATTAGGGTTTCAACAAGATTTAGGGTTTCAAAGCTTCATCATGCTTATTTCATCACAAACATGTAATCATACTCATACAATCATACAATTAAGCATATAGAAGGATTTACAAGATTACCCAATACATATCATTTGCTATTAAGAGTTTACTACTAATAGCATAAACCATAACCTACCTTCACCAAGGATTTTTGTCCAAGCAAGAAGTCTTCAAGAAATCCTTGCTCCTTCTCTCTCAAGCGCCTCTTTTCTCTTCTCTTTCTCTTTCTCTTTCTTCCTCCAACCTTCCTCTCTTCTTACCCTAAATCACAAGATTTCAAGTCTCAAAAGTGATGAAACCAACCCACCATGTTACTCAAAGTTAGTCTTTCAACCCCCAAGGAATTGAACTAATAACATTAACCCACTAACTTTATAAATTAAAGCCGGAATGGTACAAAACACCCCTTTAAAAATAGCCAGAATTCTGACCCCGACTGGGATTACGGAGCCTGTGACGGTCCGTCGTGCCTGTGACGGTCCGTCGTGCCTGCGACGGTCCGTCCTGCAGGTCCGTCGCGACGGTCTGAGGCTTAATGTTCCTCGAAGAGTCTGTGACGGTCCGTCGTGCCCACGACGGCCCGTCCTGCACTTCCGTCACGACTTTCAGAGAGTTGTTCCCAGTACCAAATTCTCAAAGGTCTAAGTGTTTTGAAACGGGGCTCACGACGGTCCATCGTGACTGTGACGGTCCGTCATGCAGGTCCGTCACAGAGTTCAGAGACTCAATTTCAGCACTCAATTCATAATTCCAAGTGTTTTGGAACGGGACACCCTCGACGGTCCGTCGTGCCCACGACGGTCCGTCGTGGTGTCCGTCGTATTCAGCCAGTTATTTTCCAGAATAAAATCTGCTACTCAAACGACTAAACAGGTCGTTACAATAGGTACCAATTTACCCATCGTTCATCCCCGAACGATCAAAAGAAGAAAAACAAAGGCGAAAAGGAGTACCTGAATCTGTAAACAGATGTGGGTATTTTTCCCGCATATCTGCCTCCTTCTCCCAAGTAGCCTCTTCAACCGGTCGATTCTTCCATTGAACTTTGATGGATGCAATCTCTCTCGACCTCAACTTGCGAACTTCTCTATTCAGGATAGCAATAGGTTCCTCTTCATAACTCAAATTCTCATCGAGCAGAACTGAATCCCAACGAATGATGTAATTCCATCCTCATGATACTTTTCAACATGGACACGTGAAATACCGGATGCACTCCGGACAGCCCTGGAGGCAAGGCTAATTCATAAGCCACCTCCCCCACTCGCTTAAGTACCTCAAATGGTCCAATATACCTTGGACTTAGCTTACCCCTTTTTCCAAACCGCATCACCCCTTTCATGGGCGAAACTTCAACAAGACTTGTTCGCCTTCCATGAACTCTAAGTCTCTAACCTTTCGGTCCGCATATTCCTTTTGTCTACTTTGAGCGCGCTAAAAGCTTTTCTTGAATAGCTTTTCACCACCTTCTCCAAGGAATCTCTCAACAGATCAGTACCCCAAGGTCTGACCTCAAACGCATCAAACCAACCGATGGGAGACCTACATTTCCTCCCATACAATGCTTCAAATGGAGCCATGTCAATACTGGAGTGATAGCTATTATTGTATGAAAACTCCGCCAAGGGTAAAAGTTTATCCCAATGGCCACCAAATTCTATCACACACGCACGAAGCATATCCTCCAACACTTGAATCGTTCGCTCAGACTAACCATCGGTCTGAGGATGAAATGCAGTACTAAGATCCAATCTAGTACCTAATTCAGCATGCAAGGTTCTCCAAAACATAGAAGTAAACCTGCGTACCTCTATCAGATATGATGGAAAGTGGAACCCCATGTACCGAACGATTTCTGATATGTAGATTTTGGCTAACTTTTCTGCATTGTAGGTCACCTTGACCGGAATGAAGTGAGCAGACTTAGTTAATCTGTCCACAATTACCCAAATAGAGTCAAACTTCCCCAATGTCTTTGGAAGACCAACCACAAAGTCCATTGCGATTCTCTCCCACTTCCATTCAGGAATGGGCATTCTTTGAAGCGTCCCTCCGGGCCTCTGATGTTCGTACTTTACTTGCTGACAGTTCGGACATTTGGCAACAAAATCCACAATGTCACGCTTCATTCTTTTCCACCAAAAGTGTTGTTTTAGATCACGGTACATCTTGGTTGCACCAGGATGTATAGAGTATCTGGAACTATGAGCCTCTATAAGAATAGTGTGGATCAAGTCATCAACACGAGGCACACATACTCTTCCCTTAATCCTCAAAACACCTTTGTCATCAATTACTGCTTCCTTAGCCTCTCCTCGCAACACCATATCCCGGATTTGACTTAATTTCTCATCATCAAACTGTTTCCCCTTAATCTGGTCAAGAAAAGAAGATTTCGCCTCCACACAAGCTAAAAATCCTCCCTTCTCATTCACTTCTAGCCTCATAAAATCGTTAGCCAAATTTTGGATTTCTCTCGCCAACGGGCGCCTAGAAACTTGCAAATGAGCTAGACTTCCCATGCTTCCTGCATTTCTACTCAACGCATCTGCCCAAACATTTGCTTTTCCCGGATGGTATAAGATAGTGATGTCGTAGTCCTTGAGTAGTTTCCATCCATCTCCTCTGTCTCAAGTTCAAGTCTTTCTGAGTGAAGACATATTGTAGGCTACGATGGTCCGTATAGACCTCACACTTAACCCCATACAAATAGTGCCTCCATTGCTTCATTGCAAATACCACCGCTGCCAACTCCAAATCATGAGTCGGATA
>JAKWIY010003052.1:22413759-22495571 GCA_027704805.1 Solanum corneliomulleri
AAATCCTGCTTTCTTCGTTTTCTCCTCTCTTGATTGTTCGTTTCTACCTCTCTTTGTTCTTTCTATTTTCCTTATTTAAACCCTTTTTCTTTTACCCTAATTGTCATTTAATTAAGTATAAATGATGATAAAAATAACCCACTAATTATTTCAAGGTTATTTCCTTTAACCCCCTTGAAATTGAATTATTAACATTAATCCACTAACTTTATAATTATAAGCATGAATAGTCCAAAACGCCCCTTAAAACTTTTAACAGAAATCCGACCCAGTCAGGGTTACGCAACTTCTGACGGTCCGTCATAGCTGTGACGGTGCATCCTGCAGGTCGGTCACAAAGTTCAGAGAGTTAATTTTGTGGAAAGATTTGTGAGGGTCCGTCGTGCCAATGACGGTCCATCCTGCCATTTCGTCACAAAGTTCAGAGAGTCGATTTCAGTACCCAAATTTCAGAATTCTAAGTGTTTTGGAACGAGACCCCCTTGACGGTCCGTCGTGCCCATGAGGGTCCGTCATGGGATCCGTCGACTCAGCCAGTTATTTACCTGAAATACTCTACTGCTCAAAACGACTAAAAAGGTCATTACACATGTGTATCATAAGGTTTCAAGGTCATTAAATAGTTAATTATCTCAATAAATAGCTAGTGTGTGAGGTTTGGTTTAGTTTTGAAGTCAAATATTAAGGGACGTACAAGATGTTAGACAACTACACGTATGTGTGCTTCTGTGAGTTCTTGTGTGCTTTTGCATGTTTGGTGAGTTGTTTGATGGACAAATTTATAGTGGAAGTTCCTAAGGCTTAAATGAAAATGTATATGGGTTTAAACTTTGGGTACGAATACACCTAGGAAACATGAGGGAGTCTAGGAGAGAACCCCAACACTTAGGAAGAATCTGCAAAAAAATTGGGCAATTCACAATCCCTCTTCAACAAACCATAATCCTTTTGACACTCCGTCATTTGTAACGACCTGTTTAGTCGTTTTGAGCAACAGAGTCCATTTCTGGAAAAACTGGCTGGAACGACGAGTGTCACGACAGACCGTCGTGGTCACGACGGCCCGTCGAGGGGGTGTCGTTCCAGGACACTTAGAATTCTTCAAATGGATATTAAAATCGACTCTCTGTAAATTGTGACGGACCGCAGGACGTGCCGTCACATACACGACGAACCTCGTGAGCCCGTTGCAAAACACTTCAACTTTTGAGATTTGGTGCAAGAAACGAGTTTCTGACCGTCATGACGGAGTGCAGGACGGACCGTCACAGGGGTGACGGCCGTCACAGACCACCTGGAATTTGGGAGGTGGCGACGGCATCGTGACGGACCGTCGCAGGCACGACGGCCCGTCACAGGCTGCGCAATCCCAGGCAGTTTAGGAATTCTCCACACGTTTTAAGGGTCGTTTTTGACTATTCTTTCCTTAATTTATAAGATTGAGGGTTAACATTAATAAGTCTAATTATTAGGGTTTAAAGGGGTAACCTTAAGTTAATTAGTGGGGTTTATTGTCCTTTTCCACACTTAATTATATGATTAATTAGGGTAAAAGAAAGAGGGTTTGAACATAAGAAACAAAAGAGAAAGAACAAGAAAGAGAGAGAGAGCAGTCGATCAAAGGGGAGAAACAAAGCTTGGAATTTCTTGCTTGATCACTAGTCTTCGGTGGAGGTAGGTTATGGTTTATTTATACGATACTCGTAGTGAACTCTTAATAGTGATAATACGTGTTTGATGATATTGTAAACCTGTCTATATGCTTAATTGTATGCTTGCATGAACATGATTATGTGATGTTGATAAAACAAGCATGATGAAAATATTGAATCCCAAATCTTGAAAGAAACTTTAATCTATGATATTAAGATGATGCCTAGTACTAAAGAAGGCTGGACGAATTAAAGTAAGGGATGGATGATGCCTTAGTATAGAGAAGCTTGATGAACGGATATAAATAATTTAGTGGATCGGAGTGTCACGTTCCGACACATAGCATTAGTGGATCGGAGTGTCACGTTCCGACACCTAGTATTAGTGGGACGGGTGTCACGAACCGACACGTAGATATAGGGGATCGGAGTGTCCACGTACCGACACATATAGGGGATCGGAGTGTCAGTTCCGACACATATAGGGGATCGGAGTGTCACGTTCCGACACATATAGGGGATCGGAGTGTCACGTTCCGACACATAGTGGTAGGGGATCGGAGTGTCACGTACCGACACAAGAGGAAGAAAGATAATGAATCTCGAAAGATGATAATATGCTCAACATAATGAACTTAACTCCCAAATGAGTATGGTAATGAGGCTTGAGCCTTCATGAATGAACTTGATGGTATTTATTGACGAATTAATACTTGTTGTTGCTACATGTTGAGTTTATAGTTGATTTATAAATATTACTTGATATATATTATCTTCTATTTTGAGTTGGCCAATGATATCTACTCAGTACGTGGGTTGTACTGACCCCCTACCTGTATGTTTCCCTTTGTTATTTGTGTTATGCAGCAAACGTTCCGTCAACTTCAACACAACAGTAATTCGGGCCAGATTTCGTCATACCGGATCTCAGGGTGAGCTAACGCTTCTAGCTTGGACTGGATCTTTTCTATGAGTCTTGATGCCTTGACTTCCGGCATGGACTAGTTTCTTATGTATTTTTAGCTTCTTAGACATTCTTAGATAGTTTAGATTGTAATTTGATCATAGATGTTCTTGTGTGATGATGACTCCAGATTTTGGGAATATTAATAATAGTTGAGTTGTTTTATTTTTGAGTTTAAGTCTTCCGCATTATTTTCTGTTGATATTATATTGAAATTTTAAGGTTTAGATGGGTTGGTTCGCTCACATAGGAGGGTAAATGTGGGTGCCAGTCGCGTCCCCGAATTGGGTAATGACAGACTTGGTATCAGAGCATTAGGTTCATTGGTCTCATCACACAAGAACAGGTCTAGTAGAGTCTTAAGGAACGGTAGGGGGACGCCTTTACTTTTCTTTGAGAGGCTATAAGACTTTAGGAAAATTCCATTCTTTCATTCTTTCTTTCGTGCTACTACTTGAGTCCAATTGGTATCTAGGTGACACAAATTGGTATCTGACCATCTTCATTCTATTTCGCAGATGGTTAGAACTAGAGCAACCGACCGCACCAGCAGCAACAACGGAAAGACAGAAATGACCGAGCCAGCCACTGGGGCTGTAGCTCGAGGAAGAGCAGCGGCAAGAGGCCGTGGAAGAGGTCGTGGGAGGACGTCCTCTAGAGGAAGAGGACGAGCCCCTAGCCCATCTGATACTAGGCGGTGACTCCTCCACCGACTGAGGTAGGTAGTAAGAGAGGGTGAGGAAGGGGAAACCGAACAGTGCAGAATGAGGAAATGCCACCCCAACCTACCCCAGAGATGATCAACCAATACCGGCTTATCTTAGCGGGTTTGTCTGATCAGGTCAGGCACCTCCAGTGGTTTCTTGCACCAACACCCCCGGTTTCAGAGATACGCATGCGGCTACTATGGCTCCCCGCATGGATGCATCATTTGGAATAGGCACATTTCCACGTCTGACTACTGGGCCTATCATGACAAACGATCAACACGAACTCTTCAGTAAGTTCTTGAAATTGAAACCTCCAGTCTTCAAGGGTACAGAATCTGAGGATGCTTATGATTTTCTGGTTGATTGTCATGAGCTACTACACAAGATGGGGATAGTAAAGAGGTTTGGTGTCGAGTTCGTGAGCTATCAGTTCCAAGGGAACGCCAAAATGTTGTGGCGTTCACATGTTGAGTGTCAACCAACAGAGGCACCACCTATGACTTTGGATCATTCTCTACCCTGTTTATGGAGAAGTATATCCCAAGGACCTTGAGAGATAGAAAGAGGGATGAGTTCTTGAGTCTTGAACAAGGAAGGATGACAGTAAACGCGTATGAGGCTAAATTTCGCGCGCTATCCAGATATGCCACCCAACTTTGTTTCAGTCCACAAGAACGGATTCGCTGTTTCGTGAAGGGGTTGAGTCGGAGTTGCGGATTTCAGCCTTACAGGTAGCGGCAACGGCAACATCTTTCCAAGAGGTGGTAGACTTTGTGATAGGGGTGGAAGGAGTGAAGCCAGATGACTTCACCACACATCGACATCAAAGAGGTTTCGAAGGGGAGGTGAGTTTAATGGTTCCTACTCTAGAGGACAAACTCCGGAGGTCACTCAGTTCGACCAATACAAGTCTTCACTACAGACTGTAGTTGGGGTCCACCTCAGAACGGTCAACACATACTCCGAGAGACTATGCCTTCCGAGCCCGAGCCAGAGAGTGCTATGGATTGGGGAGATTGGACATATTAGGAGGAATTGTCCAAAACAGAGTTACAGAGCCCCACTAGCTAGAGGTAGGGGTGGTCATGGTAGAGGCCGTTTTTCTGGAGGACGTGGTGGTCGAGGTAATGGCGGTCACCAAAACGGCAGAGGTGATGGGAAAAAGTGGAGCCAACTACACAACATGGTAGGGGCAACGGACAGACGAATGATAGGGCCCATTGTTATGCTTTCCCTGGGAGGTCTGAAGCGGAGGCGTCTGATGCTGTTATCACAGGTAATCTCTTGGTTTGTGATTGCATGGCATCTGTATTATTTGACCCTGGCTCCACGTTTCATCATATGATCTTCCTCATTTTCTAATGGTCTAAATTTACATTGTGAATTACTTGACATGCCTATTCATGTTCTACTCTACTCCGGTGGGTGAGTCTGTGATAGTTGAAAGGTCTATAGGTCTTGTTTGGTGAATTTTGGTGGGGAGCAACACTTATGTAACTTGGTTATTTTAGAAATGGGTGACTTCGATGTAATTCTGGGTATGACTTGGCTTTCTCCCAATTTTGCGATTTTTGGATTGTAATGCTAAAACTGTGATGCTAGCCAAGCCTGGGACAGATCAGTTAGTGTGGGAGGGTAACTACACTTCCAATCCAGTGCGTATCATATCCTTTCTTCGTGCTAAGAAATGGTCAGTAAAGGGTTTTTAGCTTTCTTGCACATCTCAAGGATGACCTACCCAAGTACCTTCGATCGAGTCAGTTTCAGTGGTCTGTGAGTTTTTGGATGTGTTCCCTGCAGATCTTCCCAGTATGCCACCAGATAGGGATATAGACTTCTGCATTGATTTGGAACCAAGTACTCGCCCATTTCTATACCCACCCCCTACAGAATGGCTCCCGCCGAATTAAGAGAGTTAAAGGCACAACTTCAAGAGTTGTTGAGCAAAGGCTTCATTAGACCAGTGCATCTCCTTGGGGTGCTCCGGTGCTATTTGTGAAGAAGAGATGGGAGTTTCCGAATGTGCATAGATTACCGACAGTTGAACAAAGTAACTGTTAAGAACAAGTAACCCCATTCCTCGCATTGATGACTTGTTCGATCAGTTACAAGGTGCTTGTGTCCTTCTCAAAAATTGACTTGAGGTCCGGTTATCACCAATTGAAAATACGAGCAACGGATGTGCCAAAGACTGCTTTTCGAACTAGGTATGGGCATTATGAATTTGTGGTAATGTCGTTTGGTCCTTACTAATGCCCCTGCTGCTTCATGAGCTTGATGAACGGGATTTTTCAAGCCATACTTGGACCTCTTTGTGATTGTGTTTATTGATGATATACTGATATACTCAAAAGTAAGAAGAAACTGAGGAGCATTTGAGAAGGTGTTAGAGTTGTTGAGAAAGAAAAAGCTTTATGTGAATTCTCCAAGTGTGAGTTTTGCTAGATTCAGTGTCCTTCTTGGGGCACGTGGTTTCTAAGGAGGGGTGATGGTGGATCCATCCAAGATTGAGACAGTGAAGAATTGGGTAAACCTACAAATGTGTCAGAAATAAGGAGTTTTGTGGGTTTAGCTAGCTACTACCGCCGATTCGTCAAGGGATTCTCTTCTATTGCTTCCCAATTGACGAACTTGACTAAGCAGAATGTTCCATTTGTATGGTCAGATGAGTGTGAGGAAAGCTTCCAGAAGCTTAAGACTTTGTTGACCACCGCGCCTATCCTCACCTTGCCGGTAGAGGGTAAAAACTTCATTGTTTATTGTGATGCATCCTATTCTGGGTTGGTGCCAGTGCTAATGCAAGAGAAGAATGTGATTGCTTATGCTTCGAGGCAATTAAAGGTGCATGAACGTAACTATCCGACCCATGATTTGGAGTTGGCCGCGGTAAGTATTTGCACTAAAACAATGGAGACACTACTTGTATGGGGTTAAGTGTGAAGTCTACACGGACCATCGTAGCCTACAGTATGTATTCACTCAGAAAGATTTGAACTTGAGACAGAGGAGATGGATGGAACTACTGAAGGACTACGACATCACTATCTTGTATCATCCGGGAAGGCGAATGTTGTGGCAGATGCTTGAGTAGAAAGGCCGGAAGCATGGGAAGTCTAGCTCATTTGCAAGCTTCTAGACGCCCATTGGCTAGAGAAGTGCAGATTCTGGCTAATGACCTTATGAGGTTGGAATAAATGAGAAGGGAGGATTGTTAGCTTGTGTAGAGGCAAAATCTTCCTTTCTTGATCAGATTAAGGGGAAACAGTTTGATGATGAGAAGCTAAGTCGAATCCGAGACAAAGTGTTGCAAGGAGAGGCTAAAGAGGCAATAATTGATGAGGAAGTGTTTCGAGAATTAAGGGAAGGGTATGCGTACCCGCATCGATGATTTGATCACCACTATTCTTACCGAGGCCATAGTTCTCGATATTCTATACATCCTGGTGCAACCAAGATGTATCGCGACCTAAAGCAACACTTCTGGTGGAGTAGAATGAAGCGCGATATTGTTGACTTTATTGCCAATGTCCCAACTGTCAACAAGTAAAGTATGAACACCAGAGGCCCGGAGGAACACTTCCAGAGAATGCCCATTCCTGAATGGAAGTGGGAGAGAATCGCGATGGACTTCGTGGTTGGTCTTCCCAAGACATTGAGTAAGTATGACTCTATTTGGGTGATTGTTGACAGGTTTACTAAGTCCGCTCATTTCATTCCGGTCAAGGTGACCTACAATGCAGAGAAGTTGGCCAAAATCTACATCTCAGAGATCGTTCGGTTGCATGGAGTTCCACTCTCCATCATATCGGATAGAGGTACGCAGTTTACCTTCTAAGTTTTGGAGGACATTACATGCTGAATTAGGTACTAGTTGGACCTTAGCACTGCATTTCACCCTCAGACCGATGGTCAGTCTGAGCGAACGATTCAAGTGTTGGAGGATATGCTTCGTGCATGTGTGATAGAGTTTGGGGCCATTGGGATAGCTTTTTACCTTTGGCAGAGTTTTCATATAATAATAGCTATCACTCCAGTATTGACATGGCTCCATTTGAAGTATTGTATGGGAGGAGATGTAGATCTCCCATTGGTTGGTTTGATGCCTTTGAAGTTAGACCTTGGGGGATGATCTGTTGAGAGATTCTATGGAGAAGGTAAAAGCTATTCAAGAAAAGCTTTTGGCGCTCAAAGTAGACAAAAGGAGTATGCAGACCGAAAGGTTAGACTTGGAGTTCATGGAAGGTGAACAAGTCCTGTTGAAGGTTTCACCCATGAAAGGGGTGATGCGGTTCGGAAAAAGGGTAAGTTAAGTCCCAGGTATATTGGACCATTTGAAGTGCTTAAGAGAATAGGGGAGGTGGCTTATGAATTAGCCTTGCCCCCAGGGCTGTCCGGAGTGCATCCGTTTTCATGTATCCATGTTGAAGAGATACCACGGAGATGGAAACTACATATCCGTTGGGATTCAGTTTTTGTTGGATGAGAACTTGACTTATGAAGAGGAACCGGTTGCTATATTAGATAGAGAAGTTCGCAAGCTGAGGTCGAGAGAGATTGCATCCATCAAAGTGCAATGGAAGAATCGACCGGTTGAAGAGGCTACTTGGGAGAAGGAGGCAGATATGCAAGAAAAATACCCACATCAGTTTACAGATTCAGGTACTCCTTTTCGCCATTGTTTTCCTTCTTTTGATCGTTCGGGGACGAACGATGGGTAAATTGGTATCTATTGTAACGACCTGTTTAGTCGTTTTGAGCAACAGAGTCCATTTCTGGAAAAACTGGCTGGAACGACGAGTGTCACGACGGACCGTCGTGGTCACGACGGCCCGTCGAGGGGGTGTCGTTCCAGGACACTTAGAATTCTTCAAATTGGATATTTAAATCGACTCTCTGTAAATTGTGACGGACCTGCAGGACGTGCCGTCACATACACGACGAACCGTCGTGAGTCCCGTTGCAAAACACTTCAACTTTTGAGAATTTGGTGCAAGAAACGAGTTTCCTGACCGTCATGACGGAGGTGCAGGACGGACCGTCACAGGGGTGACGGGCCGTCACAGACCACCTGGAATTTGGGAGGTGGCGACGGCCATCGTGACGGACCGTCGCAGGCACGACGGCCCGTCACAGGCTGCGCAATCCCAGGCAGTTTAGGAATTTCTCCACACGTTTTAAGGGTCGTTTTTTTGACTATTCTTTCCTTAATTATAAAGATTGAGGGTTAACATTAATAAGTCTAATTACTTAGGGGTTAAAAGGGGTAACCTTAAGTTAATTAGTGGGGTTTATTGTCCTTTTTCACACTTAATTATATGATTAATTAGGGTAAAAGAAAGAGGGTTTGAACATAAGAAAACAAAAGAGAAAGAACAAGAAAGAGAGAGAGAGCAGTCGATCAAAGGGGAGAAAACAAAGCTTGGGAATTTCTTGCTTGATCACTAGTCTTCGGTGGAGGTAGGTTATGGTTTATATTACGATACTCGTAGTGAACTCTTAATAGTGAATAATACGTGTTGATGATATTGTAAACCTGTCTATATGCTTAATTGTATGCTTGCATGAACATGATTATGTGATGTTGATAAAACAAGCATGATGAAAAATATTGAATCCCAAATCTTGAAAGAAACTTTAATCTATGATATTAATGATGATGCCTTAGTACGAAAGAAGGCTGGACGAATTAAAGTAATGGGATGGATGATGCCTTAGTATAGAGAAGGCTTGATGAACGGATAGAATGAATTTAGTGGATCGGAGTGTCACGTTCCGACACATAGCATTAGTGGATCGGAGTGTCACGTTCCGACACATAGTATTAGTGGGGACGGGTGTCACGAACCGACACGTAGATATAGGGGATCGGAGTGTCACGTACCGACACATATAGGGGATCGGAGTGTCCACGTTCCGACACATATAGGGGATCGGAGTGTCACGTTCCGACACATGTAGGGGATCGGAGTGTCACGTTCCGACACATAGTGGTAGGGGATCGGAGTGTCACGTACCGACACAAGAGGAAGAAAGATATGAATCTCGAAAGATGATAATTACTCAACATAATGAACTTAACTCCCAAATGAGTATGGTAATGAGGCTTGAGCCCTCATGAATGAACTTGATGGTATTTATTGACGAATTGATACTTGTTGTTGCTACATGTTGAGTTTATAGTTGATTTATATATTACTTGATATATATTATCTTCTATTTTGAGTTGGCCGATGATATCTACTCAGTCGTGTGGTTGTACTGACCCCCTACCTTTATGTTCCCTTTGTTATTTGTGTTATGCAGCAAACGTTCCGTCAACTTCAACACAACAGTAATTCGGGCCAGATTTCGTCATACCGGATCTCAGGGTGAGCTAACGCTTCTAGCTTACTGGATCTTTTTATGAGTCTTCATGCCTTGACTTCCGGCATGGACTAGTTCTTATGTATTTTTTAGCTTCTTAGACATTCTTAGATAGTTTAGATTAGTAATTTGATCATAGATGTTCTTGTGATGATGACTTCCAGATTTTGGGAATATTAATAATAGTTGTTGTTTTATTTATGAGTTTAAGTCTTCCTCCGCATTATTTTTCTGTTGATATTATATTGAAATGTTAAGGTTTAGATGGGTTGGTTCGCTCACATAGGAGGTAAATGTGGGTGCCAGTCGCGTCCCCGAATTGGGTCGTGACATCATTTGAGGGTGAAAAGTCCCATATATAGTGGGAAATTATCCCCCATGAAAGGATTCTCTGATTCAATCGAAGCTCCTGCAGGATGTGTCATCGATTTAACGACACACAGTAGCCAAGGATCGTCGATTGTAACCTATGAAAAGCTATCACAAATCTGCAACGATATTCGTTGTTTTAGTAAATTCACCCCAAGTCTATTACGAATAAAAGATGATTATTTCAGGTTACTTAGGGTATTTTAAAAGGTTTTATACACCTATACCTAGGTTAAACTTTATTTCCAAATACTCAAAACTCTTCCTCAAGATAGAACTCTCTCAAACTCCATAGAAGCTAGAACTCAAGAAAGGGCTTGGAGCGAAGGTTATGGAAGGTTCTTCATCAAAATTTCGTCGTTTATTCTAATTGAGGTAAAATAGTTTATACTTGACCTTTATGTCATTCAAGGAGTCATTACAAAGTGATTTCAAAAAGGGTTTCAATTCCAACTTCTACTATTGTTGACTCCAAGCATGGTTCTTAGCCTGAGAACGTTTTAATGATTAATATTTTTTATTTGAAGTGTTACTTGATTATTTTGATTTCAAAACCTCAAGGAATTTATACTTACACATATTTCCAACTTTTAGTTTATGAAATATGTTTAATGAACATGATTGTATAATGTAAAAACTATTGTATTCTTTATGGTATATTGTTATTAGCCACTGCAATAAGGTCTATTTGATGGTGAATTATTTTAGAAATTGAGAATAGATTGTTAAAGCTTGGATGAATGGAAAGATTGTTATATTGTTTAGTTCTTATTTATAAAATATTGTCAAGTTTTAACGTCCACCTTTTGTGGCAATGTTTATTCGATGTATATGGATAAATATATGAATGCGTATATTTTAAATTTGCCTTGAAGGCATAATATGTGAAGTGAAGTGATGATTATAATATAGATACATGATATGTTTTAAAAATTTTAAAGGTGTACCTTGATTATGTTCATGTAGATATGCTTTATGAAGCTTGAAATGTGTATTTTTCAGAAATTATGTGTCAGCGAATTTATCTGTGTATGTGAGGCGTTATAGTGTGATAAGAATGATAGTGTATGGTTTATGGTGATTGAAAGTGTAAGCATGTTTATAAGTTAATGTTTTAAAAATGGTGATTAGGTGAAAGGTGTGCTTACATGCACTCACAAACACACACTTTGAATGAATGAATAAAGTTAATGAATGTGAAGGGGGGATCTTAGGATAGAAACTCTTCGTGTGTAGAGATGAAGTATCTAGACCAACCATATTATTCCTATAGTAAGAAGAAGGGGAGTTTTGGGGTGGATAATTTTCGTTAGTTGATATGAAATTTTAGTAGCAACCTCACCATTCCCAAGAGCTTTCAAAGATAGGTTAAAGGTTGGACACGCTTCGTGAGTTGAGACCTTTATTAATAAATATTTAAGATATCGTGGTGGAGTTATGCTTAGCACCGAGTGGATTTGAAGAAGGGGTAATTACACTTTGTCAGTTTATATGTGTACCCTATGTACCTCTTGATATGAAAATTCCTCGTTAGTAGAGAATGAGCGACTTAGAAACAATCTCCTCGTCCCTTAACTATGAGCACGCATAGGAGTAGCTAATGGAGAATCCAAGTAAAAACTCAAGAATGACCCCACCCTAGGCAAGCAGAGATCCCTCATCCAGTAAGGGTTCATACCAGAAGTCCATGTGTATCTCTCATGGTTTATGTCTGTTAAAGCTAGACCCCACAAAAGTAAACAATGAACAAGGTCTTCTAAAGGGTGTACTTCTTAGTAAAGGTAGTGATATGGGACGCTATCTACTCATTGCGCTAGCAGACATTAGAAGGGAGCCTTTGTGATGTTTAGAATAATATATTAATGGGCCATTATGCAAGGTAGATATGTTCACTGTAAGGTTTCTAGAGTTCACTATAAAGTGTAGTTTATTGATAAAATTAAGAATGTCTTATACTATGTGCTAAATGATAATTATATTTGGTTTTACTTCTATATTGCAGAATGTTTTTACTATATGTTATGAAAACTTTGTTTCAACTAAAATGTACCTCTTCATGTGTTTTATGCATAATGGCATAGTACAAATATTATACTAACCCCATACTTTTTTGTACTCTATAAGTGTAGGTTGGAAATAGGTGGAATTCTAGAAAAAAGGCATGGGAAGTTGAATCTCTCATGACTCGGTATGTCCTTATATATTCAAGGACACTGTTTATGTTTGTTTAGTTTCTTGTATTAAGACATGTATAAGACTGATTATGCATTTTCTTTCAATGTAAAGAATTATGTCCCTAAGATATTTAAGTTGTGTATTGAAATTGGCTTGTGTTTATGAGACTTTACCTTAGTATTAATAAAACATATTTCCTTTTAATTTTTAATGTTGTGAAAATTTACAAATCTTTACTTTTTTTCATTTCTTATATACTGAATGATAGTTATGAATCTTGTACAAGACCCCAAAAGGTCAAGTACGCCTTCAGACGACTCAACAATGCTCCCTTCTTTTAGGGTGTACTAAAGGGTAGTGACAAATTACTCTTTGGTAAACTTTTATCTGAAGTCTTTAAATAAAGTAAAATTGTTTGTTTAAGACTCTTGAAAACATTACGAACTCACTGTTACTTCCTTCTGGTCACATTCGGGAAATACCCCCTAGACGTAACCTGCGTCGCCGTCCTCTTTGTAGACTAATAATAGCCTGTTATCTTAAAACATCCACTCATAAGTCAAAATTTGCAGAAATTTATAACTTTTAATTTTTCTATATAGAGGTTTACATAGTCCTCTACATAAACATAGTCGATTTATGTATCGAGTATACGTAGACCCTTCGTATAGAAAAATTACATAGTTTTATACCTTTATTGCACAAAAATATATACAATTTTACATAGTTTCAAGCAAATGTTCATCTCATAACCATCTAAGAAGAGTATATCAAACAACGTCCTAGCCCATACATCAATGAAATAAGACCACATGTAGATCATAAAATGTTTAGTATCCAAATGAAAAGGAAAGAACATAAGAATCTTAATACTAAAACAACTTCATAATCTTTAGAGTTGAATTTCCCTCCGCAAGTGAGGACCTACCCAAGCATATAATGCAATGTACATTAAAAGGGTGCCAAGCACACCCCCTAGTTCTTGAACTATGTTTCCCCCATAGGAATACTAGCTAGTGGATCCACCTAAAATGTTATGTTCATGTTTTGCTATTACCCTGTGATACACTCAAACATACTTCTAAAATAAGAAGTAAAGCGGTCGTGTCATGTAAAGAACCCAAGTGATGAGGTTAGGATCTTTTCCACGATGAAAATAGTTCAGACTTAACTTCACTCGATTATTACTATATTTTAGTCAATTATTTCCTCAGAAAACACAGGCAATAAAAGGGGAGGGGGTGTTATTTCTAAATGAGTGAAAATAACTAGCTAAAAGGAGACAACTAACAGATTCAAATGTTTGAGTTTAATCAATTAATAAAAGTAACTACGGTCTATGTGTTCCCCACAGGTTCCTCACCGGCTACGTGTGTTGCTATAATAAAAATTACCTTTACCTCATTAAGCATTGTATTCGATAATTGACTAAGTTATTACCTCGTACCAATCAATACTAACCTATTAGATACTATACACTAAATCTATGTTGATATTTATTTTCCTATTATCTACCTAGTTTGTCCAGCAAGTAGCATTAAGGAGAGTTCTAACGTTGTCCATCCGTTAAATAGACTTCTCAGTGAAATAATTATAAATACATTCAAGACACTATTCTAGAATAGTTATTTTAGTTAGATTTTACCATATTATTTTCCTATGGTTCCGACAACCCTTGTTATGGAGTTTAGTTACCCATAGTCATAATCACAATACTCATATATTTGATATAAGAATTCATTCACTTACTTCAATAAGAAAGAATAAAATCCATAAATTTACGTGAATAATCGATAAAATCAACAACAATAAAATCCAGAGAAAAGTGTAATAATCGAAACTCTAATAACCAAAATAATCTCTCAATAAAGAATCTAACATAAAATTGTCTAATAACCTAGAGTCTAACAACCAAGAGTCTAACTATGTTAGAGTCTAACTATCTGAAAGTCTAAACTTTAAAACGAGGTTCTTACAAATAATTATAAAAAACAAAAACCTAATAAAAGAAGGACTCTAATTACTGGAAATCTGTCAAAACGCGCCTAGGTCGACGGACCTCGCAACAGATTGTCGTAGTCACGACGGGCCTTCATGGACTCCATCCTCCATACATTGCAAATTCTTCTGCTGCTATCTTTTTTAACCTCGACGGCAGGTATGACGGATCGTGACAGGCACAACGGTCTGTCGAGGGTCTCCGTTCCATAACATTTAAACTCTTGGACTTTAATTGTGGTGCTTTTATTGCTCAGTGCACTTGTGGACTAGATCATGGGTTATTATTAAGGGTCTTGTGTATGTTGTAATATTATGAACACTTATACATGCTTTTTTGTTATAGCATGTAGTTATAATTATATAATTTATGTATTCAAATACGTTATGATACATGTTGACTTGATTATACTTGATAATGTTGATCTTCTGTTGAATATAATCTTGTGTTAAATAATGAAGGATTATTGACTTAGATGTGTTCTCGATTATCCATAAGGCCTTTCAAAGTATTTTAGCATGATTTTGAAGAAATATCCCCTTTTAACATAATTTCAAATGTTTTACGTGCATGTTTCCATACTTAGTACAAGTTGTGTAATAACCCATATTTCTATGTTTCAATTTTATGTATGTTAAAAGCGTTAAGCTTCAAGAAGGGCAATTTGAACATTCCTTGGATTCTCAGTCTTTATGTTTGGTAGGTCCTCAACTTCCAACAATGATTCCACTATCTAGATATTGGACATTTAGTTCATTCTCTTATACATATATGTGGCTTTTGTTGTAATGAAGTAACGGATATGCCCAAATGTTGTACTCGATCATGATGACTTAAATGTGAGACCTTTATTATTAGATTATTTTTGTATTTTATTCATGTGAAATAAAATTAGAAGCCTATGTATTGCTTCTTATATGAAATAAACTTTATATATTTATATTATGTGTAAGCGAGATGTTTATGCATACGTCAATGTAGAAGTGGATAAATTTTTTTAAAATATCCATAATTTAGCCTATGAAATTTAATGACAAATGATAAGAGGGTATTCTCATTCCTCTTCGAGAATGACTTCACCTGTTACTTTGAGGGGCTTCTCCCTGGATGTGACAAACTTGGTATCAGAGCATGAGGTTGCATTGATTTAGGATCGATATCTCACTGAATCACGTTTATATAGATTTTTATTCATAATTGTTATGATTTCTACACTTATGAATGACACACTATGTGATGTTACAAAATTCTCATCTTCATGTGTTTCTATGCCGCAAGAACGGTCGAGGAAGGGATTCCTAATGTGGAAGCCCATGAAAACAGACATCCTCCACAAGACAATAAAAGACCCTCCACGTCAAAAAGTTGCTATGGGTGAGAAAGTTCGGGTTGGTCCTACAGCTAGGACGGATGTAGATATAAGGACATCCTTTATCAATTTGGCCTAAGCCGTAACTTTTCAAGCTAATGATGTCACATCACAAGTCAAAGATATGAGGACCCAAGTTAATAGGGAAGTGTGACCATATATGTCTCAACATGCTAGTAATATGGCTTTATGTTTGAGAGACTTTACTAGGATTAACCCACCTATGTTTTCCATGTCTAAGGTGAATGAAGGCCCTCAATATTTCCTAGATGATGTTTATGAGATTCAACTTTGTATGGATGTGTTTATCGGTGAAAAGACCGCGTTGGACGCCTATCAGCTCAAAAGATGTGGTTTAAACTTAGAACACCCAGTTGAAAGATAATATGGTGCTAAGAGTTTATCCGGTGACATGGGACACATTCAAGAGAGCTTTCAATGATAGGTGTGTTCCTAGAGAGTTGCGGGAATATAAGGTGTAACAATTCATCAACCTTCATCAACGTGGTATGAGTGTACGTGATTACTCCTTGAATTTTACTAAATTATCTGAGTATTCTCCATCCCTGGTGTCTAGCACAAGAGATGGGATGTATTTTTTTTTGGGAATGTCAAATGAATTGGTGAAAGAATGTCGTTCTACTATGCTTCATTTTAATATGAATATGTTTTTTATAATGGTTCATGCTCAATAAGTGGAATAAAGTAGGCTAAGGAGGAAGAACAAAAAGACCAAGAAGGCCAAGTCTTTGAAAGTTTCTCTTCAAAGGGAAGGTTAAAAATTCAAGATAAGCCTAGATTAAAGAAGAAGTTCACCAATATAGTATTTTCAAGATTTCTTAACGCAATCTAAGATAGGGAGGCTAACCCTATATCCCAAAAGGATAGAAGTGGAAATTCACTTAGTGATAAACCAAATTTCTTTTGTGTGGTAAGAAGCATTAAGGTGAGTGTCTTGTTGGGACGGGATAATTCTTTAGTTGTCGAAAGGAGAGTCACAAGGTTAGAGTTGCTATGAGTGAATTCAATGTTTTTATTATGATTTGAGTTTTAACTCATGTTTTTATGTAGGTTGTTGATGGGGTACTTGTATTGAGTCTATTCTTTCACTTCAAAAGATATTAGTGTCATTCCAGGATGAATATTTCCTAAGGGATGATAATATAATAAAGAAAGTCCAAAACCTAATCTAGAGCCTAGCATGAGTGAGTAAGGGTTGTAACACTGTTTACACATAACATCCCATTAAATTAATTATACTTTGTTGAACTTCTACAATTAGAATGCATCCACATGGTGAGAATCAGCATTGGCATATTTTGACCATACTAGCAAGGCATGTAATTAGAGTCTACCCTACTCCAATGGAGGGTGTTTTACTTCCTAAGGGTAGATCTAGGAAAACATACCATGTTGGAATATGGTTAAGGAATATCAAGGTTTTTTTTGTACTTTAGTTTCAAGTCAAGTAGAGCCACTCCCCAAGCATATTCTCTCGGTGCTAACCATGTTCACATGGAGTATGTTAAATAACTAGTGCAATCATTTAATGGTAAATATAGATAGATCGATTAGATTCTTAACGATGTGTTGATTTCTTTTTCAGCAAACATATCCCTAAGTCCATCAATCACAGAAGAAGGACACCATTACAACTTTTAATTTCAAGGATATGTTAACCTTCTTTCTATTTTGTAGGTTCCAAGTTAATGACCTTCTTAACAATGTTAAAGGTCATGTTTCAATCGTACATTCACATACATCACAAGGTTGCTTAAGCCTACTTAGTCAATTTTTCATATTGACGTTCTTCATGTATCAAGTAGATTGACATAGGTCTACCAAAAAAAGTCATAAAAAGATCATCATTTTATCACATGTACAGAAACATTCAAGTACTAGAGAGGGACAACTAAATCTACTACAAGTCACCCTATCCATTTCTAAAGAAACATGAACTTTGTTCATCATAAGACTGATATAGTCAATAAAGAAGAATAACATTTCAACATCATGTATACCCATAAAAAGGCTTCCCCATTATCTACTATTGCAACATATAATCAACTAGAAGAACTCATAGTTTATATTCGCTTATACACATTTGGAACTTAATCCTTCACAAGATCATATTTAAAAGCTACAACATAATAAAATCAGAATGTATAATTTAATGCCGACAAGGCCACATTCTTCACAATGTTGACACTTATGCACAACTCAATAGAAACAATTTAATACTTAGACTACATAACATAAAAGAGAAAAGGTTTTCCTCCAACCATTCCATTAACAACAACACCAATCCATAACCTTCTCAATAAATTAAGTTCACCAAAGATCTTACCGATAGACATACACACCATTTTAAACAAATGATCAAACCACATAATGAAAAAAACCTGATACAATATGATAATAA
The DNA here is from genome assembly GCA_027704805.1 of Solanum corneliomulleri. Classification (NCBI taxonomy): domain Eukaryota; kingdom Viridiplantae; phylum Streptophyta; class Magnoliopsida; order Solanales; family Solanaceae; genus Solanum; species Solanum corneliomulleri. The sequence goes on from JAKWIY010003052.1 coordinate 22,431,783, forward strand.
TTAAATTAATTCATCTTATATACAATTCTATCATGATCTTTACAGAATTCCATAACCCAAAGTAATCTATACATGAATTAAATAAACTAGAGTTATGGTCAAATAACCCACATTGTAGACAAAATTAGGGTTTTATGAATTGCACGGGTTCATAGAAATTTTGATCTAAAATCATTAAATTAACATCATTATAACATAAATCATTGATTCAAATTATTTTATAAAATAAACAATGGCTAGAAGATTTCATGTTTTGAGAAGTTCTAGAAAAAGATTTGATGTTTCAATCCTTGAAGAAAGAGATTCAAAGATGAAACACCATACCTTGATAAGATTATCAACAATAATGATGAATATTCATTGGAGAAATCAAGCTCTTAGAGTTTTCCTTGTTTCAAGGTTCAATGGAGTTCTACAAAATGCTATTTGAGGTCTTTGCTTTTCTTTTTGAATAATGAACTAAACTATAGATTATACAATTTTAAAATGACATAATATACAAAAAAAACATGTTAAGTAACCGCGTAATATTTAGAAGCTAGGTGAATTTCTCTAAAAACCCTTACCTTGGCGAAGAATCTGCTGAAATTACCGAGACAAAGGATGCCATAGATGATAGACCGTCGATTGAGTGATGGCTCCGTCATATATGAGGATTATCCCCCATAACTAATTGTTGATCAATTGTCCTATTTGACGCAATGTTCCTTGGGCGATGGGCCGTCACTTGAGCAGTGATAGTTAGGAACTCCCTTGGAAGTTTCAAGTCCATAGTTGGGTCCTCTCAAGGAACCTTAGGGGAGTTCTTGGGGAGTCGTGCACTTACATTTCAAACTTGAATACGCTCGTCTAGATTTTATGAGCCCTTCATATTAATTAAGAATCAAACAAACATGAAAATATGCAAAGGCACAGTAGAACACAGAAACACGTCTCCAGGCTAACTTCCGATCGTCATGGACGTTTTTGGACTTTTGACCTCTAAGCCCTTTCTAACATTATAAATAACTATTTTAATACCTTAGCAACTTATGACACAAATGCAATGCTCTAGTTTCTCCTAGTTCAATATTTAGGGTGTTACATTGTCCCCCACTTTGAAAACATTCGTCCTCGAATGACACTAAAAATTTATTAACACCATGAACATAGAGACTCAAGATTAGAAGCTCATATCACCATAACACACCATATACAATACACATAGATAGGAAGAACATCAACTCTATATAATCAAGAGACTCAAAATAGAACAATAAGTAGCTACAACCTCTATAACTCATCATTCAATAAGCCTCACATCTTTCATATTATATAAGAGGAACTTCTTCTCCACACATCCTCATGCTCATATACAACATTTTCATGAATAAAAGGCCAATTTCTCATGAAACACAAATAAGCAGAATTTGTAAACACTTCACAGTAAGGCATGTTCACGAGATTACTAAACCCACTTGTAAGCAATTTATTACTTAAGGACGGACAACATGACAAAAAAAATCATATAAAATCGTTTTATAACATAAACATAACCTCATGAAATGCACAATTCAAGGAGATCAATGAAATTATTTTTCAGTCAGACTCCTAATTAACATGTAACATGGTACTATATACTTTTAACTCTCAAACATGAATAAAAAACATGTAAAGAGACAAGAAATTATAACCAAAATATTCATAATACAACCCCAATTATAAGGAACTAATCATGTCACATGACTGAAAAGTATAATTTATTGGCATCCTTTTATGTATTTGCCTTAGCTTGGAGAACATAGAAACAATTCTCTTTGGTGAATTAACATCTGGAGAATTAGGAGGAAATTTATTGCCCTCTCATCCCTTAGCTGCAACAGTAGGACAATCCGTCACCTCATGATAATTTTAACCACATCTGTCAAAACAAGGGAGAACCCCCTTGACGTAACATGTGTCTTTATCCTAGAAGAGGACTTGGACTAGCCCTTAGGATTTGCCATAACCTATAATTGTTCAAAAAATATGGAAAATTACAAACGTTTACATAGTAAGGTATACATGGACCGTACTCATATCATATATATAGTTTACATAGCCTCCTATCTTCTTGAATCTTACATAGGCTTCTCGTTTAGGCAACATAAAAAAACATAGAAAATAGTCTAATAACATTGTCTAACATTAATCCATCTAACGATTATTACAATATTTGGGCATAGCCATACTTCAATACAATGAGCCATATATATGTTACAAAAATAGTCTCCAGCATAAAAGAATAAATTAGTGTCTTCAAACATAAAAGAATAGCAAGATAGTAAAATGGTAACATTCCCAAAAATTGAGGACCTACCAATTACATGGGGAATATAACCATGTCTTCTTGCAAAGAGACCTCTTATACCTCAATAGACAAAACCTACATAATTTTGGAAAAGGGAAATAATATGGGTTTATACAATCACATGTACTAAGTACTAAAACATATGCATGTAAATCCATACAAATCCTTCTTAAACGGAAATTTTGTTCGAAAACACACTAAGTGATATTTTAAGGCCTTTATGCACAAATAAGGTCCCATGCAATTCAATGAATCATAATACCACTTGAGACAAGTCATATTCAACATAAGGTCAACATTGGCATAAGGTCATATTAACATGAATATTACCATATTAAGATCGTATAAAGATGAATAACTTTAACATAATTTCATAACAATTCAAGTACAAGCGTTCAAAACATCAGACTCTTACTCACAACTCCTACCCATGCCTACAATTCAAAATGCTTATGTGATGCTCCATAACCCCACATAATAAACTAAACCAATTAAAGGAACATAAGCAATGTCTACATTTCATATATCATCATATCATGCATATAGATTATCATGTACATTAACTTAGAACATTAGCATGTTCATAAGTGAAACAAACATCATATAGGATCATCAACATGTAAACTCATCATATAAATTTAATTCTTATCATAAGATCATAATAACAGCCTTCTAGGACTTCCCTCCATGTCAACTTGTTCCAAGTATAATTAGAGTCTCGTACCCCTGTATATACTGTAGAACTACATAAGTCACCTTAGTTAGTGTTCACTTTCTTACTATTATTTTACTTTATTGAACAATCACCTTAACCATCAATAGACCATGCAATATAAACAAGAAATCTAGTGTCATGAAACCCTATACACAAAGAAGGTGCACTACTTACCAAGGTAGAACAACATCATGAACATAGAATTTTTGGTTGATGCAATAGTTGATATTCTTATGGAGGAAACATACTTAAGGAACTGGAGGATATACTTTAACACCTCATTATGTACAATTGCATTATAGCCTCCATCTCATGAGAATAATTGGGAAACTACCTTCCCACATTGGGAAGGTACACCTCTCATAAATAGTTTGTTCGGTGCTAAGCTAATGTATGTTTTTGAAATGTCTTTAAGTAATTCTTATTCATCATAGCTTGATATAGTCCATATTACAAAAAACCCCTAGTATATCATATCATTATCTCATTAGGTATTTCATGAGAATTTCTTTTTATAACAACCCTTTATTTGGTGATATCAACACATGATAATCATATCGTGGTAAGGTATAAAAGTGATTCATATTCTACCTGGTATCATCATACCCTTAACATAATCTAATAATTTACATAAAAGTGAGTCATGATATTTCATCATAATCATAATCTGATGATGTTTTATTATAATCACATAAAATACATCATACTATTATCAAGTATAAGCCATCATCTTTGAACCCAAATCACAAATCTTACTAAATAGCCTCTATAAGCCTCCTTCATGATCATACCATAAAACCAAACATTTTAATCCATAAATTCACTTAATAAAATCATACAATAGTAATCCATACAATAACTATGTCAATTGTATAAACACTAATCAATTCAACCTTAATTCATGACCTAGGGATAGGGAAATAGGTTAAATAATGAATTATTTCCTAGAACTACGTCAAAAACAAAAACTACAACCATTAACGTATACACTATCATAAATATCAATTTTCATCGAATGAAACTAACATAAAATCTATCTCAAATATCATCCTCAAATTTGGATTAAAACCAAACTTTTTGACACAACCGGAAATTAATTTAGAAGAGCCTCTTGGGGAAAGAGGTTCCAAGAGTAAATAGATTCGATATCTTAAGATTCCTTAGTTTTATGGATAAATGATGAAGTCGTGAAGACCTAGTGATATTTACAACTTTGTGTTCAATGGGGTCTTTGAATAGAGAGAAAAATTAGATAGAAGTTTGAGAGAATTGGGTTTTGGAATTATGGTAGAGTTAAGTTAGTTTATGACTTAGGGTTGCTTATATAGTTCATAAATAACTTTATTTAACCACCCCTTAACCCATAATTAAAAGAATAACTAATTTAGCCAACATTAATAAAATTTTATAGTTATGTTGACCCTCAAAACCACAAGATAAAGTCCACGCCCTCTATTCCGAACAACTACACATCCTGCAAGGGCGTCTTCTGCGTCTAAGAGGGTGATTTAAGACAATTTTGGAAAGTAATCTAAGTGTAAACCAACAATTCCATCAACACAGTGTCGATCAAATGACGGCTCATCATTTGGCTCATGTTTGCGTACTATCCAAATTACACTTTGTGGGTCAAATCTAAAGGTTCTCTTCATGGATCCTTAGGTTTGTCCTTGGGGAGTCATACCCCGACATATCGACTCTAAACATACTATAATATATGTTTAACACCTTTCAATCAAATTTAATTAATTTCTGACTCTTAAAGTCCCATGAACACATGCCAAGTAAGACTAGCAGACATTTCACAAATACTCCAGTCCTAATGGTCGTTTCATAATGTTTTGACTCTAAAATATCCTACTTGGTTTCAATACATTATATTAGGCTTAAATACAGTCTTTCAAGTCTTACGGTTCTAGGCCAGGTCATGAAATTTCGTATTGTAATATTAACCCCTTATTGGGAACATTCATCCATTATTGACACCTAAATGTTTTTATAGGGGGTGGATCACTCTAGACTAGCAACTCAGCCATATGGGTAATTCATAACATCTATAAACACATACCCATGATATAAAACAAAGAAACTCAAGTCACAATTTACCTCATATGAGAGCTCAACATCACAACATGAGCATCTACCTTCAAGTATATCAACAAGAGCACAACATAAAAATTAAAACTCACATACACAAAAATTCTTTCAAAACACATTAACATGATCACTATCATTTCATAAAGGCAACTTTACGGAAAACACAAATAATAGCAAGTTAAGAATAGATTATTTTTACATGAAAAGTCAATTTAACATGAACATTTACTATAATCATGCATATTTTAGCAAACCAACCCAAATTAAAATTTATCAATTATTTTAAATTGATTATTTGTCACATCGAGGTTTACCTCCTAGACGTAACTGACATCTTCGTCCTCTTTGACGACTACGAATAGCCTCTTATTTTACATGATTACATTCATAGGTCTAAATTAGCGGTAAAATTTAAAGATTTTCATTATTTCTACTTGGATGTTTACATAGACCGCTACATACACACACACACACAGATATATATATATATATATTTATATATTTATATATATATAATATATATATATATATATATATATATGTGTGTGTGTGTGTGTGTGTGTATACATATATGTATGTATATCGAGTATAAATAGACCCTTCGTATAGGAAGATTACTTATTATTCTACTTTATTGAACATAAGTATATAAAATATAACATGGGCATAATAGTCATCCCATCTCATAACAATCTTATCAGAGTGTAATAACATTGACATAACCCATACATCAAAGTAAGAATGCGTCACACGGGCTATAGAATGTTTCATACCAAATAGAAAATATAGAATATAATAGTCTTAAACTAAAAAAAACTTCATACTATAGATAGTGGCATCGCAAAGTGAGGACCTACCCTACAAGTATGAGTAAAAGATCCAACCCTTCTTCAAATTGTATTTAAAGAACTTCAACAAGTGTAACCTAACATGTTGTGGCAAAGGAAGAAATGGGGTTAGAACACTATTTGTACTAAGTATGAGACCATATGCAGACATACTATAAAACATGCTAAGATAATGTGCATTTCATAAAGTATGCACTTTTCATTTAAAACCTTAATGCACATTAAAAAAGACTATAACAACAAATATTTCATATTCATTAAGTCATAGGCATGTATATTACAAGACAAAAACACAAAGTCTAATTAAGTCAACATTAATAGCATATAGTTGAATACCTATTCAAGTAACTCTATACTCAGTCATATTATTAACAAAGAGTTATAAGAGTTCATTTCAACATAACCATAAAAAGAAATTTACCCATAAACCCTTATCAAGTCAAGAAGTACAATGACAAAGGAAAGCACCAGAACCTTACTCAATAATGTAACCCAAGAAAATCATGCCTAAAATCCTACTTCACATATCATGACATTTAAAAGTACATAGCATCATACTTTAACAATATCGACTAACATATATACCTAAGTGAATCTAACAAAGATATAGTATAAACAATGTGCAAGTTCACCATATACAAGTCATATAGTATTATCAACATTTTTATACATAAGAAGATCCTCCTAAGAATCCTTTTAAGGCTAACTAGTGCAATGCTTAGGTAGAGTCCCATACCCGTACATAGACAAAGCTAGAACCCTTAGGTTACCATAGTTAGAGTTCAGTTCTTTAGTTCATTTGAAATTTTAGGAACATCTCACCCTAACCAACATATACCACATGAGTTAATGTTGAAACCAGTGTCATGGAACCTTACATTTAAATAAGGAAAACTACTTGCCAAGGTAGTACCAAAATATAACATAGCAACTACGTGGATCGACAATATAGTTTTCCTATGGAGTATATTCATATAGGTGAGGTTAGAACATTAACATCTTCATATCATGAAAAGGCACATTGGTAAAAATCATTCACCATCTTTATGACATTTCAATCTTAAGCCAACACATCAAAATCATAGTCAAGACATATCAATACAACATCATACCACCCTATGAGTACTAATACAAAGCATACTTAAATTCAAAATCATGAGTTGATCACAATTTACCATAACTTGAAGTAAAAGATAGGGATCATAAGAATTACCGACTCTCCTTCATATTTCATCATCAAGGTCTTACCATAAACCCTTAATTTAAACGAATTTAGGTATAATTCATCATAAGTCAATAAAAAACATAAAAATAAGGCTAGAAGAATCAGTACATCAGAATTTAATACTAAATTATTGCTTAAGACATGATACTTTGGTCAATTCACAATATATTTTATAACCTAGATCATCTTCTCAAACAAAGAATGAAAGAATACAAATCACCCTGATTAATCCATGATAAGTGTAACAACATCATATATAAGTAATTAATCCACTAAACAATTCAATTGAACCAATAGGACCTAATTGATATCAAGAATACAACCTAGAGTTAGGGGTTAACGATCATTTTCTACAAACTAGATCATACCATAAAGATGTATCATAATTAGGTTAGAATAAATGTTAATATATTCACATTATTGAAAAAGATAATATACACAAATCAATTCAAAATATTAATTCCAATATTGGGACAGACCCACATCAAAACTCAAGTTTTTTAATTATTGTTAATGAACCCTTTGAGGAAAGATGCCTCAAAGGTGAATAAGATACCATACATTCATTTTTGATGAAAAATTGATGGATAAATCTCCCATTTATATCTTCTCAAAAACCTCCCCCATCTTGGTCTTCAATGATATATTCCAATAGAGAGAGAAAGAAGAGAGAATTAACAAAGTTTTGTTTTGTATGTGGTAATTAGTCTAATGAGGATGGTGTCATTATATGGAGTGTTAATTAATTTAATTAGACTTCGATTAATCCCTTAGTAACAATCAAATCCCTTAACTAATTAGTTGAGACTTAGTTAAAATGTTCAGAAAATAAGGTTACTCACCGACGAGACCCTGCGATGCCACGTGCCTCAATGGTCAGACCAACCCTTCTTCCGTTCTGCACATCCTTCGATGAGTTCAGAGAGTTTGTAAAAGAGACCCTTCAGTGAATTATATAAATGTTGGTCGATGTATGGCATTCAAGCCCCATAGATCCACATATACCTCATTTAAACCTTCTCGTGGGTGCACATGGTCCTTGCAGTGTTTTACTCCACTTGCAAGTGTCCTCCTCAAGAGCCCTTGGTTGTTCCTTGGGGAGTCATACCTTGATGTTTTGACTACGAATCAACTTAAACCAATGTTAAACACCCTTCCCCCAATTTTCATCTATTTCCCACTTCTAAAATCTAGTATAATAGGCTAAGGAACACTAGTGCATCCTTGAACTAGTTCCCAAAAATCATCGATGTTCTTGGAAGTTTTGGTTTGTATACTTCCTAAAATACTTAGATTCACTCAAATATACCTTAAAATAGTATGTATAACTTACGACACTTATGTTAGGATCTAGAGCACATCTTGGTTTTTTAAAGTGTAACATTATTACTAACAACAACTTCGACTAGATATTTGAGGAAAAATATGAGGATAATAGAAATTCACGTCACCCTCGGTGTCCCATGTTGATCCATCAACTAGGTGATTTGTCAATAGGACTTTTACGGAGGCCACCTCTTTTTTGCTCAGATTCTTGACTTGAGGATTTAGAATTTCAACTGGAACCTCTTCTTAGTTTAGATTCCCTCGACACTTATCCCATCAATAGGGAGAATTGATACGCGGTCTACAATAAACTTATTTAGCATGGAGACATGTAATACCGGATAACCGACACTAGCTCCAATTGTTGGCATATTATTTTTGCTGACGATAGGTTGTTTTAACCCTATCCATTATCACTCGAACATCTTCTAAAGCTTCATACATTAATTTGGAACAAACGAGTGAAGACTCACCAACCTAGAAATACCCATCTGAAAACCTACTTCACCTATAATAGATTTCTTCAATAGGTTCCATATAAATAGTCAAGCTATTAGTATAGGAGAAATAAATAAAAGGTAGGTGATCATCTCAATTACCCTTGAAATGTATTACACAAGTTTGCAAGGCATATGTTAGAATGTATGCTTCGCTTTGCCATCAATTTGAGTATGAATAGTGATGTTAGGCTTCACCTGAGTACCTAATCCTTTTTGGAAAGACCTCCATAAATGAGAAGTGAATTTAGAACCTCAATCCTAAATGATTGACAAATGGATCACATGTAAGCTTACTATCTCATTAATGTATATTCTTCAATAATCATCTTCCAAGTACATAAACATGAGAAGTATTAAGTCTGTGAATTTTGTCAATCTATCAAGAATAACAAAAATTGAGTCATATTTCATCTGGGATCGATGCAACTCAACAGCAAACTCCAGATTAATTTCTTCCAACATCCTAGTTGGAACATCCATTACTTCGGTTAGAGCACCTGCTTTTTGATTTTTGTCTTTTACTTGTTCAGAATTTGAACACCTAGAAAGAAACTCCGCTATGTCCATTTTTAAACCATCCCCCCATTGTACCTCTCAAGATCATGATACATTTTAATAGAACCTAGATGAATAAAATATTAGCAATTCATGAGCTTCTTCAAATGTTTGTCCCCTCAAATTATCAAAATTCGATACACACAATCTACCATGATTTCTTAGCACGCCATACCTTCTTTGGAGAATGCTTCATTAAACTTGCTAAGTAACGATTTCTTCAAATCCATTAGTAGAGGATCACGTGTTTCTTAAATATCACTTAAACCACCAATGATGATTCAGAGTTATGATAGACCATAGATAATCATTTTGGAGAATCTTCAAACTGAACAGCCAAATAAGACAATCTATGAAACTCCTTCACCGATACCTTCTTATTATCATAAACATGGGTTATGCTACCCATACACATACGATTGTGAGGTATATAAAGACTAACATAGGTTCCTTAAGCCTCACATATGCCTAAAAAGGTTTGAAATATGTCAAATATGTGTTTTAGATAATGCATACTTGATTCAAAATAATTTGTTGGTGAAACGTCCAAAAACGTCCGACGACGTTCAAAATTTTTCCTTGAGATGTGTTAGTGTGTACTAGTGTCCCATGACATGTTTTACAAGTTGTTTGATTCCCAAATTTATAGGGAAGGTCCTTAACTTATATATGATCGTATTTAGGTTTGATACATTAAGGCACAAGTCACAAAGAACAAGAAAACTTGTCCATGAGGTGGACATAAAAGCTTTCAATATACTACCTTGGCAGTGTCAATCGAAGCCCAATGAACGACAGACCGTCAGTCCAGCTACACAAGAACAAGAGACCGTAAGTCTATCCATGCCCCATTGATTGAATGCGTTGCTCCAAATATAGTTTTTTGAGCTTAAGCCCCCAAAATAGAGCCTAAGTCACCATCAATGGAGCTGCAGTACGGCGTTGTCAACCACACAACAGTCTATTGACTATATTCCGTTGATGCTGCTTGCGATCTACAACATGCTCGGTGCCATTCTAATGGGTGAATAAGAAATTCACTCCATGTTCTTAAATTAGAATGGATGGTTTTTTATGTTTTTTTAGGTATTTTAATTTAGTATGTAAACTGTTAACCCCTATGAGAGCTCATTCTTCAAATTTCACCTTCCCATTCCAAACAAATCTTCTCTAGAAACATCCATTGGAGTTGAAGCTCAAGAACAACTTGTTTGATGAAGTGTGATGGTTTCTTCATCGAGGTTTTGTTTTTTTATCCTATAATGTGGTAATGTGATGCTTCATATTTAGATATTCATTCATAAAAAGAGCTCCTTAAATGGTTTTCAAAGAGAATTTGAGAATAAAATTTCGTATCATTTAATCTAGACATGGGTTCTTTCAATAATTTTTTTCAAAATCATTCCTATGATAAGTTAAGGATTAGGTATTGTTTATAGTTTTTTTTTCAATCCAATTTCATGATGAACCCATGTCCCTTCCTATTTCTTGATTTAGCTTATATTGTAGGTATTGTGATCTTGATGATATATTTATTGTAGTGTGATTTGATTATGATTTATTCATTATATCAATATTCTATGTTAATTGATGATTCACTTTGTATAATTGATCAACGAGGATCAAGTTTTATGGATATTGTATGTTTGACCTACATTTCTCCACCTTCTATAGAATTTATGATGTAGTGTCCATAATATGATCTTTATCCTATGATGATTGAATTGTTATTTCTTTTATGTAAGTGTACTTTTAGATACTTCTGTGTACATGTATTATTTTATGAATTATGAGTATCGATAAATCATGATAAAAAATTTGAGAATCGGTGAGTTTGCTCTACTTGTTGTACTTTTCTATCAAATTGATAGTGGAATTTTACTTTTATTGTATTGTGTGGTATGATCCACTTATGGAGGATGTGTTTACTTTATTGTGAACCTTTATATGTATTTATCATGTCCTTAAAGTAATGTATGTGAAATGTGAAGAGTGGTTATAATGATCACATCTATGAAGTAGCATGCCTAGTCTCTTAATATTGTATTATATTCTAGGTATTTATCTTGTCTATTACGTATGAATAATCTTCAATGGGTTAGGTCTGGTCTATGTTCTTCTAATTATGATGTTCTAATGGTGAATGAACCGTACCTATGTACCACTATATAAATGTGTGATTCTAGCCAATGTTAGGATTATAGAATTCAAATGTTGAAGTTGTGCTGTCTCCTACGCTATGATGTGGTGTGTGCTCTATGCATGAATGTCGATTGTGGTAATAAGAGGGTAGTTGCCTCAATAATGTATTGATATCCATTATGTGATCATGTTTTACAATGTACACATACTCACACATTATGCATGCTAATGAGTAGAATAGATTCATGGTATCCAATAAAAGGATTATACTCATATACAATAATTGCTACTACATACATGTAAAGTTTATGTTAATGAAAGTATAAATGTTTCTTAACTAGGATAACTTGATAGGTGATCTATTATAGGTAAAGGTATGGGCATTTTTCTATGCATTGCACATATCTAACTTGATAATATAGTTCCTAGGGTGCTTGTTCTATGTACATGAATATGAATGCATGAATTAATCTTCGAACATGAAAATATATGCTATTGTGTAAAGTATATGATATGATGAAGTATGAATAGAATAAGTGTCTAAATATAGTAAGTAAAATGTTTCTTTATATATTAATATGTACACACACATGAACGGATGCATGATGAAGTATGTATGATGATCGAGTAAAGAGAGGGTTTTTTATAGGTTTGCTCTGTTGTACTCTAAACTAGACTATGCTTTAACATTATATGTCCATATTCAAGGTTTTCTCATATTTATTAGGTTAATGAAAGGATATTCTAATCTATAACATATGATCTAAGCATATGAGGGGTTAATATTCCCATAGAAATTTTTATGTATTAAAAATTATACAAAGTATTCAATAAAGGGAACTTATATTAGCATCGATTGAATTTGATCAAATGAGAGGTATCCCTTCTTAATGAGGAAAGCTTGTTCACCAAAATATATCATAAGATTGAAAATATAAGTCCTAATGTAAGAAAAAGGGTTTCAATATACATCTCCTAATTCAATAAATCTATTTCTCCCAGAAAAACTAGCAATTGGATCCACCAAAGTGCTACTATGATTTTATTATTCTACCTTGGAAAATAGAGCACCTTCTTTTTATAATACTGCAAAAGTCTAAAAGAATTTCTAGAGCTTATCATAGGTGTAAAAACGTTTAGACACTTTTTTAAGGTCATATGTAATGAATATAGGTAATTTACGAAGTTTAGGAGTCTGTCAAGAAACTTTTATGACGTCCGAGAACTAGTTCAATGATGTGCTATTGTGGCTTTTACTACAAGACTAAAATTTAGGAGCCAGAAAATGATGTATTTTGGTGGAAGGGAGTATAACACATATTAGAGTTAGATCACAGTAAAATATTACGATCATGACTTCCCTAGAACAAACAAATATCCCTTGAGGAGGACCCATGCATTTTGGCAAAAATCTTCAAAAAGGTAGTGTGCACAAACTGGTGACAATCGACCCATCTTGTATCAGTCGACGGGAAATTTATGCCGACCATTGATGAACACTTTATCCAAATCCATTAGAGGCATTTTTTGCATAGTTTCTGACAAAACGACAGACCAACAGGACGATTGGTCCCTTTGCGATTGTTTGGAAAGCAAATTGTTTGTCGTGGTCTCATCACTGAGGGTCTGTCTTGGATGCTTGATTTTTAGTGACTTGAGTTAATTAATTTTAGGGTTATTTAATTATTTATGGCTTAATAGAGGTCTAAATTTTTTACTTAATGACCAATATAAAGACCATATACAAATTAAACTAACCTACACCCTCATAATTCTCAAACCTAATGTTTCTTCCTAGTATATTCTTTCTCCATCAATCTTCACCAAACATTAAGGAATGGGATTCATTTAACCTTTGGTACTTCTTTCCCGAAAGGTTTCCTGCAAATTAATTTCAAAAGTAGTAAATTCAAGGCGGTCTTTTTCAATCTTGATATTGATCTTTCAAATTTATATTCTTAGGGTTTCTTTGGATTGTATTAATGAAATGATTATTTATTATTTCTACATTACAATACTTATAGATGGATTTGTCTAATTTATAGAAGATTAACTTTTCCCCTTAACCCTAGGTTATGATATTCATATGAATTATGTAGTGTTGGGTTCAATTGACTTGGATTTTGGTTGAATTACTATTGTATGATATTATTGTATCTATTAACGAATAGGTCAAGATGAATGGTAGTACTATAATTTATGTTCTAGAAAAATTGATCTAGTTTATGAAGTAGATTAAGGATTCTATATAGGTCTTTCCTCTTAAGCTTTTAAGTAGTAATGGATTGTGATGTAGTGAATCAATTGTCTTTGTTTTCATTTCGGTTCTTGTTGTGTGATTATATTACACCCTTATTGGGTTGATTTAAGGGTTTATTGTAAGACCATGATGATGGATTATGAAGGAGACTTGGTAAGTCTTGTTATCCCTACTTTTTACTTCAATGGTAGTTACTTGTAATAAAGAGATGGTATTGCTTTAAAGCATACATTGTATTAAGATTGGTAAGGTTGATATGATGTTGAGTTGAAATTTCTTTAATATGGTTTTGTGAGGCGTTGTCTAATATGTAAATGGTATAAGTATGGTAATAACCTACCAATATGTCTTATTATGAAGTGATAAAGTAAATGTGCTAAGATCATTTATATGAATTGTAATGAAAGGACAATAGTCACACAGTTAATGTTGAGCTATGATGATGATGATTATATAAGGGATAGACTATATTACTTAAAAAAAACTATTATTAATAATAATGACTATACAGACGTTTCAAAAAGGGACTAAGCTTAGAACCGAGTGATGTTGACTATGGGAAGAGTTGATTTTCCATAAACAAAGATTCACCTCATAGTTCCACGTGAGGTATTGACTCCCCTATGAGGGACACTCATCCAATAGATTCCCACGAGATGAGTCTCCTATAATGAAGTGGCATGTAAAGAGTTTATATGAATATCTTAGTTCTTGAACTATGTTCTCCCATAGGAAGACTAGCTAGTGGATCCACCTAGAATGCTATGCCACAGTTGGTTGTGCTTTGGCTTGTAGACCACCTTCCGTCTGTGTAATGTTTTAGAAAGATGGATTTGACACATAGCTCTTGTGGTCTATATCGATTAAGGTAAGTGTTCCCTACACTTAAATGATGTACTAAAGTACAAACCTACTAAGGTTACTTAAGATGTTTGACATAGCATAGATAGGGGTATCTGGCTCTACCTTTGCCTTGTACTAGTTTTCCTTGAAGGAAGCCTTAGAAGGTTTATCTTATAAATGTATATGCTTTTTATAATGGAACATGATATATATATATATGATGACCTTTCACATTATTGATACTACATCATTATTGGTTTCACATGTGAATATGTGTTTGGTCTCTATTTCGAAAGTATGATGACATGTACTCTTAAATGTTATGCTATGTAAAGTTTTATATTTCCCATGGTTCTTGGTGGGTTTACTTAATTGAGTGTTGTAATGGGCTTTTTTGGGTAAATGCAGTAGTTAACTTTATGAGGGTTCATGGGTAATTGTTTTGCTTTGGTCATATTGTAATAATCTCTTATCCATGCTTGTAGCTATTACAATTTGATGATAGAGTTGCCTCTAATATGTGTTCAATTATACAATATGCATATTCACCTGACTAGACTTAACATTGTTGGTCTTGTAATGTACATGATTTTAACATAATGAATATGTTTTATTGATTGGCATGGTCTTCCTGAATATGCATAAAGCGTTTCCATATAAATTTTTGAACATAATGAATTGTCCTTTTTTAGAATGATTTCATGATATATATGCATATAGTTCAATATTTAGTACAAGTGGTGTACTAACCCCATTTTCTCTCTCTTTCCCCAATAATTTCTTTTTCTGTCGTTGAAGGGATTTTGAGACATCATTGAAGGAAGAGTTGGAATAATAATCATCTTTGTTGGGTAGGTCCTTACATTGAGAAGGCAATTCCACTATAAAGATAATTGAGATGATCTTATTTAATATTTCTATGTTCTTTCCTTTTCATTTTAGTACTGAATGTTTTATAGTCTATATATGGATCTTATTACATTTATGTTTAGTCTTGTCCATAATTAGTTCACTCTTGTTTAATTGTTATAAGATGAGAAATTCATTTCAGACTATATTATATCTTATATATCTATATGCAATAGAAGTAGAAGACTATGTAATCTTTCTATACAAAGGGTCTGTGTATACTAGATATAAATATTATGTATATGCAGAGGTCTATGTATACCTCAATGTAGAAGTAATAAAAAGTTTCAAAATTTTTGAATTTGTAAGCTATGAATGTAAAAATTTAAGCTAAGAGGCAAGTCTTAGTTCTTAAAGAGGATGAAATTAAATCTCTTTGAGTCGATGTATATCACAATCATGTCTCTGTAAATTTGCATTCATAATTTTGAAGCACGCCAAACTAACGATAGGAAACTATAAGATGCCTAGGAAACTCTCACTTTCTTGGAAATCCAATATCTTGCCTCTAGAGTCTAGATTCTATGTGCCTTAAGCATGTAATCCTGTTATGGTGACTTTAGGCTATGAATAATAGAAAAAAACGCGAGAGAAAGACTTGATAAAGAGGTTTGAGTGTACTTTGATAATCCTTGAAATTCACTAAATTTTAATAATATACTCTTTCATTGGTTTCCGATCCTAGAGATGAAATGAACCGCTTTGTCATGGGATTGTTAGACAGCATGCAAGAGGAATGTCATTCGGCTATTCTATATGAAAATATGAATATTTCTCATCTCTGTATCATACCCTTGTAACGACCTGTTTAGTCGTTTTGAGCACCAAATTTTATTTATGGAAAAACTGGCTGATGCGACGGACCCCACGACGGACCGTCATGGGCATGACAGACCGTCGAGGGTGTCTCGTTTCAAAACACTTAGAAATTAGAAATTTTGGTGCTGAAATCGACTCTCTGAACTTCGTGACAGAATGGCAGGACGGACCGTCACAGGCGTGATGGACCGTCACAGACTCTTTGGTGGAAATTGAGTCTCTGAACTTTGCGACGACCTGCAGGACGGACCGTCGCAGGCACGACGGGCCGTCACAGGTTGTGTAATCCCTGTCTTGGTCGGATTTCTATTAAGTAATTTAAGGGGCGTTTTGGACTATTCCTGCTATAATTATAAATTTCGTGGGTTAATATTAATAAGTCTAATTACTTAGGGGTTAAAAGAGGTAACCTTGGGTAAATTAGTGGGTTATTATTGCCATCTTTCATTCTTAATTATATGTTAATTAGGGTAAAAGAAAGAGGGTTTGAATAAGAAAAATAGAAGGAACAACAGAGAGAGAGAGAGGATTGATCGATCGAGAGATAGAAACGAGAAGAAGAACAAAGCTTTGGGGAAATTGCTTGCTTGATCAAATTCTTCGGTTGAGGAAGGTTATGGTTTTTATTCTATTCGTAGTAAACTCTTAATAGCGAATGATATGTATTGATAGTATTGTAAAGTCTTCTTTATGCTTAATTGTATGCTTGCATGAATGTGATTATATAATTGTAATAAAATAACCATGATGAAGCTATTGAATCCTAAATCTTGAAAGAAACCCTAATCTACTTTGTTAATGATGATGCCTTGGTATAAAAGAAGGCTTGATAAACGAAAGTAGTGAGATTAGGGGATCGGGTGCCACGTTCCGGTACCAGGATAGAAATAGAGGATTGGGTGCCACGTTCCGGTACCAGGATAGTATATGAGGATCGGAGTGTCCTGTTCCGACACCAGGATAGATTATGGATCGGGTGCCACGTTCCGGTACCATGATACTATATGAGGATCGGAGTGTCACGTTCCGACACCAGGATAGAATATGGATCGGGTGCCACGTTCCGCTACCTGGATAGTATATGAGGATCGGAGTGTCACGTTCCGACACCAGGATGGTAGTAGGGGATCGGAGTGTCACATACCGACACAAAAGGAAGAAAGATAATGAATCTTGAAAGATGATAATATACTCAATCTAATGAACCTAATTCCCAATAAGTATTATAGTATGAGGCTTGAGTCCTCATGGATGAACGTGGTAGTACTTATTGATGATTATAGTACTTGTTGTTGCTACATGTTGAGTATTTATAGTGATTTTATGATATTATTCGATATATGTTGTTTTCTATTTGAGTGGCCGATGATACCTACTCAGTACTTGTGTTGTACTGAACCCTACTTGTATGTTTCTTTCTTTGTTATTTGTGGAGTACAGCAAACGTGCCGTCGTCTTCAACTCAACAGTAATTCTAGCCAGTCTTCGTCACACCCGATCTTCAGGGTGAGCTAAAGCTTCAAGCTTGGACTGGATCTTCTTCTTCAAGTCTTGATGCCTTGAACTTCCGGCATGGACTAGCTTTTTACATGTTTTTGCTTTCTTAGATACTCTTAGTTTAGTAATTTGAGGATAGATGTTCTTGTGATGATGACTTCAATATTTTGGGGATAATAATAGTTGTTGAATTTTTAGAAGTAATTGAATTGTTTTTCATTAATGAGTTAAGTCTTCCGCAATGTATTTTTGTTCATTATGTTTACAATGTTGGGGTTGTATTAGTTGGTTCGCTCACATAGGAGGGTAAGTATGGGTGCCAGTCGCGGCTCGGTTTTGGGTCGTGACACCCCTACAAGTGGAAGAGAAAAATTCTAATATAGAGAGTAGGGATGAAAGAGGGAAAGGTCTTGTGATTTTGGTTCTTCAAAGGGTTGGTATGATATCAAAGACCAGCCTAGGTTAAAAACGAGGTTTTATAATCAAGTTCCGTCAAATTTTCCTAAGTCTCATGATGTTGGGGTGTCTAACCCTAAGCCTATGAGAGGAAGGAATACTAGTTAACCAAACAAGAAGCAAACATGTGCCAACTAAGGAAAAGGTCATCTCGGTCAATTCTTAGTTTGTACGGGAAATTGCTTTGTTAGTGGTAAAAGTGGGCAAAAAGTTAGAGATTGCCAAAATTTGAAGGGTCAAGATAAGGGTAGTTTTAAAGCTAAAGCAAGTGGTTCTAATGATGCTTCGAAAAAGAATTGTTTTTTTGCTCTCCACACTAGGGGTGAGAAAGACACTTCCCCCAACGTGGTGAAGTGTATGTTCAAAGTATTTCCAATTAATGTATATGCTTCAGTTTACCCCTTTGCTAAATTTTCATTTGTTACTCCTCTAGTATCTAAAAAGTTTCACATTTTTCCAGATTTCTTGAATAAATCTTTTATGGTGTCTACCACGCTGGGTGAGTCGGTATATAGAAATTTTCCTATAATTTTGCCCAATAAAGTTACTCATGTTGAACTAGTACAACTGAATATGTTTTATTTGTATGTCATATTGGGTAAGGATTGGTATATGCTTTATTGGACTTTATAGATTGTAGAACGAGGGTGTGAAGTTTAATTTTCAAAATAACCCCATTTTAGAGTGGAAGGGGAAAAAAATTATATTTCTACAAATTGATTCACTTCTTGTTTGAAATCTCGTAGGATGATCTCTAAAGTGTGTTTATACCAAATAGTAATAGTCCAAGATTTAGACTCCAAAATTACTCTCATTGAGTCCATCCCCATATTGTGGGAATCTATGGAGGTCTTTCCTTATGATCTTCGTGATATTCCTCTTTAACCGGAAATTGACTTTGGTATCGACTTGCTACTGGATAAATATCCCATTTCAAAATCATCGTTATTGGATGTCTCCGGCAGAATTGAAATATTTGAAGGTACAATTCAAAGATTTACTACACAAAGGATTCATTAGACTTGTTATTTATCCATGTGGTTCTCCTGTTTTTTGTGAAGAAGGAGGGTTCCCTTAGAATGTGCATTGATTGTCGCCAAATCAATAAGTAACTATTAAATGCTCTACTCAGATTGACCAGTTGTTTGATCAACTTCAAGGGGCAAGATATTTTTCTAAGATTCACTTAATATCAAGGGTATCACCATCTTAGGGTGAGAGTATAGGATATACAAAAAACAGTATTTCCGACTAGATATGGTCACTATGAGTTCTTAGTAATGTACTTTGGTCTCATTAATGCACTGGCAAAATTTATGGATCTCATGAATAGGGTGTTTTGAAGTTACCAAGATTGATTTGTCATTGTCTTCATTCAGGACATCTTGGTATATTCTGTCACGACCCAAATCGGGGACGCGACTGGCACCCACATTTACCCTCCTATGTGAGCGGACCAACCAATCTAAACCTTAACATATTAAACCAAATACAACGCGGAAGACTTAACTCATTAATAAACATCAAAACTATAAATATCCCCAAAACCTGGAAGTCATCATCACAAGAACATCTACGATCAAATTACTAAACTAAGAGTATTCTAAGAAACATAAACGAATAAAAGCTGGCCCATGCCGGAACTTCAAGGCATCAAGACAGGAAGAAGAAGATCCAGTCCAAGCTAGAAACATTAGCTCCCCTGAAAATCCGGTGTGTAGTGAAGACAGGCTAGAATCGCGGTCGAGTTGAAGACGACGGCACGCTTGCTCCACTCCACACAAATACAAGGAAAGAAACAAACAAGTAGGAGTCAGTACAACCACACGTACTGAGTAGGTTCATCGGCCAACTCAGAATAGAAAACAGTATATATCAGTTAATCTCACAAATCAACTATAATACTCAACATATAGTAACAACAAGTACTTTAATTATCAATAATTACCACCAAGTTCATCTATGAGGACTCAAGCCTCAATATCATACTCATTCAGGAAATAGGTTCATTAGATTTAGCATATTAACATCTTTCAAGATTCAGAACTTATTCCTCTCGTGTCGGTACGTGACACTCCGCTCCACTAACACTATGTGTCGTAACGTGGCACTCCGATCCTTATATACTATCCTGGTACCGGAACGTGGCACCCGATCCATATACTATCCTGGTGTCGGAACGTGACACTCCGATCCATATACTATCTTGGTGTCGGAACGTGACACTCTGATCCTCATATACTATCCTGGTACCGGAACCTGGCACCCGATCCTCTATTACTATCCTGGTGTCGGAACGTGACACTCCGATCCTCATATACTATCCTGGTACGGGAATGTGGCACCCGATCCATATACTATCTTGTGTCGGAACGTGACACTCCGATCCTCATATACTATCCTGGTACCTGAACGTGGCACCCGATCCTCTAATTATCAAGCCTCCTTTATACTAAGGCATCATCATATTCATAACATAGTTCATCAAGCCTTCTTTTATACTAAGGCATCACAATTGTCATAACATAGTTCATCAAGCCTTCTTTTATACTAAGGCATCACAATAACAAGTAAATTAGGGTTTCTTCAAAGATTTAGGGTTCAAAAGCTTCATCATGCTTATTCATCACAAACATATAATCACACTCATACAATTATACAATTAAGCATATAGAAGGGTTTACAAGATTTCCCAATAATATATCATTTGCTATTAAGAGTTTACTACAAATAGCATAAACCATAACCTACCTTCAGCAAGGATTTGTGACCAAGCAAGAATCTTCAAGGCAGCCTTGCTCCTTCTCTCTCAAGCGCCTCTCTTTCTCCTCTCTTTCTCTTTCTAATTTTTCTTCCTCAAACCTTCTTCCTCTTACCCTAAATCACAAGATTTCAAGAATAAAAGGTGATGAAACCAACCCACCAATAAACTAAAAGTTAGTCTTTCAACCCCCAAGGAATTGAACTAATAACATTAACCCACTAATTTTAAAAATTAAGGCCGGAATAGTCCAAAATGCCCCTTTAAAAATTAGCCAGAAATCCGACCCAGCCTGGGATTACGCAACTTGTGACGGTCCGTCGTGCCTGCGACGGTCCGTCCTGCAGGTCCGTCGCAACAGTCAGAGACTCTATTTCCTCGAAGAGTCTATGACGGTCCGTCGTGCCCACGACGGTCCGTCCTGCACTTCCGTAACGACGTTCAGAGAGTTGTTCCCAGTACCAAATTCTCAAGAGTTGAAGTGTTCTGAAACGGGGGCTCACGACGGTCCGTCGTGACTGTGACGGTCCGTCCTGAAGGTCCGTCACAAAGTTCAGAGACTCAATTACAGCACTCAAATTCATAAATCTAAGTGTTATGGAACGAGACCCCCTCGCCGGTCCGTCGTGCCCATGACGGTCGTCGTCGTTCAGCCAGTTTTTCCAGAAAATAAAATCAGCTACTCAAAACGACTAAATAGGTCGTTACAATAGATACCAATTTACCCCATCGTTCGTCCCGAACGATCAAAAGAAGAAAAACAAGGGCGGAAAGGAGAGTACCTAAATCTGTAAATAGATGTGGGTATTTTTCCTGCATATTGCCTCTTCTCCAAGTAGCCTCTTCAACCGGTCGATTCTTCCATTGAACTTTGATGGATGCAATCTCTCTCGACCTCAACTTGTGAACTTCTCTATCCAGAATAGCAACAGGTTCCTCTTCATAAGTCAAATTCTCATCGAGTAGAACCGAATCCCATCGAATGATGTAGTTTCCATCCCTATGGTATCTTTTCAACATGGACACATGAAATACCGGATGCACTCCGGACAGTCCTGGAGGCAAGGCTAATTTAAGACACCTCCCCTACTCGCTTAAGTACTTCAAATGGTCCAATATACCTTGGACTCAGCTTACCCCTTTTCCAAACCGCATCACCCTTTCATGGGTTGATGAAACCTTCAGCAAGACTTGTTCACCTTCCATGAACTCCAAGTCTCTAACCTTTCGATCCGCATATCCTTTTGTCTACTTTGAGCCGCTAAAAGCTTTTCTTGAATAGATTTCACCTTTCCAAGGAATCCCTCACAGATCAGTACCCCAAGTTCTGACCTCAAATGCATCAAACCAACCAATGGGAGACTACATCTCCTCCCATACAATGCTTCAAATGGAGCCATATCAATACTGGAGTGATAGCTATTATTGTATGAAAACTCTGCCAAGGGTAAGAGTAGAAGTTATCCCAATGGCCACCAAATTCTATCACAGATGCACGAAGAATATCTTCCAACACTAGAATCCTTCGCCAGACTGACCATCGGTCTGAGGATGAAAAAGTGCAGTACTAAGATCCAATCTAGTACCTAATTCAGCAAGCAAGGTTCTCCAAACCTTAGAAGTAAATGCTCTCTCAGATATGGGAAAGTGGCACATGTAACCGAACGATTCTGGATTTTGGATTGTGGTCAAACTTTTGCATTCTAGCTTCACCTTGACCCGGAACTATGACCAGAATGAGTTCAGATTGGTTAATCTGTTCACACATTTACCCCCCAAATAGAGTAAAACTTCCCCAATTCTTTGCCCATTCACCGTCCATGCCAGTACTTGCTCTCCCCCTTCCATTCAGGATTGGGCATTGTTTCTTCTAGTGGTTCTCCGGTCTTTGTATCTGCTTTACTGTGATTGTGACATTTGACATTTGAAACAACGATTATCCACCGCTCCATTCTTCTCACCCAACCAAAAGTGTTTTTTTAGGTCACCCTCCCACTTCTCCATGTCTATACCCTCCAATATATGGACCTCTTCTAGAAGACTATGATCTCTCATCTGATACCGATGATCCCATCATCCTCATACCTTTTACCCTTACTTAATCTTTGCTCCTCCCCCCCTTACCTTACCCATTCTTCTTTCCTAGTCTCTTCTCCCCCCTCCTTCCTCCCACCATATCCCAGATTCGCCTTTTTTCATCAAAATCGTCTCCCCTTAATCCTGGTCTCTTGAATTTTGGATCTCATTTCCTGAAAAATTTCGCCTTCTCACAGCCTCTCTAAGCCTCTTCTTTCTCACCAACCCAGTTCTTTGCCACCCCTCCACCCAAACTTCTCTTCCTTGTATGCAGCTTCCATCATCAGACTTTCCAGCAAGCCTTCCTGCTTCAACAGCTATCAGCGCCCGGCACCCCTCTTTTCATGGTGATACATCTAATAGTGATATCAGTAGTCTCATAGTTCAACATCTATCTGAGTCGTCACAATTCAACCCTGTTTCTGTCTACGACATATCCGGTACGATGTCACATTTATATCTTCACTTAAATCCAAATATGTATCCATTCTTTAGACAAATACTACCAAATACTACTCTCCGGGAAAACGGGTCTCAGGGGATAGTTACGTTCATGCACCTTTAATTGCCTCGAAGCATAGGTAATCACATTCTTCTCTTGCATTAGCACTGCACCAAACCAGAATAGGATGCATCCACAATAAACAATGAAGTTCTTACCCTCTACTGGCAAAGTAAGAATTGGTGCGGTAGTCAACAAGGTCTTAAGCTTCTGAAAGCTTTCCTCACATTCATCTGACCATACAAATGGAACATTCTGCTTAGTCAAGTTCGTCAATTGGGAAGCAATAGAAGAGAATCCCTTGACGAAGCGGCCGGTAGTAGCTAGCTAACCACCAAAAACTCCTTATTTCTGACAAATTAGTAGGCTTACCAGTTTTTCACCTTCTCAGTCTTAGATGGATCCACCATCACTCCATCCTTAGAAACCACGTGCCCCAAGAAGGACACTGAATCTAGCCAGAACTCACACTTGGAGAATTTCTCATAAAGCTTTTTCTTTCTCAACGACTCTAACACCATTGTCAAATGCTCCTCATGTTCCTTCTTACTCTTTGAGTATATCAGTATATCATCAATAAATACGATCACAAAGAGATCCAGATATGGCTTTAAAATCCCGTTCATCAAGCTCAAGAAAGCAGCAGGGGCATTTGTAAGACCAAAAGACATTACCACAAATTCGTAGTGCCCATACCTAGTTCGAAAAGCAGTCTTTGGCACATCCGTTGCCCGTATTTTCAATTGATGATAACCGGATCTCAAGTCAATCTTAGAGAAGACACAAGCACCTTGTAACTGATCGAACAAGTCATCAATGCGAGGAATGGGATACTTGTTCTTAATAGTACCTTTTTTCAACTGCCGGTAATCTATGCACATCCGGAAACTCCCATCCTTCTTCTTCACAAATAACACCGGAGCACCCCAAGGAGATGCACTTGGTCTAATGACGCCTTTGCTCAACAACTCTTGAAGTTGGGCCTTTAACTCTCTTAACTCGCGGGGATCCATTCTATAAGGGGGGTATAGAAATGGACGAGTACCCGATTCAAATCAATACAGAAGTCAATATCCCTATCCGGTGGCATACCAGGAAGATCTGTAGGGAACACATCCAAAAACTCTCGGACTACTGAAACTGACTCAATTGGAGATACCTGTGTACTGTCATCCTTGAGATCTGACAAGAAAGCTAAACACCCTTTGCTAACCATCCTCTTAGCACAAAGAAAGGAGATGATACGAACCGGAGTGGAAGTGTAGTCGCCCTATCACACTAACTGATCTGTCCCAGGCTTGGCTAACGTCACAGTTTTAGCATTACAATCAAAAATTGCAAAATTTGGAGAAAGCCAAGTCATACCAAGAATAACGTCGAAGTCGACCATTTCTAAGATAACCAAATCTACATTAGTGTTGCTCCCCACAAAAGTCACCAAGCAAGATCTATATACTTTTTCAACCATCACAAAATAACCCACCGGAGTAGACACCCGAATAGGTATGTCAAGCAATTCACAAGGTAAATTTAGACCAGTAGCAAATGAAGAAGATACATAGGAAAACGTGGATCCGGGATCAAACAATACAGAAGCCCTGCAATCACAAACCAAAAGATTACCTGTGATGACAGCATCTGATGTCTCCGATTCAGATCTCCCAGGGAAAGCGTAACAATGGGCCCTATCACCAGTCTGTCCATTGCCCCTACCATGTTGTGCTGTAGTGGCCCCAGTTTGCCTATCACTTCGGCCGTTTTGGTGACCACCATTACGTCGGCCACCACGCCCTCCAGAATAACGGCTCTTACCATGACCACCTCTACCTCTGACTGTGGGAGGTCTGTGACTCTGCCTGGACAATACCTCTTAATGTGTCCAGTCTCCCCACACCATAACACCCTCTAGATTCAAGCATCGGTCTCTCGGAGAAGTGTTGACCGGTCTGAGGTGGACCCCCAACTACAGTCTGTAGTGAAGACTGAATTGGTCGGGCTGAGTAACCTCCTGAACCCTGTCCTCTAGTGTATGAACCATTAAACTCACCTCCTTTCGAAACCTTTTTGATGTCGATGCCATGGTGGAGTCATCTGGCTTCACTCCTTCCACCTCTATCACCAAGTCTACCACTTCTTGAAAGGATTTTGCCGCGTAGCCGCTACCTGTAAGGCTGAAATCCGCAGTTCTGACCTCAACCCCTTAACAAAACGGCGAATCCTCTCTTGGGACTGAAACAAAGTTGGTGGTATACCTGGATAATGCACGAAACTTAGCCTCATATGTAGCAACCGACATCCTACCTTGCTCTAGGCTCAAGAACTCATCTTTTCCTATCCTCAAGGTCGGGGGGGAATATACCTCCATAAACAAATTGGAGAATGATGCCCAAGTCATGGGTGGTATGGCACTCAACATGTTACCGCCACCACATTTTGGCGTTCCCTTGAAACTGATAACTCACGAACTCAACGCTAAACCGTTCTACTATACCCATCTTGTGTAGTAGCTCATGACAGTCAACTAGGAAGTCGTAAGCATCCTCAGATTCAGCACCCTTAAAGACTGGAGGTTTCAATTTCAAGAACTTACTAAAAATTTCATGCTAATCACTTGTCATTATAGGCCCTGTAGTCAGACGAGGAAACGTGCCTATTTCCAATGGAGCATCCATGCGGGGAGCCACAGTAGCCGCATGTTGTACCTCCGGGGTCTGAGGTGCTGGTGTAGAAAACACTGGAGGTGTGTGGCCCCGATCAGATAACCCACTAAGATAAGCCAGAACCTGATTGATCATCTCTGGGGTAGGTTGGGGTGGCAGTTCCTCGTTCTGCACTTGTTCATTTTCCCCTTCCTCACCCCCTCTTATAACTTCCTCAGTTGATGGGGGAGTCACCGCCCTAGTACTAGTTGGACTAGGTGCTTGTCCCTTCCTTTAGAGGATGTCCTCCCACGACCTCTTCCACGGCCTTTCGCCACAACTCCTCTTTGAGCTACCGCCCCAGTGGCGGCTAGCTCAGACGTTTCTTGTCTTGCCGGTGTTGGTGTTGGCGCAGACGTTGCTCTAGTTCTAACCATCTGCAAAATAAAATGAAGATGGTTAGATACCAATTTGTATCACCTAGATACAAATTGGATCCAAGTAATAGCACGAAAGAAGGAATGAAAGAATGGAATTTTCCTAAAGTCTTATAGCCTCTCAAAGAAAAGTAAAGGCGTCCCCCTACCGTTCCTTAAGACTCTACTAGACTCATTCTTGTGTGATGAGACCAACGAACCTAAGGCTCTGATACCAAGTTTGTCACGACCCAAATCGGGGACGCGACTGGCACCCACATTTACCCTCCTATGTGAGCGGACCAACCAATCTAAACCTTAACATATTAAACCAAATACAACGCGGAAGACTTAACTCATTAATAAAACATCAAAACTATAAATATTCCCAAAACCTGGAAGTCATCATCACAATGAACATCTACGATCAAATTACTAAACTAAGAGTATTTAAGAAACTAAACGAATAAAAGCTGGCCCATGCAGAACTTCAAGGCATCAAGACAGGAAGAAGAAGATCCAGTCCAAGCTAGAAACATTAGCTCACCCTGAAAATCTGGTGTAGTGAAGACTGGCTAGAATCGCGGTCGAGTTGAAGACGACGGCACGCTTGCTGCACTTCACAAATAACAAGGAAAGAAACAAACAAGTAGGAGTCAGTACAACCACACGAACTGAGTAGGTATCATCGGCCAACTCAGAATAGAAAACAGTATATATCAGTTAATCTCACAAATCAACTATAATACTCAACATATAGTAACAACAAGTACTTTAATCATCAATAATTACCACCAAGGTCATCTATGAGGACTCAAGCCTCAATATCATACTCATTCGGGAAATAGGTTCATTAGATTTAGCATATAAACATCTTTCAAGATTCAGAACTTATTCCTCTCGTGTCGGTACGTGGACACTCTGCTACACTAACACTATGGCCGGAACGTGGCACTCCGATCCTCATATATACTATCCTGGTACCAGAATGTGGCACCGATCCATATACTATCCTTGTGTCGGAACGTGACACTCCGATCATATATATCCTGGTGTCGGAACGTCGTGACACTCCGATCCTAATTCCTATCCTGGTACCGGAACGTGGCACCCGATCCTCTATTAATATTCCTGGTGTCGGAAAGTGACACTCCGATCCTCATATACTATCCTGGTACGGAACGTGGCACCCTATCCTATACTATCCTGGTGTCGGAACGTGACACTCTGATCCTCATATACTATCCTGGTACCGGAACGTGGGCACCCGATCCTCTAATTCATCAAGCCTGCTTTTTACTAAGGCATCATCATCTCATAACATAGTTCATCAAGCCTTCTTTTATACTAAGGCATCACAATTCTCATAACATAGTTCATCAAGCCTTCTTTTATACTAAGGCATCACAATAACAAGTAAATTAGGGTTTCTTCAAGATTTAGGGTTCAAAAGCTTCATCATGCTTAATTCATCACAAACATATAATCACACTCATACAAGCATACAATTAAGCATATATAGAAGGGTTTACAAGATTTCCCAATACATATCATTTGCTATTAAGAGTTACTACAAATAGCATAAACCATAACCTACCTTCACCAAGGATTTGTGACCAAGCAAGAAACTTCAAGGCAGCCTTGCTCCATCTCTCTCAAGCGCCTCTCTTTCTCCTCTCTTTCTCTTTCTAATTTTTCTTCCTCAAACCTTCTTCCTCTTACCCTAAATCACAAGATTTCAAGAATAAAAGATGATGAAACCAACCAATCAATTAACTCAAAGTAAGTCTTTCAACCCCCAAGGAATTGAACTAATAACATTAACCCACTAATTTTATAAATTAAGGCCGGAATAGTCCAAAACGCGCCTTTAAAAATTAGCCAGAAATCCGACCCAGCCTGGGATTACGCAACCTGTGACGGTCCGTCGTGCCTGCGACTGTCCGTCCTGCAGGTCTGTCGCAACAGTCAGAGACTCTATTTCCTCGAAGAGTCTATGATGGTCCGTCGTGCCCACGACGGTCCGTCCTGCACTTCCGTCACGAGTTCAGAGAGTTGTTCCCAGTACCAAATTCTCAAGAGTTGAAGTGTTCTGAAAACGGGGGCTCACGACGGTCCGTCGTGACTGTGACGGTCGTCCTGAGGTCCGTCACAGAGTTCAGAGACTCAATTTCAGCACTCAAATTCATAATTCTAAGTGTTATGGAACGAGACCCCCTCGAGAGTCCGTCGTGTCCATGACGGTCCGTCGTGGTGTCCGTCGTATCAGCCAGTTTTTCCAGAAATAAAATCTGCTACTCACAATGACTAAACAGGTCGTTACCTATTCGAAAAATGAGGGTAATCACATAATAAATTAGAGGGTGGTGCAAATGTAATTTTTTGTTGAGGTCGGTCATGTTTCTTGGTCTTATCTAGTGAATGAGTTGAGGCTGATCAAAGGAAAACCGAGGTGGTGAATTATTTTTCTAGAAAATTAACTACAACAAAAATTAAGAGTTTGTTGGATCTAGAGGATTAATATTGGAGGTTTATGGATGATTTTTCATCCACTGCACTCCCTTTACTACATTGACGCAAAAGAGATAAATTTAAGTGGTTGGAGGCATCTTAGAAAAAACTCTAAATCTATACAGATATTCTTACTTCTGCTCCGGTGTTGAGTTCATCGGAGGGTACCAAGGGTTTTGTTGTGTAAATTGATGCATTCCGAGTGGGTTTTGTGTGCGTGATTATTTAACTTGAAAATGTAGTAGCCTATGCCTCGAGAAAACTTAATGTGCATGATAGAAATTATCCTACTCATGATCTTTAGTTGGCTCCCGTGGTAATTGCCTTGAAATTATTGAGGCATTTCTTGTATGGGCTGCATATGTATATATATACTGACAACAAGAGTCTCAAATATGTGTTTACTCAAAAAGAGTTAAATATCCGACAAAGAAGGTAGTTGGAATTATTGAAATATTGTGATATTTGTGTTCTCTACAATCCCGGCAAAACAAAAGTGGTAACAAAGTGCATCTCATGTATAGGTGACAAAGAAATACCTAGTTAATGATCTTCATAGGTTTACTAGTGTCACGACCCGAAAGCACCCCTTAGCTGTTAGGGAGAACCCTCCTTTCGTGATCGGGCATACTTGACCCATAGGCGTCTTGTACAAGCCCTTTACAATCGTTCATCACATAAGACATGAAAAATAGTGCGGAAATTTAACTTTTCGAGAATATTTAATAAAAGAAAATCTTTCATAAATACATAGACAATATCATTGTCAAAAGTCATCTTAAAGAAACGACATAATAGACATAATATCATCGGGACATGACCATTTACAATAAAGTAAAATACATAACAAGTCTTTTAGTAAAGCTAAGAAAAGACTATGCCCTGAATATATGAGGACATACTTTGCCTTGAGAGAAATGTTCCCAAGCTCTTCTTTCTAGCCTTTAAACCTTAAAAAGCTTCCAACATATACTTATATAGTATAGAAAAGTATGGGGTTACTACAAAATAATGTAACAAGTATGACGTATGCAAAAACATGTAAAAAATGACATTTTAGTAATCATAGATTTTGAAGCAATTTAAATAAAACATTCATGAATACAAAGTCAAAACATCATACTAAGCATTATTTAAAACTTAGATAAGAATTCCCATAAATCTAAGCCAACAAGAAACATTACAATAAACCAAGTTGACCTTCATATTGAACTGCTTAAGCATTTATAGTAAATACATTTGAACATTGACAATGACTAATTTGAATCATTTACAATAAATTTAACTTGAGAAATTACAATGAACTATCCTACATTAAATGAGTGAACTTCCATGGCAAAGTGAAAGAGAAAGTGAACTCATTTTCCTTAAGAGTTTCCCTACCTCAAAATTATCCTAAGACTCACAAAGGTAAGATATGAAGAAAGTATTCATATGGATCCTCAAATACACACCAAAGCAACCCTCAAGACTACCCCTTTCGGCTTATTCAACTTGGGAAAAACAAGCCCCTCAATCTATGGCGGGACATTAAAAGATTCCCAACAAACCACAAAAGTCTTTCCTATCGGAATGCCTATTTAGTGCCATAAGTAGATAGAGTCCCATACCACAACCTAACCTAAGTAGTATATTCTTTTAGAAGGTTTGGCACCAAGTCTTCCTTGTCGAAAGTTCCTACCTAATGCAATGAGTAGATAGCGTCCCATACAACTACCTATCCTAAGTAGTAAGTTCTTTTTGTAGACGTAGTT
The DNA here is from genome assembly GCA_027704805.1 of Solanum corneliomulleri. Taxonomy (NCBI): domain Eukaryota; kingdom Viridiplantae; phylum Streptophyta; class Magnoliopsida; order Solanales; family Solanaceae; genus Solanum; species Solanum corneliomulleri. The sequence continues at coordinate 22,462,963 of JAKWIY010003052.1, forward strand.
CAATTAATTCTATGTGGGAGATTTGCTTCAGCGACATAGACCATGACAGCTAGACATGGAATCCCGATATTAACCCCTATCGGATGAGGGATCCTCACTTGCCTAAAGTAAGGTCTTCCTAATTAGATTTTACATGGCTTTCTCAGTAGCTACACCTATGTGGCTACATAGTTAAGGGATAAGGAGATTGCTACTAAGTAATTCATTCTCTACTAACGAGGAGTACTCATCTCAAGAGGTACTTTGTACTTCAAAATGTCAACTCACGAAGTGTAATCCACCTCCACTTCATATCCTCTCGCTGCTACACATAACTCCCCACAAATTCCCTAACAGAGTAGTATAACATAGAAATCTCACTAGGAATGGAGCGGTTGCTACTAGACACCACATCTTTACTTACAAAGTGTGTCCACCTCAAGATTCCCTTTTTTACTGAAGTTGGTATTATACATTCATTAAATTGTGTGTGTATACATGGGCACACCTTGCATATAAGAATAATTTCATTTTCATCAATTTCCACACATACTTTAACCTTGGTTGATCAAGTTAAACACTCTATATGCTTCTCATAACCGTATACTTAATTTAGACTTAAACTAGCTCAAATTTGCAATTAAAGCTACACAAAAACACAATACAAGACCCATTTGCAATATCATTTTATTTCATATGTAAGACCTTCAAGACTACATATTAAAGACATACTAAATAACATCTAGTTCCTCCATTAGCATCGACATCCATAAGATGGACTATACCACTCAACATCAATTCATAATAAGAATTATATAATGAATGTAATTAAACGTCAATTCAAACAATTATCACTCATTAAAATTTATCAATATTTCATCATATTAAGTACCTTAAGGTAGTATCTACACAAACATGACAAATACAAGAAGACCCATATTCATACCCTACTTAAATTATGCTCACATGACCCATTTTGAAGACAAAAATTGAAGTATACATAAACATGAGTTTATTCAGAATTTTATCATCAAAAATATAAATTCAACCTAGCCTAAATACATTTAAACCACTAAAACTTAAATAAAATAGGAATCCTACTAGAAATAAAAGTTATAAGGAGTTTGAGTTTAGAAACATTTTTTGGAAGTTGGCTTCTCGAATGAAAAGATATTCAAGATTGGATACCATACCTCACTTAAGGAAGAAAAATCAAAGAGTTTTTTATGAAGAAACACATCCAACTATCCCTTCTATGATTCCTTGATTTCTAGCTTTCAATGGAGTCTTGAGAGAGTTTTTCTTTAGAGAGAGAGTTTGAATATTTTGATGAGAGGGGTGTTGTCTAGGTCTAGGGTTTAAAACTATTTTAATATAACCTAAAAACTGTAAAATTATCCAACTAGGTCTTAAAAGACTTGGGTTTTATTTACATAAAACACCTTCAGTTGGCAGTAATTTCACTGATTTCTAGACCTCATAGACGAGCCTTCACCAATAGGCCGTCGTTGAGCTAACGGACCGTTGGTATTGTCTCGTTGGTGGATACTAAGCTTCAAATGGATCATGGACAACTAAACACACTGTTCCAATTGACTCGTTAGGTATACTGACCGTTGAGAGACCAATGGACTGTCGTTTGAGTCGTCAATGGCAACTACTTTTTTGCTGATGTTGCCCAAGTCTTGGGCCGTTCATCTAGGGCCCCTTGTGGATCCTAGGTGGGGTCGTTCCCATACACTACACCCCTAAAAAAATTTTCTATGTCTATGGAACATCCAATGCATGTTTAAAGTAAAACAAACACGTAAAACTCATCTAAACACAACAAGACACACTAGTACATTCTAAGGCATACATTCCGAATGTCATGGACGTTCTAGGTCGATTGAAATCCTAACTTAACCAAACTTTAAACACTGACTAATGACACTAAATAACTTACTCCAACTTAAAATCAACTCAATAAACAACCACGAATCTCTAGTTCACCTTATTTTGTTTTGGGACATTATATTCTCCACCACATGGAATAACATTCATCCTCGATTGACACTTAAACTTTAAGAATAACAAGAAGTACCTTAGAATGACATAACACACTTCAATAATTATAAAAGCACTCAAAAATAAAATTATCAACTTACAAAGATCATCCTTTCAAACTTTGAAACACTAACCACCACAAGCACTTTTATCAATACTTCAAGAAGTCAAAATTCAGTCTTAGTCTTCTTTTATGGAGGAAATACCTTACCCAACATTAAACATGCACATACACAATACTTTTTCATACCTTGAAACTTCAATTCAGGACAACACAATTTTTCTCAAAAATCAAAATTCTCAAAGTGAAGTTCACTGTGATCATTTCCATGTAACCAATATTTTTTTGAACATTCATTCTTTAAGTAATTTATCAAGATGACATGATCATACGAAATATAAAACCATATAATGTCACTTCATAACACAAAGTCAACAATTACTAAGAGTTAAGACTTAAAAAACCATCAATCCGAATTAATTATCCTTCCTACCCTGTATCCCATTAGAAGGGTTCTTCTTAGGAGCATTAGGATTGATTGACATATTTCCCCCTTGATTTAAATTTTTGGCAGTCGCTTATCTTGAGGACCTTATGACCACATGCATAACCACAATCCACTCCAGCAAGACACTTACCCCGAAGTTGCTTTCCACAAGTAGGGAACCTAGCCCTTACGTAGGAATGACCATCACCCTGATAATGTTTATTTCGATCCCTATCCTTGTTTCCCATGGAATTATCTTAAGGATAAAACCTTTTCTCAGTCCTTTGGTGACTAGAATCATCCTACCTAGACCTTTTACCCTCTTGCATTATCTCCTTAATTTTGGACTCCTCAATTTGTTGGGCATAAACTATTAGCCTAGAGATATTCATATAATTAATAAGCATTGTCGTACGACACTCTTTTTCCACCAAGAAAGACACTCCCATCAAAAACTTGTTCTTTCTAGCTCTAGGGTTGGCTACCATGGTTGGGTAAGACTTAGAGAGTTTAGTGAATTTGAGAGAATACTGTTTCACACTCATTCAACCTTGTTTAACGTTCATGAATTCAACCATCTTATTTTCCCTCCACCCTAGGGTAAAGAACCTATGTAGAAAAGCCTCTTTGAATTCTTCCCAATAAACCTGCCCTCATTCTAGGGGTCTCTCACTCCCCATTGCTCAAACCACACTTGAGCCACCTCCTTAAGTTGGTAAGTGGCTAACTCCACTTCCTCCCTAGGGGTCACAAAAATAGCGCCTACCACTTTGAAAACCTTATCTATGGAACCTTGTAGATCTTCATCCACCTTAATACCATGAAAAGTAGGAGGGTTCAACCTCATAAAATCCAGAATACTAGAGGCGTGAGTACTAGAATTTGGTTGGAGCCTAAATCCTTAGTTAGCTTTTCACATAAAGTGATTGTTGACAACATGATCTTGAGCCGTCATGATTGTCTTCAATTTAATTAGTGCAGCCCGCAAATCCACATTAGTAATATAACCCAAAAAAAAGAGCTTGAGGCATAGGAGGAACTTCAGGTCCTAAGGGTTCCAGAGCAACTTGAGGTTCTTGAAGGGGAACCTCCACATTCTCTTCATCCTCAAGGCCAACAACATGAACTTGATCATGGAGAGGGATCCTCTCATTATATACACCACCCTCCTCCATTCTAGAAGTCGATCTCACCGTATTCATGTCGTATAATCACAAATAAAAGAGGTTAAGAGAAGATACCTTATATGACTCAACTATATGATACAACATTAGAATAGAGAAGAAAGTTAAACTTCTATCTTCATATAGCCTCTTGTCCATGAATGTGTCACGACTCACACAAATGACCAAGATACTACTTGATATGACTTGTGAAAATTTTAGAACTTAAACTATTTCCCTAAACTTATGCTCTGATACCAAGTATGTCACGACCCGAAATTACCCCCTAGAAGTTAGGGAGAACCCTCGTTTCGTGACCGCGCGTACTTGACCCTTTAGGGTCTTGTACAAGTCCTTTGGGGTCTTGTACAAGCCCTTGCCTAAACTAAATCATCTAGGTCTAAGCAACATCCAATGCATGTTTCAAGTAAAACGAACATGTAAAACTTGTCTAAACACAACAAGACACACTAGTATATTCTAGACATACTTTTCAAAAGTCATGGACGTTTTTTGTTAATTGAACTCCAAACTTAACCATATTTTACACTACCTAAGGACACTAAACTAAATTAGCTTAACTTAAAAATCAACTCGAGAAACAACAATGAGGCTCTAGTTCACCTTAGTTTATTTTGGGGAGTTATACCTAGGTTTGGTGTTAGGTTTAAGGATTCTCCAAATAGTGGTTTTATTGTCCATCATAACTTTTAGTCACTTTTAATGTATGAGGTGAAGTATCAAAAACATCTTGATCAACCATTGATTGAGTTAAAGGAATCACTTCTTGGTAAGATTAATGATTCATTTTCCTTAGGGGGGATGGTGTCTTGAGATATCAAGGAATGTCTCCATTCACTCGGGTCAGACAAAGATGTACAATGACCTCAAGGAAGTTTTTTGGTGTGAAGGTTTGAAGAAAGAGATAGCATAATTTGTTGCTAAGTGTCAAATTTCTCAACTAGTGAAAGACGACCAGTAAAAACTGGGTGGTTTAGTTCAAGAAACCAAAGTTATTACTTGTAGGATTGAAGAAATCAATATGGATTTTGTGGTAGGTTTGCCTCAGATACAAAAGTATGATGACACCATATGGGTGGGTGTTTATAGGTTGACAAAATACGCTCATTTTATTTTGGTCAAGTCTACCTATTAAGTGGAGAAATATGCAAAGATTTTCATAGATGGGATTGTGTGTCACCATTGTATTCTTTTATCAATCATATCAGAGAGGGGGAGAATAATACACATATTGGTTTTGAAGGTCATTCCAAGAAGTATTGGGTACCAAGGTGAAGTTAAGAACAATTTTATTTGGATTTAATTGATGATATTATGATGAATTATGACTATATTACATTACTCATTGATGCATTGGTCTAATTTATAGAAGATGACCTTTTCCCCTTAACCCTATGTTGTATATTAATATGAATTGTGTAGGTTCAATTAACTTGGTTATTGGTTGAATTACTATCTTATGATGTTAATGTATGAATTTATGAATAGGTTAAGATTAATTGTAGTCCTATAAGACTAGTCTAGAAATTTATTTGGTTATGAAATATATATGGATATGACCTAGGTATTTTATCTTAATATATGAACTAGTTATTTATTGTGATGTAGTGATTCAATTGGATTAATTATGATGTTGGTTAATGTTGTGTCATGTTATTACACCTTTATTGGGTTTATTTAAGGGTTGATTGTAAGACCTTGATGATGGATAAAGAAGGAGACTTGGTAAGTCTTATCATCCATATTTTTTACTTCAATTGTGGTTAATTGTGATAAGTGATGTTATTTCTTCGAAGTATACATTGTATTAAGATATATATGGTTGGTATGATAATTAATTGAAATGTCTTAACCCTTGTTTTTTCAGTTGTTCGCTAAGATGTAAATTTTATAAGGATGGTGATAACCTACCAATGTACCTTGTCATGGTGTTAATATTTAAATGTGCTAACCTCACTTATAAGAATTGGAATGAAAGGAAAATACCAATGATATTATTGTTTATATATGTTGATGATGATTATATAAGGGACAGACCCTTAACATACACTAAGCTATGATGAATAATAAAGGCAATACATGATTTTTAGAAGATCTTCTATGCCTTGACATGATTTACAAGTTTTTCGATGCTCAAATTGTTATGGAAGATCCTTAAATTATATACGATTGTATTAAATTTGAATCTTTCCGGAATGACTCCCCAAGGACCACCCAAAGGATCCTTGAGGAGGACCGAAAGGCTGCCCGACATAGTCTTGTCATTCTCAATCGACGCCTAAGGAACAACGGACTGTGAGTCTATCTACGCCCTGTCGATTGGCGAAGTTGATCCACTTAATTATGGGAGATTATGCCTCAAAAATGGATCTGCAATCACCAACTATGGAAAAAGATTAAAGCGTAGTCGACCAGACGACAGTCTGTCTACTGCTATTTTTTGAGGTAGCCTATAATAAGTAACATGCACGCTTAAATGCTATGGGGTGATTTGGAAACTCACCCCAAAATTTTAAATTAGTATGATCAGTTTTGAAAGTGTTTTCACGTAGTTTAAGTTAGTATATAAGCTTTTAACCCAATTATACCTCATTCTTCAAATTTCACCTTTCTGTCATTACAAAATCTTTCTAGAAACCTCCGTTGAAGATGAAGCTTCAGAACAGATTGGTTAATGGACTGTGATGATTTCTTCACAATGTTTTTGTGTTTTGGTCCTATAATGATGTATGGTGATTCTTCATCTTCAGAATCCATTCATCAAAAGACCTCCTTCAAAGGGTTTCAAAGAGAATTCATGATCAAAACTTCATATCTTTCAATCTAGCCATGGGTTTTTGCTTAAAATGTATTCAAAAGCATGATTATGATAATTTATTATAAGATACAATTCATAATGTTGGTTTCAATGCAATTTATAATCAACCCATGTTTCTCCTAATTCCTCAATTTATCCTATAATGTTGGTATTGTGATCTTTATGTCAACTTAAATATAGTGTGGTTCTATTTGGATGAATTGATTATACCTACTATGTTCTACGTGAATTGATGATTAATAGATTATGATATACCAATGAGAATAAAGGTTTATAAATTTGGTAATTTTGACCTACATTCCTCCACCTTCTATAGATTTCAAGATGTTGTGTACATAATTTAATATTGATCCTATGATGACTTAATTGTAATATCATTTATGGAAGTATAATTTTAGATACTTAATTATACATTTATTATTGAGGAATTATTATTATTGAGCAATGATTATCAAAGCTTGGAGAATTGCTGAGTTTGTTATACATGTTCTACTTTTCAATAGAATTGATAGTTGAGTTGGCCTTGTATGGAATTGTGGGATATGGTCCACTTATGCTTCCTGTGTTTACAATATTTTCAGCCTTTATATGTTTTTATAATTTCTTTCAAGGAAATTATGTCAATTATGAAGTGTGGTTATGATGATCACATCTATGAACTACCATTCCTAGTCTCTTAATGTAGAATTATGTTCTAGATATTTATGATGTCTATTAATTTGATTAAACTTGTAAGGGTTAGGTTTCATTTTGGGCTGCAAATAATGAAGTTCTAATTGTAATGTACCCCTATATGAATGTGTAATCTTATCGATGTTAGGAGTCTAGAATTCAAATGTTGAAGTTGTCTTGTCTCCTAAGCAATGATGTTGTGTGTGCTCTGTCCATGAATGTAGATTTTCATATTAAGATGGTGTCTGCCTCAATATTGTATTGATAGACATTATGTTATCATGTTGTATAATGTACGCACACTCACACCTTATGCATGCGTATAAGTAGAATTGGTTCATTGTATCTAATGAAAGTATAATTCTCATATGCATTAATGTTTACTACTATGCATGTAATTATATGTCCATGAAAATATGAATGTATCTTAACTAGGATCACTTGATAGGTGAAATAGTATAGGTAAGGGTATGGGCCTTTCTATATACATTGCACATGTCTACCTTTAAATAATAGTTCATCGGTGATTACTCCATTTACGTGAATATGCACACATGAATTAATTTATACACATGAAAGTATATGATATGGATTAAAGTATATGATATGATTAAGTATGCATATGTGCAGTGTCTATATGCAGTATATGAGATGTTTAATTATATATGAAAATGTACAAACACATTAATTGAATGCATCATGAAATATGTACGATGATCTAGTAAAGAGAGGGGCTTGTGAAATCTTTGCTCAATTTTTATTTAAACTAGACAATGCTTAAATGTCCTATGTCCATGTGAATGGTTTTCTCACATGAATTAGGTTGATGAAAGGACATTCTCATGTATGACCTATCATCTAAGAGTATGAGGGGTTAATTCTTCAAAATCCATTTTTATGAAGTACTTTTAACAAATACTTTTCAATAAAGGAGACTTAGCTTAACACCGAGTGAAATTGACCAAATGAGAGGTTCCATTTCCTAATGAGGAAGGCTTATTAACCATATGATATCATTTGATGGAAACTATAATGCCTAAGGGTATAAAAATGGTTCAATATACATCTCCTAGTTCCATAACTATGTTTCCCCCATAGGACCTTAAAAGTTCATCAATCTTGATGCTAGGATGATGTTTGTGTTTTACATCGGAAAGTAGAGCACTTCCTTTTGGTGTGGGGTTCTGTGACACTAAATTTCATGTTTGGGTGACATTGTATTATTGTCATTTAAAATAGAGAAGTGAAGTAATGTAATGAACCCTAACAAGGATAACCTAATGGAAGTTTATTACTTTAGGTTAGAGTATGAAACATTACCTATTCTATGCACAAGTATATCATGAAGGTGTCCTAGGTAGTTGTTCTATGCGTATATGTAAATGTATATGCCTTTTACAATCACATACTACATATAGACAACTACAACATTCATTACATCATATAAATTCATACATTGCATTTAAGGCACATTAAGTATTTCACACACAATAACATTTTTTTACCTTATGGTAAGTTCTTACCCCCAAGTTCTGTCATTGTACCATTGTTTATAAAATTTTATTCAAAAATCATGTTGCATGATTTTAAAAAAAAGCGTCCTCTTTAATTGCATGGTTTCCATACTTAATTTAATCTTGTACTAAAATCATTATTTTTCACATTTTAACATAATGTGTAGGTTTTGGATGTTTAATGGACGTCTCTAATGTGAAGTGCTTGATATATGTTTCCCAAGCTTAAACGAGGTATCCTTATGTTTGAAAGATTTCCTATGTTATTTTTATGTTCAAAGTTATGTAATAGCTTAGTTATTGTTATATATTGTTAACAATCATGTCCCTATTCTATTTAGTTATGTTGAGTGTAAGGCAGAAAGAGAGACTTAGAGTCTAACTATGTATTACGATTTATATTTTACATATGTATAAAGTGATGAATATATTATGTAATGTGGTATCAAAGCTCTATATTTTCTGCTAAATTTACCTATGACATTGCAATGAATGATGACTATAGGCTTGTACAAGACCTCCGAGAGATCAAGTATGCCATATGACTTCTAGAAAGGTGCTCCCCAATCATAACAACAACTTAGAGTACTCGCAACCACATTGGCCTTACCGGGATGGTAGAGGACACCCATGTCATTGTCTTTCAAGAGTTCCAACCACCTTCTTTGTTAGAGATTCAACTCCATTTGAGTGAAAACATATTGAAGACTCTTATGGCTATTGAATACATCCACATGGACACCATAAAAGTAATGTCTCAATATTTTCAAAGCAAACACTATGGCCGCTACTTCATGGTCATGAATTGGGTAGCTCTTCTTATGCTTCTTGAGTTGATTAGATACATATGCTCTCAGCTTACCATGTTTCATAAGGAAACAAACAAAAACCACTCGAGAATCATTACACCACAAACCCTTGACTACCCTACCATAAGGTCAACATAGGAGCAGCGGTAAGTTTGTCATTCAACTCATGGAAGGTTCTTTAAAAAGTTTCCGACCACTAAAACTTAGAATTATGTTTTGGTAAGATAGTCAAAGGAGAAGAAGCGGATGCAAACCCATCAATAAACCTCCTATATTATCCATCCAAGCCCAATAAACTTCTAATTCTGTTTGAACTCAATGGTGTAGGACAAATATTAAGTGCTTCCATTGTCCTTTGATCGACCTTAATGCCCTAACTAAAGACGTGTGATCAAGAAACACAACCGAGCTAAACCAAAATTCACAGTAACTATACTTGAAAAAGAGTTCATGTTTGTTAAGGACTTGCAATACTACACTAAAAATTACCCACGTGATCATCCTCACTCTTAGAATACACCAAGATATCATCAATAAAGATAATTACAAAGGGTTCAAGTTATTTCTGAAACAGCCTTTTCATAAGGACCATAAAAGATTCTGGGGCATTGGTGAGATGAAAATACATTGTGAACAACTAATAATGACCATACCTAGTTCAAACATCCATTTTAGGTATGTCTTCTTATCTCACCCTAAGTTTGTGATATCCCAACTTCAAGTAAATTTAAGAAAAGTTGCTTGCCCATTGTAGTTGAAAAGACAAGTCATCAAATCCTTGGGAGAGGGTACTTGTTTTTTATGTTTACCTCATTTCGATAACGCTTATTGATGCACATACCAAGGGACCCATCCTTCTTCAAAACAAATAAAATTGGAGCTCCCCATGGTGAAATACTAGGCTCTATGAAACCCTTATCTAATAAGTCTATACCAAAGTCTATGTCCCATTCGGATGGAATTTTGGGGAAGTCATTGGGAAAGACATCTGGAAAATCCTTTTCTACTGGTACAAATTCTAAAGGAGCAATGTAAGACTCAAGATCCTGGATCCTCAAAATAAAGTAAATACACCCCTTAGAGATAATTTTACAAGCTTTTAGACACTAAATAATTCAGCCTCTAGGAATTGAGTTACCCCTTCCACTTGAAAATGGGTTCATTATAAATTTTAAACTTAACTATACTTGTTCTATAATAAATATCAAGAAAGTATGAAACAAATAAATTAAAAATATAACATCAAAACCAACCATATGATGTTCTACAAAATGAAAAAACGTAACTTCATTGGGCAAAAATATAGGACAACTCCTAAAAACTCTTCTAGCCACAACGGAGTCACCCACTTATGTAGTAACAACAAAAGGTTCATCTACAATATCGGTTAGAACATCAAAATATTTAGCTACTACAAGAGTTATAAATGATAAAATAGCACCATGATCTAGTAAAGCATAAACAACAATAAAGAACACATTTAATGTAACAACCCTAAAATGACTATGCTAAGTAATGCCTTATGTATCTAGAATGCCTAGATTAGGCCTTTGAACCTCTGCAACAACAAAGATAACTAACTTTGTGATTTAGTTGAGCTAGGAAAGGTTCGGTCCAGCCATATAGGGCACCCAAATATGAAGATTTACCTAGATGAGTCTTAACTGGACTTAAAAAAGGGTAATCTTACGTTTGGAGGGTCTAGAAGTAAAATGGTCTTTTCCAGTCTAATGGTAGTATTGGAATTATGTATTGGAGGGGAAATTCGGTTAGAGGTTGTCGAATTTGCGTTTAAGAAAAATCTAGTTCCACTCCGGTTCAAGCCATTGTGGAAGCAAGGATTAAATTGTTTTAATTTTATTAAGTGAATTAATTAAATTAATTAATATTTAAAAATTTGATCTATGTAGGGAAAAACAATATTTTTAATAAAAAATGAGGAGTCCTACTTTAATAAAGTCTCCACCTAATTCTCCTAATCCTAATCCTCTCATTATCACGTCTCTCACTCTCATTCTTATGTTTTCATAAGTAAAAGAACATAAAATAAAAGATCTTCACTCTTGAAGAACTTACACACATAAACTCAAACCAAAAGCTAAGCTAAAAAAGAAAATAAACAACATTATTCTTGGAGGATTGTGTTTGGGTTTTTGGTGGTGAGCTAGTTTTTTATGGGAAATAGGTAGCATTGAAACAAGTGTTGAACCAGATTAAGGTATGAGTTTTCTTCTCTCTTTGTCCCTTTTACAAAAAGACCGTATGTTCGGTTTAAATTCTAGTCGAGAAACTAAGGTTGACCCCATTTCATGACCCTGTCATTAGATCCTTTAAAAGATTCAAAGTATGATTTTGTATGTCTTCATGTATATGATTTTAGGGATGGTTGTCATTTCATGTTTGAATGTGTATTTTGAAATTATTAAAGGAATGAAAGATGGGTTCGGGGGAAGTAGTAAGTTAATTGTCTGTGCATGTGTGTTCCATGAATTAAATAACATTTGCTGCCTGAAATTTACATATTAAAATGTTGTATTATACTTGTAAGAATATGTTAAGAGTGTGATGTTCATATAAGTGTAATGTTTCTGAATAATTGTCACATGAAATACTCCAAGAATCAACATAAAAAAATGAGAGAAAAATGGATTGAAAGAGGACCAAATTTCCAGCTTATTGCAAATGTTGATCTCGGCCTTTATTTTGGAGTTGGAGTTATGTTTTAAAATTGTATTCAAAATTTGAAGTCATTGGGGATTGATCCCAAGACCTCAAAAAACACTACACCATTTTTGGCCTACAGCAACACCACGTAAGTGTAGCCTAAACTGGCAAAAAGTGTGGCCTTTGATAAAAGGCTACACTTTTGGACATTCAGCAACACTTTTTTGGGGCTGCCCAAAAGAAGTGTAACATTTTACATTAGGCAAAACTTTTTAAATGTTGCCATCTTTGGCTACACTTAAAAGCGTTGCCTATTCAGATTTATTGGTCACACTTAAAAAGTGTTGCCTTTTATTGGTCTTCTTTTGCAACACTTTCAAAGTGTAACTTTTTATCTACCTAGAGCAACACTTACAAAGTGTAACTTCACCATTTATAAGCCTACATGTAGCACAAATATCTATAATATATTTACATTCATACAAGTGACCTAAAACACAAAATAAACTAATTAATCATTAAATTGAAGCTATATATTTCAAATAAACTTCGAGAAATATTTCATGTACAACCAAAAGATAGTATGTGTTGTGTACATACCCATACATATACATCAATATTCTAAATGTGTACACAATAAATCAAATATGTATTTAAACTTTTACAATAGTTCAAAAACTCTTCATCATCAACTTTAAATTTGATCACCTCCATTTCCCTACACAAATAAGATATTGCATTAGGGTTCAAACTTCATAAGAAAAAATATAAAATATTTGGTTTTATACAATAACCATGATGCACACAAACTAACGCAAACAAAGTTAACTGCTTGAATATCAATTCCTCTAGTAAATAAATTTGTTCCATCAAGAAAGAACACAAAATTAAGAAATTTAACAATTTATCAATTTGAAATTTCAGCTGTAACGGAAAGCGTGACGGACCGTCGTAGCCATGATGGTCCGTCCTGCATGTTCGTCATGAAGATCAGAGAAGTAGCAGAAGAAACTTGCAAGTATCAAAGTTCATGGGTATTACAAATAATAACATGATAATTGTTCAAGGAAAGATCAAGTATCACAGTTTCCCAACTTTTTGGGACATAGAATTCACTAAAGGAAATCACAAAGTATAAAAAAGATGAGTTTACAATTAATAATGATTGAGTTGGATAATAATTCGATTAAATCCCATCACATACAAATATAATATAAAATATCTAGTCATAGAGAACTCAAGACATAATCTCGGATTCACAGCAAAAACATACATTAGGTCAACTTATCAAGAAAAATACATATTATGTAGATGTAAGAAGAATCACAAAGTAGTACAAGTCTGCCTAATTCTAATTAAAATACAAATGTAATAACACTTAATGGAACATGATAGCCACATCCAAGTAATCTTCTATCCAAAGTGGTATGAAACAAGTCAATATTAAATGCCGAGAAGGTGATATAAGTATAACATGCTCTAACTTTACAAGGTACATTATGTAGAATGGTTCAAATATAAGTCGATTTTCATAGATAAGGTTATTCTAAATGTCAATATCACGGCCCGTCATGACCACGACGGCCTCTCATGACTACGACGGCCCATCATAAGGTCCACGGCGTCCCGTCGCGAGATCCGTCGACCCAGCCGCGTTTTGACATATTTCCTATAAACAAATTTTTGAAGCATTTTCTTTCAATTTTCAAAAGGTAATCTGATGAAATAGCAGTTTACCTAGAAATTTATGAAGAAAATTGTCTTCTCCAGCTCTCCAATTTTGAACAACGAAACTGAGAGGAAAATCGTCTTCTTCAGCTCCTGTTCAGAGAAATCCAGTGCTCTTCGATTCTTCTTCAGCTCTTCAATTTTCTTCTTCGAGTCTTCTTAAGCTCTCCAATTTTCTTACCCTTGATGAAGTTTGTTTTAAGCTTCAGTTCTTCAATCTTCAGCTCTTCTCTTCATTCTTCAACGTCCTCTCTTCGATCTCCATCTTCTACTCTTCGATTTAAAGTTTTGGAGAAGAAAAAATGTGTGCTTTTTCATGCCTGCGTTGTGTTCTACTCTTTAGATTTGGCCAAAAATAAAGGGAGGGGGAGTTGAAAATGTTGGAGGAAATCAAATATTTTAGTGAAATATTTGATAATGTTGGAGGGAAACTATAGGCAACACTTCTATAGTGATGTTTTTACAATTATAAAAATAGGACCCTTTAAAAGTGTGGCCACATATATACATAATTGTTGCCATTTATTTCATACTATTACAACTCTTATAAAGTGTAGTCTCTATCAATAAATGGTACACTTTATAAGTGTTGCCAATATTATCGTTGCGAAAAGTTAAAAAATTAGACTACATTTAAAAAGTGTTCCCAAAAATATTTTAGGCAACACTTTTCAAGCGTTGCTCATATTTAGTGTAGCCGTAGGCCTAAAATGGTGTAGTGAAATGCAAATTACATCAATATATAATAAAAAAACGAAAGGAAAAATAAATGTACTGAGTGGGGATTGAACCCACAAACTCTTGAATAGATGTGAATGTTAGGAAATAAATAAAGGAGAAAAATAAATGAGGTGAGTGAGGATTAAACCCACCACGTCTTGAATAGAAAATAGATTTAGGAGAGAAAAATAAAGAAGAAAAATAAATATGGTGAGTGGGGATTGAACCCACAACCTCTTGCATAGGTGAGAAAGTTAAAAGATAAATTAAGAGAAAAAAAATGAGCTTGTGAGGAATTGATCCCACAACCTCCCTGCCTTAAAGAAAAAAGTGAGGAGGAAAACAAAGGAAATTATTATGGGAGTGATGGGGATCGTACTAGGGTTCCCCAAATATGCAAAATGCAATTATCAAGTTTAATATAAGATTAAGTATTGCTCTAGGGATTCGAAATCAGTTTCCGTTGCCCAATCCTGTATTGACACATAAGTCGCGTATGAACAAATAATTGATGAATGCTTTATCTAACGATTGAAATTGATATCCTGGCATACCTACAAGATGCATAAGTCTTGATGACATAATCATGGGTAAATATGAACCATATAGATGAACTATGAATGAAACCTCATGGATTGTATGTTTGGACTCATAAGTCTATCATACGTTTAAAGTAATTTAAACTAATATGTTATGTGAAGAGATGATGAAACCTAGAGGGGTTAGCAAAGAGTGTAACACACATTAAAGGGCCAAGTGTATTGCCATACGATGAAATGAACATTCATGTAAAAGGGGTAAGTAATTCTTATGAGTAAATATGGTAAAGTTAATGAATGTGGTGACTACAAGATAAGAAGATAATGTGAAAAGTGATAGAAATCTCAAATGAGACTACGTAAATGTTATGAACACGTACTCAGCTATGAAAGTGTAAGGTTAATAAAGAGACCAGTCTCAATGAACACTCTAATGAATGTATTGATGTTTAAGCATACTCAATACTAATTGTGAAAAGAGAAATCATCTAATGAGCTATGATGACTCATGCTAGAATCCAACTTCTATGATGTGTGAGATGAATGTAATAGAACTTTATTTTTAGAACCAATATGCTAGCTATGAGTTGTTATTCATTTTTTTTTTGCAAAGGTAGAGGTTCATCTAATTATCATGACATGAGACTGTCCATCCAGACGGGTATGAGTCATTTTATATCTCCTAGTCTTTTAACCTATACTGTCAACATAGGGTTCTAATAGGGTTCGATTCCCTATATAGTCTAGCATGTTTAGGGTCACATTGGCCGGTGATTCAACCTCTTTTACGTGCGGAGTTAAACGCTGGATTTCATGAATCTCACATGATATTTATTAGTTAAGGTTAAAGTTCCCAAAGAAATAATGTGGTCAGCCTCAAGTGATGCACAAAATTAAATGAACGATAGCAGAGGTTTTAGGATAGGATAATCAAAAGGTGAGATAGACTTAAATTACGACACTATTCTTGGTCATTGCACACCCGACCCGATGATAGTCTTAAACTACATCCTAGGTATGGCTAGTGTTTACACTAGCTTACGAACGAATGAAAATTAAGTACGTATGAATGAATGAAGAAGACTCTGTGTTTGCTAAAAAAGACTCCCTAGTTGAGGTCCCATATGTTGAGCTCTCATTTTGGAAAGTCCTAATCTAAAGTCTATGATTCCAAGATCTCATGGAATATGGACGAATGATTTGAACTATGTTATGTGCTAAAAGGCAATTCATTATGTGTTGTGAGCAATATATTACGTATGATGATCAATGTTATTGTCATACCATATATTTCCTAATTCGATTTTTGCAAGTCCACTGACTTGACTTTTTATAATTCATATCATTAAAAGAGAGCTTATCCTAATCATGCATGTCCTTGGTTTGTTCTTGCATATACCCATACTTAGTACAAGTGTGTACTAATCTCTACTTTATGGTGTACTTACAGATGAACGCTAGAGCATTAAGAGACAACGCTGAACTTATTCGGACGTTGAGCATTCATCTGTAGTTTGTAGCCCCACTTTCTTTGGAGGATGCCTAAATTTTATATTCTACCTTACATGTAGGCATGAGCTAGTGAAGGATGTTCAACTAACATTTGTTTCACACTTGTTTAATATATTGTATTGGTGTTGTTTTGGAACCTATACATTTAAAGTCGTTATGAACTAATTCATTCATTTGGGTATCATTGTATTTGATGGTTTTTTTGAACGATTATGAAATTATGTAGATGATCTTGTTCGAACACAATTTTTACTATAATGAAGTCTAAGTATGCTTCAACTAAACAAAAAGTTCAAATTTTCTTCTAAAATTAACCTAGATGAAGTAACGATTACGTATGTATGCTTGTCTGTGACCTTTAAGAGGTCAA
Organism: Solanum corneliomulleri; assembly: GCA_027704805.1. Taxonomy (NCBI): domain Eukaryota; kingdom Viridiplantae; phylum Streptophyta; class Magnoliopsida; order Solanales; family Solanaceae; genus Solanum; species Solanum corneliomulleri. The sequence goes on from JAKWIY010003052.1 coordinate 22,480,006, forward strand.
CGATGTCGGTCTTAGGTGAGGTTTAGACTGTAGTCTTGACAAAGTTTGTATCTGAGCATTGGGTTAAATTTCGAGGGTAATAAGTTCACATCAACCACAGTGAGTAATTTCTAAGTCATGGTAGTGAAGTGTACAACTATTCTAAATTAGAGATTGCATGATGCGTAGGAAAATTCCCTTCTTCTAATCTTATCATGCCTTCTCTAATGCCTGGTTCCTTGTTATTATTATTGTATCTAACATCTACTTTTTCATATAATGAACACAAGGAGGAACGCTTGTCAGGGAAGAGGATTACCAACCAAGTTCCTCTCACGGCTGCAGTTGCTGAAATGGAGATGCTTGTTAACCCAGCTTGGTTGACAGATGGTGAAGTAAGGACAGCCCTGGTACAGACGTCCCATGCCATAACCTTATAAGCTCAAGCTATGACAACCCACGTATAGCAACAAAGTGTTCCCAGGAAGAACCAACCTTCTAGGACCATGACCACTAGATTAATGGACTTCACTAGGGATTTTCCTTGCTTCTGGTCCATATCCAACAAGTGGAGGAAAGCAGGAAGAGGAAGCATACTAAGGCAGGGAATAGGTCAAGGTTAGCTGAGAAGATTTTTTCCAGTTCGATTAGTATTGAAATCAGGGATAAGCTGTAACAACCCTAAAAATGGATATGCAAAGTAATGCTTAGTGTGTCTAGAATACCTACAATTAGAACGGGTTCACAAGGATTGATGCACGTAGAACGCGCCTCTGAAACTTGATACATCCAAGCCAACAAAATTGGGTATTTAGTTCAGTTAGGAAAGGTTTGATCCTGCCATGTAGTTCACCCAAATACGAGGACTCACCGTGATGAGTCTTAATTAGACTTAGAGGGTTAGTCCTAGGTTTTAAGTGTTCTAGGGGTATAAAAGTAATTTTGTATCTAGGTGTAGTATATAAATTACCCTACTTTGATATTTAATTAATTAAATAAAGTTACTAATTAGAAAAAATAAGTCTAATCTCGATAGTCAAACCCGAGATTGGCCTTACCTCCACACTTAGGTTCGAGCCGAGTTGGAGGCATAATGACGCACAAACTAATTGATTAAATTAATAAAAATAAGAAGGTGAATTATAATAACTTAAATATATTATTTATAATCTGAATTTACCATTTTAATTTTGTTGATTAAGTCAACGACAATTCCCACAAAAGAGGCACATGACTCCCACTAGGAGTGTTCTTCATGCCCACTATTGATTATTTCTGTTTCTCCTAAAACCTTTTTCAACTTTACTTTACCTTTCAAAAACATAAATATAAAATAATACTTATGTTCTAAACGTATACTTGTCTGCATTAATCTAAATAAAGATAAATTTGTATGCCTAAGCATTACACGTAAAAAACATCACTTATGAACAAGAATAAAGGCACGGAAGAGAGGTTTGGGTGTGGGTTAGGATGTATGATTGTGGCTGGCTGTCAAGGATGAAAATGTATGGGTTTTCTTACTCTTGATCCGTTTCCCAAGAGTCCCTTAGGTATCAGATGAATATATTCCAAAAAGTAGAGTTGTTCCCCGTTGTATGTCTTTGTCACTAGCTACCATCGATTGTAAGTTGGGTATGTTTGCTTGTAGAAATAGGGATGTAATGTGTTTCGTGATGATTACCTTCACATATATATGTTTGGATTTATGTGAATATTAAGCATGTTGTCCGAAACTATGTTTATGTGTGTTCAATTTGTAGCTGTGAGATATGCTCTTTGTTTGAGGTTCAAAAATGACATGTTATAGTTGTATTTTTACGTGAACAAACATGCATAAATCATGATGTTCATATGAAATATAATGTGTCTGATTTTAAAGGATACAATTACCTAAATGAATCCATTTGAAATGCACCTAAAGATGTACTAAATGATCCATGAAACACCCTAAGAGTTAACGTGTAAACATTGATGAAAATGGGCTGAAAAACGTACATAATTTCCTGCATCTTGTTGAAAAACGTACTAAGTGGTGTATCATGTTATATAAAATGAATTAAAAATAAGTGAGATCAGTGAGAATCAAACTTGTGACCTCACCATGTTAATAGTCTTATAAATAAATTGAATCGAATAAGAATGTGCATACGGGATTCGAACCTGGGTGACTCGACCAAAACATGAAAAAGATAATGAAAATAAAAATGAGAGGTGTGGGGTTTGAACCTACAACCTCCTTGTAAGACATAAGTAAGAATTAAATGGAAAATAAAAGTTGAGTCATGTTGGAATCGAAACCACGAACTCTAGGCGGAACAAAAGAATTAAGGAGAAAATTAATGTGGGGCTGTGGGGGTTCAATTCTACACCCTCTTGGTGAAAAAGAAAATGGTTTAATTAAAAGGAAAATGGTTTATTTCAAATCTTAAGGCCAGCAAGATGTTATTTAAGGGGTTAGATATACTCTTCCTAAGTTTTTTTTTTTATGAAACTCGAAGTTTTATGCGGTTGACGATTTTGGGTTGTAAGTCCAAAATTGTATGTGTAATAATTGCACTATGTGAGTTATAATTAATTGATGTTTGCATGTCATGGTTCTGTTTATATATAGCGCAGACATGATTTTTTTGTTATGCATGATTTGTGAGGTGCATCAAGTTATGTGCGATTGAGAAGGAAGTTCCTTAATCTCAAATATGAAGCTCCAGATAAGCTTGAGTAATATGCATTGTCTAGAGTAAGTGTTAAATAGAAATTCACTTACAGCAAAGTCTCAATTATGTTAAAATATTTTTGAAAATAACCCTGTTTATTTTTAAATGATGTGTAGTGTCATTCGGGGACGAATGTTCCTAAGGAGGGATAATGTGACAACTCTAAAATGACTATGCTAAATAATGCCTAATGTATCTAGAATGCGTATATTAGACCGGGTTCATAGGGATTGATGCACATAGACCCATACCTCAAAACCTATGAAACATAAAATCTAACTAACTTTGTGAGTTAGTTGTTCTAGGATCGGTAGGATCCATACATGTAGGACACCGGAATACGAAGATTTATCCGTATGAGCCTTAAAAGGACTTAAAAAGGGGTATTCTTATGTTTGGAGGGTCTAGGGGTAAAATGGCCATTTCCACTCTAAGGTTGGAATTGTAATTACCCTAAATATTTAATTAATTGATTAATTAATATGGTAGAGGGGCTATTCAGGTAGAGGATGCCGAATTTGACCCATAAAGTAAAATCTAGCTACACATGGGTTCGAGCCTTGGTGGAAAACAAGGCTTAAATTGATTTAATTTTATTGAGTGAATTATTTTAATCAATTACAAATTTAAAATATGATTTATGTAAACGAAAAATCATATTTTTAATAATAATAATTATTATTTTAATAACAGAATTTATAAGTAATGAGGAGTCCTTGTTTAACTAAGTCTCCATCTAACTCTCCTAATTCTAATCTAACTCTCCTAATCCTAATACTATCATTCTCACGTTTTTATAAGTAAAATAACTTAAAATAATATTTGTTCACTCTTGAAGTACTTAAACACAAAAACTATAAGGAAAAGCTAAGCTAAAACCGAAAATCAAAAATACTCTTCTCGACATATTGTGTTAGGGATTTTGATGGTGAGGAAGTGGTTTAATGGGAAATAGGCAACATTGAAACAAGTGTTGAACGACATTGAGGTGTGGGTTTTTTCTCTATTGTTCCCTTTACCAAGAGACACCTATGTTAAGTTTAAATTTTCACAGGAGAAAGTATGGTTGTCACCAAATCATAACAGATAGAAAAATAGGTACCCTAGGGTTTCCTTATAATTGTGAAGAGGACAACTCAATGAGTTTACTAAGGATTATTTCATGATGTTCCACCCAATCAACCTTATGTCGACCATTCACACAAGAAGGATACAATTACGACCTTCAACTTTAAGGATAAAATAACATTACATCTAGGATGAAGGTTCAACATAAAGGAAATTGTTAGCAATGTTCAAGGTCACATGTCAATCGAACATAGAAGACTAAGAAGCTTTAACATACTACGTCGAGAACTCACATTAACATTGTACATGTATCAAGTAAGGGACGTAACTTAACCAAAACAAGAAATACTCATACTTCACATCTACAATATCATCTTTAAAGCACATAGGATAAACTGAGCATACTTACTTGTAATCCTTCACACTTCAATAAAATCATCAAACAAGTCATACTTTAGTATCAAGTAATCCGCATAATGACTACATTATTGTCTACTAGAGATACACATCATCAACTAGAAGAACTCATTCTTTGACTCCACATAAACACATAAGTCAACTTTACATTCATAATGGTCAGATTATCAGGCTATATGATGGTAATGCCATAGTAGATAAAGTAATGCGAACGAGGCCACATTAGTCACAAGTATACCATATATAAGCACCACCACCATAAGTGTACCATACCAATAATCAATATCATCGAACAAGACTACACAATATAGAGAAATTTCTATCAACATACCAATGATTCAACCTCACAACTTCAATTCATAGCCAATTCATCCAACATAATACCCTAGATGGTTACCAATGGTCATGATCACCAATAAACCCAATAAATAACAATATACATTGAATCAATGATTTTATGAATTTAGGGTGTAATACTAACAATTGTAGCATGATTCTATCATAATTCAATAGCCCAAATTAAACTACATAACAATTCAATAGCATTAAAACATAGTCGATTCACCAATAAAGTAGTGAAATCTAGAGTTACATGAATTACATGGGTTCATAGTGTTTTTGAGTTAAAATAATCCAATTCACAATAAATAAATGAATATAAATTGGTTTAAAATCTTTGATACAAGAACCAATTGATAGATTACAAAATCGAACAAGCTCATCTTTGAACGACTTTTAGAAATCACATTAAATATTGGCTCCTTTGAGAAAAGACATTCAAGAATGTAGGTCATACCTTAATTGATGATAGATCACGAATTTTATTATTATTATAGGAATAATAACAAAAAAAATATTTCTATCCAAGCTCTATCATTAGTTTTTGTTCCCATGGAGTTTTAGATAATTTTTTTGACAATTTGGGTTTTAATTTGAAAAAAATGTGTTCATCTAACTATTGCAGAATTATAACACTATTTATAATGCCCAAAATATCTTTATCAAACTGCCCTTTTAATTAGCGGATCGGAGTGTCACGTTCCGACACATAGTATTAAGGGATCGGGTGTCACGAACCGACACGTAGATTTAGGGGATCGGAGTGTCACGTTTCGACACATAGAATTAAGGGATCAGGTGTCACGAACCGACACGTAGATTTAGGGGATCGGAGTGTCACGTACCGACACATAGTATTAAGGGATCGGGTGTCACGAACCGACACGTAGATTTAGGGGATCGGAGTGTCACGTACCGACACATAGTATAAGGGGATCGGGTGTCACGAACCGACACGTAGAATTAGGGGATCGGAGTGTCACGTTCCGACACATAGAAGTAAGGGATCGGAGTGTCACGTACCGACACATAGTAGTAGGGGATTGGAGTGTCACGTACCGACACAAGAGGAATAAAGATAATGAATCTTGAAAGATGATGATAATATACTCAACCTAATGAACCTAATTCCCAAATGAGTATGGCATTGAGGCTTGAGTCCTCATGGATGAACTTGGTAGTACTTATTGATGATTATCGTACTTGTTGTTGCTACATGTTGAGTATTATAGTTGATTTATGATATTAACTGATATATATACTATTTTCTATTTTGAGTTGGCCGATGATATCTACTCAGTACTCGTGTTTTGTACTGATCCCTACTTTAACGTTTTCTTCTTTGTTATTTGTGGAGTGCAGCAAATGTGCCGTCGTCTTCAACTCAACATTAATTCTAGCCAGTCTTCGTCACACTGGATCTTCAGGGTGAGCTAATGCTTCTAGCTTGGACTGGATCTTCTTCTTCAAGTCTTGATGCCTTGAACTTCCGGCATAGACTAGCTTTTTACTTGCTTTGTTTTCTTAGATACTCGTAGTTTAGTAATTTGAGGATAGATTTTCTTGTGGTGATGACTTCCAGATTTTGGGGAATAATAGATGTTGAATTTTAATAGTTATTGAATTGGTTTTTATTAATGAGTTTAAGTCTTCCGCATTGTTTTCTGTTGAGATACATTAAAATGTTAAGGGTTAGATTGGTTGGTTCGCTCATATAGGAGGGTAAATGTGGGTGCCAGTCGCGGCTCGGTTTTGGGTCGTGACAAACTTGGTATCAGAGCCTTAGGTTCATTGGTCTCATCACACAAGAACGAGTCTAGTAGAGTCTTAAGGAACGGTAGGGGGACGCCTTTACTTTTCTTTGAGAGGCTATAAGACTTTAGGAAAATTCCATTCTTTCATTCTTTCTTTGGTGCTATTACTTAGATCCAATTGGTATCTAGGTGATACAAATTGGTATCTGACCATCTTCACTCTATTTTGCAGATGGTTAGAACTAGAGCAACGACCGCACCAGCAACGACATTGGCAAGACAGGATGCGCCTGAGCTAGCCAATAGGGCTGTAGCTCGAGGAGGATCGGTGGCAAGAGGCCGTGGTAGAGGTCGTGGGAGGACGTCCTTTAGAGGGAGAGGACGAGTACCTAGCCTATCAGATGCTAGGGTGGTGACTCCTCCACCGACTGAGGAAGTGATAAGGGAGGGTGAGGAAGGGGAGAATGAACAAGTGCAGAATGAGGAATTACCACCCCAACCTACCCCAGAGATAATCAATCAGGTTCTTTCTTATCTTAGCGGGTTATCTGATCAGGGTCAGACACTTCCAGTGTTTCCTGCACCAGCACCTCAGGTTCCGGAGGAACAATATGCGGCTACTATGGCTCCCCGCATTGATGCCTCAATCGAAATAGGCACATTTCCTCGTCTGACTATAGGGCCTATAATGAGAAATGATCAGCATGAACTTTTCAGTAAGTTCTTGAAATTGAAACCTCCAGTCTTCAAGGGTGCTGAATCTGAGGATGCTTACGATTTTCTGGTTGACTGTCATGAGCTACTACACAAGATGGGTATAGTAGAACGGTTTGGTGTTGAGTTCGTGAGTTATCAGTTTCATGGAAACGCCAAAATGTGGTGGCGGTCATATGTTGAGTGTCAACCAATAGAGGCACCACCTATAACTTGGGCATCATTCTCTAGCTTGTTTATGGAGAAGTATATTCCCCGGACTTTGAGGGATTGGAAAAGGGATGAATTCTTGAGACTAGAGCAAGGTCGGATGATGGTTAATGCATATGAGGCTAAATTCCGTGCATTATCCCGGTATGCCACCCAACTTTGTTTCAGTCCACAAGAGCGGATTCACCGTTTTGTGAATGGGTTGAGGTCAGAATTGCGGATTTCGGCCTTACAGGTAGCGGCTACGGCAAAATCCTTCCAACAAGTGGTAGACTTCGTGATAGAGGTGGAAGGAGTGAAGCTAGATTACTTCACCACGACATCGACATCAAAAAGGTTTCGAAAGGGAGGTGATTTTAATGGTTCTTACACCAGAGGACAGGGTTCCGAAGTTACTCAGTTCGACCCATTCAGTCTTCACTACAGACTGTAGTTGGTGGTCCACCTCAGACCGGTCAACACTTCTCTGAGAGACCTATGCTTGACTCTAGAGAGTGTTATGGATGTGGGGAGACTGGGCATATTAGGAGGAATTGCCCGAAATAGAGTTATAGACCCCGATAGCTAGAGGTAGAGGTGGTCATGGTAGAGGCCGTTATTCTGGAGGACGTGGTGGTCGAGGTAATGGTGGTCACCAAAACGGCAGAGGTGATGGGCAAACTGGAGCCACTACAACACAACATGGTAGGTGCAACGGACAGACAAGTAATGGGGACCATTGTTACGCTTTTCCTAGGAGATCTGAAGCGGAGATATCAGATGTTGACATCACAGGTAATCTTTTGATTTGTGATTGCATGTCTTCTGTATTTTTTGATCCCGCATCCACATTTTCTTATGTATCTTCTTCATTTGCTATTGGTCTTAACTTGCCTTGCGAATTACTTGACATGCCTATTCGTGTATCTACTCCAGTGGGTGAGTCTGTGATAGTAGAAAAAGTATATAGGTCTTGCTTGGTGACTTTCGTGGGGAGATGGTTGACTTTGATGTAATTCTGGGTATGACTTGGCTTTCTCAAAATTTCACAATCTTGGATTGTAATGCTAAAACTGTGACATTATCCAAGCCTGGGACAGATCAGTTAGTATGGGAGGGAGACTACACTTCCAATCCGGTTCGTATCGTGTCCTTTCTTTGTGCTAAGAAGATGGTTAGTAAGGGTTGTTTAGCTTTCTTGGCACATCTCAGGGATGACACTACCCAAGTACCTTCAATTGAGTCGGTTTTGGTAGTCCGTGAATTTTTGGATGTGTTCCCTGCAGATCTTCCTGGTATGCCACCGGATAGGGATATTGACTTCTGTATTGATCTTGAACCGGGTACTCGCCCAATTTCTATACCCCCTTATAGAATGGCTCCCGCAGAGTTAAGAGAGTTAAAGGCACAACTTCAAGAGTTGTTGAGCAAAGGCTTCATTAGACCAAGTGCATCTCCTTGGGGCGCTCCGGTTTTGTTTGTGAAGAAGAAGGATGGGAGTTTTCAGATGTGCATAGACTATAGACAACTGAACAAGGTAACTATTAAGAACAAGTATCCTCTTCATCACATTGATGACTTGTTCGATCAGTTACAAGGTGCTTGTGTCTTCTCAAAAATTGACTTGAGATACGGTTATCATCAATTAAAAATACGGGCAACGGATGTGCCAAAGACTACTTTTCGAACCAGGTATGGGCATTATGAATTTGTGGTAATGTCTTTTAGTCTTACTAATGCCCCTGCTGCTTTCATGAGCTTGATGAACGGGATCTTCAGGCCATATCTGGATCTCTTTGTGATCGTATTTATTGATGATATACTAATATACTCACGGAGTAAGAAGGAACATGAGGAGTATTTGAGAATGGTATTGGAGTTGTTGAGGAAGAAAAAACTTTATGCCAAATTCTCCAAGTGTGAGTTTTGGTTAGATTTAGTGTCCTTCTTGGGACACGTGGTTTCTAAGGATGGAGTGATGGTGGATCCATCTAAGATTGTGACAGTGAAGAATTGGGTAAGACCTACAAACGTGTCAGAAATAAGGAGCTTCGTGGGTTTAGCTAGCTACTACCGCCGATTTGTCATGGATTCTCTTACATTGCTTCCTAATTGACGAATTTGACTTAGTAGAATGTTCCATTTGTATGGTCAGATGAATGTGAGGAAAGCTTTCAGAAGCTTAAGACTTTGTTGACTACCGCACCAATTCTTACATTGCCAGTAGAGGTTAAGAACTTCATTGTTTATTGTGATGCATCCTATTCTGGTTTGGGTGCAGTGCTAATGCAAGAGAAGAATCTGATTGCTTATTCTTCGAGGCAATTAAAGGTGCATGAACGTAACTATCCGACCCATGATTTGTAGTTGGCTGCGGTAGTATTTGCACTAATACAATGGAGACACTATTTGTATGGGGTTAAGTGTGAAGTCTATACGATCATCGTAGCCTACAATATGTCTTTACTCAGAAGGATTTGAATTTGAGACAGAGGAGATGGATGGAACTACTGAAGGACTACGATATCACTATTCTGTATCATCCGGGAAAGGCTAATGTTGTGGCAGATGCTTTAAGTAGAAAGGCAGGAAGCATGGGAAGTCTAGCTCATTTGCAAGTTTCTAGACGCCCGTTGGCTAGAGAAATCCAAAACTTGGCTAATGACTTTATGAGACTAGAAGTAAATGAGAAGGGAGGATTTTTGGCTTGTGTGGAGGCGAGATCTTCTTTTTTTGACAAGATCAAGGGAAAACAGTTTGATGAAGAGAAACTAAGTGGAATTCGAGATAAAGTGTTGCAAGGAGAGGCTAAAGTAGCAACGATCGATGAGGAAGGTGTTTTGAGGATTAAGGGAAGGGTATGTGTACCCCGCATTGATGATTTGATCACCACTATTCTGACAGAGGCTCATAGTTCCAGATATTCTATACATCCTGGTGCAACCAAGATGTACCGTGACCTAAAGCACCACTTTTGGTGGAGTAGAATGAAGCGTGACATTGTGGATTTTGTTGCCAAATGCCCAAATTTTCAACAAGTAAAGTATGAACACCAGAGGCCCGGAGGAACACTGCAGAGAATGCCCATTCCTTAATGGAAGTGGGAGAGAATTGCAATGGACTTTGTGGTTGGTCTTCCAAAGACAATGGGTTAGTATGACTCTATTTGGGTGAGTGTGGATAGGTTAACTAAGTCTGCTCACTTCATTCCGGTCAAGGAGACCTACAATGCAGAGAAGTTAGCCAAAATCTACATCTCAGAAATCGTTCGATTGCATGGAGTTCCACTCTCCATCATATCAGATAGAGGTACGCAGTTTACTTCTAAGTTTTGGAGAACATTGCATGCTGAATTAGGTACTAGTGGACTTAGTACCTGTCTGCGTTTCACCCTCAGACTGATGGTCAGTCTGAGCGAACGATTCAAGTGTTGGAGGATATGCTTCGTGCATGTGTGATAGAATTTGGTGGTCATTGGGATAATTTCTTACCCTTAGCGGAGTTTTCATACAGTAATAGCTATCACTCCAGCATTGACATGGCTCCATTTGAGGCATTGTATGGGAGGAGATGTAGGTCTCCCATTGGTTGGTTTGATGCATTTGAGGTTAGACCTTGGGGTACTGATCTGTTGAGAGATTCCTTGGAGAAGGTGAAAGCTATTCAAGAAATGCTTTTAGCAGCTAAAAGTAGGCAAAAGGAATATGCGGATCGAAAAGTTAGAGACTTGGAGTTCATGGAGGGTGAACAAGTCTTGTTGAAGGTTTCACCCATGAAAGGGGTGATGCGGTTTGTTAAAAGGGGTAAACTAAGTCCAAGGTATATTGGACCATTTGAAGTACTTAAACGAGTAGGGGAGGTGGCTTATGAATTAGCCTTGCCTCCAGGGCTGTCCGGAGTGCATCCGGTATTTCATGTGTCCATGTTGAAAAGATACCATGGGGATGGAAACTACATCATTCGTTGGGATTCTGTTCTGCTTGATGAGAATTTGACTTATGAAGAGGAACCGGTTGCTATTTTAGACAGAGAAGTTTGCAAGTTGAGGTCGAGAGAGATTGCATCCATCAAAGTTCAATGGAAGAATCGACCGATTGAAGAAGCCACTTGGGAGAAGGAGGCCGATATGCAAGAAAGATACCCACATCTGTTTACAGATTCAGGTACTCCTTTTCGCCCTTGTTTTTCTTCTTTTGATTGTTCGAGGACGAACGATGGGTAAATTGGTATCTACAGTAACGACATGTTTAGTCATTTTGAGCAGCAGATTTTATTTCTGGGAAAACTGGCTGAGACGAGGGACACCACGCCGGACCGTCGTGGGCACGATGGACCGTCGAGGGTGTCTCGTTCCAAAACACTTAGGAATTCTGAAATTTGAGTGCTGAAATCGACTCTCTGAACTCTGTGACGGACCGTCACAGGCACGACGAACCGTCATGATCCTTCATTTCAAATTACTTCAACTCTTGAGAATTTGGTACTGGGAACAATTCTCTGAACGTCGTGACGGAAGTGCAGGACGGACCGTCACAGGCGTGACGGACCGTCACCGACTCTTTAGTGAAAATAGAGTCTCTGATCTTTGTGACGACCTGCAGGACTGACCGTCGCAGGCACGACGGGCCGTCACAGGTTGCGTAATTCCAGTCGGAGTTGGATTTCTGGTTAAGTTATAAAGGGGCGTTTTGGACTATTCCTTCTATAATTATATATTTCGTGGGTTTATATTAATAACTCAAATTCTTGGGGGATAAAAGAGGTAACTTTGAGTTAATTAGTGGGGTATTATTGTCATCTTTTACACTTAATTATATGTTAATTAGGGCAAAAGTAAGAGTGTTTGAATAATGAAAATAGAAACAACAAAGATATAGAGAGAGGATCGAACGAGAGAGAAGAAGAAAACGCAGCTTGGAGAAATTTGCTTGCTTGAATACTAATCTTCGGTGGAGGTAGGTTATGGTTTTTATGCTATTCGTAGTAAACTCTTAATCGCGAATGATATGTGTTTGTAGTATTGTAAAACCTTCTATATGCTTAATTTTATGGTTGCATGATTGTGATTATGAAATTATGATAAAATAAGCATGATGAAGCTATTAAATCCTAAATCTTTAAAGAAACCCTAATCTACTATGCTAATGATGATGCCTTGGTATAAAGAAGGCTTGATGAACTAAAGTAATGGGGTTGATGATGCCTTGGTATAAGAGAAGGCTTGATGAATTGATAGAATGAGATTAGTGGATCGGAGTGTCACGTTCCGACACGTAGTATTAAGGGATCGGGTGTCACGAACCGACACGTAGATTTAGGGGATCGGAGTGTCACGTTTCAACACATAGTATTAAGGGATCGGGTGTCACGAACCGACATGTAGATTTATGGGATAGGAGTGTCACGTACACACATAGTATTAAGGATCGGGTGTCACAAACTGACACATAGATTTAGGGGATCGAAGTGTCACGTACCGACACATAATATTAGGGGATCGGGTGTCACAAACTGACACATAGATTTAGGGGATCGGAGTGTCACGTACCGACACATAATATTAGGGGATCGGGTGTCACGAACAGACACGTAGAATTAGGGGATCGGAGTGTCACGTTCCAACACATAGAAGAAAGGGATCGGAGTGTCACGTACAGACACATAGCAGTAGGGGATCGGAGTGTCACGTACTGACACAAGAGGAAGAAAGATAATGAATCTTGAAAGATGATGATAATATACTCAACCTACTGAACCTAATTCCTAAATGAGTATGGCATTGAGGCTTGAGTCCTCATGGATGAACTTGGTAGTACTTATTGATGATTATCGTACTTGTTGTTGCTACATGTTGAGTATTATAGTTGATTTATGATATTAACTGATATATACTGTTTTCTATTTTGAGTTGGCCGATGATATCTACTCAGTACTCGTGTTTTGTACTGATCCCTACTTTAATATTTTCTTCTTTGTTTTTTGTGGAGTGCAGCAAACGTGCCGTCATCTTCAACTAAACATTAATTCTAGCCAGTCTTCGTAACACCGGATCTTCAGGGTGAGCTAATGCTTCTAGCTTGGACTGGATCTTCTTCTTCAAGTCTTGATGCCTTGAACTTCCGGCATGGACTAGCTTTTTACTTGCTTTGTTTTCTTAGATACTCTTAGTTTAGTAATTTGAGGATAGATGTTCTTGTTGTGATGACTTCCAGATTTTGGGGAATAATAGATGTTGAATTTTAATAGTTATTGAATTGGTTTATATTAATGAGTTTAAGGCTTCAGCATTGTTTTCTGTTGAGATACATTGAAATGTTAAGGGTTAGATTGGTTGGTTCGCTCACATAGGAGGGTAAATGTGGGTGCCAGTCGCGGCTCGGTTTTGGGTCGTGACAACTTCACTATAAGTTCATCCAAAATTGACATATAAAGCTGTAGCATCAAAGTATATTAAAAAGACATATATATGAGATCCTCCTACCAAAAGTTATTGTAAGGTTCACTTGAGTGAGTTATAAAGCGACCACCCATACGTTGCCTTCACACACGCTCAGGAGATCCTTCAGAATACCTAATATATAATCATTCTCATTTCACATAATATTACTTTACCCCTTAACATTACAGTGAAGATGCTAAATTTCAAACTTCACATACGCCTATCCATTGCCGCATGGTAGTCCAACAAACGTACTGTCCATTTGGTGTGTTGTTTGTGTCTGATGCTAGTATTTCGAAGTCTAAGTCCACTAACCTAAGTTTAATCCTACTACCACCACCTATGTACTTTCGTCGATTGCCAACCGTAATTGAGGCTGGTATTGACAGTTTTTAGCTATTGTTTGGTCCTTTCCCAAGGACCCTTAGTAGGTCTTTGGGATCTTTTAAGCAGATGTTTCTAGCCCGATTTTTTTTGTATATGATTTTAGAATCTCTCACATCAATTTAATAAAAAATGCACACGTAAAACTAGATAAAATAGACTAATACACACTAGGTGGTTTAAACGAATGCCTTTCGAACGACATCAACATCATGGACGTTTGACCTCAAAACTTTATGAAACTGTAACCACTTCTTTCTAGCTCATTCTAACTTTATTTAGAACTTCAAAACATCAATACACAATCATTAGGATTTAGTTTGATCGAATTCGTTTTAGTGGTATCAAAATTAGGTATATTAAGTTTTAGCAACATCATCGAGTTGATATGCGGCTAATTCAGCCTTCTCATTAGAACTCATTCCCATATAATATAGGATCTTGTTTACCTATTCCATAATGTTTTGGGGGTTTTCATTCATATTGGACCTAAATAACATTGAAGGGTTCATCCTTGTGAAGTCCTTCAGGCGAGAAACGATGGTAATAGAATTTTGTTGCACACGGGGTCCACCTTCTCTATTTTCTTAAGTCATCAAGTTTTTAGGTTGAAAGCTACTGCTTGTGCTTGGGTATACATATGTGGAGCTAAATTTATTTCTCCATCCGTCATATATGGAGGAATTATCGGAGCTCGGTCTTGTTGAGGAACACGATTTCCTTGTGGAGTAGCATAGTTTTCTTGGGAGGAAATCCAACAATAGCGAATGAGTGTTTGTTGCTCAAATATTATATGGCAATAAGTTTGAAAAAGTTCAGATAAATAGGTAGCATAATGAACCCACCCAAACAATCAGTAATCAGTTCGATTAGATAAAGGTAATAAAGGGATTTCGTCAAGACACTAAGAGAAGGAGAAGAAAAGACATATCTTCAATATCAACAGAAATATGGTCTAGAGCAATAAATTTCACCATATATACCTACGGAAAATTAAACCCACAATAGCTAAAAGATAATGGGAAAACCCCACTGTTAGGAAAAAAATTTAATCAACAAAAACTCCTACTTATCCTTATATTTGTTGATAGTTATTCTCCATGTTCATCTTGAGATATATTTGGTCATGTGTAAAACATTGTTGTCTTTTTATTTCATAGTTTATCATAAATATGATTCTTTTTAACAATTTTTTTCGCTAGATATCAATGGACATGTATAAATAATAGTAAGTAGGAAAATAAATCCAACATGCATATAGAACTAACATGGGTACATAAATGACAGAGAAACAGATGAAAAAGAGAAGTAAACTAGATTTATGCGTTTGCATATTCATATAACATAAAATTTTGACGTACTAGAATTACCACACAAGAGGACTTGCATGCCAAGCCATCAAGGGAAAAGATTATCTAATGAATGAACATAGTTTGAGGAGCACATGTAATAATAAACATGCAAGTAAAATCAGGAGCCTAATCTCTAGTAAAATAATATTTATTTCATGGAACAAAATCATCAACCTAGATTTCTTTTGCAGACTCAAATACTAAAATTCGTATG
>JAKWIY010003052.1:22495671-22573256 GCA_027704805.1 Solanum corneliomulleri
CGCCAGTATTACAACACCTCACTGCCTCAACTAAAAATTCAATAAAAATGACGGGATTTTGCCCCGCGAAGTACAACTACTTCCCATAATAGATAAATTCGTATTTTTTGTAAATTAACATAAAAAAATACTCATTTAAGCAGAGGGTCTTTTGGGTAAATCATTGGACGTTTAAAATCCGATCAAACGAAATTTCTTTAATCTCTCTCAAAAAATCTCTCTTTTCCAAACTCCATTGAAGAAGAAGAAGAAGAGCTTATGGAAGAAGATTAAGACCTCAAGCTTTTTATCCAATTTTCGTTGATTCTCCATCTATAAGCTATGGGTTCTACATTCTTGGAACTTCTTTCCTCAAGAAGTCCTTTCAAAGAGTATTTTTCAAGAAATTCAAATACGAGGGTTTTTGCTCTATGAAACGTATTTTCTTCCTAACACTAGATTAAGGATTTTAAATGAAATGTAAGTGTTTTTCATGGTCTATTCAAAACTATTTGATGAGTATGTTGTTATTTATGTTTCAATTTCTTGTGAAGTATATTCTTACCTACATGATGGTTTCGTATAATTTTTTCTATTATTTTACAATATGAAAACATAGGGATACTAGAATTAACTTTTAAATGATCCTTATACTATACCGTACATTATGCATTGATCTTGTACAAGATTTGAAGATTTGTACTTGATTATAATATTGAGTATTTTACTATGTTATGGTTATGAATGCTGTAAGTTGAACATAAGTTGTTGGATAAAGTTCTTGGAAGCAAGAGGTAAGTCTTCTAGAGTTGTGATTACTCTACTATGTTTAAATTAGTCTATAAATCATGATGCTATGTTATGGACGTATGAATGTTCATTCTATGTGTATATGATAGTCTATTATCATGCTAAATGTGATATCATGATAAGAATACGAAAATGCAAGATTTGATATTTTGTTATGTGATTTAAACAAGATGATGATTTTATGTTAATCTCACATATGAAGGGTTATGATGAGGGGAAATTCTCATCTAATCCTAACATCTCATGATCATGTTTATACAAGGAGTTAATCTCCTATGACCTATGTAAGTTTTTAATAAAACACAACTTAAGCTAAGCACGAATGAACTACATATGAGAGGTGTCCCTTCCGTAGGTTGAAGGTAGGTTCACAATGACTCTTATGAGATTGAGGCTTCCATGTAATGTGGAACTAAGGGTCTCTAATACATTTGTAGTTCTTGAACTATGTTACCACCAGAGTATACTAGCTAGTGTAACCACCTACAAATCTACATCATATTATGTTTTACTTTGGCCGGTAGACCACCTTTTTGGGTGTGGAGTTTTATGACATTGGATTCCATGTTAGCTCACAAGGTCTATCTCTGTTAAGGCGTATTTTCCCTCTTGTAAAATGAAAGACAAGTAAATAAATGTTTACTAGGGTTACTTGTGAATCTACTTAGTTGACGTAGGGGTATAGGACTCTACCTAGACATTGCACAAGTTCACTCTAATGGAAGTCCTAGGAGATTATTTTTATGTAATATGATAACATGAAAGGTATATGTTTCTGATACATGATTTTACTCTTATATGATGTTAATAATTATTATGAATATGTTATTGGGTTATATTGTTGTATGAAGACTAATTATGTTACAAGTTATGTGAATCGAAGCTTTACTTATGGTCTCCTATATTATCTACTTGGTTGTGTAGGGTTATGGGGCTTCACAAGACCATTGCACTTGTAGGTTGGGGAAACGATCAATGGTAACTGTTTTGTATGATATGTTATATGATCTACTAAATATGAAAAGTTTACATGACTCTATGATAATATGTCCTTGATTATGATCATACTTTAAGTTGATGGAATCCTTAACATTTATATGTTCTATGGTATTTGCATTAAAGACGTTCACATGACTTAGGATATTTTCTAAAGATACGATAAATGATCCTTTTCCAAGAATGTCCTTATATGTTATATGCATATCCCATTCTTAGTACATGTGGTGTACTAAGCCCATTACATTATATTAATAAAACTTAAGGTTGCGGCCATTAAAGCTTAAGAAGGTCGATTTGAAGGAGCTTGGAACTCTTTCTCAAAGTCTTGGTAGGTCCTCATGTTTTGGACGCTATCATTTATTGTTCAGCTTATGAAGACCTTATTAGATATTACAAATATCCTATAACCATCATGTTTCTTTGAATTCTTTTGTATTAAGGCCTATATGGTATATTGATATATATATATATATATATATATATATATATTGTCTAAGTCGTGATTTGCACTCTTTAGATGGTTTTATATATGCGAAACATATTTTTAGAATATCATATGTTTTCATGATAGTTAACTGTGAAGTCTAAGTATACTTCAAATAGAATGCAAATGGTTTTAATTTCCCTTAAATTTTAACTAATGAAATGTTATGACGAACACTAAGATGCTTGTTTGAGTCCTCAGAGAGGACGACGACGCCAATTGCATCTAGGGTGTACTCTCCTGATGTCATATTGTACATATCATTAAAGTCATAAGGGCATAAGAACATCCTCCTAGGACTTCGGTCAAGGAAGACTTGTGTAATCCATAGGTAGAGTCCCATACCCCTACCTACACTAAATACAACACCTTAAGTCACCCTAGTTAGAATTCAGTGTATTACCTTCATTTTACTTTGGAGAACAATCGCCTTAACCAAAAATAGACTATGTGAGCTTAACATGAAATACGATGTCATGAAACCCTACACCGAAAGAAGGTGGTCTACTTGCTCAAGTAGGACCAAAACATTAATATCTTATTCTAGGTGAATACACTAACTAATTTTTCGATTGAAGCAACATAGTTAAGGAACTAGGAGATATTTATTGAACCCTCCAAATTCTTATTAGAAATAGGAGCCCTCATCTCATGAGAATGTTTGGTGAAACTCTATTTAATTGGAAGTCACCACCTCTCGTTTTTAAGTTCACTCGTTGGTAAGCTAAAGTCCCTTTTATTAAATGTCATTGTACTAATTTGTTTTCTTCTAAACTTGAATTAATGATTTATAATGATGAATGGTGATTGCCTATGGATACTTAAGTGTAGATTGTTGAGTCATTGGTGCTAATTGTGGTGTTTTCATGTGGATCAAATTGTTTCTCTAACATCCCCCAAACCTTGGGTCTTGCTTATGAATTGATGGGAATTGGTGAATCTATTGGTTGTTATACTTGTTTTTACTATTAGATATTGCTTATAAATTGATGAGAATTGATGAATGTATTGATTATTATACTCGTTTTAACTATCCTAATCATTCATAAACTGCCTAGGGTTATATATGGTTAGGTTGAATCAATTTCTTGAAGAGTTCATGATGAATCTTTTTCCCCTAACCCCAGGTTATGAGGTGAGATTAATTTACTTTGTGATGATACAATTGAATTAGTTATTATATAGATTGCTATTGTTTGATATTATTATGATTTCTTATGGGTGAATATGGTTGGTTTATGGTAATACCATTGAAGGAGTCTTACGAAGGTAAATTGGTAAAACCTTGTGATCTTGAATCTTTTACATCAATTATGATGACTTTTACTTGATGATGTTCAATTTAAGTATTACATGTTATTACATTAAGTAGGTGATTGTAGGTTGAGTGTAATTTAAATTTCATGACCATGATCGATGTGATATTATGTTTAAGGTCTCATAATATAAGGTTGATTTGAATCATTCATGTTCCTCACTATGATAAGTTGATAATGGTGTTAATCTCCTAAATTAAGGGTTGTAATGAGAGTACATTCTCATGCAATTACTAATGTACTAATGATTATATTATACAATAGTTTATTCTCCTATGGACTATAATAAACAATGATGATTTAGAATGACTTAAAGACATTTCAACAAAAGGACTTTAGCGAAGCACTGAATGAACTAGTTATGAGAGGCGTCCCTTCCTAATGTGGGAAGATAGGCTTATAATGGTTCTCATGAGGTATATATTAAAATGAATTTGTGCATAAAGACTGTCTCAAGCATGTCTCCTAACTCTTGAACTATGTTGACCCCATAGGAATACTAGCTAGTGGATCCACCTAGAATGTTATGTTCATGTTTTGGCTCTACCTTTGCAAGTAGACCACCTTCTATCATTATTGGATTTCATGACACCGGACTCCACATATAGATCATGTGGCGTATGTTTGTTAAGGAAATGGTTCACCAATGTAAAATGAAGTAATGAAGATGAGCACTAACTAGGGTGACTTAAGGGGTTTGACTTACTGTATCTAAGGGTATTGAACTCTATATATGCATTGCACAAGATAACCTTGAGGGTATTCCTAGGAGGTTGTTATTTTATTATGTATAATAATATCATGAAATTTATTATCTCGACCTTATATGATGTTACTCTTAAATGATGTTGGTTACATTCAAGAACATGGTATTTGTTAAGATTACTATATGTGGTGATGACTACCTATGATGATATGGGCTATGAAGCAAGACATAACTTATAATCTCCTAGCTTGTTTACTTGATAGTGTGGTGTTATGGGGCTCCACATGACCATTGTACTTCTAGGCTTGGGATGGTATTGTTCATATGGGTCTTGTATGTGGATGATATGACTTATTAAACATTAAATGGTAATGTGACATTATGATGATATTTCTCTTGTTAATGAAAATGTCTTATGTTGTTGGGATCCTTGTCTTGTATATGCTCACTTGTATGTGCATAAAGGCTTTCCAAATGAAATAGCTTGTTTTTAAATAAATTATCTTTTTCAATCATGTCTTCAAATGATTTTATGTGCATAGTTAGTGCAAGTGGTGTACTAACCCATATTTCCATGTCTTCTACAAAAATGTATGTTCAGACCACTAATCTTTTAGGAGTATGATTGAAGATGACTTGGATTCTTGTCACCAAGTGCTGGTAGGTTCTCATGTTCGAGGATGATATCTGATTCTACATCCTTGCTTTGAAGTGGCATTGTCATAAAGAGATTGTTCATTCCTTCATTATTTGGATAATTATGTAAGCATATATTTGTATGTTGACTTTGTATTTACTATGTCAAAGATTTATACTTGCTTACATGGTTCAATATCAGAGGAAGTATTA
This sequence comes from Solanum corneliomulleri, assembly GCA_027704805.1. NCBI lineage: Eukaryota > Viridiplantae > Streptophyta > Magnoliopsida > Solanales > Solanaceae > Solanum > Solanum corneliomulleri. The sequence continues at coordinate 22,500,815 of JAKWIY010003052.1, forward strand.
GACTAAATCATGTGTTTTGATTATATTGTCTAACTGATATTTTATTTATGCTTCATATGGGAGGAGTCTAGGTAAACTTTGCATGTAATATGTGAGAGGTCTATGTAAACCTCACTATATTGATATATGTATGAAAAGTTTAAACTTTACGCACTTTTTAATGTATGAAATGTTATGACGAATGCTAAGAGGCTAGTGTTAGTCCTCTCCAAGGACAACAATGTCGGTGACGTCTAGAGGGTGATTCTCGGTTGTGATATTGTGTCTCTTTAATTATTTATGAAAATTTTTCAGAATTTCCTAAGATTATGACATTGTCTTGTGATTTTTTTGTTTCCTAATGATGTGGAATTTATGTAAGAAGACATGTGAAGTTTATTCCAAAATGGGGGATAATGAACCTTTTTATGAAGTCTTTTTATGATTATCTGTATTTATGTAAAGCATTAAATTGAATTGTTTCCTTGATATGGTTATGTGCATTTAGGTATAATACATGTACGTTGGGCTTCTAGTGGAAAGTTGTTCCTTTTAGAGGTGTTTAAGAAGGTGTCATTTGAGATGAATGTTTTCCAAGTGGGGGATATTGTAAGGAACCCAAATGAATTACGTCCAAATAGATCCTAAAATGTGTGTCATAAGCTTATGAAATCATGAAATGATTAATCATATTATTTAGAGGCAGTATGTAACTATTGGAAGAGTTTAGACGTCCAACATCCAACACGTTCGAAAGTCAGCCTAGAGAATGTGCTTGTGTGTCTTATTATGTTTCATGATGTTTTATGTGGTGTTTGGAGCTCAAATAGATAGGAAGAGTTTCTAACATCTAGATGGACGTATTTAGAGAAGGAACGTTCCAGCTCTATTATCCAAGGACCACCTATGGGATCCTTGAGGAGGACCCTAAAAGAAGGTTGTACACTTCCTTGGCAGTGTCAACTTATGTTTTCCAAGTAACGACACGTAGCTCCATGGAAGACCCGTCGATTGAATGCGTAGACCAAGAATTAATATTGAAGCTCAAGCCCCTATTTTGCACAGTCTCTATTGCAAATGACAGACCTTCATGATGGAGTTGTCGTTCAATCGACAGTCTGGCGTACGCAACCACCGAATGGACCTATAATTTTTCGTGCAGCATGCTGCAAACTTAAGATTCACCCCACGTCCAAATAAATGAATGGACGTTTAAATTAGGTGCATTTAGGTATTTTATGTGTATTTAAACAATAAGATACCCATTTAGACATTAGATTCCAAGATGAAAACCTCTCCCTCTCCAAAGCTCTCTCAAGAACACTATAGATTAAGAAGAAGGATTGGAGGGTTCTTCTAGGAACAAATCCCCAAGGATTCATGCTTGAACTAAGTATCTAATATAAGATATGTGAAGCTTATTCATCCATGGATTCTTCCATTCATGAAGTCCCCTAGTTATTTCTCAATTGTGAATCTAAAGAACTCCAATCTAGAGAGGGTTGTAATTCCATTGTAGGTAAGGCTTTATTGTGATTCCAATTTAGTCAGTAGCATTCAATTATGTTCATATGATGATTATGTGACATTCACACAGTGAATTGTAGTAATTTATCTTGAATGTTGATCATGATGATATTAGGATATTACAAACATGTTGAAAGTTCTAAGTTGATGTTCTTAATTGTATTGTATTATATGCTAATTAGTCATGATTGAATTACCTCAATATTAATTGAACTATGCCAAATTGATCTAGGATGGTCTTGACTTGTAAAGTTGGAATTGAACCTATGTGTTCATGTATGCCTCGAATTACCTTCTAATGATCAAATTTAATTAATTATCTTGTAATTGAACAAAGATCAAAATGAATTAAAGATAATAACTAATTATGGGTTGTTATGTCGTTCATTCTAGGGTTTTGAGGGTAAAGTAATTATGAAGGGATTGGTATGATGTTTTTTTTTTCTCTTACACACTTAGTCATGAAGAAGTTAGGGAGATTAAGTTCTCTCACATAGATGAGCTCTAGGTTGACCTAAGAACCTAAAATAAACGTAGGAATGAAGAACTAGATTAGCTTGAAGATGAATAACATGATCACTTCTTCTGTAATAGACTTTCTATGACAAGACCAAGGCATGATTGTTTGAGATGTGAATCTCATGATCGGTTGATATGTGAAATATCATGATAGGTTGATATGTTGTGTCTCGTGGAAGCTCGGATTGATTTACTCATGATATCTTTTGCTGGTTAACCTCATGATAGTTTGGGACCGAAGAAGTAATTAGTCTCATGTTAACTTAGAATGTGTTGCAAGGATGGTTGATTATGGTAGATTAGGGATGGATGTTCTATTGTTAGCTTTTGATGGAGGAAGAAGGATATCCCATGATTACCTTGGTATTTTTTTGTAAGGACACTTGATCATGTTAGCTTGACTTATTTAAGCCAAAACCTTTTCATGGTATTTTCAGGGAAAGGCTTATACTATCTTAATTTTAGCTTTACTTGAATGTAAGGTGAATGTCATGATAATTTGTCTTGCATGAAACGCACATACATGAATAAGCTTGAGATTAGTTTCTCCTAATAGCTTAGGGTTGAGGATTCATGCTCCCCTATGATTAGATTGCATCTACATGATTGGTTGCATGGTGGTTCGGATGTGGTTATTTCCTTTTTTGAGTTAGCTTGGTTAGAATATTCAGATGCTTTTCATGTTTGTAGGTCTATTATGATAGTATTTTCATCTTAATAGACAAAGATGCAAAATAAGTTAGCATGGAGTAGGATAGTCTAGAAGAGTACTTAGTTTCACTACAAGAAAATGCATATTTTAGATACAAAAATAAATCGTAGCCAAATATGAAAAAAGTCTGTAATAAAACACTTTAGCCACAACATTGGTTTTCGTCGCATTTGTAGCAACATGTAGTGTGTCTAAAAGCTAGCTACAGACTTTACATTATATGTGGCTAAGGAGTAACACTTATATCTACAAAATTAATGATGATATAGCTGTAATGATATATAGTATTTGCTTAAAGATATATACTTATAGCGAATAGTTTAATTTTTTTGCCACAACAAATATATTTTGTAGCATCTTTTATATGGTAACCACAATATATTTTATTGTGACGAAAAACATGATTTATTTGCTTTGAATAATCTTACTTCGTGTCTATATTATATTTTAGTCTCGTGGCAATAATATTTATATTTAGCTATGAGTAAGAAAACTTATAGCTATAAATAAAATTATTTTGCCACGAACATTTTTTATACGTGCTAAGAATTCAACTTTATCCACAAAATACATAATTATCTAGCTTTTTTTTTTTTTTTTTTTTGCTTTAAGGCTGAAAATGTATAACAATAATTTTGTTGTAATATTATATATATATATATATATATATATATATATATATATATATAGATAAAAATTCATTGCTACAAATGAAGGATATTTCCATAAGAATTATTAATCACAAAATTTTCTATAGGGCCAAAATTACAAATTTTGAATTCCAAAATAGATTTCAAATTTCGCATAATCATATATTTCAATTTTAGAAGGTTTACAATTTATATTTTTTTCTATAAGAGCTATTACGATAATAATATCTAGGTTAAGGCTCTAAGTTGCATCGTCTTCTCTTTTTTCTCATGCCATTATGTCCATGTTTCGCTAATAATTCCTCAAAATTAGCTGCAATATTTTGATAAAGAAAATTAATAGAAGTAAAAGGCAAAAATTATCATTATATATAAAATTTAAGGAGTACATATAATAATATATTTTACCTAAAAACATTATTTTTACTAAAATTCCCTTTAACATTTTCTGTGACCTATTTTTGAAGATTTTTGAGTTGGCCAGTTTGCATCCTTTTCTTATTTGACAACAATCATAAAACTAAAAGATATTTCTCATATATGATATAGTCCAAAATTTACTAAGAATTATAAAAGAAAACATTTTGAAAATAATGACTTAGAAAGTTACGACTTCATACCGAATTGGCATCATTTATATCAAAATTTACACCATTTTCCTTTATAAAATAAATTTACGGAGTTCATTAAAGAATTCATCATTAGCCTTCAAATTTACTTTACTTTTGTAGTTGAATACTTCTATAACACTACATATGTAACATATATAAATGTTAGACCAAAAATTTTAAAAAAAAATAAAAATCTTTAACTTCAAATCAACTACTCAAACTACACCATATAAATTGGACATCAGATGTAATATATAAACATATATTTGAATAATTTGCCCATTAGATATAAACATAACACCCTTCAATATTCACCCCTAAGTATCCTTCACATTCAAATCCATGTTTTACTTTTATTCGGTAATCAAAATCTTCTAATAACATATTGAATTTTCATTGCAAGTACTACACGAAATATTAACCTAATAGAATATTCATAGTGATATTAAAACTGAAATTTATCATATTTATTATACTCGTAGTGAGTTTAGATTTAAGTTAAAGAAACAATAAAATTCACTACCTTTTTTTTGAATTTGACATAAAGTAAGAAGATGCTCCTCTCTTCATGAATGGATTTTGGATCTGTTCGGGAGAATTTAGGTTTTGGCTTCCCAGTCCTTTTTGACAATTTTATTTTTGCTCTCCAATAGGATAATAAGGCTTTAATTTAGGCCCAAAAAAATAGAGGCAAATGGTTTGGAGGCATACTTTTCATTAATTCTTTTAAAAAAAATTTCCCTCCTCATTATCATAAAAAGTAGATTTTGTTATAAACAATTTGTATTATAGTGAATGTCTAATTATGTGGAGTCTACGATATGATTAGGACTTTTACTTGGGGACCAAGTAAGGTTTTCCCTATAAATAAAGAATTTTCCTTCATTGTAAAGAAGATTGGTGAAAGATCTCTGAATCCTGAATATACTTCAAGAGAAATAAGAAGTCTTTTCTCTTCTCCCTACTTTCTTCTTCTTATTATTTGATACATTTTTATGACACGTTATCAGCACGATTGTTGTATTCTTAAAAAATTATGTAGAAGACGGGAAAAGTGTAAAAGAGATCTTGCATAAGTTATGCAATAAAGTTTTTATATCTTCAAGGCGTGATGGACCGTCACAGACTCTTTGGTGGAAATTGAGTCTCTGAACTTTGCGACGACCTGCAATACGGACCGTCGCAGGCACGACGGGCCGTCACAGGTTGCATAATCCCAGTCTGGGTCGGATTTCTTTAAGTTTTAAGGGACGTTTTTTACTATTCCTGCTTTAATTATAAAGTTAGTGGGTTAATGTTAATAAGTCTAATTACTTAGGGGTTAAAGAGGTAACCTTGAGTTATTAGTGGTTTTTATTGCCATCTTTTAAACTTAATTATATACTAATTAGGGTAAAATAAAGAGGGTTTGAGTAAGAAAAATAGAAAGAACAAAGAGAGAGAGAGGATTGATCGATCGAGAGATAGAAACGAGAAGAAGAACAAAGCTTTGGGGAATTGCTTGCTTGATCAAATTCTTCGGTGGAGGTAGGTTATGGTTTTTATGCTATTCGTAGTAAACTCTTATAGCGAATGATATGTATTGATAGTATTGTAAAGTCTTCTATATTAATTGTATGCTTGCATGAATGTGATTATATAATTGTGATAAAATAAGCATGATGAAGCTAATTGAATCCTAATATTGAAAGAAACCTAATCTACTTTTTTAATGATGATGCCTTGGTATAAAAAGAAGGCTTGATGAATGAAAGTAGTGAGATTAGGGGATCGGGTGCCACGTTCCGGTACCAGGATAGAAATAGAGGATCGGGTGCCACGTTCCGGTACCAGGATAGTATATGAGGATCGGAGTGTCACGTTCCGACACCAGGATAGAATATGGATCGGGTGCTACGTTCCGGTACCAGGATAGTATATGAGGATCGGAGTGTCACGTTTCGACACCAGGATAGAATATGGATCTGGTGCCACGTTCCGGTACCAGGATAGTATATGAGGATCGGAGTGTCACGTTCCGACACCAGGATAGAATATGGATCGGGTGTTACATTCCGGTACCAGGATAGTATATGAGGATCGGAGTGTCACGTTCCGACACCAGGATAGTAGTAGGGGATCGGAGTGTCACGTACCGACACAAGAGGAAGAAAGATAATGAATCTTGAAAGATGATAAATATACTCAATCTAATGAACCTAATTCCCAAATAAGTATGGTATTGAGGCTTGAGTCCTCATGGATGAACGTGGTAGTTCTTATTGATTATTATAGTACTTGTTGTTGCTACATGTTGAGTTTTAATAGTTGATTTTATGATATTATTCGATATATGTTTTTTCCTATTTTGAGTTGGATGATGATACCTACTCAGTACTTGTGTTTGTACTGACCCCTACTTGTATGTTTCTTTCTTTTTTATTTGTGGAGTGCAGTAAACGTGCCGTCGTCTTCAACTCAACAGTAATTCTAGCCAGTGTTCGTCACACCGGATCTTCAGGGTGAGCTAATGCTTCTAGCTTGGACTGGATCTTCTTCTTCAAGTCTTGATGCCTTGAATCTTCCGGCATGGACTAGCTTTTAACTTGTTTTTGCTTTCTTAGATACTCTTAGTTTAGTAATTTGAGGATAGATGTTCTTATGATGATGACTTCAATATTTTAGGGATAATAATAGTTATTGAATTGATTTTATTAATGAGTTTAAGTCTTCCGCAATGTATTTTGTTAATTATGTTTGAAATGTTGGGGTTTAGATTGGTTGGTTCACTCACATAGTAGGTTTAGTGTGGGTGCCAGTCACGGCTCGGTTTTGGGTCGTGACAAACTTTGTATCAGAGCATTAGGTTTGTTGGTCTCATCACACAAGAACGAGTCTAGTAGAGTCTTAAGGAACGGTAGGGGGACGCCTTTACTTTTCTTTGAAAGGCTATAAGACTTTAGAAAAATTCCATTCTTTCTTTCTTTCTTTCGTGCTATTACTTGGATCCAATTGGTATCTAGGTGATACAAATTGGTATCTGACCATCTTCATTCTATTTCGCAGATGGTTAGAACTAGAGCAACGACTGCACCAACACCAACACCGGCAAGACAAGAAACGTATGAGCCAGCCACTGGAGCTGTACCTTGGAGAGAAACAGTGGCGAGAGGCCGTGGAAGAGGTCGTGGGAGGACGTCCACTAGAGGAAGAGGACAAGCACCTAGCCGATCTGGTACTAGGGTGGTGACTCCTCCACCGACTGAGGAAGTGAGAAGAGAGGGTGAGGAAGGGGAGAATGAACAAGTGCAGAATGAGGAATTGCCACCCTAACCTACCCCAGAGATGATTAATCAGGTTCTTGCTTATCTTAGCGGGTTATCTAATCAAGGCCAGACACCTCCAGTGTTTTTTGCACCAGCACCTCAGGTTTCGGAGGTACAACGTGCGGCTACTATGGCTCCCCGCATGGATGCCTCATTGAAAATAGGCACATTTCCTCGTCTGACTACAGGGCCTATAATGACAAATGATCAGCATGAACTTTTTAGTAAGTTCTTGAAATTGAAACCTCCAGTCTTCAAGGGTGCTGAGTCTGAGGATGCTTACGATTTTCTGGTCGACTGTCATGAGCTACTACACAAGATGGGTATCGTAGAACGGTTTGGTGTTGAGTTTGTGACTTATCAGTTTCAAGGGAACGCCAAAATGTGGTGGCGGTCACATGTTGAGTGTCAACCAACAGAGGCACCACCTATGACTTGGGCATCATTCTCTAGCTTGTTTATGGAGAAGTATATCCCCCGGACCTTGAGGGATAGGAAAAGAGATGAGTTCTTGAGCTTAGATCAAGGTAGGATGTCGGTTAACGCATATGAGGCTAAGTTTCGTGCATTATCCAGGTATGCCACCCAACTTTGTTTCAGTCCACAAGAGCGGATTCGCCGGTTTGTGAAGGGGTTGAGGTCAGAATTGCGGATGTCGGCCTTACAGATAGCGGCTATGGCAAAATCCTTCCAAGAAGTGGTAGACTTCATGATAGAGGTGGAAGGAGTGAAGCCAGATGACTTCACCACGACATCGACATCAAAAAGGTTTTGAAAGGGAGGTGAGTTTAATGGTTCTTACACTAGAGGAAAGGGTTCACGAGGTTACTCAGTCCGACCAATTCAGTCTTCACTACAGACTGTGGTTGGGGGTCCACCTCAGACCAGTCAACACTTCTCTGAGAGACCTATGCTTGAATCCAGAGAATGTTATGGATGTGGGGAGACTGGGTACATTAAGAGGTATTGCCCAAAACAGAGTTACAGACCTCCCATAGTCAGAGGTAGAGGTGGTCATGGTAGAGGCCGTTATTCCGGAGGGCGTGGTGGCCGAGGTAATGGCGGTCACCAAAACGGCCGGGGTGATGGGCAAACTGGAGCCACTACAACACAACATGGTAGGGGCAACGGACAGAAAAGTAATAGGGCCCATTGTTACGCTTTCCCTGGGAGATCTGAAGCGGAGACGTCTGATGTTGTTATCACAGGTAATATTTTGGTTTGTGATTGCATGGCTTCTGTATTGTTTGATACCAGATCCACATTTTCTTATGTATCTTCTTCATTTGCTATTGGTCTTAATTTACCTTGTGAATTACTTGACATGCCTATTCGTGTGTCTACTCCAGTGGGTGAGTCTGTGATAGTAGAAAAAGTATATAGGTCTTGCTTGGTGACTTTTGTGGGGAGCAACACTTATGTAGATTTGGTTATCTTAGAGATGGTTGACTTTGATGTAATTATGGGTATGACTTGGCTTTCTCCAAATTTCGCAATCTTGGATTATAATGCTAAAACTGTGACATTAGCCAAGCCTGGGACAGATCCGTTAGTGTGGGAGGGCGACTACACTTCCACTCCGGTTCGTATCATCTCCTTTCTTCGTGCTAAGAAAATGGTTATTAAGGGGTGTTTAGCCTTCTTGGCACATCTCAGGGATGACACTACTCAAGTACCTTCAATTGAGTCGGTTTCAGTAGTCCGCGAGTTTCTGTATGTGTTCCCTGCAGATCTTCCTGGTATGCCACCGGATAGAGATATAGATTTTTGCATTGATTTAGAACCGGGTACTCGCCCCATTTCTATACCCCCTTATAGAATGGTTCCCGCGGAATTAAGAGAGTTAAAGGCCCAACTTCAAGAGTTGTTGGGCAAAGGCTTCATTAGACCAAGTGCATCTCCTTGGGGTGCTCCGGTGTTATTTGTGAAGAAGAAAGATGGGCATTTTCGGATGTGCATAGACTACCGGCAGTTGAACAAGGCAACTATTAAGAACAAGTATCCCATTCCTCGCATTGTTGACTTGTTCGATCAGTTACAAGGTGCTTGTGTCTTCTCTAAAATTGACTTGAGATCCGGTTATCATCAATTGAAAATATGGGCAACGGATGTGCCAAAGACTGCTTTTCGAACTAGGTATGGGCACTACGAATTTGTGGTAATGTCGTTTGGTCTTACGAATTCCCCTGCTGCTTTCATGAGCTTGATGAACGGGATTTTTAAGCCATATCTGGATCTATTTGTGATCGTATTTATTGATGATATACTGATATACTCAAAGAGTAAGAAGGAACATGAGGAGCACTTGAGAATTGTATTAGAATTGTTGAGGAAGAAGAAGCTTTATGCCAAATTCTTCAAGTGTGAGTTTTGGCTAGATTCAGTATCCTTCTTGGAACACTTAGTTTCTAAGGATGGAGTGATGGTGGATCCATCTAAGATTGAGAGAGTGAAGAATTGGGTGAGACCTACAAACTGTCAGAAATAAGGAGTTTTGTTGGTTTAGCTAGCTACTACCGCCGATTTGTCAAGGGGTTCTCTTATATTGCTTCCCAATTAACGAACTTGACTAGCAGAATGTTCCATTTGTATGGTCGGATGAATGTGAGGAAAGCTTTCAGAAACTCAAGACCTTGTTGACTACTGCACCAATTCTTACCTTTCCAGTAGAAGGTAAGAACTTCATCGTCTATTGTGATGCATCCTATTTTGGTTTGGGTGCAGTGCTAATGCAAGAGAAGAATGTGATTGCTTATGCTTCGAGGCAATTAAAGGTGCATGAAGATAACTATCCGACCCATAATTTAGAGTTGGCCGCGGTAGTATTTGCACTAAAGCAATGGAGACACTATTTGTATGGCGTTAAGTGTGAAGTCTATACGGACCATCGTAGCCTACAGTATGTCTTCACTCATAAGGATTTGAATTTTAGACAGAGGAGATGGATGGAACTACTGAAGGACTACGATATCACTATTCTGTACCATCCAAGAAAGGCTAATGTTGTGGCAGACGCCTTAAGTAGAAAGGACGGAAGCATTGGAAATCTAGCTCATTTGCAAGTTTGTAGACGCCATTGGCTAGAGAAATCCCAAACTTGGCTAATGACTTTATGAGGCTAGAAGTAAATGAGAAGGGAGGATTTTTCTCTTGTGTGGAGGCGAGATCTTCTTTTCTTGACAAGATCAAGGGAAAACAGTTTGATGATGAGAAACTAAGTCGAATTCGGGATATGGTGTTGCGAGGAGAGGCTAAGGAAGCAATAATTGATGAGGAAGGTGTTTTGAGGATTAAGGGAAGGGTGTGTTTGCCCCGTGTTGATGATTTGATCCACACCATCCTCACAGAGGCCCATAGTTCCGGATATTCTATACATCCTGGTGCAACCAAGATGTACCGTGACTTAAAACAACACTTTTGGTGGAGTAGAATGAAGCGCGACATTGTTGATTTTGTTGCCAAATGTCCAAATTGTCAACAAGTAAAGTATGAACACAAGAGGCCCGGAGGAATACTTCAGAGAATGCCCATTCCTGAATGGAAGTGGGAAAGAATTGCAATGGACTTCGGGGTTGGTCTTCCAAAGACATTGGGTAAGTTTGATTCTATTTAAGTAATTGTGGACAGATTAACTAAGTCTGCTCACTTCATTCCGGTCAAGGTGACCTACAATGCGGAGAAGTTAGCCAAACTCTAAGAAATGAACATTCAAACTACTAAGAAATGAACATTCAAATTAAACTTTGGGAGATCTATATATCAAGAGTGATTATCAATACACAAACTAACAATGAACTCAATCTAAATTGAAACCTACTAGACCCTAATACAACCATTAAGATAAATCTTTTCCCACATAACCAAAATAACATTCTGAATCGATACCAACTACTACTAGAAGTGAACTATAGCCAACAACCACACTCGTAACGCACAAACCATCACAAATCTTATCAAGATTTCCTTTTCACAACACAATTTTTCCCACAAATTTAAGTTATAAAATTTTGATGTTTAGACATTGAATACTAATCAAGGGAGGATCAAACTTATCTAACCCAAAGAAGAACAAGATTAAGTAACCACTTAACTAGCAATTCACTCAAGCTAATAGAACCTCGAACCACACTATCAAAATGTTATATCGATAGCTATTATTGTAGACAACCTTTAATGATGGTAGAGCTATACCCAATGCTCCCTTCATTAAATCAAACATATTCGAAACGTGATCTCGATGATGAAATGAATACTAAGACTATCAGACAACTGTAGGTATCCATGGTAGCACTTCTAGGAACTCTTAAACAAAATTGTGTGTGCAAAATCACTACTATACTTCAACTTTCCAAACAATAGCAAATCATCCATAATTGAATTGAATAAGTCTAACCAAAAATGCCATTCTACAAAGAGGACAATCACAGGATTGATACACCGGATCCACCACTAGGAATTTACCCAAAAATATGAAAACATGTGTGGGCATAAACACCTAATCAAACTTCAAATCGTATCCAAATAAAGTAGGTAGTCACATTAGAATATACAGAACCAAGGTCGAATAACACTTAATACTTATTCCATAGTGCCCATATCAGATTTTTTCATTCATATGACTAATCTCCTTGATTATTTTTTTTTTGCCACTCACAATCAAATTGTCTAGTCTCCTTAACAATATTATACTTGCTTGATTTGTAAAACCCCAAAACTTATCACACCCATTAGATCGGATACTCTTAAATCAATAAAAACCATCACTAGTTTAAAATTCTTCTTAGCAAGCATATTTTAGTCTCCAAAATTTTGAACTATGATTCCTTCTCTTTCCATTTAAGCTCCCATGATAGATATGATTCCATCAAGGCTGATACACTAATTTCGAATCTGATAGTACTTTTCCATTGAGATAAAGTTATTAAATCACCCCCATAGTCAATTCCTTACAAACTTTCAGATATCATGTTTTAACTACCATTTACTCTCGTCATATGCCTCGTGCCAAAATTGGACAAATCCTTCATCACCCAATAATTATGTATACTATAAACTCAACCCAGCATCAAATGCCTATATAACACATCAAAACAACTTGTATCATCCCATCAACAAAGTAGTTTCAATTTCCTCAAAATCCTCATTAATTATGTAAAATTGTAGGTCCACACCGTTGAACATCAATAAGTTTCCTATCATAATTTGAACAATCTAGCTCGATATAAGCACATATAATCTTTCCCACATCATTACTTGTCACCCAAACAAAATTCAATCTTTAGAAAAGGTGATGATAATTCCTAGTAAGTATGTACTATTTCATATTTCACAATCATATCTAAATTCATAGGCAAAAATCAATACAACTTTCAACTACAAACCAATGATTTATACGAGAGATCTTATTATTTCACATTTTAAAATTATTTCCATGTCAAAAATTTCAAATACCTTAAACTCTTCAATACATCAATTTTTGTTTTCGCTGACTCGCTTAACAACCTTATCATTTGACCAACAATCCATGATATTTTTACCTTATCCTTTAAATCAAAATATTATGTGAAACCCCCTAGGTGTAACCATCAAAAGTAACCAACTGTACTACCCAACTTCTAAGTACTTCCAAATATTTTATACTCAATGTGATCGATCCTTTCTTACCTTACCGATTCATACCTTGACAAAACACACTACCACAAACCTTCACCATGAAAAACATGAGTTTTTGAATTCAACTGTGTAAATACCTTTATCTATCAACATTAGCTCACACCTTGAAGATTTTTATGAACTCACCTATCTTAACTTATCATTTATCGTCTTTCCATCAACCTTAACATATCTTTTGCTAAAAAGTCTACCATACTCATTATCAAAATAAAAACCACAAATGAACTAATCATCATACTCAAGCTTAACGACCTTACACTTATTTCTCAAGTTTTATCCAATAGTTTTTTTTAACCAATCTGATGATCTTGTGACACTACATATTACCATAACCTGAGCAAAGCAGATGAAATCACGTATCTCTGAACTCCATTCTCAAACCCTCTGAAGATACCTCCTTAGTCCTCGCAATGAGAGAAAATATTCTTACTCTGTCACCCTTTTCTGAAGGCTACACTATATCCCATTAATTTATTAATATTTTTCATTATGACTCTGACTCCTTTAAATTCTATTCAAGTGGTGTTTCAACATCTTCCACAATTTTCCTTGCAACCACGCTACTCACCAATCATTTTCAAAAGACTAACACAATTTTAAACGCATTTTCTTACTAAAATTCTCAATTAAGTTCACACAATTATACTGGTTGAGACTTCCTTTACTTATAAGTTTATCATCCTAAAGTCCACTTCCATGATGTTTACGCTTAAATAGACACTCATTTAAAATCCATAAAATGCATTTCACAATCTGAACATATCAATATCATACCAAAGATCCATCACTAAAAGCTTCCTTATAAATAATGATTAACAATCCACCCGTACTAACAAGCTAGTTGGTTTCTCAAATATGAATTCAATATCAAATCTTATCATATGAACCTGTAATACAATTAGATAACTCCTTAATTAGTTAGTATTTGCACTTAACAATCAACATATCCATTTTCATATACCACTAGTACCACATCGTGGAAGTCCGTTACATCCACCACTAGGGCACATGACAACTACCCAGAAGATCATATCAAAATAGTCACACACTTCTATCCATCAAAAAGCTGTAAAATATTACAAAATTAGTTATGTATGTAGCCCAAGTTATATGTATTCTTTCATAGGTCAAGTCAATATAAAAAAAATAACAAACCAAGTAAGTATCGATACATTTGTAGGTTTCAAAGTTACATGTCCATTATCTAGTCATCCCTTTAATCGCTCCACTTCCAATTGTAAAATCACTCAAAATATTATATATATACCACAAAAGTACGATTTAATTTAACTAACATTACACAATCCCTTTAAGTTGTTAAACATTCTAAGTCTAAGTATACATCCTTTCAGTATGTAATTACTTCGACCTTAATACAATTAATTCCACCATAATACATAGCAAACATTTAAAGCATACATGACATCAACTACTCATATGAGAAACCACACACGAGCCATCACTATAAGTGAGAGAGAATGAAATAAAGGGATATAAATCAAGACGGACAAATAATGCACGATGGTGATTCAGGAAGTGAAGATTTTTCAAAAGTCACTATAGCCTCTCGAAGATAAGTACAGACGTCTCCGTACAGATCCTCAAGACTCTACTTAGACTCGGCTTGTACACACGTGAGACCTATGAACCTGGTCTCTGATACCATTTTGTCACGACCAAAAAATGGGCGTGATGGCACTCGTCTTATCCCACAAAGACAAGTCAACCTAAAACTCAACCATTACAATAAAGTGCGGAAATAAAATATAAGTAACTTAATAAAACCCCCAAAACCTGGTAGTCACGTGTACAAGACTCTATGTATTACAATTGATTCAAAAGAAAAAACTCAAGTCTCAAATGAACTTGTTTGTAAAATAGAACAAGATCATAATTAAGGAGAAGAAAGTCTGCTGCGATGGAAACAACCACCTGACAAATCTCCAAGAAACCTCAGACAAGGAGAAGGGAAATATCACAAAGTCCGGGCTAGTAACCTACAAAAAAATTGTAGTAGCAAGGGTTGAGTACCAAACCAAACGGTACCAAGCATGTAAAACGTCTAAACACAAGCTAAGGGGATAAAATACGGGTACTCCTACCACCCTCAACCAAACTTCCACAACTACAACCTGCATTAAAATCAACCCAACCTAACAGCTCACAGTTTACATAGCACGTAGCTCAACAACAACACTTAGACAATTTACATATCCTCAACAACAACACTTCAACAAATTACATATCCTAAACAACAATACTTCAACAAATTACATATCCGCAATAACAAGCTCAATATTGATAAATCACAAGTTCCGCAGAAAGGCAATCACAAGATCAGCAAAATATGATATCAAGTTCACTAATGATAAGTATGTGCAATCAATGGAATGCAATGTCAAGTATAATGATGCATGTCTGACCTAGTGATACACACCCGCTGTCTCTCAGTACGGGACCCATGGGGGACATATCTGTCCATGCATCTGTCGCGGCGCACGACACGACCCTCGGTAATAGTAACCATCGCGGCGCGCGATACATCCCTCGAAATAAAGTATCGATCACGGCGCGCGATACGTCCCTCGAAATGGTGCATCCTCTGAAGTGCCCATTCTTTCTCAATGCACATAACACTTGTCACAACCACTGCCTCAGAATAATGAAGATGATAAGTTCACACAAATAATGAGGAGATGACCATTTTCATAATATCGCACAGTTCACAACCACACAAACATGAAGTTACATAAACAATGATTCAAATCATAAATATAGATAAGTTTGAGTACACTAAAAATTATCAAAATACTCATAATTGAATATAATGACTTATTTATTCAAATTATAATTGAAACTCACAAGTATTATTCAAACTATAATTAAATTAGAACGATATTATATTATTTTAGAAGATTATACGTGAGTCAAATCATAATTCTCTATTCACTTAACCTGAATGAAACTTAAGTGTGGCTGATTGAAATTTTTCTTAAATTTAATATAATTAGTTAATTAACGTAAATATAATTATACATATTTATTTATGTTATATTTGAAACTTACAAGTAAGGCATTGTAAAATTGAATTAATAGAATGATATAGTTAAGAAAACGAATTACAAAGAAAAATTCTACAAAAATAATAATAATTTTTGAAGCACTCAATCAATACAGAGCTTTATTGAGACATAGTGGAGTACGTTTTCTTAATTTGATAAAATTAATTAATAATTTTTTTTAGATATAATTGCCTATTTATTAAAATTATGCCAAAAAAATCAAATAGAATTATTAATACCTTAATTTATACTAGATTGATGTAAAATGTTCTATTGAAACATGTTCGAGTCAAATAACAATCAAAAAACAGTTGATAACCTCAGTAGACTTGTTAAAGTGTTGTTTAAATATTCTATAATTAGTTAATCAAAGTTAATATAATCACTTATTTATTCAAATCAAATCATATATAAAATTAAATTTATTGAATGACTAACGCATTAAATTACAATAGGTCGAAAAATGTATTACTTCAATGAAAAACGTTTGAATCAAATAATAATTATGGAAGCACTTGATCTGGATGAAGTTTAAGATACGACTTCGTGAAGTTTTGTTTAAACTTGATATGACCAATTAATTAAAATTAATCAAATGTAATTACCTATTTATTTGAAGTATATTTTAATTTACAAGTAACACTGTGTAAAATTGATATGAATAATTAATTAAAATCAAGAAAAGTATATTTTGACATTGCTAAAGATTATTATTGTTGCGATAGTCTTAACCTGCGGTAAAAATAACTTTAAACTACAAAATACTAACAGAATGATATATTTGTGGCTATATCATCTCGTCATGAAGAATAATTATAACTATTTAACTAATTATTGTCATGTTTTTTAAAACACAAAAAAAAATATTTAGTTAGACATAATATTTTATTTTAATTAAACTTATTTGGATAAAAATATTATCACTGATAAAAAAAAATTCAATGTGTGACCCAAAAGAATTAGCTACGAAATTTTATTAAAGCAACAAATCTATAGCTATATCATTACCTTTAGCCATATTTTTTAACAACATGCAGCAAAAATATGTATTTAGCTATAATAATTTATTTCAAATAATTTAGTGTGGCTAAAAGATTATCATTGTTATAGTAAATTTTAACTCGTGGCAAAAATTAATCATTAGCTACAAAAATTTACTACAACAAAATACTTGTGGCTACATCAATCAACTATTGCCACAAATTATTATAACTTGAACCAAAGTGGTTATTTAGTTACATCATCTTGTTTCAAATATTTATTCTGGGTAAAGAGTTCCTATTGCTACAATAACTTTTATTTTGTGACTAAAAGTTTTAATCAGCTACAAAATTACATATTAGCAATAAAGTTGTAGCAATTCATATAGTTATTGCCACAATTATTAGTAATTGTAACAAAAATGAGAATTTTGCTTCGCCAAATAAATTTTAGTGGCTCAAAAAATTTATAAATTTTGAAATTGGTATAAAAAAAAAAATTCTGTACCTATTAGTAAATCATAGCAAAACTTTTTGAATTTGTATCTTAACTTTTGTAGCTAAAAATAGATTTTGTTGTAGTGTTTTGATGGTTTTATGAGATTTCATCTATACATGGCAAAAGTATGAGTCGAAGCTACCTATGAGATGATCACAACATGATGTATGGTAAACTTGGATAGTGTTATAGTTGCTTTCCATGACATTATTGTCTTAACATGATAGTTCCTTGTAAATATGAAGTAGGTATACTAGAGAATCAAAAAACAAAAAAAAAAGAGAAAAAATAGGGTGACTCCAACATATGCTTAGTGTGAAAGATAGAATGGGATGCTTCTCATGCATTGAACAAGTGTGTTTGGAGGCAGCCTAGGCGGATATTGCTCATATTATATGATGAACATAAGTCTTAATTATGAAAGAGTATTATGATATGGAATGACCAAAGAGAGGTACTAGGGTTTTTTAATAGTATGGGATGCTGTCACGACCCAAAACGAGCCGCGAGTGGCACCCACACTTATCCTACTATGTGAGTGAACCAACCAATCTAAACCCCAACATTTCAACCATATTGAACAAAATAGAATGCGGAAGACTTAAAACTCATTAACGAAATCAATTAAATAACTTCTAAAATTTATCAATCATTGTCCCCAAAATCTGGAAGTCATCACCACAAGAACATCTATTATCAAATTACTAATCTAAGAGTATCTAAGAAGCTAAAATAAGTAAAAATCTAGTCCATGCCGGAATTTCAAGGCATCAAGACATGAAGAGGAAGATCCAGTCCAAGCTAGAAGCAATAGCTCACCCTGAAATCTTGCTTGATGAAGACTGGCTAGAGTTGCGGTTGAGTTGAAGACGACGGTTCGTTTGCTGCACTTCACAATAAACAAAGAAAAGCAAATACAAGTAGGGGTCAGTACAAGGCACAAGTACTGAGTAGGTATCATCAGCCAACTCAAAATAGAAAACAGTATATATCAGATAATAACATAAAATCAACTAATATTCTTAACAGGCGACATTAACAATCACCATAACCCTTGGTCACAACACCAAGCACATCAACGAGGACTCAAGCCTCCCCATCATACTCATTTGGGAATTAGTTCTTTACAATTTAGTATATTATCATAATTCAAGATTCATTATCTTTATACCTCTTGTGTCGGTACGTGACACTCCGCTCCACTACTACCATCCTGGTGTCGGAACGTGACACTCTGATCCATATACTATCCTAGTGTCGGAACGTGACACCCGATCCATATACTATCCTGCTGTCGGAACATGACACTCCGATCCATATACTATCCTGGTGTCGGAATGTGACACTTCGATCCATATACTATCCTGGTGTCGGAAAGTGACACCTGATCCATATACTATCCTGGTGTCGGAACGTGACACTCCAATCCATATGCTATCCTGGTGCCAGAACGTGACACTCCGATCCATATACTATCCTTGTGCCGGAACGTGACACCCGATCCTCTATTACTATCCTGGTGTCGAAACGTGACACCCGATCCTCTATTACTATCCTGGTGTCGGAACGTGACACCCGATCCTCTTATCTCATTACTTTAGTTCATCAAGCCTTCTTTTATACCAAGGCATCATCAATCTCATTACTTTAGTTCATCAAGCCTTCTTTTATACTAAGGCATCATCATTAACAAAGTAAATTTGGGATTTAAGATTCAACAGCCTCATCATGCTAATTCATCACAATTATATAGTCACATCATGCAAGCACACAATTAAGCATATAGAAGACTTTATTAAACTACCCAATACATATCATTCGCTATTAACAGTTTACTTTAAGATAGTATAAATCATAACCTACCTCTACCGAAGAATTGCGATCAAACAAGGTAATTCCCCAAAGCTCTGTTGTCCTCTTCTTTCCTCTCTCTCTCTCTCGATCGTTTCTCCCTTTCTCTCTCTGTTCTTTCTATTTTTCTTATTCAAAACCCTTTTTCTTTTACCCTAATTGTCATATAATTAAGTATAAAAGATGATAAATATAACCCACTAATTATTCCAAGGTTATCTCCTTTAACCCCAAGAAATTGAATTATTAACATTAATCCACTAACTTTGTAATTATAAGCATGAATAGTCCAAAACGCCCCTTAAAACATTTAACAGAAATCCGACCCAGTCAGGGTTACGCAGCCTGTGACGGTCCGTCCTGCTGCTTCTGTCACAAAGTTCAGAGACTCAATTCATTGAAGAGTCTGTGATGGTCCATCTTGCCATTTCGTCACGAAGTTCAGAGACTCGATCTCAGTACCCAAATTTCTAAATTCTAAGTGTTTTGGAACGAGACCCCCTCGACGGTCCGTCGTGCCCATGACGGTCCG
Source organism: Solanum corneliomulleri (assembly GCA_027704805.1). Taxonomy (NCBI): domain Eukaryota; kingdom Viridiplantae; phylum Streptophyta; class Magnoliopsida; order Solanales; family Solanaceae; genus Solanum; species Solanum corneliomulleri. The sequence continues at coordinate 22,520,715 of JAKWIY010003052.1, forward strand.
TCGTGGGATCCGTCGACTCAGACAGTGATTTCCAGAAATAAACTCTGCTGCTCAAAAACGACTAAACAGGTCGTTACAATAGATACCAATTTACCCATCGTTCGTCCTCGAACGATCACAAGAAGAAAAACAAGGGCGAAAAAGAGTACCTGAATCTATAAACAGGTGTGGGTATCTTTCTTGCGTATCAGCCTCCTTCTCCCAAGTGGACTCTTCAACAGGTCGATTCTTCCATTGAACTTTGATGGATGCAATTTCCCTTGATCTCAACTTGCGGATTTCTCTACCTAGAATGGTAACAGGATCCTCCTCATAAGTCAAATTCTCATCAAGCAGAACTGAATCCCAAAGAATGATGTAGTTTCCATCCCCATGGTATCTTTTCAACATAGACACATGAAATACTGGATGCACTCCTGACAGTCCTGGACGCAAGGCTAATTCATAAGCCACCTCCCCTACTCGCTTAAGTACTTCAAATGGTCCAATATACCTTGGGCTTAGCTTACCCCTTTTACCAAACCGATGTACCCCTTTCATGGGTGAAACCTTCAGCAAGACTTGTTCACCCTCCATGAACTCCAAGTCTCTAACCTTTCGATCTGCATATTCCTTTTGCCTGCTTTGAGCTGCTAAAAGCTTTTCTTGAATAGATTTCACCTTCTCTAATGAATCCCTCAAAAGGTCAGTACCCCAAGGTATAACCTCAAATGCATCAAACCAACCAATGGGAGACCTACATCTCCTCCCATACAATGCTTCAAATGGGTCCATGTCAATACTTGAGTCATAGCTATTATTGTATGAAAACTCCGCTAAGGGTAAGAATTATCCCAATGACCACCAAATTCTATCACACATGCACGAAGCATATCGTCCAATACCTGAATCGTTCGCTCTCAGACTGACCATCAGTGTGAGGGTGAAATGAAGTACTAAGGTCCAACCTAGTACCTAATTCCGCATGCAATGTTCTCCAAAACTTAGAAGTAAACTGCGTACCTCTATCTGATATGATGGAAAGTGGAACTCCATGCAATCGAACAATTTCTGAGATATAGCGTTTGGCTCACTTCTCTGCATTGTAGGTCACCTTGACCGGAATGAAGTGAGAAAACTTAGTTAATCTGTCCACAATTACCCAAATAGAGTCAAACATTCCCAATGTCTTTGGAAGACCAACCACGAAGTCCATTGCAATTCTCTCCCACTTCCATTCAGGAATGGGCATTCTCTGAAGTGTTCTGCCGGGCCTCTGGTGTTCGTTCTTTACTTGCTGACAATTTGGACACTTGGCAACAAAATCAACAATGTCGCGCTACATTCTACTCCACCAAAAGTGTTTCTTTAGGTCACAGTACATCTTGGTTGCACCAGGGTGTATAGAATATCCGGAACTATGAGCCTCTATGAGAATAGTATGGATCAAATCATCAACACGGGGCACACACACCCTTCCCTTAATTCTCAAAACACCTTCCTCATCAGTTATTGCTTCCTTAGCCTCTCCTCGCAACACCATATCCCGAATTCGGCTTAGTTTCTCATCATCAAACTTTTTTCCCTTGATCTTGTCAAGAAAGAAGATCTTGCCTCCACACAGGCCAAAATCCTCCCTCTCATTTACTTCTAGCCTCATAAAGTCATTAGCCAGGGTTTGAACCTCTCTAGCCAATGGGCGTCTGGAAACCTGTAAGTGAGCTAGGCTTCCCATGCTCCCTACTTTTGGACTTAAGGTGTAATGCCACAACATTAGTCTTTCCTCCTGGGTGATACAGATGATAACATCATAGTCCTTCAATAGTTCAATCAATCTCCTCTGTCTCAATTCAAATCCCTCTGAGTAAAGACATATTGTAGGCTACCATGATCCGTATAGACTTCACACTTAACCCAATATAGATAGTGTCTCCATTGCTTTAATGCAAACTTTACAGCAGCCAACTCCAAATCATGGGTCTGATAGTTACGTTCATGCACCTTTAATTGTCTCGAAGCATAAGCAATTACATTCTTCTCTTGCATTAGCACTGCACCCAGCCAAATTGAATATTATGCATCACAATAAACAATGAAGTCTTACCCTCTACTGGCAAGGTGAGGATAGGTGTAGTAGTCAGCAAGGTCTTGAGTTTCTGAAAGCTTTCCTCACATTCATCCGACCATACAAATGGAACATTCTTCTTAGTCAAGTTGGTCAATAGGGAAGCAATAGAAGAGAATCCCTTGACAAATCGACGGTAATAGCTACCTAAACCAACAAAGCTCCTAACTTCTTACACATTAGTAGGTCTTACCCAATTCTTCACTGTCTCAATCTTAGAAGGATCCATCATCACTCCATCCTTAGAAACCACGTGCCCCAAGAAGGACACTGAATCTAGCCAAAACTCGCACTTGGAGAATTTGGCATAAGCTTTTTCTCCTCTCAACTACTCAATTCCAATAAAATCCAAATGCTCCTCATGTTCCTTCTTACTCTTGGAGTATATCAGTATTCATCAATAAATACGATCACAAAGAGATCCAGATATGGCTTAAAAATCCCGTTGATCAAGCTCATGAAAGAAGCAGGGGCATTCGTAAGACCAAAAGACATTACTACAAATTCGTAATGTCCATACTTGGTTCGAAAAGCAGTCTTTGGCACATCCGTTGCCCGTATTTTCAATTGATGATAACCAGATCTCAAGTCGATCTTAGAGAAGAGACAAGCACCTTGTAACTGATCGAACAAGTCATCAATGCGAGGAATGAGATACTTGTTCTTAATAGTCACCTTGTTCAACTGTCAGTAGTCTATGCACATCCGAAAACTCCAATCCTTCTTCTTCACAAATAACACCGGAGCACCCCAAGGGGATGCACTTGGTCTAATGAAACCTTTACTTATCAACTCTTGAAGTTGGGCCTTTAACTCCCTTAACTCTGCTGGAGCCATCCTGTAAGGGGGTATGGAAATGGGGCAAGTATCCGGCTCCAGATCAATGCAAAAGTCGATATCCCTATCCGGTGGCATACCAGGAAGGTCTGCAGGGAAAACATCCAGAAACTCACGGACTATCAAAAACCGACTCAATTGAAGGTACTTGGGTAGTATCATCCCTAAGGTGTGCCAAGAACGCTAAACACCCTTTACTAACCATTCTCTTAGCACGAAGAAAGGAGATGATACGAACTGGAGTTGAAGTGTAGTCACCCTCCCACACTAACAGATCTGTCCCAGGCTTGGCCAACGTTACAGTTTTAGCATTACAATCTAAGACTGAAAAATTTGGAGAGAGCCAAGAAATACCTAGAATTACATCGAAATCAACCATTTCTAAAATAACCAAGTCTACATGAGTATTGCTCCCCACAAAAGTCACCAGACAAGACCTATATACCTTTTCAACTATCACAGACTCACCCACGCGGAGAACAAAACGAATAGGCATGTCAAGCAATTCACAATGTAAATTAAGACAAGTAGCAAATGAGGAAGATACATATTAAAATGTTGGAGCCAGGATCAAATAATATAGAATCCATGCAATTACAAACCAAAAGATTACCTGTGATAACAGCATCTGATGTCTCTGCTTCAGACCGCCCGGGGAAAGCATAACAATGGGCCCTATCACTCACCTGTCTGCCTTTTGCCCCTACATGTTGTGCTGTGGTGGCTCCAGTTTGCCCGTCACCCCGACCGTTTTTGTGACCACCATTACCTCGGCCACCACGTCCTCCAAAATGACGGCCTCTTCCATGACCACCTCTACCTCTGACTATTGGGGTCTGTAATTCTATTTTGGGCAATACCTTATAATGTGTCCAGTCTCCCCACATACATAACACTCTCAAGATTCAAACATAGGTCTCTGTGAGAATGACGAAGTCTCGGGATAACCTCCAAACTCAGAGAAGTGTTGACCGGTTCTCCGGTGGACCCCCAACTACAGTCTGCAGTGAAGACTTAATACGTCGGGCTAGATAACCTCCTGAACCCTGCCCTCTGGAGTAAGAACCATTAAAATCACCTCCCTTATGAAACCTTTTAGATGTCGAAGCCATGGTGAAGTCTGTCTTCACTCCCTCCACCTCTATCACGAAGTCTACGACTTCCTGAAAGGATTTTTCTATAGCCGCTAGCTGTAAGGCTGAAATCCGCAAATCTGACCTCAACCCCTTCACAAAACGGCAAATCCGTTCTTGTGGACTGAAACAAAGCTGGGTGGCATACCTGGATAATGCACGAAACTTAGCCTCATACACAGTCACCGACATCTTGCCTTGCTTTACGCTCAAGAACTCATCTCTCTTCCAATCCCTCAAGGTCCGGGATATACTTCTCCATAAATAAGCTAGAGAATGATACCCATGTCATAGGTGGTGCCTGTGCGGGTTGATGCTCAACATGTGACCGCCACCACATTTTGGGATTTCCCTGAAACTGATAGGTTACAAACTCAACGCCAAATCATTCCACTATGCCCATTTTATGTAGTAACTCATGACTATCAACCAGAAAATCGTAAGCATCCTCAGATTCAGCACCCTTGAAGACTGGAGGTTTCAATTTCAAGAAATTACTGAAAAGTTCATGCTGATCACTTGTCATTATAGGCCCTGTGGTCAAATGAGGAAACGTTCCTATTTCCAATGAGGCATCCATGCGGGGAGCCTCAGCAGCGACCTGTCGTACTTCCGGAACCTGAGGTGCTGGTGCAGAAAACACTAGAGTTGTCTGGCCTTGATCAGATAACCCGCTAAGATAAGCAAGAACCTGATTAATCATCTTTGGGGTAGGTTTGGGTGGTAATTCCTCATTCTGCACTTGCTCACTTTCCCCTTCCTCACCCTCTCTTACTACTTCCTCAGTCGTTGGAGGAGTCACCGCCCTTGTACTAGATGGGCCAGGTGCTTGTCCTCTTCCTATAGAGGACGTCCTCCCGCGACCTCTACCACGGCCTCTAGCCACTAATCCTCCTCGAGCTACAACCCCAGTGGCTGGACAAGTTGGATCCTGTCTTGCCGGTGTTTGTGTTGGCGCCGTTGTTGCTCTAGTTCTAACCATCTGGGAAATAGAGTGAAGATGGTCAGATACCTATTTGTATCACCTAGATACCAATTGGATCCAAGTAATAGCACGAAAGAAAGAAAGAAAGAATGGAATTTTCCTAAAGTCTTATACCCTCTCAAGGAAAAGTAAAGGCGTCCCTACCGTTCCTTAAGACTCTAGTAGACTCGTTCTTGTGTGATGAGACCAACGAACCTAATGCTCTGATACCAAGTTCGTCACGACCCAAAACGAGCCGCGAGTGGCACCCACACTTATACTACTATGTGAGTGAACCAACCAATCTAAACCCCAACATTTCAACCATAATGAACAAAATATAATGCGGAAGACTAAAAACTCATTAACGAAATCAATTAAATAACTTCTAAAATTTATCAATCATTGTCCCCAAAATCTGGAAGTCATCACCACAAGAACATCTATTCTCAAATTACTAATCTAAGAGTATCTAAGAAGCTAAAATAAGTAAAAAGCTAGTCCATGCCGGAATTTCAAGGCATCAAGACATGAAGAGGAAGATCCAGTCCAAGCTAAAAGCAATAGCTCACCCTGAAATCTGGCTTGATGAAGACAGGCTAGAGTTGCGGTTGAGTTGAAGACGACGGTACGTTTGCTGCACTCCACAATTAACAAAGAAAAACAAATACAACTAGGGGTCAGTACAAGGCACAAGTACTGAGTAGGTATCATCGGCCAACTCAAAATAGAAAACAGTATATATCAGATAATAACCTAAAATCAACTAATATTCTTAACAGGTGACATTAACAATTACTATAACCCTTGGTCACAATACCAAGCACATCAATGAGGACTCAAGCCTCCCCATCATACTCATTTGGGAATTAGTTCTTTACAATTTAGTATATTATCATAATTCAAGATTCATTATCTTTATTCCTCTTGTGTCGGAACGTGACACTCCGCTCCACTACTACCATCCTGGTGTCGGAACGTGACACTCCGATCCATATACTATCCTGGTGTCGGAACGTGACACCCGATCCATATACTATCCTGGTGTCGGAACATGACACTTCGATCCATATACTATCCTGGTGTCGGAACGTCACACTCTGATCCATATACTATCCTGGTGTCGGAACGTGACACCCTATCCATATACTATCCTGGTGTCGGAACGTGACACTCCAATCCATATACTATCCTGGTGCCGGAACGTGACACTCCGATCCATATACTATCCTAGTGCCGGAACGTGACACCCGATCCTCTATTACTGTCCTGGTGTCGGAACGTGACACCCGATCCTCTATTACTATCCTGGTGTCGGAACGTGACACGCGATCCTCTAATCTCATTACTTTAATTCATCAAGCCTTATTTTATACCAAGGCATCTCAATCTCATTACTTTAGTTCATCAAGCCTTCTTTTATACCAAGGCATCATCATTAACAAAGTAATTTTGGATTTAAGATTCAACAGCCTCATCATGCTAATTCATCACAATTATATAATCACCATCATGCAAGCACACAATTAAGCATATAGAAGACTTTATAAAACTACCCAATACATATCTTCGCTATTAAGAGTTTACTATAAGATAGTATAAACTATAACCTACCTCCACAGAAGAACTGCATCAAACAAGCAAATTCCCCAAAACTCTGTTGTCCTCTTCGTTCCTCTCTCTCACTCTCGATCGTTTCTCCCTTTCTCTCTCTGTTCTTTCAATTTTTCTTATTCAAAACCCTTTTTCTTTTACCCTAATTGTCATATAATTAAGTATAAAAGATGATAAATATAACCCACTAATTATTCCAAGGTTATCTCCTTTAACCCCCAAGAAATTGAATTATTAACATTAATCCACTAACTTTATAATTATAAGCATGAATAGTCCAATATACCTTGGGCTTAGCTTACCCCTTTTACCAAACCGATGTACCCCTTTCATTGGTGAAACCTTCAGCAAGACTTGTTCACCCTCCATGAACTCCAAGTCTCTAACCTTTCGATCTACATATTCCTTTTGCCTGCTTTGAGCTGCTAAAAGCTTTTCTTGAATAGATTTCACCTTCTCTAATGAATCCCTCAAAAGATCAGTACCCCAAGGTCTAACCTCAAATGCATCAAACCAACCAATGGGAGACCTACATCTCCTCCCATACAATGCTTCAAATGGGTCCATGTCAGTACTTTAGTGATAGCTATTATTGTATGAAAACTCCGCTAAGGGTAAGAAGTTATCCCAATGACCACCAAATCTATCACACATGCACGAAGCATATCTTCCAATACCTGAATCGTTCGCTCAGACTGACCATCGTCTGAGGGTGAAATGAATTACTAAGGTCCAACCTAGTACCTAATTCCGCATGTAATGTTCTCCAAAACTTAGAAGTAAACTGCGTACCTCTATCTGATATGATGGAAAGTGGAACTCCATGCAATCGAACAATTTCTGAGATATAGAGTTTGGCTAACTTCTCTGCATTGTAGGTCACCTTGACCGGAATGAAGTGAGCAAACTTAGTTAATCTGTCCACAATCACCCATATAGAGTCAAACTTTCCCAATGTCTTTGGAAGACCAACCACGAAGTCCATTGCAATTCTCTCCCACTTCCATTCAGGAATGGGCATTCTCTGAAGTGTTCCTCCGGGCCTCTGGTGTTCGTTCTTTACTTGCTGAAAATTTGGACACTTGGCAACAAAATCAACAATGTCGCGCTACATTCTACTCCACCAAAAGTGTTACTTTAGGTCACAGTACATCTTGGTTGCACCAGGGTGTATAGAATATCCGGAACTATGAGCCTCTATGAGAATAGTGTGGATCAAATCATCAACACGGGGCACACACACCCTTCCCTTAATTCTCAAAACACCTTCCTCATCAATTATTGCTTCCTTAGCCTCTCCTCGCAACACCATATCCGGAATTCGGCTTTGTTTCTCATCATCAAACTTTTTTCCCTTGATCTTGTCAAGAAAAGAAGATCTTGCCTCCACACAGGCCAAAAATCCTCCCTTATCATTTACTTCTAGCCTCATAAAGTCATTAGCCAGGGTTTGAACCTCTCTAGCCAATGGGCGTCTGGAAACCTGTAAGTGAGCTAGGCTTCCCATGCTCCCTGCTTTTCGACTTAAGGTGTATGCCACAACATTAGCCTTTCCTCGGTGATACAAGATAGTAACATCATAGTCCTTCAATAGTTCAATCAATCTCCTCTGTCTCAAATTCAAATCCCTCTGAGTAAAGACATATTGTAGGCTACCATGATCCATATAGACTTCACAATTAACCCCATATAGGTAGTGTGTCCATTGCTTTAATGCAAACTTTACAGCAGCCAACTCCAAATCATGGGTCGGATAGTTACGTTCATGCACCTTTAATTGTCTCGAAGCATAAGCAATTACATTCTTCTCTTGCATTAGCACTGCACCCAAACTTGAATATGATGCATCACAATAAAAAATGAAGTTCTTACCCTCTACTGGCAAGGTGAGGATAGGTGTAGTAGTCAGCAAGGTCTTGAGTTTCTGAAAGCTTTCCTCACATTCATCCGACCATACAAATGGAACATTCTGCTTAGTCAAGTTCGTCAATAGGGAAGCAATAGAAGAGAATCCCTTGACAAATCGACGGTAATAGCTAGCTAAACCAACAAAGCTCCTAACTTCTTACACATTAGTAGGTCTTACCCAATTCTTCACTGTCTCAATCTTAGAAGGATCCATCATTACTCCATCCTTAGAAACCATGTGCCCCAAGAAGGACACTGAATCTAGCCAAAACTCGCACTTGGAGAATTTTGCAGAAAGCTTTTTCTCCCTCAATACTTCCAACGCAATTCTCAAATGCTCCTCATGTTCCTTCTTACTCTTGGAGTATATCAGTATATCATTAATAAATACGATCACAAAGAGATCCAGATATGGCTTAAAAATCCCGTTGATCAAGATCATGAAAGAAGCAGGGGCATTCGTAAGACCAAAAGACATTACTACAAATTCGTAATGTCCATACCTGGTTCGAAAAGCAGTCTTTGGCACATCCGTTGCCCGTATTTTCAATTGATGATAACCGGATCTCAAGTCGATCTTAGAGAAGACACAAGCACCTTGTAACTGATCGAACAAGTCATCAATGCGAGGAATGGGATACTTTTCTTAATAGTCACCTTGTTCAACTGTCAGTAGTCTATGCACATCCGAAAACTCCAATCCTTCTTCTTCACAAATAACACCGGAGCACCCCAAGGGGATGCACTTGGTCTAATGAAACCCTTACTTAACAACTCTTGAAGTTGGGCCTTTAACTCCCTTAACTCTGCTGGAGCCATCCTGTAAGGGGGTATGGAAATGGGGCGAGTATCCGGCTCCAGATCAATGCAAAAGTCGATATCCCTATCCGGTGGCATACCAGGAATGTCTGCAGGGAAAACATCCAGAAACTCACGGACTATCAAAAACCGACACAATTGAAGGTACTTGGGTAGTATCATCCCTAAGGTGTGCCAAGAACGCTAAACACCCTTTACTAACCATTCTCTTAGCACGAAGAAAGGAGATGATACGAACTAGAATTGAAGTGTAGTCACCCTCCCACACTAACAGATCTGTCCCAGGCTTGGCCAACGTTACAGTTTTAGCATTACAATCTAAGACTGCAAAATTTGGAGAGAGCCAAGACATACCTAGAATTACATCGAAATCAACCATTTCTAAAATAACCAAGTCTACATGAGTATTGCTCCCCACAAAAGTCACCAGACAAGACCTATATACCTTTTCGACTATCACAGACTCACCCACCGGAGTAGAAACACGAATAGGCATGTCAAGCAATTCACAATGTAAATTAAGACCAGTAGCAAATGAGGAAGATACATATTAAAATGTGGAGCCAGGATCAAATAATACAGAATCCATGCAATTACAAACCAAAAGATTACCTGTGATAACAACATCTGATGTCTCTGCTTCAGACCGCCCGGGGAAAGCATAACAATGGGCCCTATCACCTGTCTTCCTGTTGCCCCTACAATGTTGTGCTGTGGTGGCTCCAGTTTGCCCGTCACCCCGACCGTTTTGGTGACCACCATTACCTCGGCCACCACGTCCTCCAAAATGACGGCCTCTTCCATGACCACCTCTACCTCTGACTATTGGGGGTCTGTAATTCTGTTTTGGACAATACCTTATAATGTGTCCAGTCTCCCCACATACATAACACTCTCAGGATTCAAACATAGGTCTCTGTGAGAATGACGAAGTCTCGGGATAACCTCCAAACTCAGAGAAGTGTTGACCGGTCTACGGTGGACCCCCAACTACAGTCTGCAGTGAAGACTGAATACGTCGGGCTGGATAACCTCCTGAACCCTGCCCTCTGGAGTAAGAACCATTAAACTCACCTCCCTTACGAAACCTTTTAGATGTCGAAGCCATGGTGAAGTCTGTCTTCACTCCCTCCACCTCTATCACGAAGTCTACGACTTCCTGAAAGGATTTTTCTATAGCCGCTAGTTGTAAGGCTGAACGTGACACCCCATCCATATACTATCCTTGTGTCGGAATGTGACACCCCATCCATACACTATCGTGGTGTCGGAACGTGACACTCCAATCCATATACTATCCTGGTGCTGGAACGTGACACTCCGATCCATATACTATCCTAGTGCCGGAACGTGACACCCGATCTTCTATTACTATCCTGGTGTCGGAACGTGACACCCGATCCTCTATTACTATCCTGGTGTCGGAACGTGACACCCGATCCTCTATTACTATCCTGGTGTCGGAACGTGACACGCGATCCTCTAATCTCATTACTTTAGTTCATCAAGCCTTATTTTATACCAAGGCATCATCAATCTCATTACTTTAGTTCATCAAGCCTTCTTTTATACCAAGGCATCATCATTAACAAAGTAAATTTGGGATTTAAGATTCAACAGCCTCATCATGCTAATTCATCACAATTATATAATCACATCATGCAAGCACACAATTAAGCATATAGAAGACTTTATAAAACAACCCAATACATATCATTCGCTATTAAGAGTTTACTATAAGATAGTATAAACCATAACCTACCTCCACTGAAGAATTGCGTCAAACAAGCAAATTCCCCAAAGCTCTGTTGTCCTCTTCGTTCCTCTCTCTCTCGATCGATCGTTTCTCCCTTTCTCTCTCTGTTCTTTCGATTATTCTTATTCAAAACCCTTTTTCTTTTACCCTAATTGTCATATAATTAAGTATAAAAGATGATAAATATAACCCACTAATTATTCCAAGGTTATCTCCTTTAACCCCCAAGAAATTGAGTTATTAACATTAATCCTTTAACTTTATAATTATAAGCATGAATAGTCCAAAATTCCCCTTAAAACATTTAACAGAAATCCGACCCAGTCAGGGTTACGCAGCCTGTGACGGTCTGTCATGGCTGCAACAGTCCGTCCTGCTGCTTCCGTCACAAAGTTCAGAGACTCAATTCATTAAAGAGTCTGTGACGGCCCGTCATGTCTGTGACGGTCCGTCCTACCATTTCGTCGCGAAGTTCAGAGAGTCGATCTCAGTACCCAAATTTCTAAATTCTAAGTGTTTTGGAACGAGACCCCCTCGATGGTCCATCATGCCCATGACGGTCGGTCGTGGGATCCGTAGACTCAGACAGTGATTTCCAGAAATAAACTTTGCTGCTCAAAAACGACTAAAAAGGTCGTTACAGATGCTACGTTAGCTTTGCACAAGAATACTTGGAGGTGGCTTGTGAAGTAGTTCATTTGAGTAAAAAGGACAATAAGTTTAGTATGAACTATAATACGTTGTATGCTGTTTAATTACGGTTATGTTATTCATGTCATTCTTATGTCTTTATCTATTACGATTATGTCTATTGTTGACTATCCCTTTAAGATATCTTATGTTTTGGTATGAACTTCCATACTCATTACATGTCATACTAACACATGTTTGTTCCTACATTCTAATCACATATAGGGTCTTGAGGAAATTGAGTTGCTGTTATGGGTAGAGTTTCCAAGGCTTTCACGATGTGAAGATTGGTGAGTCCTTGTATCATCTGAGGACATCACTCCTATGTTGTCTTTTATGTTCTTTTCTATGTTAGACTTTTATATATTTGAGATATATGTTAGATGTTTTATGAAATGATTCCTCATTATGTTTTTGAAGAAAAAGTTTTATATCTTTGCTAATTTTCATATGTTTATGAAATGAATGATGTCCAAGGGCCTGTACCAGACCTCCGAAAGGTCTAGTACGTTGTGTTCCGACTTGAAGAATGACCTATCTTCTAGGTTGTACATTTTTTTTGTGACAAGATCTATCCAAATGAACCTTGCTTGGTATCCCTAGTGTAACCCTTCTTGAAAATGGTATTATGATTTGTTAGGCGGAGTGGTGGTACATTCTCTAACACATTTATGTAAATGAACATAATAAATAAGAACAAATTAAAGCAGCCAGTGGATATGATTAAGGGAGAATATCTAATTTAGTATGGGATTTATCTACACCATGTTCCAACATGAGATGTCTCCCAGTTTACCCTTTGCAAGTAGAACACCTTCCACGGTGTGGAGTTTCGATCACTTCGGATTCATACCTAGCTAGTTTGGCTATGTCAGCTAATATCTATTCTAAACATGTGGTATCTACACTTTTTCTATTGAATAAGTTCTACAACGTGTAGGTAGTGGAATGAGATGCTATCTACACATGGCACAAGTAGGCTTTGAAGAAGCTAGAGTGAGTTCCTGAAGTTTTCTAAGACCATTATGTGTAGTCCCCTATAGTTTAATGGTCTCCTAAATGTCTTAAATGAATAATTTTCACTTAGTAGAGATATATTGTAACATACCGGGAGAACCCCCTAGAAGTAACTTGGTGTACTTTACCGCTAGGATGTCTTATACAGGCCCATAGTTATCATTCCTCGCATTGTCATAGTAAATTTAGCGGAAAATATAAATCTTTTCATAGCACTTCATTTGCTAGAAACTTCACCTTATATATATATATTTATGTAAAATATCATAAGTGATATTTAGACCTTAACTCACATTCCATCCTAGAAACGACATAATTAGAGTACATTAGGGACACGACCCTTAAAAGATAATACATAAGTAAACTTATTCTAAGTATGGCAACCATGCAAAATTATGCATTCAAAATGGACATTTTCTTGAAAATCATACTTCATGCCTTTTTGATTAAATCTTCATAAAAACTTAATAGCATAGAATTTTTTTCATTCACATAGTTCATATAGATATATTCAAAGGCTAAATATCATATAAGATCACAAATAGAATTTAAGGCATTTTTAAGTCACATTAAAGTAAGCACTTTATCATTACAATAAGCTTATTTTCTCTTTACACTGAATCCTTTCTTCTAAATTTCCTTAACCTTCCAAGTAAACTTTTATTGATACTTGGAGATAATACATCACCTTAAGTCCACATGGAAAGCATACATACACAAGTCACCACATAAGATTATAGATATGTAGTACATGATAGACACATTTAAGACAAAGCTTTACTGACTTTACATTAAGCTTTTGTTATTATACATATATACTTATTTTTATTTACATAGGACCTTAGTCAAATAATTATATTATACCTCAAATCATGCATATCATCTCATCATATAGGCACTAGCATAATGTCATGCTAGAGAATCATAAACATCGACACATGTACTAGAAAACCTTCCTAAGACTTCAGTCAAGTGTCACTTGTGCAATGCATATGTGAAGTCCCATGCCACCACCTACACTAAGAAACTACTCGTAGGTCATCCTAGTTAGAGTCCTTACTTGACTTCCATTGTCTGTTTTACTTTAGGGAAACTATATCCATAACCGAAAACAAGAGAATGTGAGCCAAACATGGAATTTGATGTCATCCAACCAAAAGAGGGTACCTTACTTGCCATGGTTAGACATGAATATCATGCTGCCTTATTAGGTGATATAACTTTCATGATCTTATGGGGATATATAGTTGTGGAACTTGGAGGCATCATGGAAATATCAACTCTAACACCTTTTTAGTTCATGATGCTATCCACCCCGTGAGGTATATTATGAATTACCTTTCGACTATGCGAAGGGACACTACTCATCTTCAGTTATAATCAGTGCTAAGATAATTTCCTTTACGAAAATCGTTTAGATACATAATTTTATAAAACATAGGCTTTAGAGATTCACTCCCCATATGCTTAGCTCGTAGGTTATAGATGAGAAGTCCTTTCATCAACCTACATAATGTGAGAAAACCTTTCACACACAAAGCATATGTAAGCATCTTTCTAGTTTAGGATACTCTTGAGCACACCTTTCAAAAGATCATCTATTTACAAGATCATCATACATGTGTGTGTAACAATACTAATGAGCAAACCTTTCAAATAACACTTTTTGACCACACATGTTCATACTTTACTTCATTCATGCAAAAGTGTACAAGTGTAACTAAATAAGTCATGCTTTTGTATAAACACCTTTAGACACTAGGTATAATCATACATCATCCTACGGCATACTATACATTATTACATGTAAGCTACATTCATAACATGATCATACATTCACCTTCATTTACACATAAAGCAAGCCTAGGAACTATCCTATCAAGATACACATGTGCAATGCATAAACAAGGTCCCATACAATTTCCCACGCTAGTACACCTATCAAGTCATCCTAGTTAGATGAACATACATCACATACATTTACCCTTCACGCATATTAGTAGACGTGTAGCGAATATGCGATCAATCTTTTGTTAAACACCATGACCCTTTACTACAATCTAAGCATGAATAATATGTGAGTCTGTGTGTACATTGGTCAACATGATCACATACTAGTTACCAATAACGCCTTGAGGCAGCCACCCTCTTAAGACCACCGTGCACAACAAATCATAGACCACACAACTCCATTTAGAATAGGAGTCAAAAGAATCTAGCATTACATTCAAGACTCCTAGTCTTAGCTATTCACCATTTTACATGCTCATGAAATTAGCAACATAACCTAGATTGTAGTTAGAAATGTAAACTACACACAGTCTTCACATTGGTGATAAATGACCAACACACATTCATTGTATAGTTGCCTTCAATGCCATGATCAAATCACATATATATTGGCTATAAAGTAAATACCGCCACCATATGTGGAACAAACCACATAATAGAATACAAGGCTTCATCAACTATAATAATATAGAAAAATAGGGAGGAATAGAATACCTTACCGTTTCATCACCCCTTATTGATCAACATTTATTTATACACCCTTTCATAAATAATACATTTATAAGGCGTTAGCTAAATTTACTTTAAGCATGAATTTAACCATATACAAGTCGTTACAAGATCACGATAGAACTAGTCCAAAACATCACCATTGTTCTAGAGAATAGATAGGCATAGATAATCAACAAATTTCCCTAAACTTTATTATAAATGAATATTCATTAATCAAGTACATGTAGAAGAAACCAAAAACACATGGAATAAATGACATCCTACTACAATTGCCAATAAACTCAAAATCACTGTAAGCATGCTTCATATGAGGAACTCATGGAAGGTAAATTTACATAGGTTATTCCTATTTAAACAATCATGAATTGACCAACATTGGATCCATTACATATAGTTCATAATCACATTACATTATAGGCAATAGCTAACTATAAGTTTAACATAATTGAATCACAAAATATTCATGCTAGCAACACTAATCTATAGGCTAAAACATGTTGGTCAAACATTTCCAAGAATCCTTTGATTTGATCAGTCTAGTTTCATACCCAAAATACTACAATAACATAAATATAATTCAGTAGCTACAATTAACTTGGCATAAACAAATCCTATATACATGTACAATAGACTCGATGTGACAGTGAACACCATATTTAACAATAATTAAGAAGTAGGGATCAAGTTCTTAAAGAATTAAACCATATTGATTCAACATCACATAATTCATCATAATTACACATAATAGGTAGTAGATACAAGAGATGAAGGATCACCACATATTTATATGGTTGAAAAAGACCCTCTCAAACTTGACGAATAAACCGTAGAAATTGAATCTCCAAGCTGTTCTTGAGCTTCATTTTTAATGGAGGTTCCTCTGGAGAATACTTTTGGATGGAAAGTCTAATTAGTGTAGAAGGGATTTGGAATGGAATGTTCACGACTTTTATACCTTAGATACACCAAAAAATCATTAAATAAACCTAGTATGGTCAAGATAGGACGTGGGGTAAATTTCTCATTCACCCCTTCAATGAGTAGTCGCTAGGCAGTGATTCACCAGCCGACATCGATTGACCCAACGACGGGATGTTGGCCCATCGACCGGCCGTTCTGTTCTATCTATCAATTAGGTTTGAGGCTGTCATGTGGCAATGAATTCTCCAGGCTAAGTGAATATTGACGCCTCCCATAGATGGGGCGTCAGTCCACCAACGGGGATTCGTTTGACTGGTCCATTGACACTGCCAAGGCAGTGTCTTGACAGGCCTTGGGTCTTTATTATTGGCCTTTTGCCTTTTTGCGGGGCCGTTAAGAAGACGTACCCGGATGTTTCCTATATAAATATATAGATTGACAATTCAAAGACCATACATGCATGTCTACAAAAAATTAACACATAAAACATATCCGAACATGCTAGGACACATCAAGACATACTTGAACGTCTTAAGGGCTTACTCTTGAACATCTTAGAAGTTCTTGGACGTTTGACCTCCTTCATAAATTACTATAAAAATCATTGTATCTCATTTAATAGCCTCAAAATATCATGAAATACACATAAAAACATAAAACAAATAAGACCACTTAGGTGACTAGTCGTCGAACATCTTGGTCGTCCCTTGACGTTTAACTTCCAAATGACTTCAAATCACCCTAGCATACTTAAAAGCACCGTATTAACATGTTAACAATATTATAGGAACAAGGTGATGATCTATAAGCCCTAACTCTTTTTGGGGGTCTTACAATATTTCCCACTTTTAAATATTCGTCCCCGAATGTCAATTAGGACACTTTATTTACAACAACCACTTCAATGAATTATAGATCATCTCATAATAGTCATAATATAATCATATAGAAGTTAATGGACCAATTATACAAGGAAAACACTTCAAACCATTTAGAATTCAATACAAAAGAAGTATAGCAAGGTATCTACTCACTAACTCCTGAATGCCTCAAACACATAGGCTCTTATCATGGTCATAGGAGAAATAACCTTCTCCTAATAGTTACATGGTATTTACATTTAAATTTTTTGAGCTCCTTATGTATGGTCATATATAAGCACTTATACTTCAATGCACATAGACTTTGAGATAATTGGATGGACAATGGATTCTTATTGGTTAAACATAATTCTATGAGGGTCATACTCGACCATACCATGTTTAGTTGTTTCCACTGAGGAATGTACTTCACTTCAACACCCTTACATATATCATGAATTCACACCCAAGCAAATTCACAAAGGACAACGTCATTGTAACATGAGAATTTCCCAACCTTTAATCTTGGCTTGCTCAAACATCCTTCCTAGTGAATTCAAAATGGTAAATTAAACCACACACATCACAACCATAGGAAATCACTTCACATTATTTAATTTTTCAAGCTTAACATTAGTTTTAATAAGCATGCATCATTTAAGGAAAGTCATAAAATTTATCGGTACACAGAAGGAGAATAGCTAGACATGCCTTCACTTTTCAAAGGTGGACCTAAAATCATGTTTTCCAAACCATAAAAGTCACAGACTCTACATATTTTATTTTAAAGAGGCCCAATTTCTAATTATAAGGATAAATATTCGACATTAAGAGTGACTTTAAACATGCTTCTCACCTTATACTATTAATTTAAATGCACAACTAGCATATCAAAATGCACAATCAACATGAGAAAACCACAAAGGTAATAAAACATTTCAATTACTTTAGAATGTTCAAAATAATCTCAAGATAGTTTCAATCAAGACATACCAACATATAGAGGTCATTTTATTCATACTTTAATGAAAACCTTTTATCATGCAAAAGTTCAATAAGAATTCATTAGTTTCTAGTCCAAGTAAGAATATAAGGACGACATAGAAATATCTAAAACCTTACTACTCAAATTATATTCCCCTTCTTAGGGTAATACCAATAAAGAACAACTTAACCCAACCTCAAGATGATATTAAGTTAACAACCCTCATTTTTTTCACTTAAAAGCGATTTACACTTTAGAAGGAACTACAGTAAATCAAAATGGCAACACCAAGGGATTGTAAATCTTATCATTTTAGGAAATTATCCTCCAGTTTAAAGTTATGTCATACTATTCAACCACATAAGTTCTACAACAACACAATAGACACCAAAATCATACATCATTAGGGGAAAACAACAAGAAGACTTAACCATAGGCACTCATCCTTTTAATTCAACCTTACATTAAGGTAAATTCTGGTCAATCAAACCCACATCATCACCCTGCAAAGATAAGCATACTACACTTTATTATATGGTAAACATCAGTTACACAACATCAAAGGACTCACAATACAATACCAAGTTAGAAACAAATCTACGACTCATTATGCCATAAGATTCTCATTCTTAATTCTAAAAAGCACATTTCCGTTTTACATTCATTATGATGCTCATATGCATCAATTATATACACATTTAAATAGTTTTTAATCAAAAAACAATTTAGTCGATTTCCCAAAAATCTCACAGTAAGCTGCCAAGCATTACAGTGAACATGCTTCAAAATTCAAACAATGCAATAGTTAGGCAATTGATGCGATATGAGATACAAAACTTTACCAAATAATAATACATACACATGTGTACTATCTTCTCAACATGGATCAATTATATACAAATAACAAAAATCCATGTAAGGCAATCATGAAGGTTCACAAATATAAACAAAAGAAATATTTGACCCATTTACAATTACTTAGGCATCATGCTTCCATAGATAGTTACTAAGCATTTCAAGTTGAAATTATAATATTAGGCTACCATCATGTAAAACAGTATAGTAGCATCACATTTCAAAAGAGAGTAATTTTAATCATAAAAACTTCCAACATGATTTAACTATATCATGACATACATTTCGTAACATAGCAAGCTATTTCACATAGGCCTTATATATAGCCACAAAGGAAATCATATTCACATTTCATTGCAAAATTCACCTTCACACATACTCATGAAACCATAAGACCAAGATGAGCATCAAAACTCACCTTTTCTCCCTCAAGCATAGAGATACAATCTCATCCAAGCAATCGCATCGAAAACAGCAAAGGACAGGAAAACATAAGAGAGCGATCTAATAGAGTTTAAGTTCTATGGCACGACATGAGAATAATGAAGAAAGGAAACTTTTCTATAGCCTCTCGTAATATTTGATGTGTCCCGACTCACCACCAATGGTACAAGACTCTACTAGGCATGGCAATATGAGACTTTAGACCGTAAAACAACAATCATAAACCTCATGCTCTGATATATTCAGATGGCGTACTTGACCTCTTAGAGGTCTTATGCAAGGCCATAGTTATCATTCATTTCATTGCCATAGTAAATATAGTGGATAATCTAAAAAATTTAATAGCACTTCATATGCTAGAAACTTCACCTTATATATATATATATATATATATATATATATATATATATATATATATATATATATATATATATATTATATATATATATATATAATATCATAAGTACATATTTAGACCTTAAGTATCTTTGCAATAATAGACAAAACTTCATTAGATTACATTAGGGAAATGCCTTTAAAACATCATATATAAGTAAACTTACACTCTTTACAGTAAAGACATGACTTAGGAATCCTTGAACATAATTATCCCTTTTCTTGAGCTTAGGAATTCTCATATCAATCTTTTCAATCATAAAGAAATGCTTTGAGCATACATAACCTACACTTTTTTGTAAAAATTAGAAAAAAAGGGCGGTAACCATGCAAAAACATGCATTTAAAAGGGCCATTTTCTTGAAAATCATACGTCATGCTTTTTAAGTAAATCTTCATAAAACCGTTATACAATAGAATTTATATTATTCACATACAACATATAGACATATTCAATGAACAAATATCATATAAAATCACACATAGAATTTAAGGCATTTTTGTAACACATTACAGTAGCTACTTTCACATTACCGTGAGCTTATTTTCTCTTTGCAGTGAATCATTTCTTCTATATTTCCTGAACCTTTCAAGTAAACTTTTAGTGACACTTGTTTCAATACACTACCTTAATACCACATGGAAAATATTAATAAAACTACACAAGTTACCACATGTCATTATAGAAGTATAGTACAGGATAAACACATTTAAGCCAAGGCCTTAATGACTTTAGAGTAAGATCTTGTCATTATGCATACATACTTATTTGTATTCACATAGTTACTTAGTCAAATAGTCATATTATACTTCATATGATGCATATAATCTCATCACTTATACACTAACACGACTTCATGCAAAAGAATCATAAACAAAGAGACATGCATTCTAACTCCTTCTTAGGAATTCCCTCAAGTGTAACTTGTGCAATGCATACGTGAAGTCCAATACCCCTACCTAAACTAAGAAACTACCGTAGCTCATCCTACTTAGAGTCCTTACTTTACTTCCATTTTCAATTTTACTTTACGGAAACTATAGCAAAACATGAAATTTGATGCCATCCCCTCACAACAAAAGAGAGTGCCTTACTTGCCATGGTAAGACACGAGTATCATTCTAGCATATTAGGTGATATCACCTCCTATATCCTGTGGGGAAACATAGTTGTGGAACACGGAGGCATCATGGAAACATCCACTGTAACATCCTTTTTACGTCATGAGGCTATCCACCCCGTGAGGTCAATGGATACCTACCTTCCTACTATAGGAAGGAACGCCTCTCATCTTCATGTTTACTCGGTGCTAAGATAAGTTCTGTTTATTAAAATCCTTTCATAGCATTACTTAATAAAATATAAGATTTAGATAATTCACTCACCATATGCTTGCTCATAGGTAATAGATGAGAAGTCCTCTCATCAACCTATATTATCAGAGAAAACTTTTCACATTGACAAAGCATATGTAAGCATCTATCTAGTTTAGGATACTCTTGAACACACCTTTAAAATTCTCCTCTATTTACTATATCATCATATATGTGTGTGTGTACATACTTGTAAGCAACCCTTTCACATAACACCTTTTTTCCACACATGTACATACTTTATTTCATTTATGCTTTAGTGTACAAGTATACTAATATGAGTCATGCTTTCATATAAACACATTAAGACATTAGGTATAATCATACTTCATCATAGCACATACTTTAAATTATAACATGTAAGATACATTCATAACATGTTCATACATTCCCAAGGTACACATGTGCAATGCATAAACAAGGTCCCCTACCCTTGCCCATACTAGTACACCTATAAATTCATCCTAGTTATATGGAAAACATTACATCCTTCACATACATTTACCCTTCAGACAAAGTAATATACATCTAGTGAATATGAGATCAACCTTTCATGAAACACCATGAAACTTTACTACAACATAAGCTTGAATGTTGTGTGAGTGTGTGTACATTCGTTAACATTATCAAATAATGCTATCAATAACACCTTGATGCAGCCACCCTCTTAATACCACCATGCACAACAAAACATATATCACACAACACCATTTAGCATAGGAGGCAAGACAATCTTCACACTTTATTCAAGACTCCTAACCTTAGATATTATCACATTAACATAGTGGTATATGGGTATGGTCATAAATCCATAAATTCATGAATAAAAACACCTACAAGTGATATGAACATAAAACCTTACATGCTCATGACATTAGAAACATAATCTGTATAATAGTTAGAATTGGAAACTAGGCAGTTGCTTCACATAGGTTTAGTCATCACCAACAACAAATTCATTATATAGTTGCCTTTAAGGACATTATAACATCACATATATATTAGCAATAATGTAACAAAGCCACCATAAGTGGACCATACCACACAATGCCATAAAAGGCTTCATCAACTACAATATTATAGAAAAGTAGGGCGGAAGAGTAGACCATACTAATTGATCAACCCTTTTTTGATCAACATTGTTCAATAAACCCTTTCATAATTAATACATGTACAGTACATATCCAAATGTAATTTATGCATGAAATAAACCATGTAAAACTCGTTACAAGATCATGACACAACTAGTGTAAAACATCACCATTGTTCTAGAGAATAGATATGCATAGATCATGTAATGACCCTAAAAATAAAATAGATAAAACTAGATCTTCACATGTGTTTCATGATTCATAATTTATTGAATCTATATATTTTAGCAATAGAATTCAGTCGTATAGTTTAGGAGAATTTCAATGTCAAATACCCAAGACGTTTGGAAACTAGTCGAAGTTGAACTAGTGTGTCGTAGTATTTATAGTGTATTTATGAAGGATGTTTTGAGAGTGAAATTGAGTGTCAATGGTTCTTATTCATAGAGTTGTATGTAATGTGGCAAAACGTCTAAGAACGACGCCGGGGGGACCATTCTAAGTGTCCCCGAGGAGGACACAAACATTGGACAGATTGCTGAGGGGTATTTTTTGAAGTCAACCTCGCGACGTGCCTGTAGCACAAGGTCTACTTCCTCAGAAATTTTGAGCGGCAAAAATATTGATATTACTTCGCGATGTGCAAGCAATTCCCAAATTTGGTTGTTACATTTTTAAGTCAAAATTAAAGTTTGAAAAGGGTCCAAATGGTGTGAGGATCTTTTGGGAACTTTGGGTATTATTTGTGGAATTATTTAGGTCATATTAAACCTTATTTTACCCATCATTTTAAACCTGAAAGATCAAATCAAATTTGTGGTTTTCTTTATATTAAGGTATGGTAGTTCATGCTTAAGTCTTCTTACATTCAAGGAGACCTTTCATTTAAATTTTTTAAAAAAAGATTTAAAAGTTAAAAATTCTTTATCACTTGATTCTATGTATGCTTGTTTGATTGAAAATGTTTTATTGATTTTAAATGATTCATTATTTGCTTTAAATGACGATTTTAATTTTAAAACACCAACGGTGTCACGTCTATTATTTTTATCAAGTTTTGTATTATTATATGGGTTCTATGAGCATGATTACCTAATTTTAACGTTATTGTTTCTTGGTGGTTTTATTGAGTTTTAGCTACTTCCCGAAGGTCTATTTTCTTATGGATTATTTTATAAATTGTGAATAGGTGGTAAAGACTTGGATGAAGGGTAAGTTGTTCTAACTTGGTTATGTTATATTGAAGTCATTCTTGCTTGGAATGGTACACCTTTGGTTGCAGTGTTTATATGACGTTTATGAAGTTATATGTGTTTATTGTGAAAATGGCCTTGAAGGCACGATATATCATGCAAAGTGATGATTTTGATATGTATGTTTATGATATGTTTTGGAAGGTTGGCTTGAGTATTTTGAAGGGTTTATGTCTAAATGAATTATGAATTTGATATGTGAATTATGATAATGTATGAATTTTGATAAATTTGTGTTTGAGCATGACTAAAAGTCAATGATATGAATGTTCATTATGTGAAAGGTGCGCTCACATGTACTCAAACACACACACACTTGAATACATGAATGAAGTCAATGAATGAAAATGGGTAATAGTAGGGTGGACACTCTTTGTGAGTAGAGACAAAGTGTCAAGACAATACCTACTATTACTAAGAATGAAAAAGGTGTATGTTAGGGTTAACACTCTTCACCAGTAGAGATGAAGTGTTTAGTAGAAACCTCACTATGCCCAATGAGATTTCAAAGATAGGTGGGAGGTTGGATACTGTTCGTGAGTAGAGATTTAATGTTCAATATTTATCTCCTAACCTATAGTCAATGAATGTTTAAGACTCTGTGGGTAGATATGCTTAGCACCGAGAGTATTAAAAAAAGGGGTGGGTATGTATGGAATATACCTCTTTAGATGGGTGATCCTCGTTAGTAGAGAGTAATTTATTTAGTAGAAATCTCCTTATCCCAAAACTATGTGCCCGCATAGGTGTAGCTACTGGATATATTATGTAAAGGCTAAAGAGTATGACCCAACTTTAGGCAAGGAGGATCCTAATCTGGTAAGGGTGGTACCGGTATTCCATGTCATGCTCTCATGGTCTATGTCGGTTAAAGCAATCCCCCACAAAAGAATGTAAAAGAACTAACTCTACTTAAAGGTGTACTACTTAGGGTAGGTAGTGGAATATGACACTACGTATCCATTGCACATGTAGACATTTTGAGGGAGTCTTGGTGTGTCCCTATATGAAATGTATGAATTGGTAATGATATGATGTAAATCAAAGTAATGTGACTTTACGACTAATGTCAAGAAAGCATTTTAAAGTTATGTCTGGCATGATGGAAGTTATGAATGATGAATCTGGTGTATCTAATCTCATGGAATCCTCAATGAACACATAATGGGGGTTGTAGTATAGGATGCAACTCTCACAATGCATTTTGTGTGACTTTTAAGTTTGTTTTGGAAGATACTTATGTGAGGTTATTAATTGCAACCTTCTTCATACATAGTATCTACTATTGAATGTTTACTTACTAAATGAAATGAAGTATGCTTGTCCTTGGTAGTTTTAAAAATCACTTGGGTGTGTAGTTAGGAGATTTATGGGCGATTTCTTCATGTCTTACCTAAGTGAGTCTTAGGATAACTTGGGCTACGAAGAATTAAGTGTGAAGTGGGTTCACTCTAAATATGCTTTTATGTTGGGAAAAAATGGATGTTTTAATTTATGTGCTAATAATGTTTTCAATGATGTCCTGTGACTTAATTCATGATAGATTTTATCAAGATAGAATGACTTATATATTTCAATTAAATTTTCCCTTTTTGAATGTTTTCGTACATGCCATCCTTAGTAAATTGATTGTACTAACCCCATACTTTTGTATACTTTATACGTATAGGTTGTAGCGGAGTTAAAGTGTAGAAGGAACGCTTCGGAATTGACTCTCTCAATACTAAGTTTGTCCTCATATATTCAAGGGCATATTCTATGTTTCATTAAGTTATTCTTTAATACTTGCAGTAGACTTATTATGTATTTCTTTCAATGTAAAGTGCTATGTCCCTAAGATAATCATGTCGTGTCTTTAAGTTGTTTTGTGACAATGAGACTATCCTTTGTATTTATAAAAGATGTTTCATATTATTATATTATTGTGAAAAGGTTTCATTCCACACTAATTTTAATACTTTAAGTAATAAATAATAGCTAAGAGGATTGTGTAAGACCTCCGAGAGGTCAAGCACGCCTTGTTCCGACCTAAGGGTTGCCCTATATTCTAAGGCATACTTGTGGGTCGTTACAAATCATCAACCAATTTTCCTAGTCTTGATTATCAATAAAGATTCATAAATAATGTAAATGTAGGGAAACATCTAAGAAATCATATCCTAAGCGAAATCCTACAACAACTGCCAATAAACTCGAAATCACTTAAAGAAAGCTTCATATTAGGAATTCACGGAAGATAAATTTATATAGGTTAATGCTATTAAGACTATCATGAATTAATACAAATTGGGTCCATTAAATAATCACATTACATTATAGGCATTATCTAATCATTACTTTAACATAATTGAATCTAACAATAAGGATGATACCATCATCAATCTATAGGCTAAAGCATGTACGTCAATCATTCCCAAGATTCCTGTAATTTGATCACCAAGGGCTCATACCCAAAATCCATCAACAACTTCAATATAAGAAATTAGATACAATTAACTTTATATAAACGAATCCTATTTACATTTACTGTAGACTCGATATTATAGTGATTGGCATACTTAACAAATATTAAGAAGTAGGGATCAAATTCTTTAAGATTCAAAAACTATTGATCCAATATCACATTACTCATCATCAATAAACGTAGTAGGAAATATATAAAAGCAACTCAACGTATTAGAATTAAATTCAATAAATGACAAGCCATGATCAAAATGCTCATGCAAGGGCTAAATCAATTTTGGGAAGGGACATAGGTTCAAAATGAAATTGGATTAAATTTCATGTTATAACCATTAAATATTAATTAATTCATCATGATTAATCCTCTGAAAAAGTTTTGAGAAAGAACCCGTGGCTAGATTCAATGATTGAAAGTTTGATCATAAAATATCATTGAAAACTTTGAGAATAACTTTCTAGATGGAAGGATAACTAAAGATTAAGGATCACCATACCTTTGACTAGTTTAAAACCTCTAAAAGTTGATGAATAAAACATAGAAATCCATGCTTCCAGCTCTTCTTCATCTTTACCTACAATGGAGGTTTTTAGGGATAATATTTTTGGCGGGAAAATTTAATTTTTTAAGAAGGGATTTGGAATATTTTTTTCACGCTTTTGATTCCTCAAATAACAACAAAAATTACTAAATAAACCTAGTAGGGTCAGGTTAGGATGTGGGCAAATTTTCCCATTCACCCCTTTAATGAGAAGTCGCTAGGCACGGGGTGTTGGTCCATGAACGAGCCGTTCTGTGCCTTCCATTGATTTTCTCTGAGGTTTTCATGTGGCTAAGACTTATACAATCTAATTGACCATCGACGCCTCCCCTATGATGGGGTCTAATTCTACCAACGAGGCGTGGTTTGGCTCGTCTATTGACAATGCCAAGGCTGTGCCTCTTTTGCGGGGCCCTTCTGAAGTCGTACCCGAATGTTTCCAACATAACTTTTCACATTGACAAGACAAGTGTATTACATGCATATTTCACATGAAATAAACACATAAAATACGTCCAAACATGCTAGTCCCCATCAAGACATACTTGAACGTCTCAAGGGCTAACTCTCGCAACGCCATAGACGTTCTTGGACGTTCGACTTCCGAACTTAATGAAAATTCATATTCATCATATGTACGGAATTAGAAATAATTTAAGATACTTATAAGCTCATGACACACACATAAGCGCATAAAAATATACCAGACCCCTTAGGTGACTAGTCTTCGAAAGTTTTGGTCGTCCCATGATGTTTGAATTCCAAATGACTTCAAATAACCGAAGAAAAGTTTTACGAACTGTATCAACATGTTAACAAGTTTATATTGAAAAGGTAGACTCTAGAAACCCTAACTATTTTTGGGAGTTACAAATATTGAGTTAAAAAGGATCATACCTACGATTACTTATGGAACACTAAGGTGTATATTGAAAAGGTTGTATGAGCGGCCTCTTCATGTATTACTGGTGTACCTTGGTTTCACGTTACTCTATACGATTTTTCCTTAAGATCTGTGAGTGCCTAGAGCCTTTTTGTAGTAATTTTAACACGATTTCTTCTTTATTTTCCTGGAAAGATGTAAAACCCAAACAAGGAAGGCATTTGAGATTTAGTGCAGAGGTGACCCTTGAAGACCATTAATGGACCGTAGATGGTAACTATCAACTGATAGTTCAAGATTCCAAAGAAAATTAGGGGAATATTACAAAGTGTGGGGATACGAAAGGATCGAGTGTCTATCGATTGATCAATAAAATATTCTGTTAAATCCTCGATAAGTTCAATGATTTTCCCAGTAACTGAAGTTGAAGAATGTAAATATTTTGAACGACGGAAGGCATCAACAAATCGTAGTTGCATCGACCGTGCTGGTTGTCCGACAATTGATGTAGAGATGATGTCAGGTGAAGAATCAAAAATATACTAAGTCTAGACTGACGAAGGCAGTCGACGATCTGTCATTTCAATGACGGATTGCCTGTGGTGGTCGTCCATTACAACTTCATTTTCTAGACAACTTTCCTTATGTTACTCCCTCTCAATTTAGGACTATGTTTTTTTTATAAATAGGGTTTAACGAAATCTTTTTGGGGTTGTGTTTGGAGATTGGGTTTTGCAACTTTAGCATTAATTGGATCTCCGGATTTGGTTTTCAAGTTATATCTTGTTAGTTCAAAATAGATATCGGTATTTTCTTCGAACTTTCAAAGTAAGTTCATCTTTTATTTTTTAACAACTGTGAATTGTGTTCTTATATTCATAGGTAACTCACAATTAGTGATGTGCGAACCATGGGTGATTAACAAAGTATACCTACCTTACTAACAATTATTAAATAGGTTATTGCATGTATTGATAATTTTTTCGCTTAAAAGTCTTTTAAACGAGTGCATGTGTTAGAATTCGCCTTGTTTCTACTTGAAATTATAAAGAGGTAGTTAATAAGCAAAGAATAATCAACTTAAATTTCGTGGGATACTATCTAATAAGATAGTCCCGATTTATTCTAAGTAATAACTAAGGCATACATTGAATATGTTGCGTAATATGAAGTAATTGTATGATTTAGTAGCTTATGTAACACTTCAAAAATCAAAGATGTGTTCTAGAGCCTAAAATACGTTTCATAAGGTTTAGACACTTTTTAAGGTCAATTTTGATGAATATAACTGATTTAGGAAGTCTAGAAACAAAAACTACCAAGAACGTCCATGACGTCCGGAAACTAGTTCAAGTAGGTACTAGCATGGCTTAGCCTATTTGACTAGCTTATTTAGGAGTCGGAAATTCATTAAATTTCGTGGAAGGGTGTCTAACATGTGTTTCAGTTTTATCATAGTAGAAACGTTTGCAGAAAAATCTCCATGGACCAACCAAGGGCCTTTGAGGAGGACCTTTGGATATGCGGTCAAAAGCACTGCCTGGGTAGTGTGCACCCACGAAGGGAGGCGACGGAATGTGTGTTGATCGACAGGGATTCAATGTAATCCATCGATCATATCTTAGAAAAATCCCTGAATGACCTTTCTTGTCATGTTTCTAAAC
Source organism: Solanum corneliomulleri (assembly GCA_027704805.1). Lineage (NCBI taxonomy): Eukaryota > Viridiplantae > Streptophyta > Magnoliopsida > Solanales > Solanaceae > Solanum > Solanum corneliomulleri. Next base: position 22,549,808 of record JAKWIY010003052.1, read on the forward strand.
TCATCGACAAAGTGCAACACAGAAGATGTGCAGGAGTCATTGACTCAAAGACCGACCGTTGGTCGAAGTCACGTCTGTGAGAGCCTGACTTTTCTGCACATTGTTTTAGTTGGTTCTAATTAATTAATTAAATTGTTAGGTAGTTATTAGGGGGTTAAGAGTATACTAAATAAGTTAATTAAAACCCCATATAAGCACCTTAACCCCACTAAACTAGTCTAAGCTCTCATAACTCACAAACAGAACTCTATTCTTTGTCTATTCTTTCTCTTTCTCTCTAGTGAAGAACAACATTTAAGAACAAGGCAATATTCATAAATTAACAAGTTATGGGATGTAATTCACCTTTGAGACCTCTTCCTTAAAGGGTTCCATCAAATTTATTTCAAAAGTTAAGATTTCAAGTGTGTTTCATCCAATCTCGAAATGGAACTTATGAATTTATTTAATTTATTATTTATTTTACATATTATGAATTTATTAACATGTATTATAACGTAATTATGTTATATCTTGATGGTTTGGCATCGTTCGTAAAAGATGACTTTAACCCCTTTACCGTAGGTTATGATCTTGATATGAATCATAATATTTTTATTCAATTGAATTGATTATTGGTTGAATTACTATAAGATGATGTTGTTGTATATATTATTACTAAATTAGGATTAATTATTGTCGTATCATGCTATTTCTTTACAAGTGATCTAGGTTATGACGTATCTTGTGAATTAACCATAAGTATCTTGTCTTAAATTATGAAGTAGTATTGAAGTGTGATGTAGTGGTTCTTTTTGACTTGATTATCATGTTGGTAATTGAATTATGATGATTTTATACCCTAATTGTGTTGAGTAAAGGCTTGATGGTTAGACCTTGATGATTGATTATTGAGGAGACTTGGTAAGTCTTGTCATCCCTATCTTTGACTTCAAATTATAGTTTTGTATTGGAGAATTCCCTGTATTTTGATTGACAGGGTGATATGATATTGAATTGAAATGTCATGACTATCATTTTTGAGGTGTATGCTTAAGATTTAAATGTTATAGGGATGGTGAATAAGTTACCAATGTGCCTTATCATTATATTAAAATGATAATGTTCTAACCTAACCTATTTGAATTATAATTAAAAGAAAATACTCATGCAGTTATTATTGACTTATGATGATGATGATGTTTAAACAAGAGTTAGACTCTATGACCGACAATAAGCTAATGATGATGAATAGAGACACTAAAGACATCTCAAAAGGGACTCTAGCATAGCAACTAGTGAACCAGAGTGAGGAGTGTCTCTTCCCATACAAGGAAGGTAGGATCACTAATGCATAAAGAGGTTCCCAACTATATATCCTAGTTCTACAACTATGTTTCCCCCATAGGAATACTAGTTAGTGGATCCACGAATTTTCTAAGTTAATGTTTCGATACTACCTTGGAATATAGACCGCCTTCTTTCGGTTTAGGGATTCATAACAATGGATTCTATATTATTTCATGTGGTCTATTTTGGTTAGCATAAGATTTTTCCAAAAGGTAAAATGAATTTAAAGAATGAACTCTAACTTTGATGACCTATGGGGTTTATCTTAGTATAGGTAGGGGTATGAGACTATACCTAAAAATTGCAGTAGTTAGCCTTGAAGGGAGTCTTAGGAGGATGTTCTTAGATATGAATATGTTTATGATGGAATATGTTATGTATATGAAGAACTTGCACATTGTTTATAATATATGTAGATTGTTGTATCTTTTGGATATGTTTTGGTCTATATTGTTAAATTATGATGCTATGTACTCAAAATATGTTATGATTTGAGAAATAGGATGTTAGTCATGATTCTCGTTGGGTTACTTGATTAAGTAAGGTTGTGGGGGTTTTCTTTTTCATTGCACTTGTTGACTTGATAGGGGTTCATGGTTAATTGTATTGCTTTAATTATGTTGAATTGTATTTTATTAATGCTTGAACTATTCTCACTTGATGATAGAGTCACTTTTCTATTCATTCAACTATATTCTATGCATGTTGAGTTGACTAGACTTAATACTGTCATTCCTGTGATGTACATGTCTATGACCTAATGAACATGTCCTATTCGTTGGTATAGTCTTGTTGAATGTGAACAAAAGTTATCAAGAAACTTGCATACCTAATGAGAAGTCCATTTTTCCATGTTTTCAGGATATTTTTGCATATGGTGTCATAGTTAGTACAATTGATGTACTGACCCCATTACTTCCTTTTCCCCAACATTTTAGATTTAGGTCATTGAAGGGATATTGGAGATGACATTGAAGAAGACTTGGATTTCTTAATCATCCAAGTAGGGTAAGTCCTCATTTTCCCAGGGCAATGGCACTATCTAGCTAATGGAGTGGTTATGTTCTTAAAACTTCTATGTTTCTTTCACTTCCATTTAGTATGAAACACTGTATAGTTTATGTGAGACATTCTTACTTTGATGTTTGGGCTATGCCCAAGTTCTTACCCTCCTATCGTATGTTATGAGATGATACCCCTTTTATTAGTATGTTATCTTATATTCTATATATCCGTGTGCAATAAAAGTGGAAGAGTAAATAATAATAATATACAAATGGTCTATGTATACTCGATATTTATATACTATGTATATGTAGAGGTCTATGTAAACCTACAAGTAGAAGTACTATAATGTTTTAAATTTTCTACTAAATTTTACCTGTTAATGTAATGATGTATGCTTAGAGGCTAGTCATAGTCATCAAAGAGGACGATGACGCCAGTTACGTCTAGGGGGTATTGTCGGATGTAACAACTGATACACACGTAGCCGGACCAAGGTAAGGGGTGAAATTCTATAAATGCTGGACTAAGGATTTATAGATACATATGTTATAATTTTGCATGGAAAACACTAGGAAAGAATTGTTATAGTTAGGAATACTGTGTTATGAACCTATGGGGAACACTTACACCATAGTTTCACTCACAACTTGATAAAAATCAAAGCTTTCTACCTTTTATTTATATTACTTACATTTATTGAATAATTCTGTTTCACAAAACCCCCTTTTATTATCTATTTTAGAAAAGAACTTGACTCAATAGAAGTAATTGTACATTGATGTTAGGTATAAATCATTTTATTCGTGGGATCGACCCCAACCTACTAGTTGGGTTCTTTACTTGATACAACCACTTTTAATTCTTTAAGGAGGTGTAATTTGAGTATATAAAATTTTGGCGCCGCTTCCGAGAAAAGTGGTTTCTAGATAACCTTAATAATTTTACTGAAGTTTAGTAATTTCTTGTAAGGTCTAGCTCTAGTGTATGCCAAATACAAACGTCCGAGTAGAACCACTAATTCCATTTGACCCTTCACTTAACCGTAATCTTCGATGAATGGAAAATTAGCACAACCAAGTAAAAATTAGTGTTGGGTTAATAAGGCATCCTCCACAAACAATTGATTCACATAATCGGTATGTAGCTCTTAGGAAACGTTTACTGCATTTTTAGGAAAGTTCCAAACCACTGCATTGATGATGAGACATTTAAAGAGTAATTCTATCGGGGTAAAGATAACAACAATAAAGCATTAGTCAATACTATTGCAGTCTATTGCGGGGTTTTTTTATGGTGAGTGAATTTATGCGAGATTGCGTTGAGTACTACAAAGTCAGACACTAGGAGAAACACCTTTGTAGTTCAAGCTACACAAAATTCGGCGTTAAGTGATATGCGGGAAGAGATGGATCAAATGAGAATTGAGCTCGTGTTGGTATTGAAACATGCCGCTTGAGGTGTTATTAAAGGTATATACGATGAAATACTTGATATACCACCACCACAAGCGGATTAGTACTATTATGAAGAGGATACTTATTTAGTGAATGATTAGACGGGGGGAGGGGGGGGGGGGGTTGCGACCAAACTCCAAAGTCTCGAATATGGAGAATTAGTGTCAAAGAAAAGTGATAACGCTAAAAAATACTTCTCAAATAAGAAGTAAAACGGTCGTATCAAGTAAAGAACCCAACTAATGAGGTTGGGATCGTTCTCGCAAGGAAAATAGTTCAAACTTAACTAAAATCTATTATTACTATTATTTAATAAATTATTTCCTTAGAAAATAAAAGACAATAAAAGGGGAGTTTTTATTTCTAAATTAATAAAGATAACTAACTAAATTAAGGTAACAAACTAACGGAATCAAATCTTGGAGTTTAATCAATTAATCAAAGTAACTAGGGCTTACGTGTTCCACACAGGTTCCTAACTTCATATTTCTAACTATAACAATTCTTTGACAGTGTCTTGCATGCAAAGTGATAAGTTATATATTTATAAATCCATGGTCTGGCTTCTAGAAAATTTCACTCTGCACCTTGGTTCGGCTACGCGTGTTTCTATACTAACCCTTCCCTTTACCTTATATTAAGCATTGTATTCGATATTTGACTAAGTTATTACCCCGTACAAATCAATACTAGCCTATTAGATAGTATACGCTAAATCTATGATGATAATTCTTTTCCTATTATCTACCCCCTTGGTCCGACAAGTAGCATTAAGGCGAGTTCTAAGGTTGTCCATCCGTTAAATGGACCTCTAAGCAAAAGAATTATCAATGCATGCAAGACACTATTCTAGAATTGTTATTTTAATTAGATTTTACCTCATTATTTACCCATGTTTCCCACAACCCTAGTTATGGAGTTTAGTTACCCATAGTCATAATCACAATATTCATATATATAAAATAAGAAATTCATGCACTTACTTCAATGATAAAGAATAAAATCAAGAAAATTACTTGATTAATCGACAAAATAACAAACAATCAACTCCAGAGAAAAGTGTAACAATCCAAAGTCTAATTTATAAAATAATCTACTAACAAAGAATCTAACATAAAAGTGTCTAACAACCAAGAGTATAACCCCAAAAACGAGGTTTTTACAACTATTTATAAAAAACAAATACCTAATAAAAAAAGGACTCTAATTTCCAAAAATCATTCAAAATGCGGTTGGGTCGACGGATTTCGTGACGGGCCGTCGTGGTAAAGATGGACCATCATGGACTCCGTCATCCTATACTTCACAAATCCTTCTGCTTCCTTCTTCAGTACCCACGACGAACAGGTATGATGGACCGTTTCAAGCATGACCGTCCGTCGAGGGTCTCCGTTCCATAACGCTTTAACTTCATGGAATTTGGGTACTGGTACTACTTCTCTGATAATCATGACGAACCAGCAGGACGGACCGTCCTGTCTACGACAGTTCGTCAAGAACTTCATAACCCCACACTCGGTCAGACTTCCCCATCTTCCTTCAGCAACTTCACTACTATGCCACCTACAGATCATCATAGGCACGACGGGCCGTCACAAACTCCGTTGGTGGTAACTTTTCTGGATTTCTTGCTCAAAAATTTCCGCGTTCATTTTCAGACAGATTTCCTGCAAATAAAGGGAAACTTACATAAAAATCAATACAAAAAGATTTTTGGACACACACTAAACTTAAGGAAAAAGCGTGAAAAATACTGTGAAACCACAATATATCAACAAAAATCAAGGTCTAAACTATTGTAATTACAATAGAGAGGGTCAGTATGGTAGAGATGGAAACTACACCCACGACAACAAAATTAACCAAGGTAACTATGTTAAAAGAAATATTTGGAATGGGCCATATGTTCACCTCAAAATCAGGAAGTTGCTCCTTGGTATGGTTGTGGTAGTATGGCACGAGTTGAAGATATGTTGTGGAAGATTATGAGGAGGTTAGATGCTAGTGATGAGCACACCAAGGAATTGAGAAGTAATTTAGCTAAAACCGGGAAAAAGAAGGATGCATATGTGGTCTCGATTAGGCATCTTGAGTTACAAATGGCCTAATTGTCTTCTACTGTAAACCAATGTAAATAGATCACTCTTCCATGCAATACCATTCAAAATTCCCAAAAATGATGGAGTTTTCATGGCAGTCACTACTTTAGGAGGTAAGCAAACTATTGATCCACCTACGTCGTCATTGGAAGAAGATGAGATAAGAAAAGATGAAGAGGTGCTTGAAACTATTGGATAATTGGTTGAAAAAACGGTGAAAGAAACAAAGATCCCTAGAAGGTGGTCCCAAATCCTAGACCTCCACCCCCATTTCCTCAAATATTTGTGAAGAAGACTGAGGATAGAAAATACCATTATTTTATCACTATGTTAAAACAACTTTCCATCAATGTCACTTCGATAGAAGCTTCGGTAAAAATGTGCGGTTATGGTATGTTCATGAGGGATATGTTTATAAAGGAGAGATTAGTAAGTTTTGAGGATGATGAACGAATTCAACATTATACTACTACTACTACAAGGTCTATTATACAGAAGACAAAAGATCTAATCACTTTAACTATTCCATGTACCAACGAATTATTACACTTTGCTAAACAACTATGTGATCTAGATGCAAGCTTAAACCTCATGCCTCTTTCAATTTATAATAAATTGGGTTTGGGTTACTCAAAGACCACTACAATATGGTTAATGATGGTCGATCAAACAATAAATAAGCCCATTGGGATACTCCATGATGTGCTTGTGAATGTGGAGTCATTTGTATTTCCGATTGATTGTGCGATTCTTGACTGCGATGTGCAGTTTAAAGTTCCTATTATACATGGAGACCGTTCTTTGACACTAGTCATGCCTTGGTTGATATGGACAAAGGACAGATGAAGTTTAGGTTGAAGAATCTACGTTCAACATTTGTAGGTCCATGAGGAAAAGTGGTGATCTCCAAATGGTATAACAGAATACCTAGGTGTCGAGGCTCTAGCATGATTGATCATTAAATTTGCAAGTGATGGTATATAATAGTATGGGTCTTTTGTTGCGACTCTTGAACATAATGAATATCTGTCCTAACCAAAGAAATTTGAGTTAGATATAAAGCATTGCGATCCTCCACCCGCGAGCCAATCTATTTATAAAGCTCCAAAATTAGATCCTATGGCTTTACCACCTCATCTAAGATATGGATTCTTCTGTAAAGCTTACACTTTCCTTGTAATCATCGAAAAAAATTTGAATGTGTAATAAGTAGTCTTTCTGGTGGATGTTTTGAAAATGTTCAAATAAGTCATTGGTTGGACAATTGCGGACAATATTGAGATCTCTCCGGTTATTTGTTCACACAAAATTTAATTCATGCCCGATTAAAAGCCATGTATTGAGCATTAGATATAGTTAAATCTACCTATTCAATAGGAAGTGAAGAAAGAGATCATTATGGGTTAGATGCTTGTGTCATATAACCTAAAGGTAGTAGTTTTGTATTCCCTGTTAAGTGTGCACCGCAAAAGGGGGTAATGACAATAGTGCCTAATGATGAAAAGAGCTACTACAGATGAGACCGGTGACTGGATGGAGGGTTGGACTAAAAAAAACTATTTGTCTATGCTATTTATGGATTAGATGTTAGATAGACTCGAAGGAAAAGGATGGTACTGTTTTCTTGATGGTTATGCTTGTTATAGAAAAATATTTATTGCCTCTGATGATCAACAGAATACCACTTTTACTTGCCCTTATGGTACATTCGCCTTCAAGATAATGCCTTTTGGGTATTGTACTGCACCGACCACCTTCCAGCGATGTATGATGTCGATATTCTATTATATGGTAGAGGATACTATTTAAGTGTTTATTGATGATTTTTCAATTGTGGGAGACTCTTTTGATCAATGTTTCATTCACTTGGCTGATGTTCTCAAAAGATGTGAAGATTGCAATCTTGTACTTAATTGGGAAAAATGTTACTTTATGGGGTAATGGGGAATATTATTAGGCCATCGCATCTCGGATAACGTGATAGAGGATTATCTAGCGAAAGTCGTAATTATTGAGATACTTCCCCAACACATCTCTAGAAAAGGTGTTAGAAGTTTTCTGGGACATGCTGCTTTTCTGTGACATCTTTGTAAGGATTTCTCAAAAATTGTACATCCTCTGTGAAAACTACTTGACAAATAATGTAAATTCTACTTTTATGAATCTTTTTGAAAGCATTTTTGAAATTTGAATGAGAAGTTGGTCTCTACACCCGTTATAATTTCCCAGATTGGAGTATGACATTTGAGGTGATATGTGATGCTAATGGGGTTTCTCTTTGTGTGCTATTGGGACAAACAAGGGATAAAATATTTCACCCAATTTATTATGAAAGTAAGGACCTAAATGAAGCAAAAACTAACTATACTATGACAGAACAAAAGCTTCTTGCAGTGGTGTTTGCATTCGAAACACTTTGCTGTTATTTGCTTGGTGCAAGAGTCATAGTGCATACTGACCACTCCACTTTGAGATAAAAGATGTCAAAGAAGGTGTGAAGCCAGAGTTTATTCGATGGGTGGTAGTGATGCAAGGGTTTGATTATTAGGTTAGAGATATAAAAGTTACTGAAAATTAGGTTTTCGATACTTGTCTAGAATTTATGATGTAGCTATGAGCAAATTGAGTTAAAAGGATGAAATTGATTATAACTTCTCCGATAGCATGTATTTAACCCTTCTCATGATTTGATTCCATGGTTGGCTGATTTTGCAAATTATTTGGCTAGTGATATAGTCCCATCTGACTTGTATTTCCAATGGAGGAAGAAGTTCATGAATGATATGGAAAAGATCTTTTAGAATAAGCCTTACTTATATCGGAGTTTTGCTGATGGGTAATTCGTCATTTCGTGCCAGAGGATAAGATGTTAAGTGTTTTGGAGGAATGACACTCCTTGTAGGGGGTTGGGCACCATAGTGGTATTCGAACTGCTCACATCATTTTACATTATGGGTACTATTGGCCAACCATTCACGAAGATGTGCACGAGTTCGCCAAGTCATGTTATAGATGCCAAAGAGATTGAGGAATTTCGAAGAGGCAAGATATCACATCCCGATATCACCACCTAGAAGTTAGGAGGAACCCTCGTTTCGTGATAGGGCGTACTTAACTCCTTTGGGGTCTCGCAAAAGCCCTTTAACTAGCATTCATTACATAAGACATGAAAAGTAGTACGGAATCAATACTTTTCACGAATAATTTATTTTAAAGGAAATGTTTCATAAATACTAAGAAATCTCATCATCACAATCCAAACATACAGACATGACATAATAACTTAGGGAAAAATGAAAAAGCATAACAAGTCTCTAAATAAAACTATGAAAAGGACTATTCCCTCGAATATATGTGGACATAATTTGCCTGGAGAGAAACTTTCCGAAGACCTTCCTTCTAGCCTCTAAACCTTCAATAGCATCAAACCTATACTTATATAGTATAGAAAAGTACATGGTTTGTACAAAAAAATGTACTGAGTATGGCATATGCAAAAACATGTAAAAAGGGACATTTTAGTAAATTAGTTTTTCATGCAATTTGAGTAAAACATTCATGAATAAAAAGGCAAAACATCATACTAACCATCATTTACAACTTAAATAAGAATTCCCATAATTTTAAACAAACAAGAGAGATTACAGTAACCTTGTCAAAGCATACAGTAAATAAACTTGACGTTCACAGTGAACTCCTTAAGCATTTACAGTAAATGCATTTGCATTGACAATGAATCATTCAAAGCATTCATAATAAAATTAACTTGACCAATAACCATGAACTATCCTACACTAAATGATTGAACTTCCAAGTCCAAGTGAAATAGAATGTGAACTTAGTATCCATAAGAGTTTCCCTACCTTGAAATTATCCTATGACTCACTAAGGTAAGATATAAAGGGAGTATGCATATGCCACCTACAATAAACACCAAAGAAACCCTCAAGACTTCCCCTTTTTGCTTACTCAGCTCGGGAGAAAACAAGCCCCTCCATCAATGGCAAGACATAAGAAAGCACCCAACAAACCACCAAAGTCTTCCATATCAGAATGCCTACTTACTGCAATAAGTAGATGGCATGCCATACTATCACCGACCCTAAGTATCACATTCTTTTAGAAGCTTTTTCTCTAATTCTTCCCTTTTAGAAGGTCATACTTAGTGTAATGGATAGATAGCGTCCCATACCACCACCTACCCTAAGTAGTACGTTCTTTTAGAAGACTTAGTTCATTCAATTAAAATAAGTCTAATCAATAATCCCCATTCGGATCTCCTACCTAGTGCAAGGGATAAATAGTGTCCCATTCTACTACCTACCCTGAGTAGAACACTCCATTAGAAGACTTCACATGTTCATTTCTTTTGTGGAAATTAGCTTAACATACATTGACCATGAGAGTAAGACATGGAATCTCGATATTAACCTCTATCGGATGGGGGATCCTCACTTGCCTATAATGAGGTCATTCTCTTAGCATTTACATTGCTTTCCTAATAGATACACCTATGCGGGCACATTGTTAAGGGATAAGGAGATCGCTACTATGTAACTCATTCTCTTCTAGAGAGGTGTACACATCTCAAGAGGTACATTTGGATACAACAACTGAACTCATAAAGTCTAATGCACATCAACTTCATATCCTCTCGGTACGAGGTATAACTTCCCACGGTTTTAAACATTATAGACTATTGGTTAAGGATAACTAGTGAACACCACATATCAACTTAGGAAGGGCATTCATCCTCAAACATATCTTAGGAAGCTCATGGGATGTAGTGGGGTTGATACTAAACACTTCATCTCAACTCACGAAGTGTGTTGACCCCAAAAATCTCCTTTAGGATTAAACCTAGCTTCATTCATTCATTCAAGTGTGAGTGTGTGTTTACATATGAGCAGACCTCGCACATAAGCTTCACTTAATTCTTATTTAACTTTTATACATGCTTAGACCTTCATTCATAACATCACACACATTACATACTTCATATAATTATATAAGTCCTTTAGACATAACCCGTAAAATAGTTCTCTAACAAGCTTCACAAAAGACTTAACAAGAATATTTTCATTTAAGCATATTCTCTAGCCTACTTCACATAATAGCTTCATAAGGCACATTCAACAAGAATAGCATATTTATTTTTATCTTACATCACATAACAATACTTCATAACCTCATTCAAAAAAAACTATTAACTTTTCATTCATACAATTAAAGTAAACACCGCCACAAGGAAGGGGACCATAGTACTTAAGAGCATTTTGAAAATTTAAGCTAAACAACCCAACCAACTTACCCTTCAATCTAAGATTTCATTACCTATAACATTTTATGCTATATTTAATCAGAATAAATCCCTTTGGGCAGTAGCTAAAAAATAATAACCACAACAAGAAACCAATGTTCATTCTTTACGCAAAAAAATTTCATTTAACTTATTTCTTAAGAAAACATTATAAGAAAAGCTTTAATATTAAACTTAAAATCATCAAATAACATTAGGAATACCATTATTAAGTCATTATAAACGTTTTCATCCAAGACCCATATTTAGATTTGAAGCTAGTAAAAACTAGGGTTGAATACCCATTTTTGAAAATTACTTTTAAAGGGATATTTGAATGAAAGAGAGTTAAAAGATAGAATTCCATACCTCAAATTGAAGAAATACAAAAGAATTTTGGAGAAGAAACAACCATCAACAACCCTCCTAGCATTTCTTGACTTCTAGCTTCCATGGTGACTTGAGAGAGTCTTCTAAGAGAGAGGGGTTTCGGGTTTTAGGAAAAGGGGTCTAAAATGAGGTCTTATGGTTTTATCCACCTAGGGTATTAAATAACTAGGGTGTATTTACATAAAACACCCCAAGTTGGCAGCAACTTCACAGATTTGTAGGCCACACCAGCGGACCTTCACCAACGGACCGTCGTTGAGCCAAAAGACCGTTGTTAGGGTCTCGTTGGTTGATACTTAGCTCAAAATGGGGTATTGAACACAGAATAAATGTTCCAATCGACATCCTATGTAGACAGACCGTTGAGGGACCAATGGACTGTCGTTGGGGTCATCGCTAGCCACTGCTTTTTTGCAAATTTTGCCCAAGTCTTGGCCCCTTCATCTAGGACCCCTTGTGGGACCTAGGTGGGGGTGTTCCTGGACGTTAAACCACTTAAAAAAGTCTTATATGTCATAGGAACATCCAGTGCAATTTTCAAATAAAACGAACACGTAAAATTCTTCTAAACACAACAAGACACACAAGTACATTGTAAGGTATACTTTTCGAGCATCATGGACGTTCTTCGTCGATTGAACTCGAAAATTATACAAACATCACACAATGACTAAAAACACTAAACTAACTTAGTTTATCTTAAAATACACTCATGAAACAACAACGAGTCTCTAGTTCACCTCAGTTCATTTTGGGGTGTTACATTCTACCCCACTTGGAAAAACATTTGTTCTCGAATGACACTTACACATTAAGAATAATAAGGACTCACTTAGAATCACTTAATACACTTATATAATGATAAAAAAATTAACAATCAAGGAAAAACTAAGAAAGAGCATCTTTTCACACTTAAACACTTAACAACACAAACTCTTTTAACAAAACTTCATGAAGTCAAAATTCACTCTTAGTCTACTTTTATGGAGGAACTACCATCCACAACATTAAACATGATCATACACAACACTTTTACACACATTGAAACTTCAAATAAAGACAACACATTTTCTCTCAAAAAATCAAAATTCTCACAGTGAAGTTCATGGTGTTCACTGCTAAGTTACCAATTTTTTTTAAAAAATTCATTCTTTATGTAATTCGCCATTATAACATGATCATATGAAGTATAATACCATATAAAATAATATTAAAACTCATTGAAACTATAATTTATGAAAAATATATTTTTCTGAAAAAGTTGAACTTCATAATAGTGAATTCAAAACATCACTGTGTCACATGTTTAAAAAATTCCATAATGCCCTTCCAAGAAACGTTATCAAGAGGACATGACAATATGATGGAAAATACCACACTAACTTACTCCAAAGAGACTTGGTAAGTTTCAGTAAGTGTAATGTTAGAGTATCATCCCATACTACCACTCCAACATTGTGACCCTTGATGATTCCCTTTGACTAATTACATTACATTCCTGTCTACTCAACTCACTCTCCCCAACTTAGGGCAAAGCCATCTTCAAGGTCTCATACTCCAAATCACCATTATGCCTCTCATAAGGTAAGAAGTAACACTACCCTCAAGTTATGCACATTAAGATTAAACATCAACCTTGCAACTTAAGCATAACACTTTCCACTTTCGATTCAAGCCTAGACAAACTCTCTTAAACATCACTTCATTCAACTCTTAGGCATCATTCAACTCTTGGTAGGCCCTCATGTTTTTTAAGTTGTCTAGTGTTATTATCTAGCTTAGATGAAGCCTTTATCTAGTGGATCATGTTACACTAGTGTTTATTTCCCATTTCATTCACACTTAATATTTGTGCCTTTTGGTAAGTACACATTTAATGTACCTATGATCTATTTCATTCATTTCAAGATCTTAATATTAGATGGTTGATTGTGAACGTTTATGAGTTTAAGTACAATGTCTTATATGAATTTTAACAAAAATAAATTTAGATTTTCCGCTAAAATTAACGTAGATGAAGTAACAATGACGTATGTAGGTTTGTCTCCGATCTCTGACAGGTCAATGACACTGGTCTCGTCTGGGGTCTATTCTTCGGTCGTTATAAACTTTTTATCAGAGCACTAGGTTAAATTCAGAGAATAATAAGTTCACATCAACCATATTTAGTAGTTTTTAAGTCATGGTAGTGATGTTCACCACTATCCTGAATTAGAAACTGCATGATGCATAGGGAATTTTCCTTTTTTTTGATCTTATCATGCCTTTCCTGATGTTTGACTTTCCTGATGTTATGAGAGTGTCTAACATCAATACTTGTTCTTTACAGAGAATGAATAATAGGAGAACTATTGGTCAGCGGAAAGGAGTAGCAGCTGCTGGGAATAATAAGGTTCGACCCCAGGCTCAAGCTGATGGAGTGGCTATGCCAGTTAACCTAACTGGGTTGACTGATGCGGAGGAGCCGACATCTCTGGCCATATGGCACAAACCATCACTATAAAGGCCTATGCCATGACTGCCCAGGTGAACAATAGAATGTTGAGAAGGAGATACACCCAGTTTCTAACATGGCTGACAGGCTAAGAGACTTAATGAGGATGAACCCTCCTATTTTTACAGGGTCTAAGACTTCAATGGACCCACAAGATTGTGCGGATGACGTGCATAAGATTTTTGTAGCTATGGGGGTCACCGATACTGAGAAAGCTGACGTGGCTTTCTATCAGCTCAAAGATGTTGCACAGACTTGGTGCAAGATGTGGTAGGATAGCCGAGCTTCGAGCAGAGTTCCGGTCACTTTGGAGCTGTTTAAGACAGCCTTTTTGGGGGAGATTCCTTACTAGGGAGATAAGGGAGGTGAATGTTGAGGAGTTTATCAACCTTAAGTAGGGATCAATGACAGTCAGGGAGTATTCCGTGAAGTTTGTCAAACTATCCAGGTATACTATTTTCGTAAGTATCTAATAAAGGATAAAATAAATAATGAAGTTTGTTAAATTTATCCAGGTATGCTACATCCCTTGTATCTAACAGTTGGGATGGGATGGGAAGGTTTCTCACAGGAATCAACGAAGATATAGAGGAGGAGTGTTGGTCTGTGAAGCTCCATGATAATATAGACCTCTCAGGTTGATGGTGCATGTGCAGCAGGTAGAGAATAAACGCAAAAATAGGGGTGTTCGTGATGCTAGGAGGTCGAAGACTAAAGATTAGGAAGGTCCCATCCATGGAGGCCATAGAAACAATTTTGGCGTCCGTGAGAAACCCAGGTTCAAGAATTTGAATTAGAATTCTGGGAATTCCAATTCCTAGAGGAGTACAACACTTAGAAGGGGAAGACCTGAGCCGAAGAAGGGCAATAGAGGTGAGATGCAGTGACCAAAAAAGAACTATGCTAAGTGTTGCCGTGCTGAAAGTGGAGAGTATATAAAGGCCACTAATGCCTATTTTGGTTGGGGTAAGAGTAGGCATATGATTAGAGACTGCCCACAAAATAGAGGTTAGGCTAGAGGTAATGCTCAACCTAGTTCTAATCCACAGGGTGCAATAACATCCGAGCCTGCTAAGAGGAACAAGTTCTATGCCTTAAAGAGCAGGGATGAGCAGGAGAAGTCCACATATGTGGTCACAGGTATGCTGCAATAATTTGAACTTCTGTTTATGCTTTACTTTATCTAGGGTCTACACTTTCCTTTGTAACTTCTTTGCTTGCTCTCACTTTTGAAATATTGCCTGAAGTTCTGCATGATCCTATAATGGTTAGCACACCTCTAGGAGAAAATGTAAGAATTGATAGAGTATAGAAGGATTAGCCAATAGTTGTAAGTGGTAAGACTATGTGTGCAGACTTGGTAGAGTTACCCATGCATGATTTTCTTGTTATCCTTGGCGTAGACTGGATTCACAATTATTATGCTTGTTTGTATTAATGTAGTAGAGTGGTGAGTTTTTGTTTCCCTAATAAAGAGTAACTAGTTTGGAGTGGTACAACTTGAGTTGTCCTAATCCCCTGATTTAAAACTTTAAGGCCAATAAAATGATGTCCAAAGGGTTATTATGTCATATTGTGAGTGTTAATAATTTAGACTATGACATTCCTTGCATAAACTCAGTGCCTGTTGTGAATGAGTTCCTAGAGGTATTTTCTAATGAATAGCCTAGAGTCCCTCCTCCACTAGTTATTGACATAGGTATCCTCTTGGAACCCGATACTAATTTTTTTTTTATTCCTTCATACAGAATGTCTTCAACTGAACTGAAAGAGTTGAAGCTCTAGTTAAAAGATCTCACTAATAAGGGTTTCATTCAGCCGAGCATATCTCGTTGGGGCACTCATGTGTTGTTTGTGAAAAAGAAGGATGGGACACTTAAAATATGTATTGATTATTAACATCTCAACAAGGTCACAAACAATAATAAGTATCCACTTCACAGGATAAATGATTTGTTCGATCAGCTCCAAGGGTCTAGTTTCTTCTCTAAGATTGATTTTCGTTCAGGCTATCGTAAACTTAGTGTTAGGGATGGTGATATACCTAAGACAACGTTTCGTACCGGTCATTATTAGATCTTGGTTATGCCATTTGGTCCCCCGAATGCACCTGCTGTATTTATGGATCTCACCAATAGGGTCTTCTCTGAATACTTTGACTCTTTCGTCATAGTATTCATTGATGACATTCTCATCTAATCTAGAACCAAGGAAGATCATGACAACATTTGAGACTAACCTTACAGGTACTTAGAGAACATAAGTTGTACGCAAAATTCAGCAAGTGTGAATTTTTGCTTAGATCAATGACCTTCCTAGGTAAAGATTTGTCCGATCAAGGTGTAGAGGTGGACCCTACGAAGACTGAGGCTGTTAAGAACTGGCCAAAATATCTTACTCCAATAGATATTCGTAGCTTCTTCGGATTGGCTGGTTACTACCGGAGGTTTGTGGAGGGTTGTTCTTCAGTTGATGCCCCACTGACAACTCTAACAAAGAAAATGTCCAAGTTTGAATGGACTAACGCTGGTGAGAAAAATTTCCATGAGCTCAAGGACGGACTCACTTCATCCTCGTAGCTTACTTTGCCTAAGTGTGGTTAGAATTACCCTGTTTATTGTGATGCACCTAGGGTTAGTGTGGGTTGTATTCTTATGCAGGGATGTAAGGTGATATCCTATGCATCCAGACCGCTCAAGGTTCATGAGAAGAATTATCCAACTCAGGACCTGGAGTTAGCAGTTGTGGTGTTTGCATTGAAGTTGTGGCGACACTACTTGTATGGAGTGCATGTGGATGTGTTCATAAACCACAAGAGTCTCTAGTATGTGTTCACATGAGGGAGTTCAATCTACGCCATGGGAGATTGTTGGAGCTGTTGAAAGATTATGACATGAATGTTTACTAACATCCAGGTAAGTCCAATATTGTAGCCGAAGATTTGAGAAGGATGAGCATGCAAAGTACAACCCTCATTGAGGATGAAAAGAAGGATTTAGCGAAAGATGTACACAGACTGGCAAGACTAGGTGTGCGATTGATTGACTCTACTAGTGGGGCTATTTTTGTTCATCCTAGTACTTAATCATTCTTAATATTTGAAGTCAAGCACGGTCGGCATCTCGGTCCTGTGTTGATGGTGCTGAAGGACTCAGTGTTGATAAAGATGAATGACTCTTTTTCTTTTGGAGGTGATGCATACCTAGGTATCAAGACAAACTGTGTGTACGAGACGTTGATGATTTATAGACTTGGATAGTTGAAGAGGCCCATGGTTAAAGATATCCCATACATGTAGGTTCAACCAAAATATATCAAGATTTTAAGCAGAGTTAATTGTGGGATGGCATGAAGAAAGACATTGCAGAATATGTGGCCAAGTGTCATAGTTGTCTGTAGGTTAAGGCAGAATATCTTAAGCCTGGTGGTATTACTCCTATTATTGAGGTTTCGACTTGGAAGTGAGAGGCCATTAATATGAATTTTGTGGTTGGTCTTCCGAGGACTAGGAGATAGCATGACTCCATACAGTTTATTCTTGATAGATCGACTAAGTCTACCCACTTCATCCCAGTCAAGTCTACTTACAGAGAATAGGACTAAGCAAGACTCTACATATATGAGATTGTGAGATGGCCTTGGATTCCTCTGTCTATTATTTCAGATAGATGATCTCAATTTACTTCACATTTCTAAATCATTCTAGAAACGCTTAGGCTTGCAGGTAAAGCTTAGTACTACCTTTCTTCCTCAAAATGATAGGCAAGAAGAGCCCACAATTCAGACATTGGAGGAAATGTAGGGAGCGTGTGTGATTGCCTTTAAGGGTCGCTGGGATTACCGTTTTCCTTTGATAGAGTTCTCGTATAATAATAGTTGTCACTCAAGCATTATGATGGCACCGTTTAAGGAACTTTATGGTAGGAGTTGTAGATTTCAGTTGGATGGTTCAAGGTTGGTGAGTCATCCATTTTGTGTCCAGAAATCATTCATGAGTCCTTGGAGAAGGTCAGAGTGATAACGGGCAGGTGACTATTACTTAGAGTCAACAGAAGTCATATGCAGATAACATGAAATGGCCCTTAAAGTTTGAAGCTGGTGACCAGGTCTATCTGAAGATATCACCTATGAAGGGGTGATGAGATTTGGCAGCAAGGAGAAATGAGTCGAAGGTGTGTTTGGCCTTCCGATCCTACAACGTGTTGGTGAGGTGGCCTATGAGTTGGCATTGCCTGTGGAACTAGCTTCTGTCTGTCTAGTTTTTCAAGTATCCATGTTAAAGAAGTGCCTAGGTAATCCAACACATTCTACCTTTGTAAGGTTTGGGGGTCGATAAAGACATGTCCTTTGAGGAGGTACCTGTTGAGATCTTAAGCATACAAGTCAAGCGGCTGAAGAAATAATAGATTGCAACAGTGAAGGTATTGTGGAGAAATAATCTTGTTTAAGGTGCTACATGGGAGGCGGAGGACGACATGAGATCCCGTTACCCTCATCTTTTCAGCTCTTGAGCCTAGACTTTCTACTCTTAAGTATAAGTTTTGTTCTCTCTCAATATTTTGTTGCTATTTCTTGGTTAAGTATAGTAATTATGTCATGATCAGACTAGCATTACACTAAATAGTGGTAGTGTTATTTGGGGATGAATGTTTCTATGGGGTGGATAATGTAACAAACCTAAAAATGGATATACTATGTTATACTTAAATTGTCAAGAATGCCTATGATTAGACCAGGGCTTACATGGATTGATGTACGTAGAATTATACTTTGGAACCCTTGACACATCCAAGCGAACAACCTTTTGGAGTTAGTTGATCTAGTAAAGGTTGGGCAAACCATGTAGGGCTCTCGAATGCAAAGATTTACTCGAAGGAGTCGTTAGCGGACTTAAAAATAGGAAGTCTTAGGTTTGGAGGGTGTAGGGGTAAAATGGTGTTTCTCCAGGCTAAGGGTAATATCGTAATTACCCTAAATATGTAAATAATTATTTTATTAATAAGGTGGGGGGGGGGGAATTCGGGTAGAGATAGCCGAAATTGAGCTCTTGAAGTGAAGTCTTGCTTCACCAGGGTTCGTACCTAGGTGGAAGCAATGAATTAATGTAATTTTTATTTAAACAATTGAATTAATATATTTAACTAATAATTATTATTCATTATATTATTTAATATAATATAAAAATCAGATTTTTATCAAATCAATAAAAACCTATAGTCTATGTCCTAAAATTAGACTACTAAACCTCTTATAACTCAAACTCTCTCGCACGTCTATTTCTCAACTCTAAAGCTCAATCTCTTAAATTCTTTGACAGGATATTTTTCTGCCAAAATAATATACAAAATCATAAAAATAAAATAAGTTCTTCACACTTAAAGAACTTATATAAAATTACAGAAAACAAACGTTAATCGCACACTAGGCTAAGGGAGGTTGTCATTCAAGTGGAGTTAATATTGAAGGGAATTAGACGTATTCTTGAGTGGAGTTTTTGGGCAAAAACTCAAAGTTTTAATTTCAAAATAAGGTATGGGTTTTATTCTCTCTTGGTCCTTTCCCAAGAGACTCCTTATGGTTTTTATTAGTCATTCGAAAACTAGGATTGTTTCCCCTTTTTCATGCCCCTGTCAGTAGCTCCCAATGAATCATAGGTTGGGTATGATTGCTGGTAGATTTTAGGTGTATGTGATGTTTTCGTGTATTTGAAATCGTATTAAATGCAACTATGTACTCGAAATTTTGTGCAGGTATGTGGATGTGAAAAAAAATGTCACTGTGAATGTTATTGTGAATGAGGTCAAGTTAAGACATCAAGTTTAATATTGTATTGGTTGACATTTTACGGACATAAACCTATGTAAATCGTGATGTTTATAAAAATGGAAGTGGGGCTGATTTGAGCGCCAATTATTTAGCTAAACGAATCCATAAACTACACCACAAAAAGTGTTAAATTATCCATGACACTTTCAAAAATATAAAGTTTAGTTTAGGCTAAAATATAGAAGGGAAATCTATATGAAATTAAAATAATTTAAAGCTGTGAGGCACCCTTTAATCACCTGATCTCACCGATGTGGAACCTTAATCTCGCAAGAAAGAATGAAATAAGGCTGGGGGGATTCGAAATGGGGTGTACAGGCTAGTAAGGAGAAAGAAAAAATTAAATAAATAAAATGGGAGGAGTGGGAATCTGACCCACGACTTTAAGGATTGAAAAGAGAAGGGCGAAATCAATTACAAAATAAAGTGACGCTGTCGGGTCTCAATCCCACAACCTCACTGCCAAACGCCTAGATAATCAAATTTTAATTAAAAATAAAATAAGGAGGCTGTGGGGTTCAAACCCACAACCTCACTGCCCTACGACAATTAAAAATAATATAAGAAGGTTGTAAGGATTTGAACCCACAGCCTCCCAATTTCCAGCGAAATAATGATTAAAATAAAAAGAGGTTGTGGGGGTTTGATCCCACAACCTCTTGGTATTGTGAATTGGATAATACAAATTTAAAATTGAAAATAAAAAGGGTTTTGGGGGTTTTATCCCACAACCCTTTGGCCAAATAAGAGGAAAACCCAATGAGATAAATAAAGATAGAATATTGATGTTAGGGCTCGATCTAGGGTCCCAATATCATTAAGACTAAAAATAAAGTCAAGGAAAAATGTAAGTATTGTCCAAGGGGTTCTAACTTGGGTTTCCTTGCCAAAATTTCCGTATTGATACATAAATCATACGTGAATCAAATGTTCAAGAATAATGACACCTACTTAGATCAATATCGAGATCTTGACATATATACAAGATACATAAGTCTTGTACTACACAATCATAAGAAGATATGAGTAACTTAACAAATTATGATTGAAGTCTTATGGGTTGTATGTATAGACCAATAAGTCTAGCATATGATTAAAAATAAGTGAACCTAAGTGGTATGTAATGAAATGATGAAACCTTAGAAGGGTTAAGTACGAGTGTAAGATACACTATATGGCTAAGCTCAATAGCATATGATAAAATGAACAATGAAATGATGAAATGAACAATGAAGTGATGAAACCCTACAAAAGTTTAAGTAAGAGTGACAAAAACACTAAATGGCCAAGTGCATTGGCATATGATGAAATGAACATTCACGTAAAAAGGTTTGAGTAATTAAGAACATAAAATGTGTTAATATTATTGAATGTGGTGACAACATGATATGAGGATAACATAAAAGATGAGAGAAATCTCAAATGACCCTAGGTAAATGTTACTAAAACGTACTCACCTATGATAGTTTAAAGTTAATGAAGTTACCAATCTCTATGAACACTGTGATGAAAGTATTGAGATTAACACACTTAATACCAATGATGAGATGAGGAATAATCTATTGAGCTATGATGACATCATACTAGAAGCTAGCTTCCATGATGTATGAGTTGAATGTAATGGAACTTTATACTGAGCACCGATAGACTAGCTATGAGCGGTGATGCCTTCTTTCGGGAAGGGCTGAGGTTCACGTAACTCTCATGAGATGAGACTGTTTGACATTCCTGGTATGGGACTCCTTATATCTCCTAGTGTTCGAACCTATAATGCCAATATAGGGATCTGATGGGGTTAAATTCCCATGTACGCTAGATTGATTTGGGTAACATTGACAGGTGATTCCACCTTTTTTCTGTGTGGGAGAGACATTGGGTTTCATGATGCTCACATGATCTATGTCGGTGAAAGTTAAAGTTCCCAAAGAATGAACGAGTCAAGCCTCAAATGATGCACATAATGAAATGAATGATACCAAATGTGTAAGGACAGGATAATCAAGAGTGAGCTAGACTTAAATTAATGATGCTAGGTTATTCATGGTCATTTCACTGCAAACCCGATTAGAGTCTTAACCTACATCAAAGGTATGACTGGTGATTGAACAAGTATATGAAAGAATGAAAAATGAAGTACGTATGAATGAATGAAGACTCCGTAGTATAGGTCCAAATGTTGAGCCCTCATTTTAGAAAGTCTTAATGTCAAGTCCATGATTCCAAGTTATCATGGCATATGAATAAGTATTATAGAAGATGTTATTTTCTATATGTATATGATATGTGCTATGTGTAAGATGTTATATGTCGTGTGCAATAGATAACTATGATGATACATGTTACTCCCATGGAATGTCATTTCTAATCCATATTTGGAAAGCTCACTTACCTTTCTAATCAAAATTAGGAAAGTTCACTAACTCTCCTAATCTTAGTTAGGCATGTCCACTGTTTTGAATTTCCATCATCATGTTGTTAGGAAAGATCTATCCTTTCTCATGAAAGTCCTTGATTAGTGCTTGCATATACCCATACTTAGTTAAAGTGTCTACTAATTTCATACAACTCTATAATTAAGGTGAACGTACAGGTGGACGCTAGAACTTACAGGTTGACGGTGTAGTTATCCGTACGTGGATCTTTCATCCGGATTGGGTAGGCCCTCATGCTTTCGAGGTTGTCTACTGTTATTATCTAGCTATGTTGTAGGCTTTAGATAGTCGAGCATGTTCCACTAGTGTTTCATTTCCCATTTCATTTCGTACTTTGCATTGGTGTCGTTTGAGCAAGTACACATTTAATATAGCTATGAACAATTTCTTTCATTTGATGATCTTAAAAATAGATGATTGATTGATAATGTTTTTGAGTTTATGTAGAATGTCTTATATGAATGTTATGTAAAAAAAGATCAAATTTTCTGCTAAAATTAATCTAGAAGATGTAACGTTGACGTATGTAGGCTTGTCCGCGATCAGTGAAAGGTCGACGATGCCAGTCTCGTCTGGGGTCTAGACTCTGGTCGTGATAAAATTTGTATCAAAGAAGTAGGTTAAATTCCGAGGATAATAAGTTCACAGCAACCACATTGAGTAGTTTCTAAGTCATGGTAGTAAAGTAAACCACTATCCTAGATTAGAGACTACATGATGCGTAGGAAAATTTCCCTTCTTCTGATCTTATCGTTCCTCTCCTAATTGTTGAATTTCCTGATGTTATAAGCGTGTATAAAATCAATCCATGTTTTTTACAGAGAATGTACACTAGTCGAACTATTGGTCAGAGGAGAAGAGTAGAAACAGTTGGGAACAATCAGGTTCAACCCCAAGCTCCAACTGCAGGAGTGACTATGCCGGTAAACAAGTTGGGTTGACTCATGCAGAGGTACGGGCATCTACGTCCCAAATGTTATAGACCATCATTATGAAAGCCTAGGCCATGACTGCCCAGGTCTACCAGAAGAATGTTGAAAGGGAGAACCCATCAGTGCGTAGCTTGGCTGATAGCTGAGAGTTTTCACGAGGATGAACCCTCCTATTTTCACAGGGTC
>JAKWIY010003052.1:22573356-22620874 GCA_027704805.1 Solanum corneliomulleri
GATAGTATTGTAAACCCTGTTATGTGCTTAAATTGTATGCTTGTATGAAGGTGATTATATATTTGTGATTATATGAGCATGATGAAGTTATTGAATCCCAAATCTCAAAATAAACCCTAATTCACTTGTTAATGATGATGCCTTAGTGTAAAAGAAGGCTTGATAAATTATATAAAGAGATTGATGATGCGTTAGTATGAAAGAAGTCTTGATGAATTAGGGGATCGGGTGCCACGTTCCGGTACCAGGATAGAAATAGAGGATCGGGTACCACGTTCCGGTACCAGGATAGTATATGAGGATCGGAGTGTCACGTTCCGACTCCAGGATAGTATATGGATCGGGTGCCACGTTCCAGTACCAGGATAGAAATAGAGGATTGGAGTGTCACGTTCCGACACCAGGATAGTATATGGATCGGGTGCCACATTCCGGTACCAGGACAGTATATGAGGATCGGAGTGCCACGTTCCGGCACCAGGGTAGAATATGGATCAGAGTGTCACGTACCGACACAAGAGGAAGAAAGATAATGAATCTTGAAACATAATGAATATACTCAACATAATGAACTTAATTCCCAAAAATGAGTAGGAAATTGGGGCTTGAGTCCTCATGTGTGAACTTGACGGTAATTGTTAATGATATAGTACTTGTTGTTGCTACATGTTAAGTATCATAGTTGATTTTACGATATTACTTGATATATATATTATCTTCTATTTTGAGTTGGCCGATGATATCTACTCAGTACTTGTGGTTGTACTGGCCCCCTACTTTTATGTTTTCTTCTTTGTTATTTGTGGAGTGCAGCAAACGTTCCGTCAACTTCAACTCAGCAGTAAATCAAGCCAGTCTTCGCCACACCGGATCTTCAGGGTGAGCTAATGTTTCTAGCTTGGACTGGATCTTCTTCTTCAAGTCTTGATGCCTTGAACTTTCGGCATGGACTAGCTTTTTAGTTATTTTGTTCTTAGACATTTTAGTTTAGTAATTTGAGGATAGATGTTCTTGTGATGATGACTTCCAGATTTTAGGGATAATAATAATTGTTTGAATTGTTTTTATTAATGAGTTTAATTCTTTCGCATTATTTTCTGTTGATTTGTATTGAAATGTTAAGGTGTAGATTGGTTGGTTCGCTCACATAGGAGGGTCAATGTGGGTGCCAGTCGAGTCCCCGATTTGGGTCGTGACACTTCCGCTGATAAGGTTTATTACAAGGTCAGAGTTGTTATTGCCGAGTCGAGATGCTTTGTTTTTTCTTTTTTTTTTATAGGATGTTTAAGTATCAAAGTTTGATTTTGTTTGAAATTATTGGATCTTGAGATTTTGACCAAGTTCTGTCTTTTTCAAAAGATGAACATTTTAAGTATGGAGTGATTATATGTGTACTAGGCGTTGACCATATAATATTGGTTTCATGGTTATATCTTTATGTTATCTTATATATGCTAATGTTATATAATTATTCGTACTTCTTATGTGGTTTGTTAGACTATAGTATGACTATTTCAATAAGATTAGTTAGGTTGCCAGTGCACATTGTGGTTTGAATACTTGATTTTACTTTTGATAACAAACTTAAACTTTTTGATTGCTTAACTACTCATCTCAGAGCGTATTAGAATAGTTTGAGACCATTTTTTTGGTGTCTATAATTTTCAGAATTATTGTGTGGATTGTTCTGGTCTATTTTCTTCCCTACTGTACATGCCAGATATGATCATAAGAGTGTGTGTTTTCTTCCCCTTTATATGACAGATATGCTCATAAGACAACACATCTGCATAGACATATTTTTTTGTGAAGTAAGAAGGATGTCATTAATAAAGCATCAAGCAGATGCACAGATTACAAAAGAATGATTTTTCTGTGTCAAGAAACAATTAACAACAGTGATGATAAATTCTACGTAAGAATCCACACTAAATACGGGAGAGAGATAAACCCTCTAATATAAAGCTTCTTCTCAAGTGCATTCCATCCAATATGGGAAAAGAAAAAATTAGTAGTGCCTATCTTGTGCTTTTCTATGAACCATGTCAACCTTTTTATCCTTTCTTTTGGAATGCTTGTGTAGGAGGTGAAAAATGCAATAAAAGACTTGAATGGTAGGAACAAGTGGTCTAGTTTTTCAATACACCGATTTAACATGGTTTATACTAGTTTTTCAATACACTGATTCAATATGGTTTATACACTTATATAAAATTATTTATTGAGATTTTGATTCTTAATAGATCACTTTTCCAACCTGTCTTCTATTGGGGAAAATCTTGATTGATTACTGCTTGTGTTCTTGTTCTATTTGGAATTCTATAGCATAGGACAAACTAAGATTATTTTCTTTTTTTTTTCGTGCGGGTACCTTCATTGATAGACATTCTGTCATTCACTATGCTAGTCCTTCACTCGCAAAGCTAAGCAGATCATTGCATCTCTTCCAGTCTTCATCTCAATCTAGTTTCATTAGGTTCTCTTGTGTGCTATTGTTCAATCTTTTCTTTTTACTATTTTTGCGAACCATACATGTAATGAATGTTGTGTACCCGCTAATTGATATAATTCTCTATGTTTTGGAAATACAAGCTATGACATTTCATTTTCTCCTAAAGATCATTTTCAAATGGATTAGAACTTGGTTTCATGCTATGTTGTTGCATCATTTCATGGTTGTTTTACTTCCTAGATTAGTCGGCTTGATCAAAGATAGGCTTGGTTTTCTATCTCATCTAAATTGAGATCTCTAAGTTTATGTTTAATCAACTTAAAGATGACATTCTCTGTCTTTTCTTTTGTGGTTTTCAATGTTTTTGTCGCTAATGTCAATATTGAGATAATTTCAGTTTAAAGTTCATTTTTAGTTTTGTGAGATTTTTATCCTTGTTCGGACAGTCAGTTTGTTTGTGTTGTCAAGTGGGAAGTCAGTTTATTTCTGTTGGTATTTCCCAAATAATGATAACCCATTTAGGTGATTAAATTTCCTCTAGTTTTCATTTATTTTTTACAAGTTTCCTTAGTTGTAGTCCTTGTTTTATTTTTTGAATCGTCTGTATTGTTTGCTTCTTTTGCATATCAATTCGTCAATAAAATGAAAGTCAATTGTAATCGTCTGTATTGTTTGCTTAAAATCTCAGATGCTAACTTCCTTCTGTTAGTAAACATCGATTTATTTTCACAACATTGGCAGAATCAGCTTATTAATGTATTTTTTCTCTTTTTTGTTTTTGGCTTGTTGCTGCGTCATTTATTGTATATTTGGTTGGGTGATAGTTGAGGTATTTTATTTGTTACTTAAGTTTTTTCTCTCTCTTTCTCTCTTCTGGAAAGTCTCAACTATATTTTCCTCGATTTTTTGTAGTTGTTCTTTATTCAAATCATCCTTTATTTTGTTTGTTGATGTATTTCCTTTATTGATGTATCCAATTGTGAAGGTGGTTTTCTATTTCTTGTTGGTTATTAGTTTGATCATGAAAAAAAGATCATTATAGTTGATGGAGCTTTTGTTGGAATACATGTGCTGGTTTTTGTATACTCTAAGTTGATTTAAATCAAACACCACTCAGAGCCTGCATCGGTTTGTTCGGTTCGATTCAATTTTTTGTTGTTCGGTTTCATCTCTGTTATTTGGTATGGACTGGTATGCAGCGATTCAAAATAAAGTTAGTATTATATATTTACTTTAGTTAATTACTTATGATATCCAAGTTCACAGTCCTTGATAACAGTGACTTGCTGGATTACACAAGATGCCATTGAATTTGCTTGTGTAAAATACATTTATGCTGTGTTGATATTGGGCTTCATTTTGTTTTTTCCTTACTTGGTCTCTCTACTTCACTTTTATGATTATTACTTAAAAAGGGGAAGGGTCAGTACTTGCTCTTATACTATTGAAAATTTCAAAAAATTATCCTACGTTGTATTATTAGTTTGATCTATGTGAGTAAGTTTGTAACAATTTAAATTTCAATAGATCCATTTCCAGCATGCTTCAATATTTTTATATTTCCGTCTTGTTTCGGTTTTGGATAGCATTCAATTATTTATTTGTTTCTTGGAACCTAGAAGCTGATGGGATTATTTGGTTTATAATGCTAATCATTCGTAATACTCATCGATAGTACATTAAGTAGCCAATTTGTTTTATACTACTAGGATTTATTCTTTTGATGAACTTGTTTGGATCAGTAGCTTGTGTTTAGAAGAAATTTTTGTTTTGTGTTTAGAAGAAATTGATTACTTTTGGGGCTGTTACAGCTGAAATTTAAAAGTAATTAATTGTTAAATTTCTTAATTTTGTGTTCTTTCTTGATGGGACAGATTAGTTTACTAGAGGAATTGATATTCAAGCAGTTAACGTTGTTATCAATTTTGATTTCCCTAAGAACTCAGAAACGTATTTGCACAGGGTATGTATAACAGATCTTTGATCTTTCTTATTGACTTATTTATTGTTTTTGCTATTTCATCTTTGGTAATTTATTCTGCAGGTTAGACAATCAGAGAGATATGTGAAGCTTGGTTTAGCTGTTAGCCAGGTTACTTTTGAGGATCACTTCATTTTGTATGTATTGATTATGTTCATTTACTTTATACTAAATCATTAAGATCTATGTGTTGATTTTTTCTACTACTAATAGTATATATCTGACTGTGAGATATAGAATTGAACAAGAACTAGGAATCGAAATCAAGAAAATCCCTTCACAGATAGATTAAGCTATATATAAAGTCTTCTATGTTATCTCCCCTTATTTTTCTGAATGATTTTTTGATGAAGTAAATTGAGTTGTTTTGTAGTCCTGGTAGGTTCTGATTAGACTTAAAAGCTAGTTCAACTTGCTCGCTTTTGATCGCTTTAATGGTTTTCTTCCATTTTTAGATTTTGGAAGGCCACATAACAATTGAAGTAAAATTAATGAACTCTTTAAAATTAGGTTTCCAGTAGACCTTATCACGTGATTCTGTTAAGCTTTGAACACTTCAAGATTTTTGAAAATTTCCTTATTCTTGATTAGTTCATTAAATTTTGTCTATCCTATTAATTCACTGTCTTTCTTAATTCTTTCTATCCTATTAATTTTACTTATTTTCCCTTAGAACCAAAATCAACATTCATAAACATTTGTGGAGGGTTCAAAGTTTGATTTGGCATAACACAAGTGTCATGACTACGTAACAAAATATTATCATCTCATAACACCTGATTTGGTAACTAATCATGAATTTAATGATTCTTATTGAAATATAACTATTATATCTTTTTATAGGAATTCAAATATCCCATCCAAGGATTGGATGAATTTAGCAAGGTATAGCCAACCCTATATTGATGGTGTGGAATCATTCCTATATTTTGCTTACTCTTATGGAAATCCTCACGGAGAGGAAATTCAATGTCCATGTGCAAAATGTTGTAATATTCGTTGGACTCGAAGGAATGTAGTGTATGATCATCTAATATGCTATGGATTTGTTAAAGGTTATACTATATGGATCAATCATGGAGAATGGGATATCAAGTTTAATGTTGAAGATGATATGGATTGCTCGCGTGATGATATTGATGGATTGTTGAATGATCAATTTAGAGATGTTGCACAGGCAAAAGGAGCTTATAATGGTCCAAATGAAGATGCCAAGAAATACTATAACTTAGTTGAAGAGGCAAGCCAAGAATTATATCCTAGTTGTACAGGATTCTCTAAATTATCATTCACACTTCGTTTATATTTGTTGAAGTGTCTACACGGATGGAGCAATGAATCATTCACTTCTCTTTTAGAGTTATTAAAAGAGGCGATGCCCGATTTGAACATTCCTCCCTCTTACAATAAAACCAAGTCTATGGTCAAGAATCTCGGCCTTGATTATGAGAAAATTGATGCATGTCCAAATGATTGCATGTTGTTTAGGAATGATCATAAGGATGATAAATTTTGTCATACTTGCGGCGCTTCACGATATATTGAAAATCCTGAAGTTGATGGTGAGGTTGAGTCTTCTAAAAAATGACATCGAGTTTCAGCAAAGACTTTGAGACACTTTCCCTAGACTCAAAAGGTTATTTATGTGCTCAAAGACGGCAGATTCTTTGAGGTGGCATGGTCAAGCATGGGTTGATTTTGATAGGTTGCATCAAGATTTCGCACTAGATTCTAGCAATGTGAGACTTGGATTAGCAAGTGATAGGTTCAATCCATTTCGAACCATGAGTATATCTCATAGCACATGGCCAGTTATGATGATGACGTATAATATGCAGCCTTGGATGTGCATGAAATCTGAATATTCTGTACTTTCATTACTTATACCTGGGCCACGATCACCTGGAAATGACATTGATGTTTACTTACAACCATTGATAGATGAGTTAAAATTGTTGTGGAATTCTGGGGTTGAAACATATGATGCTTCAAGAAATCAAACTTTTCAAATGCGAGCAGCTCTTACGTGGACAATCAGTGACTTTCCTGCATATGTTATGTTGTCTGGATGGAGCACAAAAGGAAAGTTTGCTTGCCCTTGTTGTAACTATAACACTAATTCTCACTATCTTAAGCATAGTCGGAAAATGTGTTATATGGATCATCGTGTTTTTCTACCCATGGATCATCCATGGAGAGCTAACAAAAGATCGTTCAATGGAAAACCTGAATTCAGGCCTCCTCCACCTTTATTAAAGGGAACTGATGTGCTTCATAACTTAAAAGATTTTGAAAATGTGTTTGGAAAGAAGATAAAGAGATCAAATAATGGCCCATGGAAAAAAAAAGGTCAATTTTTTTTTTAATTACCTTACTGGCAGCACAACTTGTTACGCCATAACCTTGATGTAATGCACATAGAGAAGAATATAGTTGATAGCATTCTTGGAACTCTTTTGGATATTCCTGGCAAAACAAAGGATCATGCAAAAGCCCGATATGATTTGAAAGAGATGGGAATTAGAAAGAATCTTCATCCAAAAGATGCTGGAGATGATAAGAGAACAAAGTTTGCAAAAGCTTGCTTCTCAATTACAAATGGAGAGAAATCAGTTTTTTGTGTAGTTTTAAAGACAGCCAAGCTACCTGATGGCAGTGCCTCTAATATATCTAGGTGTGCGCAACTGGATGAAAGGAAATTGTCTGGTTATAAGACCCATGATGCTCATTTCATGTTATATTACTTGCTTCCAATACCCATTAAAAGCATCCTTCCAGATCATGTGGCTATTGCTTTAATTCGTTTATGCTCCTTCTTCCAACGTTTGTGTCAAAAAGTTATAACATTGGAGGAATTAGATTGCTTAGAAGTAGAGATAAGGGAAACAATAAATCAGTTGGAACGAATTTTTCCTCCAGCATTTTTTGATATAATGATTCATCTGCCTATACATTTGGCGAATGAAGTGAGATTAGGTGGTCCAGTTCGAAACCGATGGATGTATTCCACTGAAAGAGAAATGGGTACATTTAAATCATATATCCACATTAGACGTTATCCAGAAGGTTTCATAGCAGAGGCAAGTGTGGGAATAGACTGTATGAATTTATTTTCAAGATATCTGAATGGGGTTGTACAAACAAGATTTAATAGAAGAACCAGAAATAATGATGAATGTGACCCAACTGATGCAGAAACAGTAAGTTTGTTTCCTATTAAGGGATGTCCTATAGGAGCAAAGAAAACTGATCCATTTGTTTTCGACAACAAATCACTAAGTCAGGCACATGCATACTTATTGGGAAATTGTGATGAAATTCAAGAATATATTAGGTACTTTACTTTAATATAGTATTTTTATTTGTATAATTAAGTTTTAACATATTTAATTTATTTATAATTTTAACAAAAAAATACATGATGTGTAGAGAGCATATGCAAGAGGTTAATAATCATCCGCAAAGATCTAAATGGAGCAAGGCAAAGGATCATTGTCAAAACTTCTCTCAATGGTTTGAAACTCGTGCTTTGCAAGAGGATGTGCCGGATTTGATAAAACAATTGTCTAGAGGACCAAATGTTGTTGTTAAAAGATACTCTGGGTATCTCATCAATTGATATAGATTCCATATTAGGCAGCGTGATGCAAGACGCAAAACACAAAATAGTGGTGTTACAGTTGTTGCCTCAACTACGATCTTTGCAAGCTCAAAGGATAAGAAGCCGTTTGCTGCAGATTTGACTTATTATGGTAGAATAGTTGATATAGTTGAGTTAGACTATGATAGTCATTTTAAGGTTGTTCTCTTTAAGTGTGATTAGTATGAGGTTGAGAAAGATATGTATGGCCTAACTTATGTCTATTTTAACAAGAGATGCTCTCTGGAAGAGCCTTTTGTGCTTGCATCTCAAGTACATCAATGCTTCTATGTGCAAGATCCATATGATCAAGATAGACATTATGTTATGAAGACTGTGCCAAGAGACTTGTTTAACATGAGTGATGAATTTGAATCTGATATTCCAAAAAATTATGAAAATGAGTTGTCTGAACACTTGACGGGACCATCCATACCAGAAGATGATGGTGAAGTTCCCTTAGTAAGGAATGATATACCAGAAACTGTTATTGATGTGACTCCGGAGGAATTTGATACTCAATAACTTGAGGTTGAGTATGAAAAAGAATTTTAAAAATGAGTCTGAAGAAGAGTTCGAAGATGAATCTGAAGTAGAGTGTGAAGACGAGTCTGAAAATGATTATGAAGATGATTCTGAAGATGAGTCTGATGAATCTGAAGACGAGTTTGAAGATGATTGTACACCATGATTATTCTTATTTTTATGTCACGACCCAAATCGGGGACGCGACTGGCACCCACATTTACCCTCCTATTTGAGCGAACCAACCAATCTAACCCTTAACATTTCAATGTATATCAACAGAAATAATGCGGAAGACTTAAACTCATTAATAAAAAACAATTCAAAACTATTATTATTATACCCAAAATATGGAAGTCCTCGTCACAAGAACATCTATCCTCAAATTACTAAACTAAAAATGTCTAAGAAGCTAAAACAAATAAAAGCTAGTCCATGCCGGAAGTTCAAGGCATCACGACTTGAAGAAGAAGATCCAGTCCAAGCTAGACGCATTAGCTCACCCTGAATTTCCGATGGAGTGAAGACTGGCTAGATCTACTGTTGAGTTGAAGACGACGGCACGTTTGCTGCACTCCACAAATAACAAAGAAGAAAACATAAAAGTAGGGGGGTCAGTACAACCACAAGTACTGAGTATATATCATCGGCCAACTCAAAATAGAAGATAATATATATCAAGTAATATCATAAAATCAACTATGATGCTTAACATGTAACAACAACGAGTACTATATCATTAACAATTACCGTTAAGTTCACACATGAGGACTCAAGCCTCAATACCATACTCATTTGGGAATTGGGTTCATTAGATTGACGTTATTTACATCTTTCAAGATTCATTATCTTTCTTCCTCTTGTGTCGGTACGTGATACTCCGATCCATATACTATCCTGGTGCCGGAACGTGGCACTCCGATCCTCATATACTATCCTGGTACCGGAACGTGGCAACCAATCCATATTCTATCCTGGTGCCGGAACGTGGCACTCCGATCCTCATATACTATCCTGGTACCGGAACGTGGCACCCGATCCATATTCTATCCTGGTGTCGAAACGTGACACTCCGATCCTCATTCTATCCTGGTACCGGAACGTGGCACCCGATCCTCTATTTCTATCCTGGTACCGGAACGTGGCACCCGATCCATATTCTATCCTTCTGTCAGAACGTGACACTCCGATCCTCATTCTATCCTGGTACCGGAACGTGGCACCCGATCCTCTATTTCTATCCTGGTACCGGAACGTGGCACCCGATCCCCTAATTCATCAAGCCTTCTTTTATACTAAGGCATCATCAATCTTATTATATAATATATCAAGCCTTCTTTTACACTAAGGCATCATCAATCTCATTATTTAATATATCAAGCCTTCTTTTATACTAAGGCATCATCATTAACAAGTGAATTAGGGTTTCTTTCAAGATTTGGGATTCAATAGCTTCACCATGCTTATTTTATCACAATTTGATAATCACAATCATGCACGCATACAATTAGCACATAACAGGGTTTTACAATACTATCAATACATATTATTCACTATTAAGAGTTCACTACGAATATCGTAAAAACCATAACCTACCTCCACCGAAGACTAGTGATCAACAAGCAAATTCCCAAGCTTCTGTTTTCT
This sequence comes from Solanum corneliomulleri, assembly GCA_027704805.1. NCBI lineage: Eukaryota > Viridiplantae > Streptophyta > Magnoliopsida > Solanales > Solanaceae > Solanum > Solanum corneliomulleri. Next base: position 22,583,602 of record JAKWIY010003052.1, read on the forward strand.
CCTCCCTCTCGATCGATTTCTCTCTTTCTCTTTGTTCTTTCTATTTTCATTATTCAAACCCTCTTTCTTTTACCCTAATAAACATATAATTAAGAATAAAAGATGGCAATAATAGCCCACTAATTAACTTAAGGTTACCTCTTTTAACCCCCAAGTAATTAGACTTATTAATATTAACCCTCTAACTTTATAATTAAGGAAAGAATAGTCCAAAACGTCCCTTAAAACGTGTAAAGAAATCCGACTCTGACTGGGATTACGCAACCTGTGACGGCCCGTCGTGCCTGCGACGGTCTGTCATGCAGGTCGTCGCAGCATCTTAAAATTCCATTTTTCACTAAGTAGTCTGTGACGGTCCGTCCTGCACTTCCGTCATGACGTTCAGAGACTCGTTCCCCGTACCAAATTCTCAAGAGTTGAAGTGTTTTGCAACGGGAGCTCACGACGGTTCGTCGTAGCTGTGACGGCCCGTCCTGTAGGTCCGTCACAAATTACAGAGAGTCGATTTTAGTGCACAATTTTCAGAATTCTAAGTGTTCTGAAATGGGACACCCTCGACGGTCCATCGTGCCTATGACGGTCCGTCGTGGTATCCGTCATCTCAGCCAGTTTTTTTTCCAGAATTAAAATCTGCTGCTCAAAACGACTAAACAGGTCGTTACAATAGATACCAATTTACCCATCTTTCGTCCTCGAATGATCAAAAGAAGAAAAACAAGGGGGCAAGGAAGTATCTGAATCTGTAAACAGATGTGGGTATTTTTCTTGCATGTCTGCCTCCTTCTCCCAAGTAGCCTCTTCAACCGGTCGATTCTTCCATTGAACTTTGATGGATGCAAATTCTCTCGACCTCAGCTTGCGAACCTCTCTATCTAAAATAGCAACCGGTTCCTCCTCATAAGTCAAATTCTCATCAAGCAAAACTGAATCCCAACGGATGATGTAGTTTCCATCCCCATGGTATCTTTTCAACATGGACACATGAAATACCGGAGGCACTCCGGACAGCCCTGGAGGCAAGGCTAATTCATAAGCCACCTCCCCTACTCTCATAAGTACTTCAAATAGTCCAATATATCTTGGACTTAGCTTACCCCTTTTTCCAAACCGCATCACCCCTTTCATGGGTGAAACCTTCAGCAAGACTTGTTCACCTTCCATGAACTCCAAGTCTCTAACCTTTCGATCCGCAAATTCCTTTTTTCTACTTTGAGCCGTTAAAAGATTTTATTGAATAGCTTTCACCTTCTCCAAGGAATCCCTCAACAAATCAGTACCCCACGGTCTGACCTCAAATGCATCAAACCAACCAATGGGAGATCTACATCTCCTCCCATACAATGCTTCAAATGGAGCCATGTCAATGCTGGAGTGATAGCTATTACTGTATGAAAACTCCGCTAAGGGTAAGAAGTTATCCCAATGACCACCAAATTCTATCACACATGCACGAAGCATATCCTCCAACACTTGAATCGTTCTCTAAGACTGACCATCGGTATGAGGATGAAATGCAGTACTAAGGTCCAATCTAGTACCTAATTCCGCATGCAATGTTCTCCAAAACTTAGAGGTAAACTGCGTACCTCTATCTGATATGATGGAGAGTGGAACCCCATGTAATCGAACGATCTCTGAGATGTAGATTTTGGCCAACTTTTCTGCATTGTACGTCACCTTGTCCGGAATAAAATGAGCAGACTTAGTTAAACTATCAACAATCACCCAAATGGAATCAAACTTACTCAATGTCTTTGGAAGACCAACCACAAAGTCCATTGCAATTCTCTCCCACTTCCATTCAGGAATGGGCATCCTTTGAAGTGTTCCTCCGGGCTGCTGGTGTTCATACTTTACTTGTTGACAATTTGGACACTTGGCAACAAACTCAACAATATCTCGCTTCATTCTACTCCACCAAAAATGTTGCTTTAGGTCACGGTACATCTTGGTTGCACCAGGATGTATAGAATATCCAGAACTATGAGCCTCTATAAGAATAGTGTGGATCAAATCATCAACACGGGGCACACATACCCTTCCCTTCATCCTCAAAACACCTTCCTCATCAATTTTTGCCTCTTTAGCCTCTCCTCGCAACACCATATCCCAAATTCGCCTTAGTTTCTCATCACCAAACTGTTTCCCTTTAATCTGGTCAAGGAAAGAAGATTTCGCCTCCACACAAGCCAAAAATCCTCCCTTATCATTTATTTCTAACCTCATAAGATCATTAGCCGGATTCTGAACCTCTCTAGCCACTGGGCGCCTAGGAACTTGCAAATGAGCTAGACTTCCCATGCTTCCGGCCTTTCTGCTTAAAGAATCCGCCACAACATTCGCTTTTCCCGGATGATACAAGATAGCTATGTCGTAGTCTTTCAGTAGTTCCATCCATCTCCTCTGTCTGAAGTTCAAATCTTTCTGAGTAAAGACATACTGTAGGCTACGATGATCCATATAGACCTCACACTTAACCCCATAAAAATAGTGTCTCCATTGCTTTAGTGCAAATACTACCGCGGCCAACTCCAAATCATGGGTCGGATAGTTACGTTCATGAACCTTTAGTTGCCTCGAAGCATAAGCAATCACATTTTTCTCTTGCATTAGCACTGCACCCAAACCAGAATAGGATGCATCACAATAAACAATGAAGTTTGTACCCTCTACTTGCAAAGTAAGAATTGGTGCAGTAGTCAACAAGGTCTTAAGCTTCTGAAAGCTTTCCTCACATTCATCTGACCATACAAATGGAACACTCTGTTTAGTCAAGTTCGTCAATTGGGACGCAATAGAAGAGAATCCCTTGACGAATCGGCGGTAGTAACTAGCTAACCCAACAAAACTCCTTATTTCTGACACATTAGTAGGTCTTACCCAATTCTTCACCGTCTCGATCTTAGATGGATCCACCATCACTCCATCCTTAGAAACCACGTGCCCCAAGAAGGACACTGAATCTAGCCAAAACTCACACTTGGAGAATTTCACATAAAGCTTTTTCTTTCTCAACAACTCTAACACCATTCTCAAATGCTCCTCATGTTCCTTCTTACTCTTGGAGTATATCAGTATATCATCAATAAACACGATCACAAAGAGGTCCAAATATGGCTTGAAAATCCCGTTCATCAAGCTCATAAAAGCAGCAGGGGCATTCGTAAGACCAAAAGACATTACCACAAATTCATAATGCCCATACCTTGTTCGAAAATCAGTCTTTGGCACATCCGTTTTTCGTATTTTCAATTGGTGATAACCGGATCTCAAGTCAATTTTAGAGAAGACACAAGCACCTTGTAACTGATCAAACAAGTCATCAATGCGAGGAATGGGGTACTTGTTCTTTATATTTACCTTGTTCAACTGCCGGTAGTCTATGCACATTCGAAAACTCCCATCCTTCTTCTTCACAAACAAAACCGGAGCACACCAAGGAGATGCACTTGGTCTAATGAAGCCTTTGCTCAACAACTCTTGAAGTTGGCCCTTTAACTCTCTTAGCTCCGCGGGAGCCATTCTATAGGGGGTATAGAAATGGGGCGAGTACCCGGTTCCAAATCAATGCAGAAGTCAATATCCCTATCCGGTGGCATACCAGGAAGATCTGCAGGGAACACATCCAGAACCTCACGGACTACCGAAACTGACTCAATTGAAGGTACTTGAGTAGTGTCATCCTTGAGATGTGCCAAGAAAGCTAAACACCCCTTACTAACTATTCTCTTAGCACGAAGAAAGGAGATGATACGAACCGGACTGGAAGTGTAGTCGCCCTCCCACACTAATGGATCTGTCCCAGGCTTGTCTAACGTCACAGTTTTACCATTACAATCAAATATCGCAAAATTCGGAGAATGCCAAGTCATACCCAGAATTACATCAAAGTCACCCATTTCTAAAATAATCAAATCTACATAAGTGTTGCTCCCCACAAAGTTCACTAAACAAGACCTATATACCTTTTCAACTATCACAGACTCACCCACCAGAGTAGAAACACGAATAGGCATGTCAAGTAATTCAGAATGTAAATTTAGACCATTAGCAAATTAAGAAGACACATAAGAAAATGTGGATCCGGGATCAAACAATACAGAAGCCATGCAATCACAAACCAAAAGATTACCTGTGATAATAGCATCTGATGTCTCCGCATCAGATCTCCAAGGAAAAGCGTAACAATGGGCCCCATTATTTGTCTGTCCGTTGCCCCTACCATGTTGCGTAGTAGTGGCTCCAGTTTGCCCATCACCTCTGTCATTTTGGTGACCACCATTACCTCGACCACCACGTCCTCTAGAAAAATGGCCTCTACCATGACCACCTCTACCTCTAGCTAGTGGGGTTCTGTAACTCTGTTTTGGACAATACCTCTTAATGTGTCCAATATCCCCACATCCATAACATTCTCTGGGTTCAAGAATCGGCCTCTCAGAGAAGTGTTGACCGGTCTGAGGTGGACCCCCAACTACGATCTGTAGTGAAGACTGAATTGGTCGAACTGAGTAGACTCCAGAACTCTGTCCTCTAGTATACGAACCGTTGAACTCACCTCCCTTTTGAAACATTTTTGATGTGGATGTCGTGGTGAAGTCATCTGGCTTCACCCCTTCCACCTCTATCACAAAGTCTACCACCTCTTGGAAGGATTTTGTCGTAGCCTCTACCTGTAAGGTTGAAATCCGCAATTCTGACCTCAACCCCTTCACAAAACGGCAAATCCGTTCTTGTGGACTAAAACAAAGTTGCGTGGCATACCTGGATAAGGCACGAAATTTAGCCTCATATGCATTAACCGTCATCCTTCCTTGCTCTAGACTCAAAAACTCATCCCTTTTTCTATCTCTCAAAGTCCTTGGGATATACTTCTCCATAAACAAGCTAGAGAATGATTCCCAAGTCATAGGTGGTGCCTCTGTTGGTTGACACTCAACATGTGACCGCCACCACATTTTGGCGTTCCTTTGAAACTGATAGCTCACGAACTCGACACCAAACCGCTCTACTATACCCATCTTGTGTAGGAGCTCATGACAATCAACCAGAAAATCGTAGGCATCCTCTGATTCTGCACCCTTGAAGACTGGGGGTTTCAATTTTAAGAACTTACTGAAAAGTTCATGCTGATCATTTGTCATTATAGGCCCAGTAGTCAGACGAGGAAATGTTCCTATTCCCAATGAGGCATCCATACGAGGAGCCATAGTGGCTGCATGTTGTACCTCCGGAACCGGAGGTGTTGTTGCAGAAAACACCGGAGGTGCCTGACCCTGATCAGATAAACCGCTAAGATAGGCCAGAACCTGATTAATCATTTCTGGGGTATGTTGGGGTGGCAATTCCTCATTTTGCACTTGTTAATTCTCCCCTTCCTCGCCCTCTCTCACTACTTCCTCAGTCGGTGGAGGAGTCACTGCCCTAGTACTAGATGAGCTAGGTGCTCGTCCTCTTCCTCTAGAGGACGTCCTCCCACGACCTCTACCACGGCCTCTGTCCACCGATCCTCCTCGAGCTACAGCCCCAGTGGCTGGCTCAGTCGTTTCTTGTCTTTCCGTTGTTGCTGCTGGTGCGGTCGTTGCTCTAGTTCTAACCATCTGCGAAATAGAATGAAGATGGTCAGATACCAATTTGTATCACCTAGATACCAATTGGATCCAAGTAATAGCACGAAAGAAAGAATGAAAGAATGGAACTTCCCTAAAGTCTTATAGCCTCTCAAAGAAAAGTAAAGGCGTCCCCCTACCGTTCCTTAAGACTCTACTAGACTCGTTGTTGTGTGATGAGACCAATGAACCTAATGCTCTGATACCAAGTTTGTCAAGACCCAAATCGGGGACGCGACTTGCACCCACATTTACCCTCCTATGTGAGCGAACCAACCAATCTAACCCTTAACATTTCAATGTATATCAACAGAAATAATGCGGAAGACTTAAAATCATTATTAAAAAACAATTCAAAACTATTATTATTATCCCCAAAATCTGGAAGTCATCATCACAAGAACATCTATCCTTAAATTACTAAACTAAAAATGTCTAAGAAGCTAAAACAAATAAAAGCTAGTCCATGCCGGAAGTTCAAGGCATCACGACTTGAAGAAGAAGATCCAGTCCAAGCTAGACGCATTAGCTCACCCTGAATTTCCGATGGAGTGAAGACTGGCTGGATCTACTGTTGAGTTGAAGACGACGGCACGTTTGCTGCACTCCACAAATAACAAAGAAGAAAACATAAAAGTAGGGGGTCAGCACAACCACAAGTACTGAGTAGATATCATCGCCACTCAAAATAGAAATAATAAATATATCAAGTAATATCATAAAAACAACTATGATGCTTAACATGTAACAACAACGAGTACTATATCATTAACAATTACCGTTAAGTTCACACATGAGGACTCAAGCCTCAATACCATACTCATTTGGGAATTGGGTTCATTATATTGAGTATATTTACATCTTTCAAGATTCATTATCTTTCTTCCTCTTGTGTCGGAACGTGACACTCCGATCCATATACTATCCTTGTGCCTGAACGTGGCACTCCGATCCTCATATACTATCCTTGTACCGGAACGTGGCACCCGATTCATATTCTATCCTGGTGCCGGAACGTGGCACTCGGATCCTCATATACTATCCTGGTACCGGAACGTGGCACCCGATCCATATTCTATCCTGGTGTCGGAACGTGACACTCCGATCCTCATTCTATCCTGGTACAGGAACGTGGCACCCGATCCTCTATTTCTATCCTGGTACCGGAACGTGGCACCCAATCCATATTCTATCCTGGTGTCGGAACGTGACACTCCGATCCTCATTCTATCCTGGTACCGGAACGTGGCACCCGATCCTCTATTTCTATCCTGGTACCGGAACGTGGCACCCGATCCCCTAATTCATCAAGCCTTCTTTTATACTAAGGCATCATCAATCTTATTATATAATATATCAAGCCTTCTTTTACACTAAGGCATCATCAATCTCATTATATAATATATCAAGCCTTCTTTTATACTAAGGCATCATCATTAACAAGTGAATTAGGGTTTCTTTCAAGATTTGGGATTCAATAGCTTCACCATGGTTATTTTATCACAATTTCATAATCACAATCATGCAAGCATACAATTAGCACATAACAGGGTTTTACAATACTATCAAGACATATTATTAACTATTAAGAGTTCACAACGAATATCGTAAAAACCATAACCTACCTCCACCGAAGACTAGTGATCAACAAGCAAATTCCCAAGCTTCTGTTTTCTCCTCCCTCTCGATCGATTTCTCTCTTTCTCTTTGTTCTTTCTATTTTCTTTATTCAAACCCTCTTTCTTTTACCCGAATTAACATATAATTAAGAATAAAAGATGGCAATAATAGCCCACTAATTAACTTAAGGTTACCTCTTTTAACTCCCAAGTAATTAGACTTATTAATATTAACCCTCTAACTTTATAATTAAGGAAAGAATAGTCCAAAACGTCCCTTAAAACGTGTAAAGAAATCCGACTCTGATAGGGATTACGCAACCTGTGACGGCCCGTCGTGTCTGCGACGGTCCGTCATGCAGGTCGTCGTAGCATCTTAAAATTCCATTTTTTACTAAGTAGTCTGTGACGGTCCGTCACACATGTGACGGTCCGTCCTGCACTTCAGTCATGACGTTCAGAGACTCGTTCCCCGTACCAAATTCTCAAGAGTTGAAGTGTTTTGCAATGGTAGCTCACGACGGTTCGTCGTAGCTGTGACGGCCCGTCCTGCAGGTCCATCACAAATTACAGAGAGTCGATTTTAGTGCACAATTTTTCAAAATTCTAAGTGTTCTGAAACGGGACACCCTCGACGGTCCGTCGTGCCCATGACGGTCCGTCGTGGTATCGGTTGTCTCAGCCAGTTTCTTTTCCAGAATTAAAATCTGCTGCTCAAAACGACTAAACAGGTCGTTACATTTTATGATGAACATATAGTGCTAACTCACTATTTTTTGTTATTTAACTTTTTTTGTAGAAACACCTTAAGATGTCTATGTATAATATTGGATTTGTTTATGTGTGGCTGTTTTTGGTCGATAATTTATGTTGACTTCTTTAATTTATGTAATTATTGTTTTGTTGATGAAGCTGTAATTGTAGCTTACTTTTATTTTATTTGACTGTATGTTGGCACAACTTGTATAACTAAGGTTAGTAATATCTGGAGTATGCATGTTACATTTATCAAATTACATTCTGATAGTAAATGTGAATTGTTGTTGTCATCTAAATTCTTATTTTTTCCTATTACTATTAGGCATTGGACATTACAGGAAGCACAGTCAAGGCAGTGAAGGCAACACACTGAAATCAGTCCTCCTTATGTACTACTCCCTTAAATTTCTGGAAGCTAAAGACTGGTTCACAACTCGTTCTAATTAGCATAGTGAAATCAGTCCTCTTCTATTTGCAGGTTTGCTTTTTCTATTTAACAATAACATTATTATTGTTTTGTAGGTTAAGTTACTATTGGTAAAGAAAATAAAGATATTAAAAGAAGGCGGAAATAATGAGTCAATCAGCAGCACTAAAGAAAAAGGGTTCGAATCCGAACAAAGCTCAAATCCCATTGAAGAATCTGAACTTTGATATGCAATATCGATCAAGTACTGAATTGGCTAACCAGTTCAAGATTAAGAGAGAACAACTTGCTAACGAACGCAATCATAAAGCTAAGAAAGAGCATGTACCAATAGCGCATAAAAGAAAGAATTCTGAGGATTTAATTCTACAAACTAAGAAGAGATTATTTCAATATGGAGAGTCCATTCAAGAGAAAAGAATTAAACTTCCTATGCAAAACTTTAGGTTCCAAATGTCTTCAAAGCAAGGTGTTACTGATTCAGTTTATGTGACTAGGGAAACATTTGGTAATTCAGAGGTACAACATGGTATTCAAGATCAATTAAACTTCAAACAGGTGAAGAGGAGGTCTGTCATACCGGCCACAAGTCTTGATCAGTTTCTAGCAGAACAATGGTTACAGAAAGAACATGATATTAATGATCTACCTAACTGCAAGCAGGTAAAGAGGAAGTCGATCATAGGCAATGAAACAAAAACAGATAACCACACAGTAGCTGATGATCTTGTGGATCAAGAAGAAATCAATAGGGATGAGTGTGCTATAGAAGAAGAAATTGGCATTGATTGTAGTACGAAAGGTATGTCTGAAGCGTTATAAGATTTATTACTTATATAAATGACATTTCTTATCTACTTACTGTTACATAAATCAAGAAATATTGGAGGCGAAAAAAGTCCGAGGAAAAACAACATGTAAGGATATTCACGCAAGAAATTTGGAAGAAAGAAAGGAGGTGACATTTGATAAAGGGCAAGCAGTGGGACCAACTGGTAAGATAGTGTCCGAATTCACCAACTTTATAGGAACAATTGCAAGGAATCCGAGGTTCATCAACTTGATGTACACTAGTTGGCATGCGGTGCCAGAATATACTAAAAAGCGCATGTGGGAATATATCAATGTAAGAACAATTAATTTTTAAATTGCATATTTATTATTTGTTTTTACAGATTGATGCTAACTATATTTTATTTTACATAGTCCAAATTCATAATTCCAATAGAAGGAAAAGCGTGGGTGATGACTGGCTTTCGTGATGCTTGGAAGCGATACAAGCAAAAAATTAAAGAGAGATTTTTTGATAAAAATAGTACCATTGAGGACATGCTAGCAAAACGTCCCAGTGACATTGCAGAAGATGAATTCCGTCAATTGATCGAGTATTGGAAAGACCCAACTGTTCAAGTAAGGCTAAAATACTACATTTCTATTGTTCAACATATTTTGGATTATATCGATTCTATTTTTGTTTTATTTATTAATTCAAACATATCTTTTTATATAATTATAGGCCATGCGTGAGATGAATTCTCAAAACAGGAAAAAGCAAAAATGGAGGCATCGAATGGGACCTATTAGTTTTGCAAGAGTACGCGTGGCATTGGTAATACTTAGCATCTTCGGCCATATACAGTTAATCCATTTGTATTCCTCCAATAGATTGATAAGTTTTTAAATATCATTTTATATAATTTGTAGCGTGCAACCAAAGAAAACAATGAGGAACCATCAAAGTCTGAAATGTTTAACGCAACTCGTACAAAAATGGGAAAGGAACTTCAGGCCGATACTCAAATTGCAATAGTAAGTTTTTGAAAGTGTATTAATGATGAATTTAATTCAGGTTTAATATTTTTTACATTGTTTAAAGGGTGATAATTTATTTTAATATGCTTGAAGGGATGTCAATAAAAGTTACTTAATGAACCATAAACTCATTTAAGCTAGAGAGAAATAAGAAGTACTTGAATATAATATGAAAGTCAATTTTATTCAATAGGCTAAACTTCACAATCGCCGAAATTCCGGGGAAACTGCAGATGATGCTTTTACGGCAGTGTTTGGTAAGGAGCAGCCTGGTCGACTTAGGAGCTATGGTAGATCAGTGACAGCAAGTTCATTGAAGAAAGATGAGGAAGATAGCAAGCTAAAACAAAAACATGATAATGAAATCACTTCTCTGAAAGAAGAAATGAATGAAATGAGAGAGGAAATAAGAGAAGAAATAAGAGAAGAAATGCAAATTTTTTTTAGTCAATTGCTTCAAAACAACCCTGGATTGAATGTTCGAGGTATGCAAGGGGGTGTTGTATCTATAATTGCTTCACCTATTGATGCGGGTAGTGCACAAGCTGTAAAACGCCAAAATCCTCTACAATCTTCCGGGTCAACTCATGATTCGATTCTTCAAAAGGTATTTAGTACTTTTTCAAATTAGTCCTCTCAGTTTCTCAGAAAGTCTTCTTGTTTGTGATTGTTATTGATTAACTTCATGTTTGAATCAAATTAGTTATTGTTAGTGGCTTTGGTTTGAATTGAGCTAAGGTTTTGTTTCTCTTGACAACTGTTCATTTTGCTTGTTTGGTATGGTTTAAGTGTAGTTTTTCTATGTCAGATTTAGTTTCCTTGTTGCCTCGCTCTGATGAGTATGAAGTAACTCTGAACTTGTTACATATTCTCGATATGGTTTTGAATATTATTGAATGGTGGCGAAACACTTTAAATACGACTGAGTTTTCTTTCTTTGGTTATTGTTAGTGGCATTGGTTTGAATTGAGCTAAGGTTTTGTTTCTCTTGACCACTGTTGATCATGCTTGTTTGGTATGGTTGAAGTGTAGTTTTTCTATGTCAGATTTAGTTTCCTTGTTGCCTCGCTCTGATGAGTATGAAATAACTCTGAACTTGTTACATATTCTCGATATGGTTTTGAATATTATTGAATGTTGGCGAAACACTTTAAATACGACTGAGTTTTATTTCTTTGGTTATTGTTAGTGGCATTGGTTTGAATTGAGCTAAGGTTTTGTTTCTCTTGACCACTGTTCATCTTGCTTGTTTGGTATGGTTGAAGTGTAGAACATTACAGTCCAAATTATTGATTAGTCGTGTTGCTACCCTTATGTTAAGGTTGGTGTTTCCAAGGAGCCTTTTTAGTTGAATAAAGATTTGAATGTTTAGTAGAAATCTTAGATAACCTTCAGAGTTAAAGGATCCTTTGACTTAAAAATACAAATTATTGAGTTCTCTAAAAGTATAGATCCCGATGAAGTGAAATGGATATTGAGGATTCAGTCAGTTAACTGTTCTACAGTCATAAAAGCTTGCACAGCAGGCACCATCTGTGGATGTGCTCCTCATTTGCCTAATACAAATAAGATAGAATTGCTTTTATATGGTTCAAGTTTTGGCTTCTATAGAACATGCAAACAAATAAATACTTTTAAGTTTATTTTTTTTGAGTTTGCGCACGTTGAATGCAATAAATGACCATAAAGATATCATTTTTAATCTATTTTGAGCTAATAACAGCAAGAATTTCACATCAAATTTCGACATTTTACCTGAATAGAAGTTTTTCCATTATCTGAAATAGGAACAGGAAGCCACCAATTTGAATATGAATATTCCCAATTCATGGTCATATTCGCATAATCACCAGAAACACTAATAACAATACCCGTATCACCAGCTTTCACAGTCGAAGAAATCACATGAATATTATCAATACTACAGTCCAATTATTGTCTAAGCCTCTCTGCAAATAAACTTTGGCATAGTGTGAATCTGCAATCTGCAGATTGTTGTTTAATATTTTCTGTAACTGCTGCTGCATTCTGTAGAATATCCATGTTGTTAGCATAACTGCTGCTGCAATCTTTAACTTTTGTTAATGTTTTCACTATACCTTTTGTGCTTCTATATATCATTATTTCTGTCTGTAAAGCATGCTTCCATAACTACAAACAAATACACAAATAATTATAGGAGAATCTAATTGTTTGTGTCTCCTCATTAATTACTTTTCTCTATAACTGTTGGATTTCATTGTTGCAATCTGAAATTCTTACCTCTTCTATATAACTGCCAATATCTTATTTGTGTAGGGAAATGGAGGTGATCAAATTTTAAGTGGATGATGAAGAGTTTTTGAACTATTGTAAAACTTTAAATACATATTTGATTTATGTGTACAAATTTAGAATATTGATGTATAATTATGGGTATGTGTACACAACACATACTATCTTTTGAAGTACTTTATGGGAAATCTATAAATTTGAATTACTTATTAGCGCTAGAGATTATTTATTGCAATATAATATTGGAGTATTGTAATTAGAAATTGTGGCATAGGACTGTAAATTGTGTATGCACTTGAGCAAGGACAACACTTCAAAGTGTTGTCATACATTATATAGAAAAAGCAACACTTGATAAGTGTGGGCCATATGGTAGCAAAGGCCACGCTTCAAAGTGTAGCTTATAAAGCAACACTTATAAACGTAGCAGCAGAAGCGTGGCTTTTTCTCTTTTAGGCTACCCTTGTAAGTGTAGCTGATAAGGCAACACTTCTAAGCGTAGCTACAAAGTGTGGCCTTTTTGACTTTGAGGCTACGCTTCAAAGTGTTCCTCATATGGCAATACTTCTAAGCGTAGGTAAAAAGCGTGGCCTTTTTTCCTTTTGGCTACGCTTTTAAGCGTAGCTGATAAGGCTACGCTTGTAAAGCGTCGCCTAAACTCTAAGGTTTTGCTGCTTTCGGCCACACCTGGAAAAGTGTGGCTTAAAGTCAAAAAGTGTCGCTTTTTACCAAAGGCCACACTTTTTCATAGTTTAGGCCACACTTTTCTAGGGTGGTTGGAGACATAAAATGTTGTAGTGGGGGCCTTTTGCAGGTACTTTAGAAGTCGTACTCGGACGTTTCAAACGTATTAAAAAAATTTAAAATTTATTAGACATTCCACATAATTTTAACCGAAAAAAAACCTGCAACTAGTCCAAATAGGCTAGGCCCCATCAAGACACATGTTCAACTTCTTAAGGCTATCTTTCGAATGCCTTGGACGTTCTTGGTCGTTTGACCTCCAAACATATTTAAACTCCATATATCTCAATCAAACACCATTATTACTAATTTAAATACTTATTAACCTTATGTCATACAAATATAAGCATTCATCAAAACATGAGGCACAAGCGTAACTAGTCGTCGAACATTTTGGTCGTCCTTTTACGTTTGACTTTCAAATCACCTCAAACTTTACACACTACCTCTAAAAAATATTATAAGACCTTTTAGGACCTTATAAACTTAAGAAAAACTTGTTAGGATTTATACACCCTAACTCATTTTGGGTTTCTTACAAATACTCTATAAGGGTAGGTTAGATGAAAGAAGTCTAGAAGGCAAGCTTTGGAATTGACTCTTTCAAGACTAAGTATGTCTCATATATTCGATAGCATAGTTGTTTTTGTTAGTTTGTTACTATTACGAATTATTACGTATTTCTTTCAATGTAAAAGACGTGTTTCTAAGAGGTTTAAGTCGTTTCTTTAAGATGGCTTGTGACGACTCAACTACTCATTACTATTTATAAAAAATATTTAGTTTTTATTATAATTGTCTATAAAAGTTTTAATTCCGCACTACTTTTGATTTCTTATGCAATATTTGATAGCTAGAAGGCAAGTTTAAGACCCCCTGAAGGGTAAATTGTGCAATTTTATGACCTAAGGGTTACCGTATATTGTAAGTGGTACTTGCGAGTCGTAAAAACAAGTCTTAATAGAAGAAACTAATAAAAAATAGACTATGTCCAAGAATATATGAGGACATACCGAGTCTTTAGAGAGTTAACTTACCAAGATTTCCTTATTGATTTCCCCTTCCTTCAAACCTATACTTATAGAATATAGAAAATTATAGGTTGAGTACAAACATTTTACTAAGAGATTTTTGTAGTCTATAGAAAAGTATACAGTTAGTACAAACATTGTACTATGTATGGAATTATGAAATAACATGTGAAAAGGGATTTTAGTTGAAACAAAGTTATGATAACATATTGGTAAAACCTTCATGAATGTAGAAGTAAAAGAACATATAACTCATCATTTAGAACATAAGATAAGAAATCCATAATTTTATTACCAAACTACACTTTACAATGAACTACAGAAACCTTACAGTGAACCTACTTATTTTAATCTTATAGTGAACTCATTTCCGTTACCACTTACAGTGAGCTTATTTCCCATGAAGTTTCCCTATTCAAATTTATCCTAAGACTCACTAAGGTAAGACATGAGGTAACCATCCATACAATACCTTCAACACACACCTAGGTGATCCTAAACACTACCAACCATAGTGTTACTTCATATGAGTAACAAAACCACACTCAACATCAAAGACACTGAATCACATTACTTCATTTACATTGAATAACAACCCATTAATACATTAATCTAAAGACTCACCAAAACTCCCTCAAATTTTCTACTTCTGCAATGAGAAAAAGTGCCCCATACCACCACCTACCTTAGGTAGTACACCCTTTAGAAGACCTATTTCATTACTTACTTTTGTGTGGTCTAGGTTTAACATACGTAGATCATGAGAGCTAGCAATGGAATCCTTTTATGAACCCCTAGATGATAAGGGATCCCCACATGCCAGGGTGGGGTCATTCATGAGATTTTACATGGATTCTCTATGATCAAGTCCTATTTGGAATCGTGGTTATCGGATAAGGACATTGCTTCTAAGTAAATCATTCTATACTATTGAGGAGTACTCATCTCTAGAGGTACAACGGGTACATATCTCAACTCTTAAGTGTAACCACCCCTTCTTCAAATTCTCTCGGCATAAGAATAATTCCCCAATAAGGTCTTACATATTTATTACTAAAGATCAAGGGATAATCATTGTACACCACAACCTTTAACCGATCTCATAATGCTCTTGGGAATGGTGAGGATCTACTAAAAACTTCATCTAAATAAACGAAGAGTGTAAACCCCAAAAATCCCCTTCTTCTTACTATAAGAATATTAGGGATGGTCTAGACAATTCTCTCTACTCACAAAGGGTGTGCACCCTAAGATCCGTCATTCACATTTATTAACTTCACTTATTCATTCACATTTTTTTCTGTGAGAGGACATGTGAGCACACAGCTCACCTAATCACCATTTAAGTAAAATTGACTTCTAAATATGCTTACACATTCATTCATCATAATCTGCACACTATTATGCTTCTCACACAATAATGTTTCACATATACACATAGCTTCACATAGATATAATCTCTACAAAATATACATTTCATTATCTATAAAGCATATCAACATAAATATCATCAAGGTACACCTTTCAACTTTCTAAAACACATCATGTTTCAACATCATAATGTACACTTCATATTACATATTTTGCCTTCAAGGATAATTCACAACACAAACATTCATACATATATCCATAAACATCAAATAAACACCGCAACAATATATATACCATACCACTTAAGAGCATTTCATAGTAAGAACTAAAAAAGATAACCAACATACAATTCATCCAAGCTTTAACCACTTACTCTCTATTGCTCAAATAATTTGTCATAAAAAAACCTTAAGGAAGTAGCTAATAAAAATATAACCATAAAGAAAACCATAGTTCTAACATCATATAGTCGTGTTCATAAACCACATTTTATAAGCTAAAAGTTGGAAATATGTATAAGCATGGGTTTATTGATGTGTTGACATAAAAATTAGAAACTAAAGCATGGGTTTATTGATGTGTTGACATAAAAATTAGAAACTAACACAAAAAAAGAACATATATTAATCATTAAAACGTTTCATGCTATGACCCATGCTTAGATTCAAAAAAATAAGAATTCGGAGTTTGAAGCTCTTATTACAATCTATTTGGAATTACTCCTCGAATCAAACAAAGTTCAAGGATGAACTACCAAACCTCAATCAAAGGAAACCAACGAAATGTTGATGAAGAAAATGTCGGAAACCTTCACTCCTAGCCCTTCTTTGAGGTCTAGCTGATGTGGAGTTTTAGAGAGTTCTTTTTTGAGGAAGTGTTTTTAATATTTGAAAATGAAGTCTAAAATAAAACTAGGAGTATAAACAATATTAAATACCCTAAAGACCCTAAAATAATCATACCTTGGTCATATACGACTTGGAGTGAATTTAGTAAAACACTCTATATTTTGGAAAAGTTGTGAGAACATTTCATATGTGCAAATCGACAACCCAAAGATAATGGGTGTCATTTTATCGACGACCTGTCCTTCTGGGGCGTCAATGTAATCAGAGAATCCTTTAAAGATGTCTTATCTCCCACTAAGTGTGGGACTACACATACACCCCCACACGATGGGGCATTAGGTTGTAGATTGCCTAGTTTTTCGGGAGATTCTACCTAAATGTTAGGGTCCTCTGGTAGGGCAACTCGTGGGTCCTAGGTTAAGTCTTACCCCTACGTTAAAACCTTAAACATTGTCAACTATGTCATAGGAACCTCCAACATCAATTTGGGCTCCAAACTACTTACCATACACGACAAGGCACACAAGAAATGAAATAAGCACATAGACATGTAGTCGTCGAACGTCATTAGCGTCCGTTGACGTTTGACATCAAAACTAAACCAACCTTAACACATAACCTATTAAAAATAATAGTAACAAATTAAGGACCTTTGAATCTTATCACACACATTCTTGGTTGTAGTTTCTCCTAAGTTATATTAGAGGTGTTACATAATAAGTTGAGTTTATATCTCAAAAGTTATAAGGGAACTAACTATTTCCTATGAATTATGTTTCAAGTAAAACAAAGAGTAAAGAGTTAGTTCATTTCACATATATAAGGTAACTATGAAATACCCTAGAAAGTGTACATATTTTTTTACATTTAAGTAAACAGGGAACTAAGATTTCACACAGAGTTTTGAACCAAAAAAAAAGGAATATAGATTCCAAGAGGACATTTTAAAGATAAAAAGTGTTGAGCAAATTATCTCAATCTAGAGGAAGGAGGTTACTTTAAATCATGATAAAAAGTATATTTTGGGAGTAGTATTGAGCACCATTATGGGGATGAGCGTTAACATTAACTCAAGTCACCATGTAGACATCATGGGCATTAACAGGTCATACTTTTTAAATTATCAGATATTTTTAGCCAATGGATCCATGAGGTTGAGGATGGCCTATGAGATGGCAAAGTATAGGACAGTTCTGGCACTGTGGGAAAGATATTGTATCACCTCTTAGGCTCATAATGGTTGTGGTCGGTTTGAGAATCTCCCAAAGAGCTATATTTATTTGGTTTGTAACTAAAATTGAGTTCATCCTTTTCTCATCAAGCTTATGTTTTTTGTTAGAATTCCAACTCGTAGACAGTATATTCAATGTAGTAATGTCATTTGGCCAGCACCATTTTATGATGTTGTCTCAAGTAACCAGGATAAGAATCTACCGACTTATTGATCTAGTTTGATCATGTAGGGTCATTGATGAGCCTCCTTGCATTCGTAAGGATATTTTTATGCTTTTCATACATTTTTCTTTATTATAATGTTGTGGGGTCTTTCTTAATAATTATATTAGTGTTTATAGAGACTTAATAAAAAATAAAAAGGTTTTTTAATTGAGTCGCTTTTACTTTAGATATGTCATTTTGAAATTCAATTTCCATTTGTCTAAGATATAAATTTAATAATTTTATGAAAATGGTATTTCTTTAATAATGAGCAGAGTTAAGTGTTCCACTGAGTTAAGTAGGACAGACAAACATATCCCTCAAGAAGAAGCAATATTCATTGGCTACTGGCCACGTCTAGGGTTTTGGATTAGCACACAAGATAACAAGTCCGCATCGCAGAGGTATTTCCAAAAAATTTCTCAAATTAAATTTTGGGACCGTAGAGTCCGCGACACGTACAAACACATTTTCCCATGTGAACCAAGTCCACAATGCGGACTTTTTTTTGCCATGTACAAATGCTTGATGCCTTGGGTAGCTTGTTGGCTGATCTTTTGATTCTCTTCAAAGACCCTAAGGTTGGTCCTGGGGGAGTCGTAACTGAATGTTTTGACCCTAAAAATTTCCGTCTAGGTATTAGGGTCATACCCAATAACTTTAGACTTAAACAAGAACCTAAAAACATTCACAACAAACAAGGACACACTAGTCATACAAAATACTAGGTTACGAACGTCTTGGTCTTCCCTTGAGGTTTGACTTGAAAAAGCATTAAAACTAACTTATAAATCTATTCTTCACGATATTAAGAAGTCATAAACTCATAAAACCCATTTGAGTCTCTAGTTCACCCTATTTAATTTTGAGGGTTGTAACATTGTCATGGCAGGGGAGCACCCTCCAGACACGACACAGTGCACTTTACCTCCCGGATGTCTTGTACAAGCCTTCAGATATCTTTAATCACAAATATATGAAAAGTAGAGCACAATTAAAGCTTGTCAAAACAATAGTTCAACTTCTTTACTGAATATAAGAAAAACCTAAGTCTCGTCATAGTAATCTTTGACCCATATAAGTCTTAGGGTCACAACTCTTATCTCAATTTAAAAAGTAACTATAGTATATTAAAATAATTAATTAAAAAGGAAACTAAGCATAGGTATGTCCTCGGATCATATGAGAACATACAAAGTCTTCTTGAGACATCTCACTTGCCACCTACATTTGTACAAATAGAACAAAATATGGAATTAGAATATTGAATGCACTTAATGTGGTGACATGCAAGAAAACCATGTTGAAACGTTCATTTACTTTATGACAAGATTTTTATACTTTTTTGATGTAAATATTGTAAAAAAAAGTATAAGAACCACTTTCAGGATAATATAAACATATAATATATATTTAAAATACACATAAGCATTAAAACTCCCTACCAAAGCTATCCTAAGAATCAATTAAGTAATGCAAAAAGACACCACCCATACACCCTTTTCAAGCAAAACTAACTAATCTTTAAGACTACTCAAACATAGATTATTCTTATCACTACGCGAATACATAGTACTTATTTACCAAATAATACATTTCCATCCATTAGACTCTCCAACTAATGTTACTATAAGACTAACCTGAGTAAGACTTAGACCTCCCATGCACCCTCTTCAATTCTACCAAAGCAATCTTAAAAGATACCCTATATAAGAGCCTTTCGATTCAGCATACATTAACCGAGTGAACAACGTCCATTAATCAAGTTAAAAGAAAAAGGAACAATAGAGGAGTTCACATAATGATCTTGGAGTACTAGGGAACTTTTCCTAGCATTTTCGAAGCCTACTCGTGCCATGTATAGATAACATACCATTCTACAACGTACACATTGTACAACTTCTAAATTACTAAAATGTACATGCCATATGATGAGAATAGGCATTACAAGAAAAAAGATTACATTATATTTGTATAGAATTCGTTGTCATAAGACCATACACCTTTGAAGATATTCCACTTTCAATAGGTAGAACTAGTCATCATCCTATGTTGGCATATGGTGAGGGAATATCAAGGGTTCCTTTGTAATCTAGTCTGATCTAAAGTAGATGTACTACCCCAAGAATGCTTTTCCTTTGCTCTCAAGCATAATCATTCACTATATTTATTAGATAAGGTACGATCAATAGGTTCTACCAAGGATCAATCAATTAGAGTTTCCAACAAAGAACTATTTTGATATACATTATAACTTCCATATAGTATGTTTCATGCCGTTCAATAAAACCTACTTCTATGTCAGTCATTCCTATCATTAACTTCAAAAAATTTATTAACATTCTTTACTATATTCAAGGGGCTATGTCCTTGACCTTCTTTTCATATTCAAGGTCCTATATTAGTCATCCTTAGAAGGACACCATCATAGGTTTACCCATCACAGACTTTAATTCATCAGTCATTCAGACACATACATGACAAAGGTGCGTAAACGTAGTAAATCCAATGTCCACATTAACATTGCTTTCATGTATAAAGAGAGGGAACTAAGTCTACCAATCAAGACGAAACATCTTCATCTAGATATATCATACTTTAACGTCTCACATGCATTTATACAGTATTTTCCTTAACATTGATCATCAATACAAGCTATAACATGTTAACAGTATAATTAACATAATAATGCCGAGAAGGCCTTGTTCGTAACATATATAACACAATAAAATCAACACAATTAGTGGATCATATAAATCAATACAATTTAATATCAAAGGTAATAAAAATTCATGGATTAGGTCATTTCGTCACATTCATATAGCTATAATAAATATCCTTTAGCCTTTCAAAATACTAATTAACATAGTAGAGATGTTACCCATGACAATATACATAAGCCAATGAATCAATCAAATCAATGATCCATCAATACTCATTATTTAAATCAACATTATCGGGAATCCATAAACAATTCTAACATTAATCAAATACATACTTCAATAATCGAACATAATTTACACATAAATTCAATACATTCAACCCATGATCAGTTCACCCACATTTGATCCAAAAAAAGTATTCCATGTAATGTATGGGTTCATAGTGTTTTCGATCTTAAAACATTGAATTAACATAAATTACATCATCAATCATTGATCCAAATTCATTCATGCAAGAACCAATGGTTAGAATTCAAAATAGAACTTTATTGTTTTGGGAAAAATCTTTGAAAAGCCTTGGAATTTGTCTCCTCGAATGGAAGAAGTCTCAAGGTTGAAACAACATACCGTAATTGAAGAATTCCAGAGAAATTAATGGATAAACAATGAAGAACTTTAAATTATTAGTTCAACCTTGCTTCAAGCTTCTTTGGAGTCTAGAAAGAACTCTTTTTGATATATGGGTTTAGTGTTTAAATTATGAGGTTTAAGTCTAGGGTTTAGACCCTCAACCAAGTTAATATACTATAAAAAACGCAAAACAAAATGTCCATGTATTAATTATGAACCTAGGAAAATTTCCCAAATAGACCCAACCTTGGTTGAGACACTTACAAGAATATTGCAGGTGTCAATCGACAGTAGCATCTATTCGAAGTCGACTCGAAAACGAGCCATCTGCACGATGTCATTTTGGTCAATGACTATACAATTAGTGGAAAATCTCCCACACTATTTTTGAGCAATTCCCCCCAAACTTCGGTTTGTACACTTATAACAGGGTCACATTTGATGTTCATCGATTGGGACTGTTTTTTATAGTTTCTCTCCAACGTTTGGGACCTTTTCAAGGACCCTTAGGTTTGTCCTTGGAAAGTGGTGCCTTGACATTTCAACTCTAAACATTTTTATTTACATTTTATAAACCTCGCCCATAGATTAGAACACCAAAAAACACATAAAACATACAAAAAGACACTAAAACACTGAAGCACGACTAAAAGGCTAATGTTCGAACGTCTTGGTCGTTTGACTTCAAAACTCCTCAAAATGAGTTACAAAACTTATATTCATAGTTTTAATAACTAATTAACTCATAAAAACAAGTTAGGATGTAATTAAACTTATTTTATTTTGAGGGACGTTACATTCTCCCTCACTTCGAATAATATACGTCCTCTAATGACACTAAAAAACTTTCAGCACTTTCAAGAGATAAAAACGGAAGACTAGCAGCTCATAACCATACCACATACTTCTCAATATACATATCTAGAAGGAACATCAGCTTCACATATAAAGAGACTCAAAAAATAATATAAATGTAGGAACCACATTCTAACACCACGAAAATAACTATGCGAAGTAATGCCTAAACGTACCTAGAATGCCTAGATTAAACCGGGGTTTACATGGGTTGATGGGTGTGTAACTAGAACTCAAAAACTATGCACCAGGCAAGCCAACAAACTTGGCGAGTAAGTTGAGCTAGGCAAGGTTGGGTCCAGCCATGTGGAGCACACAAATATTAAGATTCACCCATATGAGTCTTAACCTAACTCGAAAGGGTAATCATAAGTTTTGAGGGTGTAGAGAAAAATTGTTTTTTCAAGGCTAAGGGTAGTATTGTAATTAATCTTAGTATATAATTAAGTAATAAATTAATTTTATTAGGGGACGGTTTGGGTTGAGTAAGCCCGGATTGACGCAGTTTGCGAGTTAGGCTTCTCCAAGGTTCGATCCTTGGTGGAAACATTATTAAGTTGAGTTAAATGTTAATTTATTTATCTTATTTTAGTAAGAGCATGTTAGTAATTTTACTTAAGCCTTAGAAAATAAGATTTTTAATTTAAATAACAAAGACTCCTAGTTTAGCTATGTCTTTACCTAAAACTCCTACTCCTAAACTTACTCTCATGTCATTCCACTCTCATTCTATCGCTTCATAATCAGTAGAATAAGAAAATCAAAAGTTAATCAATCTTGAAGAACTTGGACAAAAAATCTCATAAGAAAAACTAATTTAAAAACAAATAGCAAAAACATTTTTCTCGAGAGGTTGCGCATGAGGTTTCAGTGGTGAAGCATTCTTTTCGTGGGAGTTGGCAACGCACTGGATCAGTTCTGGAACGGTGTTGAACAAATTAAAAGGTATGGCTTTCTTCCTCTTGGTCCCTTTCCCTAGAGACCCCCAGGATTCGTATTCTAATCTTTAAACTAGGAGTGTTTCGCCTTTGTACGTCCCTTTCACTAGGTCCGATCCATTGTTTTAGGTTGGGTATGTTTGGTGGTAATATTAAGGTATGTAAAGTGTAATATGATGATTATTTTCATGTATGTATGCTCGGAATTATTTGATTGTTAAATATGTGCTTTCCGAAACTATGTGAAAATAGCATGTTAAATCCTTGAGTTTTTGTATGCGGTTACTTGTAGAAATCGTGATGGTCATGGGGGGTGAGATGTTGATTTAATAAGTGAAAAATCTTTGATAAATGTAACCACAAAAATGCACACAATATGTATGAAATATCAAACAAATTCCTAAGAATCTAACGTATAAATGTTGGGAAAAGGTGGACTTAAAACGTGAGTAAATTTCTATAAATGTGGAAAATTTGTCTCAACATAGGCAGCATTGACGATTAGGGTTTTTAAAAAATTTTAAAATGTCTGAGGTCATCAGGTATTGAACCTAACACCTCACGAAATGTAAGTTGATGAAAATTAAATATTAAAAATGAGGTAAGGGGGATTTTTAATGGGGTAAGGCTGAAGTGAATAAATGAAAGAGGGATCGAACTCACAACCTCTCAGATAGGTGAAGAAATTAGGAACATAATTAAAGAAAAGTAAAAATTAAAATAGAAAAAAAGAGGGATCAAACCCACACCCTTTCGGCCTTAAATGAAAAAGTAAGGAAAGAAAATAGAGAAAAAAATAAGTGTAGGCATTGGGTCCCCAGGATAAAATTTTTAATCAAAAAATAATATACGACTAAGTGTTGCTCAAGGGATTTGAAATCGGGTTTCCTTGGCCAATCTTGTATTTATACATAGTCTTATGTGAATAAATAATTAATGAATGTCGCCTAAAGGAATTGAACCCGAGACCTTATCATACTTACAAGATGCATAAGTGTTGTACCACATAATCTTGGGTGAGTATAAGTCACTTAGAAGAATTATGAACGGAGCCTCATGGCTTGTAGAATGGGATCATAAGTCCAGCGTACATTTAAAAATAAGTGAACCTATGATGTATGTGATGAAATGATTTGACCCTAGGAGGTTTAAGTAAGTGTGTGAAGCACACAAAAAGGCCAAGTGCATTGGCATATGACGAAATGAACATTCGCGTAATAGAGTGAGTAATTATAAAGAGCTAATATGCTGAAGTTAATGAATGTGGTGACAACATTATACAGGATAATATTAAATATAACCTCAATCTGAAATTAGCCTAATATGAGTTACAAAAAAAACGTAATCACCTATGAGAGTGTTAAACTAATAAAGACACTAGTCTCTAAGAAATATTCTAATGAATGTATTGAGATTAATGCACACTTAATACTAATGATGAGATGAGAAATTATCTAATGAGAAATGATGTCCTCATGATAAAAGTAATCTTCTATAATGTGTGAGATGAATGTAATTGAAATTCATACGAAGCAATGATTGGCTAGCTATTCCTCTTGATTCCTTCTTTTGGGAAGGCAGAGGTTCGTCTAAATCTCATCATATCAGACAGTCCATTTAGGCAGGTATGGGTCTCCTTGTATAACCTAGTCTTTGAACCTATGACGCCAACATAGGGTTCTAGGAAGGTTCATTTCCCTATATACTCTAGCATGTTTTTATTTTGCTTTGGCTAATGATTTGAACTCTTTTCGGTGTGGGGTAGACACTGGATTTCATGAAGCTCACATGATATATATGTGTTAATGTTAATGTTTCCAAAGAAAGAATGAGGTCAGCCTCATGTAATGCACACAATGAAATGAATCATACAAAAGGTGTTTGGATAGGATAATCAAGAGGTGAACTAGACTAAAGTAATCACAGTAGTTATTCTGTTTCATTTCACCCTCAACCCAATGACATTCCTAAACAACATCCTAGGTATAAAAATAGATGAAAATGAAGTACGTCTTAATGAATGAAGCAGACTCTGTGTTTGCTAAAGAAAGCTCCCTAGTAGATGTGCCATATGTTAATCTCTCATATGTGAAGTCCTAATGTCAAGTCCATTATTCCATGGTTTCACGGCATATGAACGAAATATATCCTAAATGAAATGTTTTATGTCCTGAGTGCAATAGGAAAAAAATTATGATACATACTAATCTCATAGAATCACTTCCCTAATCTGATTTGCCAAGTCAAAGTATCTTGGCTTTTCATAACTCATATCGTTAGGAGAGAGATCTTCTTAATTATGCATGTCCTTGGTGTGTACTTCCATACAACCATAATTTGTACATGTCTGTACTAATCCCATACAACCCTTTACTTTTAAGGGCAGGTGCAGGTGGACGCTAGAGCTTGCGAGACTACATTGAAGATATGTGGAAGTGGAGCATTCATCCGGACATGGTATAACCTCATTCTTTTGAGGATTCTTATCTCTTATATTCTAGATTAGACGTAGACATGAGTTACTCGAACATGTTCCCCTAGAGTTTCTTTCTTACCTAATTTTACACGTACTACATGTTTTATTTTGGCAACTTTATATTAATGGAGTAATAAAATATTTCCTTAATTTGAATATCTTTTTATTATATGGTTTTTGAAAACATATGTGATATAATGCAAGCATATGTATTCTTCAAAGCAAACAAAATTTTTAAATTTTCCTCTAAAATAAACATGTACAATGTAATGATGATGTATGTCGGCTAGTTTGTGACCTACGAGAGGTAAACGACGCAGGTTTCAACTAGGGTATGGACTACGTTCGTGAAAAACGTGGTATTATCATTAGGTTTAATTCCAAGGATAATAATGTTGAGATCAACTAGATCGAATAGTTTCTATGTTATGGTAGTGATGTGCACCACTATCCTTAATTAAAGACTGCATGAGCGTAGGAAGATTACCTTCTCCAAATCTTATTGTGCCTTCTCTAATCTGTGATTACTTGGTGTTATAAGCGCATCCAACATCAATTCTTATTTTTCGAAAATGAAACCAAGGGAGAATGCTAGACGTGGAAGAGGAGAAGCAACTACTGGGGGTAACCAATGTCAACCCCAGGATCCAGCTGCAAGAGTGTCCATGCCAGTTAACACAACTGGGTTGACTGATGGGGAGGTACGGACTACTTTGGAACAGATGTCTCAAGCAATCACTGTGCAGGCCCATGTTTTGATGGCCCAGGACAACAGACATGAGGTTCAGTGGGAGAACCCACCAGCCCACAACATAGAGAACAGGTTGCAGTATTGTATCTTTATAGGATCTAAGACTGTAGAGGATCCTTAGGAATTTGTGGAGTAGGTGCCGAAAATTTTGGTGGTGATGGGGGCCATGAAGATTGAGAAAGCGAAGTTGTCCTAGTACTAGTTGAAGGATGTTGCACAAACCTGGTGCAAGAAATGGCAGGATAGCAGGGCATTGGGCGGAGATCCTATCACTTTGTAGGTGCTTAGGACAGCCTTTCTGGAGAACTTCTTTCTCATGAAAGTCTAATGTCTAGGACATCATCAACCCTAAGTAGGGCTCGACGACAGTCAGGGATTATTCTCTGTAGTTCCTAATTTTTTCCATATATGCCACTTCTCTTGTATCAAAAAAAACAGATAAGATGAGAAGGTTCCTGACTGGAATCTTAGAGGACATTGAGGAGGAGTGTCGGGCTGCGATACTCCATGAAATCATGGACTTGTCAAGGATAATGGTGCATGTCTAGCAATTTGAGGATAGGAGGAAGAAGAGGAAAGTTTGTGAGGTCAGGAGGCCTAAACCTTCTGACTATGTATATCCCAGCAGTGGTGGTGGCAAGAGTACTTTCATAGTTCGTGATCAGCACCGATTTAAAAATGTGCATCATAGTTCAGGGAACTCTAACTCTCAGTGGATTGCAACACACAGAGGAGGCAGACATGTGCCCAAGAAGGGCAATGGAGGTTATGTATATCCTCCCAGAAAGAAATATGGAAAGAGTGGCCGTATTAACAGTGGAGAGTACAGACTAAAGACAAATGCCTGCCTCGGTTTCAAAAAGAGCTGACACATTGTAAAGGACATTCAACATAATAGGAGTCAGGCTGGAGATTTTGCTCAGCCTAGGCCTAATCCCAAGAATGCTACTGCAGCCAAGCCTCCTAAGAGGAACAGATTCTACGCCTTGAAGGGCAGGGAGGAGAAGGAGAAGTCTGCTGATGTTGTCATAGATTTTCTTCAAGTCTTCCTAGCCTCTGTTTATGCAATACTTTATCAAGGGTCTACGCTTTTGTTGGTGACTCCATTTCATGTTCTTACTTTTGAAATGCAACCTGAGGTTTCGCATGATCATATCATAGTTATTACTCTCTTAGGAGAAAATTTAAAATGTGATAGGGTTCGTAAAGACTGCAAAACAGTAGTATGTGGTAAGACTATGTATAAAGACCTTGTTGAGTTACCCATGAATGACTTCGATATTATACTTGGTATGGACTGGGTCCGTAAATGTTTTTGCCTTCATGGATTGTCGTAGTAGGGTTGTGAGATTCTGTTTCCCTAATGAAGTGGAAATGGTCTTTGAGGAGTAGAATTCAAGTCATTCAAGTCCCTTTATTTCGAACCTAAAATCTAATAAAGTGATGTCCATGGATTGTTATGCCATCTTGTGAGTTTCAATGATCTATATCATGATATCCCTTCCATAGACTCTGTGTCTGTAACGAATGATTTCCATGTTGTTATACCCAATGATTTGCCTTGAGTTCCTCCCCTTCGAGAAATTGATTTTTTTATTGACCTACATCTCGTTGATACCAAAAAAATATTTTTCCTCCGTACAGAATGGCTCTAGGTAAACTGAAAGAGTTGAAATTGCAGTTAAAAAATATCATAAATAAGGGTTTTTCCCACCTTAGCATATCTCAATTGGGCTCTTCAGTGGTATTTGTGAAAAAGAAAGATGGAACCCTTAAGATGTGTATCTATTATTGGCAGCTCAATATAGTCACTATAAAGAACAAGTATCCACTTCAAAAAAAAGATGACATTCGATTATCTCCCAAGGGTCTTGTTTCTTTTTGAAGATTGGTCTTCATTCCGTGTATCATCATCTTAGGGATAGTGATGATTATATCCTAAAGAAAGTGTTTTTTACCCGTTTTGTTCATTATGAGCTCCTAGTCATGTCACATGGTCTCATCAATGCACCAGCTCCATTTATGGACCTCATGAAGTGAGTTTTCCATGAATACCTTGATTCTTTCATCATAGTATTGATTAATGACATCCTCATCTACTCTAATACCAAGGAAGAGCATGAAATACATTTGAGACTAACGTTTCAGGTACTTAGACAACATCATTTGTAGGCCAACTTCAGCAAGTGTGAATTTTGGCTTAGATAAGTGACCATCCTGGGTCATGTTATGTATGATATGGGTGTGGAGGTGGACCCTAGAAAGACGGAGGCTGTTAAGAATTGGACAAGACCTCTTACTCCACCACTATCCGTAGCTTTCTGGGATTGGTTGGTTAGTACCGCATGTTCGTGTAGGGTTTTCTTTCTATTGCTTCCCTACTTAAAACTTTGACTAAAAAGAAAGGCAAGTTCGAATGGGCTGGGACTTATGAGAAGAGTTTCTAGGCTCTCAAGGACAAACTCATTTCAGCCCCAGTGCTTATGTTGCTTAAATGTGGTGAGATTTACACTATTTATTATGACGTATTTAGGGTTTGTTTGGATTGTATTCTTATGAAGGGTTGTAAGGTTATAGACTATGCGTCGAACCAGCTCAAGGTTCATGAGAAAAATTGTCCCACTCATGAGCTGGAGTTGGCAGTTGTGGTTTTTGCATTTAAGTTGTGGAGGCTATACTTGTAGGGGGTGCATGTGGATGTGTTCACTGACCACAAGAATCTCCAGTACGTGTTCATGTAGAGTGAGTTCAATCAACGTCAGTGGAGATGGTTGGAGATTGAAGGAATATAAAATGAGTGTCTACTACAATCCAAGAAAGGAAAATATTGTAGCTGATGTTTTGAGCAAGTTATGCATGGGGAGTACAACCCATGTTGATAATAAGAAGAAAGAGTAAGTGAAGGATGTAAAAATAGTGGCTTGACTGGGTGTACGGTGGATAGACTCTAGTAGTGGGGGTGTTTCAATTCATCCTAGTTCTGAATGATCTTTTGTAGTTGAAGTCAAGAAGGGTCAGCATCTTGATCCTATGTTAATGAAGTGAAAGGATTCAGTGCTATTAAAGATGAATGAGTCCTTTGCTTTTGGAGTTGACATCATACTTAGGTACCACGACAGGCTTTGTGTACTAGACATGAATAATTTGCGAGCAAAGATTGTTGCATAGGCTCATGGTTCTAGGTACTTGATACATCCAGGTTCCACCAATATGTATCATGACCTATAGTAGATCTATTTTTGGGATGGCATGAAGAAGGAAATTTCTTAGTAGGTGTTTATCTGTCCCATTGTCAGCAAGTTAAAGCGGAGCACCTTAAGCCTTGTGGTCTCACTCATATGATTGAAGTTCTGATTTGGAAGAGGGAGGACATTAACATGGACTTCGTGGTTGGTCTTCAGAAGACTAGGAGAGAGCATGAGTCCATTTGGGTTATTCTGGATGGGATGACTAAGTCTAGCCACTTTATCTCTGTGAAGTCTACTTACAAGGCCAAGGATTATGCGAGACACTGCATTTATTAGATTTTGAGGTGGCATGAGATTTCTTTCTCTATATTTTTTGATAGAGAAGCTCAGTTCACTTCACCATCCTTCTAGAAGAGCTTAGGCACATAGGTAAAGCTCAGTAGTGGATTCCATCCTAAAAAAATTGGGCAGGAAGTAGGAGGACATGTTGAGAGCGTGTAAGATATAATTCTGAGGTAGTTGGGTTGACCATGTACAATTGATCTAGTTCTCGTATAATAACAACTAACACTCCACTATTTTGATGGCACCGTTTGATGCACTGTATGGTAGAAAGTGTAGGTCTCCATTTGTCTAGTTCGAGGTCGGAGAGCCATCCAGTTTTTTGTCCAGCGATTATTCATGAGGCCTTAATGAAGTTCAGGGTGATTAGGGACAGGTTGACTACTGCTTCAAGTTTGTAGAAAACATATGTATATAACAGAAAGCTGTCATTAGAGTTTGATGTTAGTGACAAGGTCTACTAGATGATATAACCAATGAAGTGGGTGATGAGGTTATGCAGGATGGGGAAGTTGAATTATAGGTATGTTGGGCCATACGAGATTCTACAACATATGAGTGAGTTGGCCTATGAGTTGACGTTGCCTGCGGAGCTAGCTTTGGTTCATGCAGTATTTCATTAGTCTATGTTAAAGAATTTCTTTGGTGATCTAGCATTTCTGCCTTTAAAGGTTTGAGGGTTGATGAAGACTTGTCCTATGAGAAGGTTCCTGTTGAGATTTTAGACCAGTATGTGAAGCAGCTAAGAAAGAAGGAGGTTGCCTAAGTGAAGGTATTATGGAGAAACCATCGATGTGAGATCCCGCTATCCTCATCTTTTCAGCTCTTGAGGTTAGACTTCCTACTCTTAAGTCTAAGTTTCCTTATATCCTCTATTCTTTGTTGATTTTTCTTAAATATATAAAGTACATATGTTATTATATGACTAGCATTGTGATAGATAATTAGAAGTGTCATTCGAGGACTAATTTTCCTTTTGGGGGATAATGTAACAACCCTAAAATGACTATGTGAAGTAATGTCTAAACGTACCTAGAATGCCTAGATTAAATCGGGTTCACACATCTTGAAGCGTGTGGAACCAGAACTCAGAACCTATGCACCGGCAAAGTCAACCAACTTGGTGAGTTAGTTAACCTAGGCAAGGTGGGGTCCAGGCATGTAGGGCACCCGAATATTAAGATTCACCGTGATGAGTCTAAACCGAACATGAAAGGTGTAATCATAGGTTTAGAGGGTATAGGGTTAAAATGGTCTTTTTCACGCTAAAGGTAGTATTGAAATTACCCTTAGTATTTACTTATGTAATGAATTAATGTAATTAGGGGACAGTTTGGGTCGGGTCAACCCGGATTGACCCGGTTTGCGAGTTAGGCTTCACCCGGGTTTGATCATTAGTGGAAGCAATATTAAGTTGAATTAATTGGTATTTAATTATATAATATAATAAAGGGCATGTTAGTCATTTCAGTTAATCCTCAAATTCCTACTCCTAAACTTACTCTCGCATCTCTGCACTATCATTCTCACGCCTGTCAACTATCATTCTCACACTTCATCATCAGTAAAAGAACAAAATCAAAAGTTCATCACTCGTGAAGAACTTGTATGGAAAAACACAAAAAAAAAAACTAAAAACTAAAAGCTAAACCATTTTTCTCGACGGGTTGAATGTGAGGTTTCGGTTGTGAAGCATTGTTTTCATGGGATTTGGCAGCGCATTCGATCTTGTTTGGAACGGTGTTGAACAATAAAAAAGGTATGGGTTTCTTCCTCTTGGTCCCTTTAACTAGAGACCCCTAAGATTCAGTCGTATTCTAATCCAAAAACTAGGAATATTTCCCCATTGTATTTCCTTGTCTCTAGATACCATCAATTGTTGTAGGTTGGGTATCTTTTCTGTTGGAATTTTGGAATGTAACATATTTTCATGGTGACTATATTCATCTCTGTATGCTCGATTTATTTGATTGTTAAGTATGTCTTTTACGAAACTGTGTGAAAATGACATGTTAGATACTTGTGTTTTTGTAGGAATCATGATGTTCATGGGGACTGGAATGTTGATGAATTGAGTGAAAACTCATGGCCAAACATAACCACGAAAAATACACATAAAAATGTACAAAATAAGCAATAAATTGCCAAAGAATCTAAAGTATAAATGTTGAGAAAAGGTTGACAGAAAATGTTACCAAATTTTGAGTAATCTTGATATTTTGTCTAGTCATAGGCAGCATTAATGATTTGGGTTTCAATAAAAATTTAAAATGTGTGAGGTCATCAGGGATTGAGCCGATACCTCACAATATGTAAGCTGCTGAAAATTCAATAATAAAAATGAGGTAAGGTGGATTTGAAATGGAGTAAGGCTCAAGTGAATAAATGAAAAATGAAAAAACAAATAAAATTAGTATTGTTGGCATCCAATCCAAAACCTCTGGGATAGGTGAGGAAATTAGGAGAATAATTAGAGAAAAGTATAAATGAGGTTGTGGGGGATCGATCCCTCACCCTCTCTGACTCAAACGAAGAAGGAAGGAAAGAAAATGAAGAAAAAAAAAGAAGTGTAGGTGTTGGGGCTCGACCTCGGGTCCCCAAGACAAAATTTTAAATAAAAAATTAATTTAAGACTAACTGTTGGTCAAGCGATGTGAAATCGGTATCCCTTTCTTAACTTCGTGTTGATACATGTATTAAGTGACTAAATAATTAATGAATGTCGAGGATAGGAATCGAACTCGAAACCTTGATATACATAAAAATGCATAATTCTTGTACCACATAATCTTGGGTGAGTATAAGTCACATAGAAGAAATAAGAACCAAGACTCATGGCTTGTACATATGGGTTCATAATTCCTGCGTACGTTTAAAAATAAGTGAACCTAAGATGTATGTGATGAAATGATGTGATCCTAGGAGGGTTAAGTAAGTGTGTGAAGAACAAAAGAAGGCCAAGTACATTGTCATATGACGAAGTGAACATTCACGTTATGGGGTGAGTTATTATGAAGAGGTATTATGCTAAAGTTAATGAATGTGGTGACAAAATGATAAGAGTCTAATATGATAGATGAGATTAATCTCAAAAGAGCCTAATAAGAGTAACAAAAAAACATACTCACCTATGAGAGTGTAAAACTAATAAAAAGACAAGTCTCTATGAAACATTCTAATGAATGTATTGAGATCAATGAACACTTAATAATAATGATGAGATGAGATATCATATAATAAGCAATGATGCCCCACATGCAAGAAGCCAGGTTCTATGATGTCTGAGATGAATGTAATTGAACTTTATACGGAGCACTGATAGACTAGCTATGAGTCGTGATTCCTTCTTTCAGGAAGGAAGAGGTTCCTGTAAATCTCATGAGATGAGACTGTCCATTTAGGAGGTCTGCTTATATCTCCTAGGCTTTGAAACTATGCCACCAACATAGGGTTATAACAGGGTTCATTTCCCTATATACGATAGCATGTTTTGGTTTCACTTTGGCCAGCGATTCCACCTCATTTCGGTGTGGGGTACACACGGATTTCATGAAGATAACATGATCTATGTTGGTTAAATTTAAAGTTCCCAAAGAATGAACGTGGCCAGCCTCATGTAATGCACAGTACGAAATGAATGATACAAATGGTGTTTGGATATAATAATCAAGAGGTGTAATGACACTAGATTATTCTTGGTCATTGCACTATTAATCGGATCAGAATCCTAAAAAAACATCCTAGGTATATAAATAAATGAAAATGAAGTACGTACGGATGAATGAAGCAGACTTTGTGTTTTCCAAAGAAGGCTCCCTAGTAAAGGTCCCATATGTTGAGCCCTCATTTGGGAAGTCATAATGTTATGTTCGTGATTCCAGGATTTCACGGAATATGAATGAAAGATATATTATATAAATAAAAAAATTTTATGTGTTGTATGCAATAGAAAAAAAATGTTGATGCATCTTACTCTCATAGCATGACTTCCTCAATCTTATTTTGCAAGTCCAACTGACTTGGCTTTCCATAACTTATATCCTTAGGAGAGAGCTCTTCTTAATTTGTTTGTACCTGTATACACCCATACTTAGTACAAGTTTGTACTAACTCAATAAAACCTATACATTAAGGTGCAGGTGCAGGTGGAAGGTAGATCTTACAAGACTACGTTGAACATATCTGGAAGTGGAGCATTCATCCATACATGGTAGGCCCTCATGGTTTCGAGGATGCTTATCTCTTGTATTATAGATTAGACTTAAGCATGAGCTAGTGGAGGATATTACACTAGAGTTTATTTGATACTTATTTTCGAACGTCATATTGGTGCCATTTTGGCTACTTTATATTAATGCAGTTATAAACAATATCCTTCTTTTGATTATCTTATTATTAGATGGTTGCTGAGAACTGTTGTTATATAATGCAAGTCTATTTAAACTTCAAAGAAATTTTTTTTAAAAATTTCCGCTAAAATTAACCTCCACGATGTAATGATTACATATGTAGGCTTGTCTGCCTTAGAATCTCCTAGTGTGTCATTTTATGTTTAGATGAGTTTTACAATTTCGTTTTACTTGAAACTTGCACTCTATGTTCCTAATACCTAGATGAATTATTTTAGAGATTTAACAACCCCATCTAGGACCCACAAGGGGCCCTAGATTAAGTCCCAAGACTTGGGCAAAATCTACCAAAAAGCAGTGGCTATCGATGAACTCCAACGACGGTCTGTTTGTCCATCAGCAGTCTTTTGACCTAGCGAATCGATTGGACCAGTGAGTTCTATTTTCCATGACCCATTCGTACCTATTTATCCACCAATGATATCCTACAAACTATCTGTTGTCTCTACGACGGTCCATTGGTGTACGTCCGTGGGTGAGGCCTGCGAATCCGTAAGGTTGCTGCCAACTTTGGGTGTATACACCCCACGAATTTTAAGACACTAGGTGGATATTTTTAGTTTTTATTCGATATATTAGACTGTTCTAGACTCTAATACCCCATTTAAGACCCCACTTCCTAAAACCCAAAACCCCTCTCTCTCAGAAGACTCTCATAAGTTTCCATGAAAGCTAGAAATCAAGAAATCCTAAGAGGGTTGTTCATGGTTGTTTATTCATCAAAAATATTTGGTATTTCTTCAATGTAAGGTATGGTATTCCATCCATAATCTCTCTTTCATTCAAGAAGCCCCTTCAAACAAATTTTCTAAATTGGGTTTTCAACCCTTGTTTCTACTATCAATAAATCTAAATATGATCTTGCATGAAAATGTTTCTAAAGACTTAATAATGGTATTAATAATATAAGTTCATTATTTTAAGGTTAAAACATTAATAAAATCATGTTAAAGCTTTTCTTCAATATTGTCTTAACAAATTGGTTAAATGAGCATGTTTGTGTAGAGAATGAGCTTTGGTTTCTTAATATGGTATTGTTATTTAGATAATGCCCGAGGGATATATATATATATATATAATATATATATATAATATATATATATATATATATATATATATATATATATATAATATATATATCTATATATATATAGAGAGAGAGAGAGAGAGAGAGAAGTTAACTGATATAGGTGTATGAAATCTTTGATTGAAGGGTAAGTTGTTATGTCGTTTAGCTTAAATTTACAAAATGCTCTTGAGTGGTATGGTCCACCTTCTTGGTGGCGGTGTTTAGTTGAATTTTATTAATAAAAAGTTACTACTTTGTTGTTAAGGAGTCTATGATGTCTTTTGATGTAGAGTAAGATGAAAAGTATGTTATTCCTATTAAATGTGCCTTATGAAGGTATAATGTGAAATAGGCTCTATAGTACGCTTAGATGATGATATTCTTGTTAAATGTTTTATCAAGCTTGTTGGAGAAGTATGTTAAGGATTATGCCTAAAGGACTTATATGATTATATAAAGTATGTAAAGTTTGTGATGTGATGAATGAAGGTCTAAGCATTAAAAGAAGTTAAATAAGAATGAAGTGAAGCTTATGTGCAAGGTGTGCTCACATGTACACACACACTAACACATAAAAGAATTAATGAAGCTAAGTTAAGTCCTAAAGGGAATTTTTTGAGTGAAATCTCTTCATGAGTGGAGATAATGTGTTTAGTAGCAACCCCACCACATCCCATGTGCTTTCTAAGATAGGTTGGAGGATGAATACCATTTGGGAGTTCAGATATAGTGTTCACTAGTTATCCTTAACCTTTAGTCTATAATTTTGAGAATCCCTGGGAAGTTATGACTAGAAGCGACGTGATATGAAGGAGAGGTGGATTACACTTTGTGATTTGAGATGATGTATCCCAATGTACATCTTGAAATGAGTACTCCTCGTTAGTAGAGAATGAGTTACATTAGATCGAGATCCTTATCCCTTAACTATGTCCCCAGATAGGTGTATCTATTGGGAAAGCCATGTTAATGCTAAGAGAATGATCTTATTCTAGGAAAGTAAGGATCCCCCATCCGATAGAGTTTCATATCGAGATTCCATGTCTAGCTCTAATGGTCAATGTCAGTTAAGATAACTCCCACAAAAGAAATGAACATGTTAAGAATTTTAAAGGAGTGTTCTACTAAGGGTAGTTAGTGGAATGGCACACTAATTTTCCATTGCACTAGGTAGGCAATACGAAAGTGGTGTCTTAGTGAGACTTATTTGAATTTAATGAACTAAGTCTTCTAAAAGAACGTACTACATAGGGTAGGTGGTGGTATGGAACACTATCTATCCATTGCACTAAGTAGGACCTTTCGAAAGGGAAAACATGGTGCAGAACCTTCTAAAAAATGTGCTACATAGGGTAGGTGGTGGTATGGGATGCCATTTACTAATTGTACTAAGTACGCATTCCAAAAGGGAAGACTTTTGTTGTTTTTTGAGTGTCTTTTAGTATCTTGTCATTGATTGAGGGACTTGTTTTCTCCTTAGTTGAGTAAGACGAAAGGGGTAGTCTTGAAGGTTTATTTGGTGTATATTGGACGAGGCATATGCATAGTTCCATCATATCTTACCTTGGTGATCCATAGGGTAATTCCAAGGCAGGGAAATTCTTAAGGAAAATGAGTTCACTTTCTCTTTTTCTATTACTTGGAATTTCACTCATTTAGTGTAGGATAGTTCATTGTAATTGCTCAAGTTGAATTTCTTGTGAATGCTTTAAATGATTCATTGTCAATGTTCAAATGTATTTACTGCAAATGCTTAAGGAGTTCACTGGGAAGGTCAAGTTGGTTTACTATATTTTTTGAGAAGGTTAATGTAATATCTCTTGTTGGCTTAAAGTTATGGGAATTCTATTTTAAGTTGTAAATGATTTTAAGTATGATGTTTTTACTTTGTATTGATGAATGTTTTACTTAAATTGCATGAAAATCTAGTTTACTAAAATGTCCCTTTTTACATGTTTTTGCATATGTCATACTCCTTACATTGTTTTGTACTAGCCACATACTTTTCTATACTATATAAT
>JAKWIY010003052.1:22620974-22729696 GCA_027704805.1 Solanum corneliomulleri
TCAAAACGACTAAACAGGTCGTTACACTTCTTCATTGGCTAAGACTATTAATTGTTCTATATATTTTACCAATAATACTTTAAATTTTTTTTTGAAAAATTTTAATGTTTTATATCATGATACAACTTCCATACATACGGTGTGTAGATACTCTCATTGGACAATTATTATACATATGTATTTTGCATAAAAAAGGACAAACTACAATTTCGCAAAGATAAGGTAGAAACTAAAAGACATAAAAAAAACACCATAGGTGATGTTGTTCTATCTAGATATAACATTTAAATTCAGCCACTGAATATATACTATATATATATATATAGAATATATATATATATATATATATATATATTATATACTTATCTCTATTTAATCATCATTCGTTATAAAAAATGTTTCACTAAAACAACCTAATTTTTTTATTATAGTTTTTGTCTCTATGCATTATACTTATAACAGTGTTGATATCTCTCTTTAGAAGTACACTTTTTATAAAATTACATCTCTATGATATTCTTACTCAAATATTAACTTTGTAATAATATTTTGTAAAATATATATCATGTATAAAGATAAAATATTACAATATAATGGTAATCATTATTTCTATAATGCACATATCAAATTTCAAGAATTAATTTTCATGAGAAGATTGTACTAATTTTTGTCCATCATATATGGTCATAACCTTGTGATGAAAGGCTCTTGATGACCTTTTTAATACTGATATTCCGTTTCTATTTTGTTGGTTAAATTTTTTTAGAAAATTGAGTAATGTGAAAAAAGTATTAATAAAGAAATGTAATTTTCTTCCCATATCAAATTTTTGAATGTATTTTGAATTATTTCAATGTAATCTGATCATTTTAGTCTATAAAAATAACTCTGAAAATTTGTATCATTAAAAAGCACTTGACCGCTCTTCTTTCAATTTATAATTATTTACTAAAAAGTTTTAATTTAGTAATATTAGTTCTATATTTTACTATATTATATACTATATCATATGATACACATGTGCAACACTGTTCTATAGAACTAGTTTAACTACATACGAGTACCTATGTATGGTGCAAAACAATTGAGAAAAATCTAGTATATGTTTTACAGATTCACTCTAAATAACACCAATCAACAA
This sequence comes from Solanum corneliomulleri, assembly GCA_027704805.1. NCBI lineage: Eukaryota > Viridiplantae > Streptophyta > Magnoliopsida > Solanales > Solanaceae > Solanum > Solanum corneliomulleri. Next base: position 22,622,116 of record JAKWIY010003052.1, read on the forward strand.
AGTTACAACAACATAAGTTTATAAAAAAGATTTAAAATCAATAAATCAATAAATATACTTAGAAAAATAATAATCGAATATATGATTATGGTTAATACCAGTTTCATTCCATCCCCGGTTAAACTGAATAAAAATTGAAAAAAATATTCATATTTTTCATTCAACGTACTCTTGGAGTAGTGGAGGTATGGATTAGAATTAAGAGAGAGAAGCACTAACTATATTGAGATAGGGGGAGAAAATTAAGGAATTAAAAAATAAATCTCGCGCTAATGCTTTAATTTCCATTTTTAATTTTTTCTTTTGTTCATGTTTTTTTTTAAAAAAAGAAATTCACTGTTTTGTAAAAAAAAAAATATTATTATGTTGGTTCAAAAAAAAGGTCAAGCTCATCAGTGACTCTAAAGTTGGAATCAAATTTGATTTAGACAACTTAACTAAGTGATGTTCATTGAGGCACCTCATGAAGGGTTTTGTTTTGTCATTTCAACAATTATTGTTGAAATGTGAAAGTGAGTGTGTTACACTAAAAAATAGTGCCTAAAATGTTTAATTTAGCAAGTTTTTTTTTTGTTTTATATTTTTATTCTTCTCCATTTTTCAAGTCACCACTCCATCATTTTTTTAAATCTTAAACTCCTTCAGTGGAGGTCGATTTTTTTTTTTAATTAAAATTTGGTCTTAAGTCATTTTTCTTCTTCTTTGTTGTGTAACTTTTCAAAATCTACCATCACCTCCTTCTCTTTTTTCCGTAAAAATACAAACCAACACCGATATTTCATATTAATTCTCTCATTCTTTCTTCCTCTCCCTCTTTTCTTCCCAAAAATAACACTAAAAGTAAAGAAGAAGAAGAAGAAGAAGAAGAAGAAATATGAAAAATAGTAAAAGAAAAGAAGAATTTTTTTAAGAAAGCACAAAAAAGATTTTGAGTGTAATTAAAACAGTGCATTTTTATAAGAATAATGTTTTTATTTTATATACCAAACAAATTGAAAATAATTTTCATATGAAAATAACACATGTAATCATTTAATTGATTTTTTGTCATGTTATCAATGATTGTATTATACTCACTTGCATTTTTTTGTTTATTATCAGAAAAGTGTCAAAATAATATACCGTGACCCTATATGAGGTGTCTAATATGAATATCACTTAGTTGAGGTGTCTTAGTAAAACTTCTTGCTAAACATTAGGGGGCTACTAATAGGTTTGGCAAAAAGAACAATAGTTACATAATTGTTATTTAGGCTCTTATTTTGTATAGTTACTTTTTCCTGACACACACACATCACTATGTTTTTTTAACTTGTTGGGTTTTTTCCATAGGTATCTCCTTCGACTATTTCGTTATATGAATATCTATCAGAGTGTGTCACTAAGGGTAAAATGTGTGAGTTAAAATAATAAATATAAAAAAAGTGATTTTCTTAAAACGTACTAAGAGAAAATTAGATACAAATTAAAACGAACCGACTGCGTAATAAACAATGCAATATGATAACGCTGGCTTATTAATAAATATAGCTCATAAGCCTAGGTTAACTAACATCAGAAGAAAGAATTAGTAACTTTTATAGTCACTCAACTATCAATCTTTTTATAAAGTTACTTATTTTTATTCTCAACTCACAAATCATTCAACTATTATTAATATGAAAAAATTTCACTCAACTTATTTAATTATTTTTTAATTAAAATTTGAGGATATGAAATTTTGGTTATTAGTCAATTTCAAGTACCAAATATATATCCATTTAAACCATCAAACGACCCACCCCATTTAATCCTACAACCTAAAAATATGATATTGAATATTTTATTTACCATTAATTCTCTAAATCATTCTCCCTTGTCCCCATTTTGTTTATCTTCTCAAGCACTTCAACATACTGCTCGTGAATCCTCAATAGTTTCAAAACCTCCATATTGAAGAATTGCTCTTGATACCTTTGTAATTGCGTTCACAGTCGGTTGAGTATTAGATAAAATAGCATCAGCTTCTCCCTTATCTCTATTCACTTGCTCATTTACTTACGCGTAAGACAAGGGCGAAAGTCCTGATTTCTGAAGGGCAAAGACAAGCTGATAAAGTAGCAGATGGGATGAAAACGACTGAGATTTTGGAATCCTGAGATGATAAATAAGATGGAGATAATGACGAATATTTAGGGAATTAGTGGTAAAATAAAAAGTTTAATATTCTATTTTAGCAGATCGAGTTCAATAGGATGGGTCATCAAATGATTTAAATGGATATATATTTTATTCTAAAAATTTTATTCATAATTAAAATCTAATGTCAATACATTTTAATGAAAAAACGATTGAACAAGTTGAGTTATTTCTGTCTAAAGAAGTCAAAGTACAGTGTATTTTGTTTCAAAATGAAAATGAGTCAATTTTGATGAAAACAATTGATAATTAAATGAGCACCAAAATTATTAATCAACAATAGAAATAGAAAAATATTTCAACTGTTACAATCATTATCTTTTATCTCGTTTTTAAGGGAAAAGGGAGGTTAACACACGTTATTGAAGAAAAGAAGACTAGGTTTGGACGTCTTGGCAGTTTAGAAGCTCTGTATATAAAGATGACATGTTTTGCCTGTTTAATGAAAATTCCATGTGTTTTGCCTATCTACTTCGTCGTGTTGTTTGTCATGGGCATCTATCTACTTCGTCATGTGGTTTGTCTTGGGGCATCTATCTAGTTCGTGGTTAACCATTTGTTTACCAGACTTCCGTTATACTGCTTTATATTTCTTTTAATCGTAACTAGCTTCTCTCGATATGCATTTCTCGTGTTTTTTATAACTGTCATACGATGATCTTATGAAATATTATTCTCCGTCCACTTGTTAGCCCTCATATACCCCGACGGCTATCTTTTAATATCATATTATCCCTTATTATTCAAGCAGAAAAATAATAAATATTTTAAACTATTGTAAATGATATTCTAAATATTCTCCACTATACTTTTATAACACTAGTATCCTTACCATCAAACTTTGAGGGTGTATGTATGATACCGCTCAAGTGCACGCTTTACAAATTAGTATACAAGGTATTATTTATAACCCTCAAATGGCTCGTATAATGGTTCAATGAATAGACTGTTGTTAGCACTGTTTGCCAAAATTAGTAAATTAGTCAAAATTAATAACTTAATGAATAAAAAATTTACTATTTTAAACATATCAAAACTGTCATTATTTTAAAAAAGAATATGTATCTTAATGGAACCCCTATTTTATCTCCTAAAAGAATAATTTATTTACATTTCTATGTATATTCATAGTTCACTTTTCTTAAATTATTTTAATTTTAATAAAATCAAAATCTGAAAATTTTTTCTCATATCTCTCTCTTTCATATTTATCAATAAGTAAAAAAAAAAATTCCGTCTCTCCGTATTTTCATGTTCATATTCCTATTTAACCTTCAAATCCTTCTTCTCTTAAGCTTCAATTTTTTATTATGTTGTACCGAAATGTTTTTTTTATCTTCAAAATCTGGATTCACACAAATTCCTCTAATTAAGGTATTTTCATCATTATTCTTTTTTTTGAGATTTATTTTCTGATTTTATTGTTGTTTAAATCATTGGTGAGAGTAAGATTCTTCTCGTTTAGAACTATAAAACATTATTCAAAGAATGACTCTAAGAGACACTATTCATCTTAGTAAAATGGTTTCTAGTGATTTTCCATCCTTTAATCTATGTATTACTCATGAAATACCGAATATTGTAAGAGCTGCTTCTAAAATTAGGGAAGAGAGACGACAAGAATAAAGTCATCATTAAATTAAGATTGAAAACGTTACTCGTAGGGTACAAGAAAATGACGGCGAAGACCAAATTGTTGATAAAGAGGTATTTCAATATTTTTTACATGTTTAGATTTTTGCATGTTGAGTTCAAGTTAAATAATATTTTGTTCAACAATGTTAACTGAATATATTTGTAAATTTCTTGTTATGTACATTGTTCAATATTTATTAGCTTGTATTTTGTATTCAGTTGTTATTTTATTATTGTATTTTGGGGTCAGTTTTTGTTAATTTTGATAATGTATTATTTTTTTTCATTCCTGTATATTTTTTCACATTTGTATGATATTCAATGATATAAGAATACATTTTACGTACTATGACATTTCAGATTTTATTAATTTACTTTTATTGAATTGTGTTGTATGGAATGAAATTTTTATGTATTTGTATTTATAATTTTTTCTTAGAATTTTTTATCCTTTGTCAATTAATATTCAAATTAGTATGTATGCTATTAATATTTATATTCATTCAAAATCTCATGTTGTATAGTTACGAATCTTGTATTTGTTCCTAATTGAATCCATCCCAAATGTATACTAACTAGATATGTATATTATTTACATCAAGAACAAAATCCTAATAGTTTTTTTTTATGTTTATAAAAAAAATTAGAATTTTGTATCCTTTCTCAATTTGTGTTTAAAATCGTATGTATACAATTAATATTTGTATTCATTCAATAAATATGTTGCATAGTTTATGAATTTGACATTTTTTACTAATTTGTATATATTCTTAAAGTATGTCAACTAGTTATGTATTTTATTTAAGAATGATTACACCAAATATTCAATTATTTATTTTTAATTTTATATTTTACTCTCACTTTTTCGTCATACTAATTTTTGTATTTAATATATTATCATACAAAATTCTAAATAAAAATTAGAATAATTAGAAATAAAAATAAAAATACATACTGAAATGAATACGAAATATAAGATTTTTGAAGGAAAAATAACTATAGAGGGAAAAAAAGATATGAATACAAACTAATAAAAACTATAATGAATATAAATAGAATATATTGTGGAATGCATATAATTTTTAAAAAGGTAAAAGTTCTTGAGAAAAAAAACAAAGTTTAAATTTTATTTAAAAATGTAATTGATGAGAAAATAAGTGATCCTTATCTTTTTTTGAAATATTATCTCCCTTGATTTTCTCTCTATTGTTATTACCTAATTATATTCTTTAAATAAAAATAAATAATAAAACATAAATAAGATACATATAAAATAAAATTGGACATTTGTACTAAATATTGGAAAGTGTTGCTAATAATTCCTCTTAAATATTAAAATATTAACATTTTGAAAAATTTCTCCTATAAAAACCCAATGTATGAGATCGGGGTCAAATCCCACTGGGAGAAGGTATAGGAAAGATTCAATTAAAAAGTTAAACAGTGATCCAATTTATTGTAAAGAAAGGGTAACCAACATAACACATTATTGAAATTTATATTTTTCAATTGATAAAATGGGATAAATATCTTAATACTTTTGTAATAAGGTTGCCTTAGAACAAATGTATAATCAGAAGAAATATATTTTAGTAGTACGTGTAGGGTGGAAATTTCAGCTTCCATAGTGAAATGGAACCATTTTGCCCATATTAAATTAAATGGATTACTATATTTTCTTTTATTTTTTTAAATAGGTTAATATGGTATTCAATCTATTTAAGCTCATACAAATATGAACAAAATGAGTTAACATAAAACTTATATATCAACCTATATTAGTGAACTAAAACAAAAAAAAAAAATGGGGGGGGGGGGGCATAATCGGTTGGTGAAGGTGGGGGATAACCGGGGTGAAATTGGTTAGGTTGGTGGAAGGTGGGTGGGGAAGGGAAGGGGAGGGGGCGGCCCGGGTGGGGGGGTAATGTTTTTTTTTCGGAAAATACAAGTTTATGGTTTGGGTGGTGGACTCTGTGTGTGTGGGGGGGGGTGTAGGGAGGGGGTAATTTTTTTTTTTTTTTTGGAAAACAAAAAAAAATTTATGGATTATTGGTGGATGGTGGTGGAAGAGGCGCCTCGTGGTGTGGTCTGCCTCGGGGTGGGGGTAAATGTTTTCTTGTTTTTGTTTTTGGAAAACAATAAAAAATTTAAGTGTAGGTTGGGGGAAGGTTGGGGGGGGGGGGAGGTGGCACCTCCGGAGGTGGTGGTGTCCGGAGTAGGGGGTAAATTATTTATTTTGAAAAACATATTTTTTTAAAAAGGGTTGGAACCATTATACTAAAAACATATTTGACCAAATTGATATTTGTCCATATTCTATTTGGGTAAATTGCAATTCAAACTATTTTTACTCAATCAATGTTCATCCATCCAAATCCAATCTAATCCAACCATTTGCCACCCTACGTATCTGTGGGAGTGGGTACCAGTTTCACATACGGGTTAATTTGATTGTTCAATTAAATTCACTACTCATGCATAGGCTAGCCGAATTGGAGGCACAAAAATACATTTCGCAATCACATATTGTTTATGATAAGAACTTTTCTCAAAGCCTGTTATGTAGATCATGCAAAACAATCTATTTTCTTAGCAAAGATTTTCTTTATCAAGCAAATCTATTACTTAGTAATGAACTCCCAAATACCTTTACCCAAGCAATCATAGAATTCGAAGCAAATGTGCGAGTATCGAATTAAACACCCACTCCATACAACCTTTCTCAAGCATATGACGATATAAGCTAGATTCAAGTTTGCAACCTTAAATCATATGGATGATAACTAATTCACATCCATGGAAATAAATGTAAAATAGAGTAATTTATAAATACACAGTATTCATTCTTTCCTAACTCCAATTACACACCTCTATACAGGGGTGGACCCAGTAAGCCAGACTTGGGTACTCGAGCACCCATTGATTTCCGAAATTTTTTGTATATATATTGAAAATATGATACAGATGTTATTATAATTTAAATGAGTACCCACAGAACAAGAGCAGGTGTGGGTGAGCTCGTTTAAACCTCTCCAATAAGAGGTGCGCGAAGCCACTTGGGGGTTCGAATCCCGCCAGTAGCATTTTTTTTAATTTTTTCCAACAAATTTTACACCTGAAAGTGAGCACCCACAACCTTTAAATCCTAGATCTGCCACTGCCTCTATAATCGGCATTTTAGCTAATCATAACGAAAGGAATAAAGATTATATCTAAAACATTATTTGTAATCTCAACTGATGAATTCAAAATTAGAATTAAACCCAACTCCAAATAACACACCAAAATTCGAATACACAGCTCAAGAACACACACAATATTGGAATCTTCTTCGGTACTATTTGTTCAGAGTCTAGAATTTCTCTTTTCGGCTATTTATAGTTTTACAAAAGTACCAAATGTTCAGTTTTCATACTCATCGTGCAATGTTAGTTGGGGTCGCCGACAAATATGTCTTCTTATAATTTTACATTGACTTAAATGTTTAGGTGTTTGAACAACCGTTGGCGAGGACTTCGTTCTTCACGTTCCACAAGTCGCTAAATATTAACCGGCGTCCATCGCCATCTTTTTGGTCTTTATTTTACCTCGACTATTTTGTCGCTTTCAGCGATATCACTTGAAACATGCTGAGAGGGTTGTCGAGTTGCCATTGACTTCACTTGATCGCCTATTTTTTTTTGGCATTTCTCGAGGGATCTCTGGAGATCACAATTGAACTCCCTGACAGAGTTTGACGAATCATCATTGATAACACTCATATTACTCAAAGAAATAATTAATTGAGTAAGCGATCGCCAACAATATATATATATATATAATATATATATTATATATATATATATATATATATTATATAACTATATATATATATATATAGATATATATATTTATATTATACATATATATATTTATACATATATATACAAATAACAGAGTTGGGGTCCGATCCCACGTGAAGTAAGCTAAATAAAGAATTCAACGATGAATCTAAAGATGCAAACCAATTCAATGTTCAAATTAAGACAAATGTAAGGATGATTCATCCAAATTCAACATGAGAGTTTAGAATAAATTATCACAACTCAATCAAAAATAGGGTATAACAGGTAAAAGATGATCTAGGAATGTCAAAGCATGTATCAATTTCTAATACGGGTAGTCGTACTTCCTCAATAATGCAATAAAACATGAATATGCTAGGTGATTATAAATTACACAAATCTTCATTCGATCTCAAGGTGTCATAAAATAGAATATCCTTTCGGTCTCATCCATGGGAGGATAAGAACAAACATAGTACCTTAAAAAACTTGTCATTTGAGAAGATCTGGCAGTTAGAAACAAAACTTAACTTTCTCGTTTGATTAGGGTACTAACAATCAAATACAATTTGCAAGTATTAAGCTATTTACCCACTTTAATCAATTTCTTTTAGCATCAAATTGAAAATCTAATTTAGTATTAAGTTTAGCAACATTAACAAAGAATTTAAAGTCATGCTAAATAACACAAATACATGAATAAATAGCAAAAAAACAAAATAAGACACTAGACCCACTAATTTAATTGACACCCAACTCCACAATCACATTACCTAGAATTGTATTTTTAACCAAACATCATAAAATAAAAAAAATTACAAATTATATTTTAAGCCATCAAATTTTTTGTAATCAACAATAACCGTAAAACCCACTTTGAATAGAACCCTCAATTATCTATTACAAGATTGTTCTAATCACCAATACTCCCAAAGGTAACATTTCTAAGCTAATAATTTAATGTTTGTTTTCTGAATATGAAGAAGGTACATTTTCTCTCTACTTTGGGCTATTTGTAATTTCACTAAAAATTAATCTGAAATCCACATAGCAAGAGACCTCGTTCCCTCTATCCATAGACCTAGTCTTCATTAATCGACTTGCCTACTTGATCAATTGATCTCTGTTATGACCTTCAGCTCTACATTTATTAGATTCAGGATTCAAGTGTTTGAACCTCAATTTGCAAACTCAATTGAGTCTTTCATTCTCGTTTGACAAATCACCGATGAAAATTTTATTAGCCTACTCAGGCCTTTAATTTGATCTAGTCTCTTGTGAATTTAGGCGGTTGATTTTCACTTCGCGTAACTACTTTGGCGAATCGCCATTTGTCTCTTACTTTGACGACCAAAATTAAATATTATCATAGGTGAACACTGTCACTTTAGGTCAGTTCCAATCATGTTTGGCGATCCACCAACTGTATAAGGCGATCCTCATCCGGTGTTTTTACTCTATTCATTTTTTTTTTACCTCTTTTTCATAGATTAACCATTGCTTGTCTTTAACATTCATAGCTGCAAAATATCAAAATATCATCATATAATGACATAATAGGAATTGAAGACACTATGTATTGAACTAAAAAGACCTCAAATGAGTCAAAATCTGACACTCATCAACAATCCCAACTAATATTTTCTTGTCCTCAAGTAAATAAAGAACATAACAGTTCACCAAGGGTGTCTTCAATAGTTATCAATATGAGTTAAGATGCAAGTGTTATCACGAAACTACTATTCAATCATGCTCAAGAAGATTCAAATGAGGACTTGCCAATATCAGTCAAAACTCTAGCTCATTAATCCTCCCTCATAATGCAAATTCATGCTTCAACAAAGCATTGAAGAGCCCTCAGAACAAAAACAATTTCATAATTTCACAAATATTTTCAATAAAGTAGTTCCGAGTCAGTACAATTCTCACTCCCCAAAAGAGAAATACATAAAAGGTTCATTCCATACGCTTACCTATATATTTTCTATCATTACTCAGCCCGGTTTATTTAGATTTCAAAGGACTTTTAGATTTATAATGGGGCTAAAGGAAAATTGTGCCACTCAGTTTCACATCTTCTCAAGTTCTTTTCATACTTATAATGTGGAGACTCAATTGTTAATTGTCTATTCAACTTATGGGGAACCATTATTATTTCATCAAGATATTCTTTTTAGTCCATTTTTCATGTGTTTTCTTATCAATTAATTTACTATGAGGGGTTCTTTATTTTTGTCTACAAACATCAAGGTTGAGTCTCACTTTTTTTTTTCTTTTTTCACTTGACTTTCTTTCCTCCTTCACTGCCACACACCCAACTTAGGATTTTGGCCTATGTTGCTTATTCGAACATGCCAATGTTCTAAAAAAGATTTATGTGTTAGAATATATGGACATATTTTGTTCAAGAATCTTTAATGAGGTTGAAAACAAAAGATATAGGCTTAAATAGTGCTAACATGGTTTCACACCCTTATAAGGTAGTCACAAACTGTATGAACGATTTGGTTCCCAATCAAAATGTGTGCCCAATATCACCTCTCACATTCATCAAAGTTAAACCATAAAACTTACAAGGAAAATTCTAGAAATCTAGAAACATGCTTTCAAGTAGGATCCCACCACATATGAATATTCAAACACAATTACTTTACATAGCTTTAAAAAAAATAAGAACTTCGCTTATAATGTTTATTGCAAGGCTCACATTAGAAGCAGCTATCCAACACAAGATTCTAAAGATCATTCAAAAGTAAAGGAACTCAAACTTTATCTTGCAACACCAAAATAAACATACTTCCCATCAAGTGCACTATCCAAGACATCAATACCGGGCAAGTTAGATCCTTGATTATAAAATTAATAGACAAGGAAAGACAATCAAAACCAATCATTTAAGTAATTTAATAATCTCAAGGTAATTGATCAAGAGGAAAAAATTACGAAAAAATTATGTTAAGGGTGTGTGTGTGTGTGTGGGGGGGGGGGGGTTGTGAATAAATTCCTTTAATTGTATGTTTAGCCAGTGTACAAGATTAAACTTTGGTTGATATCAAGATGAGAAAGTAACTAGGGTGTATGTGTCCACCACAAGTTCATAATGCAACATTCCTAGTAATACGAATCATTTCCTAGTGTATTACATGAAAAGTGATAAGTAAGGTATCTCTAAATCTTTGGTCCGACATCTTGAGAATTTCACCCCGTACCTTGGTTCGGCTAAATATATATAATTTACTAACTTTTACCTCATATTAGACATCACATCAAAGTAGGGAAAATACCCAAGTACCCCCTCAACCTATGCCCGAAATCCCAGAGACACACTTATACTATAATAAGGTCCTATTACCCCCCTGAACTTATTTTATACATAATTTTCTACCCCTTTTTAGCCTACGTGGCACTAGTTCGAAAAAAAATGTCAACCATCGTTGGGCCCACAAGATAGTGCCATGTAAGATAAAAAGGGGTAAAAAATTATTAATAAAATAAGTTCAGGGGGGTAATAGGACCTTAGTATAGTATAAGTGTGTCTCTGAGATTTCGGGCATAGGTTGAGGGGGTACTTGAGCATTATCCCCATCAAAGTATGACATAGTTTCACCCTAGCACCAATCGGCACTAGACTATTAGATAGTATCACACTAAATCTATGTTAATAGTTCTTTTCTTATAAATTTCCTCCTATGTCAGGCAAGTAGAAACAAGACGAATTCTAACGTGTGCACTTGTAAAAAACACTTCTAAAATGATAGAATAATTAATGCATGCAAAACACGATTAAAGATTTGCTTAATTACTAGATATACTTTGTTAATCCGTCATGGTTTCGCAACCCTAGTAGATTTAGTTACCCATTTAGTTAGAAAACAATTCATACCGATAGATAAAGAAATCATGAGCTTATGTACAGTCACATACGGGGAGCACCACATAGAAGTAACAAGGCATACTTGACCTATCGGAGGTCTTATACAAGCCCATAGTTGTCATTCATCACATTGTTATAGTAAATTTTGCAAAATTTTTTAAACTTTCTTAGGACATAATATGTTAGATAATTACTTCTCATATATATAAAATATGATTATACATAGTTAAAGACTTTAGTCTCCTTTGCCATCCTAGACTCAACATCATAAGAGTACATTGGTGACATAACCCTTATAATATAATACATCAGTGCAATAGTTAAAAACATTACAGTAAACGCATGACATCAGGAATCCTTGAACTTAAGTATTCCTTTCCTTGAGCTTGAGAATCATATATCAAGCTCTTCACCATTTAGGACATCCTTTAAGCATCCACAACCTATACTTTATGTAAAAATTAGAGAAGAATGGAGTTAGTACAGGAAAGCACTAAGTATGACAACCATGCAAAAACATGCACTGAAAAGATACATTTTCCTGAAAACATACTTCATGCCTTTTTGAGTAAATCTTTGTAAAATCCTTATATAATGGCATTTATATCGCTCATATACTTCATATAGACATATTAAAAAGGCAAACATCATATGAAATCATATATAGAATTTACGTCATATTTGATGTCACATTACAGTAACCAACTTTCCATTTACAGTAATCATATTCATCTTTAATAGTGAACATCTTTTCTTTAACTTCCTGACCTCCTAAAAAACCCCCTAGTGATACTTGGTCCAATGAATTACGTTTAGGCTATGAGGAATCATTCATACAACATACATAAGCCAAATCATATCATCATAGATGTATAAAAAAATAAAAGACACACTTAATCCAAGACATAAGCACATTACAATATGCTCTTGTCGCTATGCATATATACTTATTTTGCTTCACATAGGACCTTAGTCACATAATTATATTAGAATTCATATCATGCATATCATCTCATCATGTAGACACTAACACAATGTCATATAAGAGAATCGTAAACATAGACATATGCATTACGACACCTTCTTTGGAATTCCCACAAGTGTCTCTTGTGCAATTTATAGGTGAAGTTCCATACCCCCACCTACACTAAGCAACTACCCTAAGGTTATCCTAGTTAGAGTCCTTGATTTACTTCCATTGTCCATTTTTCAATAGGGAATCTATATACTTAACCGACAATAAGACCATGTAAGCCAAACATGGAATTTGATGTCATCCCCTCACATCAAAAGAGGGTGCCTTACTTGTCAAGGTAAGACATTAGTATCATGCTAGAATATTAGGTGATATCACTTGCTAGATCCTATGGGAAAACATAGTTGAAGAACTAAGAGATAGGTATAATCCCTCTACACACCATTTGGTAATTGGGTCCTCCTCTAATGGGAAACCAATGGATGAGTATCCCTCATAGGGGAGTCAACGCCATATGTGGAACTATAGGGTGAATTTTCCTCTATGGGAAGTTAACACCTCCCAATGTCAAGTTCACTCGGTGATAAGTTAAGTTCCCTTTATTAAAAGACTTTGATTACATTACTTCATAAAACATAGGCTTTAGGAGATTTACTCCCTATATGCTTAGCTCATAGGTTATAGATGAGAAATCCTTTCATCAACCTATATCATGTTAGAAAACCTTTCACATAGACAAAACAAATGGATGCATTTATCTAGTTTAGGATACTCTTGAGCACACCTTTCAAAAGCTCTTCTATTGACTAGATCATCATACATGTGCATGTACTTGAATGTGAGCAAACCTTTCACGTAACACATAAACATCACACATTTCATATATCAATGCATAAGTCTATAGGTGTACCTATATAAGCAATCCTTTGATATCAACAGTCCAAGACACTATGCACATTCACACTTCATCATATCATAAACTTACCATCATAGGATATAAGTCATATTCATGGCATGTCCGTATATTCATTTTCATGTTTATAGTAACCAAATCTAGGAACTATCATATCAAGGTACACATGTGCTACATAGACAAGGTCCCATACCTTTGACCATACTAGTACACCTATCAAGTCATCCTTGTTAACGTAATGCATAACATTCTTCACATAAATTTACATTACATGCATAGTAGTAGACATTTATTGAATATGAGATCAACCTTTCATTATACACTATGAACCTTTACTACATCGTAAGCATGCATAATGTGTGAGTGTGTGTGTACATTGGTCTACATGATCACATAATGGCTATCAATAACATCTTGAGGCAGCCACCCTATAAAAACCACAAGGTACAACGAATCATAGACCACACAACACCATTTAGCATAGGAGGCTACCTCTAAGGCTCTTAACCTTAGCGTTTCACAATTCACATAGAGGTACATGGGTAAGGATCGTCATTACTTAATATATCATTAATTGTAGAACCTACACATAACCCTAACACAACCACTTACATGCTTATGACATTAGCAAAACAACATAGATCATAGTTAGAATAGGAATGTAGGTATTAGGCTTCACATAGGGTGATTCATCACCATCACACATTCATAGTGTAGTTGGCTTCAAGGCCATGATAACATCAGAGATATATATTGTCAATAAAGTAAATAACTCAATCATAAGTGGACCATACCACAATGCCTTACAAGGCTTCAACAACAATACCATAGAAAAGTATAGAGGAAGAGTAGACCTTATCAATTAATCAACCCTTTTTGATCAACATTGATCTAAAGACTCTTTTCATCAATAATACATGTACATGGAAATATATAACTGTAATTTAAGCATGAAAGAAACTATGTAACTGTGATTTAAGCATGAAAGAAACTATGTAAAAGTCGTTACAAGATCATGCTATAACATAATACAAGGCATTACATGTATACTACAAAGTAGAGAATCATAAATCACTAACTAATATTCTTTACTTTGATTACCATGTTTAAAATTCATAATATACCAATACTAGGGCAGTATCTTAAGACATAATAATCAAGGTTAAATCATGCTTCATCGACCCTAAATTGATATCACATTATGTTCATAGCATTATAAACCTTTTGGCTAAAACATGTATATAAATACTTACTAAGATTTAATTGATTTGATCATCAAGGGTTTATACCCACAATTATTTATAACATCAACCTAAAACACTAGGTATAATTATCTTCTCTTAATCGAATTCAGCGTTCGATCATTAAAAAGGTGATGTTATAGTGAACTCCTAGAAATCTAAACTAGCCGTGTTCAAATCTTCATACATTGATCCACATGGATCCTTCATCATCAATTCATCATCAATTCATGTAAAAAATGGTAGATATAACCAATTCAATGTAATAGAATCACAATTAAATTAATAATAAGCAATGATCACAATGCCCATGGAAAGGTTAAATCGATTTTGGGAAGGGACATGGGTTGATAATGAAATTTGATTGTTTTCACGTTAAAACTATCTCATATTATCAATTCATCATGATTAAGACATTAAAATTGTTTTCAGAAAGAACCCATGGCTAGATTGAAGAAGAAGAGATTTGATAATGAAACTTCTTTGAAAAACTTTGAGAAGAACTCTCTAAGTGAAAGGTTACTTAGAGATGAAAGATCACCATACCTTTAACTAGTTCAAAACCTCTAAAACTTGACGAATAATCCATGGATATCCAAGCTCTAAGCCTTTCTTGAGCTTCACATTTAATGGAGGTTTCTAGGGAGAATATTTTTGGAGGGAAAGTCTAATTTGGTGTGAATTGGATTTGGAGTGGGTTGATCACGTGTTTGATCCCTTAAATACAACCAAAAGTTACTAAATAAAGCTAGTAGGGTCTGGTTAGGACAAATTCCCATTCGCCTCTTAGATGAAACAGTGCATAGGCAATGATGCACTAGCCTGCGTTAACGGAACCAATGACGGGGCGTTGGTCAATCGACGGGCCATTCTCTGCCCTCCGTCGATTGGGTCTGAGGCTTTCATTTGCCAAGCCTTCTCAGGGATAATTGACCATCAATGCCTCCCCATCGAAGGGGCGTCATTCCACCAATGGGGCATCGTTGTGCTCATTGATTGACACTGCCAAGGTAGTGTCTGGATATCCCTTGGGTCCTTCTTGTGAGCCCTGTTGCGGGGCTCTTAAGAAGTCGTACCCGAATGTTTCCAAAATAAATATGAACATTGACAAGTTAAGGACCTTCCGTTCATGTTTTATCCAAAATGCATCCATAAAAAACGTCCAAACATGCTAGGCCCTAACAAGACATACTTGAACGTCTCAAGGGCTTACTTTCGAACGTCTTAGAAGTTCTTGGACGTTTGACCTCCAAACTTGATGAAACTTCTTATAATATCATTTTAAGACTTCACAAGCATATAAAATACAAATATAAGCACGTATAGACAGATGAGACACATATGTGACTAGTCGTTGAGCATCTTCGTCGTCCCTTGACGTTTGACTTCCAAATCACCTCAAACTTTACACACTGCCTCAAAACCATATTATAAGCCATTTTAGGACCTTATACCATAATGAATAAGATGTTATACTCTATACACCCTAAGTCATTTTAGGGGTCTTACAATATCCCCCACTTGAGAACATTCGTCCTCGAATGACACTTAAAAAACTTTAATCACAAGGACTTCAATGCATCATAGAGCAGTTCATCACATTCAAAACATCATCATATAGAAGTTAATGTGAAAAACTCACAAGGAACACAAACTTCAAAACATTTAGCTTTCATTGCACACAAGCAAGCAAAACCATTATTCACTCACTCTTTAATGCATCAAAAACATAGGCACTTCCCATGTTCATAGGAGCAACATCCTTCTCCTAATCATAACATGGTCACTAAATTTAGATTCTTTGAGATCATCATGTAAGGTCACACATAGGCATATTCTAACAATACTCAAAAGCAATTTAAGCACTAATACTTCAATGCACATAGACTTAAGTCAATTAAATTAACAAGGACCTTTATTATTTAGACCTAGTGCCAAGAGGGTCATACCTAACCATACCATGTTTAGTTGCGTCCATGGAGGTTATGCTTCTACGATACACACTTTCATGTCTCATGAGTTCATACCCATGCAAATGCACAAAGGAAAACTTCACTGTAACAGGAGAATTTGTCTACTTTTAATCATGGCATGCTAAAACATCCTTCCTAGTGAAGTCAAAATGTTAAATTACACCACATACGTCACAACAATAGGAAGTCATTTCACAACATTTCAATTTCAAGCGTATCATTCACTTTTATAAACTTGAATCACTGAAGGAAAGTGTTACAATTTATAGGCCCACAGAAGAACAATAGGTACATATGCCTTCACTTTTCAAAAGTGGACCTAAAATCATACTTTCCAAACCATACTAGTCACATAGTTTTCAAGAGACTGAACATAGTCTTCAAACATGCTTTTTACTTTATCTCATTAAGTTAAATGCACAACTAGCATAAAAAGATGCACAATCAACATGAGAAAACCATTAAGGTAATTAAAAATTTCCTTTAAAGTACTTTAAAATCTTCAAAATACTCTCAAGACAGTGTCAATCAATATATACCAACATATAGAGGTCATGTAATTCATACTTAAAACAAGACTCCTATCATGAACAAATTTACTAGGATTTAATTTGTTTCATGTTCAAGTAATCATTGAAGGACAAGGTAGGAATATCTTCAACCTTATTATTCCATCACCATCCCCCACTCAAAGTAAATCCAATTAAGAGCAACTTAACCCAATCTAAAGAGGATCTTAACTTAACAACCCTCATTTTCTTCACTTTAAAGCGATTACACTTTAGAAGGAATTATAGTAAGTCAATATGGGTCCTTCATCATCAATTAACGTAAACAACAATAGATATAACAAACTCAACTTAATATCTTCAAAATTCAATCAATAACTAGCCATGATCATAATGTCCATGCAATGGCTAAATCAATTTTTGTAAGGGACATGGGATCATAATGCAATTGGATTGTTTTTCATGTTAAAACCATCACATTATCATAAATTCTTCATGATTAAGGTATTACAAACTTTTTGAGAAAGAACTCATAGCTAGATTGAAGAAGAAAATATTTGATCATGAAGCTTCTTTGAAAAACTTTGAGAAGAACTTTCCAAGTGAAAGGTTACTTAGAGATGAAGAATGACCATATCTTTGCCTGGTTGAAAACCTCTAAAACGTGATGAATCATTTATGGATACCCAAGATCCAAGCTGTTCTTAAACTTCACCTTCAATAGAGGTTTCTAGGGAGAATATTTTTTGAGGGGAAGTCTAATTTGGTGTGACTTGGATTAGTAATGGGTTGACCACGTGTTTGATCCCTCAAATACACCCAAAAATCACTAAATAATCCTAGTAGGGATAGGTTAGGATGTTGGGTGAATTTTCCATTCACCCCTTAAATGAAAGTACACAGGCAGTGATGCACCAGTCTGCATCGATAGAGCTAATGATGGGGCATTTGTCCATAGACAGGCTGTTCTGTGCCCTCTGTTGATTTTTTCTGAGGCTATCATGTGGCCAAGCCTTATCAAGGATAAGTGGCCATCGACGCCTCCCCATCTACATGGCATCATTCCACCAAGGGGGTGTCATTTGGCTAATCAATTTGACACTGCTAGGGAATTGTCTCGACATCCCTTGGGTCCTCTTGTGGGCCCTTTTGCGGGGACCATGAAAAGTCGTATCCGTACATTTATAATGTAAATATAAATTTTATCAACTGAAGTACCTTCCATGCAAGTTTAACCCAAAATACATACATAAATAACGTCCGAACATGCTAGGCCCCATCAAGACATACTTGAACGTATCAAGGGCTAACTTTCGAACATCTTAAACGTTCTTGGACGATTGATCTAAAACTTCTTGAAAATTCATATAATATCTATGAATATCGTTATATCTCATTTTAAGACTTGAAAAGCTCACTAAATACCAATATAACCACAAATAGACACATGAGACCCATAGGTGACTAGTCGTCGAACATCTTGGTCGTCCCTTGACGTTTGACTTCCAAATCACCTCAAACATTACACACTGCCTCAAAACCAAATTATACACCATTTTAGGACCTTATACCCTTTGAAGAACTTGTTAGTCTGTAGAAACCCTAACTCATTTTGGGGGTCTTGCACGTACTAAGAATATTAAACCCAAAATTTGAACTTGAATTGCAAACCAAAGGCTTCAAAAAAAAATTTGAAAATCAATTATTTTCCATAGTTGCAAAAACTAATCCCTAAAACATAAAATTAAACAATGGTAGTTGTATCTCACCCCAAAAACATGGTTTAATGCTTTATTAATTGAACAAAATCGTAGTTAAAAAGTAATTCAAAGAAGAAAGTTTGTTCAGGCACACAACTTCAATCAATGAGAACATGACGGGCTGTCGATCAATTTCTGGTTCGTGCTTTGCTTCCGCCAGCAAGGACTTAGAAAAATATTTCATCCTTACAAATTGCATCTTCTCTGAATCAAATGAATGACCAAAAACACGTTTATTCAACCCATCTACGGTCAGTCGATACTCCTGCGTGACTCAACATTTAGAATCTTAAAGTATCAAATACTAGAACCCTTGAAGTTTCATACAACGGTTCACTAGTATGGTCCATCGATCGATCGACAAACCCTCGATGATAGCCATGGTTCAATACTTGGTCATAATTCTCTAATTTCCTACAATACCTTGGATGCTCATCTACCATCATCATCTATGGGGCTTCAATCGATCGATGGTCTATTGATTGCTTCTTTAGGTCCTTTTTCTGCACTTTTTCAGTTGTCTCTTTCATTTTATACCTGAATTTCTTTTCTAAAAAACAAGACACAAATCTTGTTAAAACCAATACAAAAAGTATCTAGACACACACAAACCTTAAGTGAAATACATTAGAAATACCACGAACTCACGGTACATCAACACTGTCAACTTAAACTCGTTGTTTGTCCTCAAGTGATGCACTATATCCCTAAACGACACTTGCATTAAAGCAGACAATTTAAGATCAAGTGATCACATGTCTATATATGCCAACTCTTTATTGGTTGAGTGCAGTCCTACGCCTCAGTCTTAAAAATATAACTCATGCGGATCACATCATGATAGAAATTTACCCGTCAACAAACACCTCTATTGTTTTCCTATCACCAAGGTACCAACTTTCTTTAATGTAACCAGTGCCATCACATTCAAACAAATTCCGCAATTTTAACACATTGATTATGAATTTTAGGTACAAGGATAATGTCAAACTCAGGAATAAGTTCAAATACAATTAGTGCTTTACCCCACATGGTTTCCATTTTCTTTGCTGCTTAGTTGAACCACACTATACTTTAAGATCACGGTAAGATTTTCTTGGCTTGTAACGTAGGCTCAGGGTCAGGTGTGGTTCATTTGGGTACATTTAGTGACTATCTTCCCGCCTTTACATAACATGTAGGACTTCCACCTTTTTTATTTTTGATGCCCTATATATTTTCTCTTCTCTCCTTTGACTCACTTCAACCTTAAGTGTGACTTTTAGTATTATATCTTTTTCTCAAAGAAAAACTCTTTTCTCTTTATTTTATTTTTTTCCTTTTCATTCATTTCAATTGTCCTTTCATTTTTCCAAGTCACATCCTTATCTTACTTATTCTTTTCTTTTCAACTTCCAACTCTTTTCACACCAATTTTCTTGTTTTGTCTCATAATATCCACCCTTAACACATGGATTTTTCATGAGATGAGATGCACAATACCCAATGTCGGATCAACGATAAGACGAGGTCATTTTTTCATTAACTACCCTCAACTTTGGCCTTTGGTATAGGTCGAGTTTCACATGTCCAAGGAGGGATGGGGGGCCAAAATACTAGACCCTTGGAAGGTGAATTAGTGATTTAGAAAGAAATGGTATATTAAAAGCTCAACGTATTTGGACCAAGGAGAACATTTACTTCATTTGGTCAACCTATTTTTAGACTAGTTGTGGACTATCCTAAACAAGAGCCTATGATTACTTCCTAGCTTCTACAACAGATTTATTTAGCACGACTAGCCGGGCGAGTTCTAGTTAGGTACCAACTGTTGAACAAATTCAACAGTTGGCACATCATTGCATTATCATACTATCAGAATTCCCATTTCAAGTTTTAGGTATAGGTCATGTAGTTGGTGCATTTTAATATTATTTTTAGAGCAAACAAATTCACATATCTAAGCCTATACATGCAAGCACTTAAATTTGGCGGGCTCACTTTTTTTTCGTTTGGCATTATATTTTTAACCCTCTATTCTTCCTCTTGAGTTTAGTCTCCTCAACTTGTTGAGTGTCACTTTCGGGGAGCACCCCGTAGAAGTAACATGGCGTATTTGATCTCTCGGCGTTCTTATACAAGTTCATAGTTATCATTCAACGCATTGTCATAGTAAATTTAGCGGAAAATTTAAAACTTTTCATAGATCTTCATATGCTAGAAATATTACCATATAAATGTATAAAAGATCATAAGTACATACTTTGACTCTAAGTCTCTTTTCCATCTTAGACTCAACAACATTAGCGTACATTAGGGACACGACCCTTAAACATAAGACCTAAGTATTACTTTGTACACTTCATAATAATCTAATCATTAGGACGTCCTTGGACTTAAGGATTCCTTTCCTTGAGCTTGGGGAATCACTTATCAAGCTCCTGAATCATATAGACAGCCCTTCGCATCCATAACCTACATTTTTTGTTAAAAGTAGAGAAGAATGGGATTAGTAAAATAATGCACTAAGTTTGACAACCGTGAAAAAACATGCATTTAAAAGGGGCATTTTTCTTTAAATCATAATTCATGCCTTTTTGAGTAAATATTCGTAAAAACTTTATACAATAGCATTTATATCATTCACATACTTCATATAGACATATTCAAAAGCCAAATATCATATAAAATCACATATAAGATTTTAGTCATAATTGAGGTCACTTTACAGTGCGTGATCTCTTTTTTATTACAGTAAGCACTTTTTCCTTTGATAGTGAACATATTTTCCTTTACTTCTTAACCTCCCAAGTAACCCTTCAATAATAATTGGTGCAATGCATCACGTTAAGGCCACAAGGAATAATTCATATAACTTATATAAGCTAATCATATACCATCTTAGAAACATAATTCATCATAGAACATTTAAGTCTAGACTTTATTGGCTTTACAATAAGTTATCTCAACTTGCATATCGAATCACTTCACTTCACATAAATCATTATAAGATCTTACACATGACCCCAAAATCTACTAGTGCAATGTACATCTGAAGACCTATAACCTCCCATATACTCAATAGACCTATAATGATACCATAAGCCTTAACATCCAATTCGCACATCAACAAGTAAGTGAAGAGAATTTCATTCATTTCAACAACCTTCATCATATAGTCATTGAGACCAACATAGTGCATATTATATCATTATGTAGACACTAACATAATGTCATGAAAGATAAACATAATCATAGACACATGCTTTAGAACACCTTCTTAGGACTTCCCTCCAGTGGCACTTGTGCAATGCATAGGTGAAGTCCCATACCCCCACCTACACTAAGCAACTATCCTTAGGGTATTCCAGTTAGAGTCTTACTTACTTCCCTTGTACAATTTACTTTGGGAAACTATAGCCTTAACCGACACTAAAGCCATGGGTGCTAAAGATGAAATTTTGTTTTGTAGAGCCTTGCATAAATGGAAGGTAATCTCACCTAGCCAAGGTAGAGCATTAATATACATCATTGCATAGTAAGTGAATTCACTTTGCTAGATCCTATGTGGCACTCATATTTTATGGAACTAAGAGATAGGTATGATCCCTCTACATTCCATTTTGCAATTGGGGCCTCCTCTCATGTTAAAACATTAGTAAACCTTCTTAAAACTAAGCCACCACCTTATGTGGATGCATAGGTGAATATTCCTCTAAGGGAAGTCTAACCTTATGGGGACCCAATGGTGAATCTTCCTCAAAGGAAAGCCAACACTCTTTGATCAACAAATGGTGAATCATCCTCACGGGAATCCAACACCTCTCATTGTCAAGTTCACTCAAAACTAAACTAAGTTACCTTTTTAATTCCTTTATTACTTTACTTCATAAAACATAGGCTTAGGATATTGATTTCTTATATGCTAATAGCATATCCAAGCAACTTTCTAGTTTTAAGGTACACATGGGCACACCTTTCAAGGCTTGTCTATTGATTATATATCCATATATGTGTGTGCGTACATGTATGTGAGCAAACCTTTCACATTACACATAATTGTCACACATGTTCATCTATCGATGCATAAGTCTATAGATGTAACAATATGAGCAATACTTTCATATAAACACTTTAAGACACTATGCACATTCCTATTTCATCATATCATATACTTAACATCATATAGCATATAAGACATATGCATGGCATGTCCTTATATTCATTTTCATACTCATAGATACCAAACCTAGAAACTATCCTATCAAGGTACACATGTTCAATGCATAGACAAGGTCACATATCCTTGCCCATACTAATACACCTATCAAGTCATCTTAGTTAATTTAATGCATAACATACTTCACATACATTTACCTTACATGCATTGTAGTAGACATTTAGTGAATATGAAATCAACCTTTCATTAGACACTATGAAGCTTTATTACATAGGAGGCATGAATGATGTGTGAGTGTGTGTGTACATTGGTCAACATCATCACATAATGGCTATATAAAAAATTGAGGAAGCCATCCTCTTACGACCACATTACACTTTCAATCATAGACCACACAGCACACAATAGCATAGGAGACAAGCAAAACATCCTATTACACTTAAGACTCTTAACTTTTTATATTCATGCATTCACACATGGGTACATAGATAGGGGTCATGATTTATAAATATTTCATTAATGGAAGAACCTAAACATAACCTAACATTGATATGCACATGCTTATAAAATGGTCATAAAACTAGATCACAACTAGAATAGGAAAGTAGGCATAAGCTTCACATAGTTTGATCATCACAACTATACACTCATATATTCATTAATTTTCCTTTAAGGGAATAATCTACACACATATAATGTCAATAAAGTAAACATCTTACCATAAGTGGGCCATACCACACAATGCCATATAAGGGTTCATAAACTATCAATACTATAAGAAAAGCAGAGAGTAAGAGTCATTTTTACCAATTCATCAATCTTTGATCATCATTGATCAGTGCACCTTTTCATCAATAATTCATGTATAGGTCAGTATCTATATGTAATTTAATCAATAAAGAAAAATTCATATGACACTACAAGATCATACTGCAACATGTACACTACATCACCAATACATTATAAAGTAGAGAGACATAGATCACTTACTAGTATCCCTTGCTTTCATCATCATGATTGACATTATTAATATACCAATAGTACCAATATAGATAAAGATATAATAATTAATATTAAATCATGCTTCATCATCCCTAAATTGAGATCACATTATGTTCATAGCATTATCAACCTTTAGGCAAAAACATGTAGATTAATTCTTATCAAGGTTCCTTTGAGTTGATCATCAAGGGTTTATAACTACAATTTATTTATATTTTCAACCTAAAACAGTACCTATAATCATCGCCACCTAATCGAATTCAACATTAAACAATTAAAAAGGCAATGTTACACTGGAATCCTATAAATCTAAACTAGGCATGTTCAAATATTCATACATTGATCCACATGGATCCTTTATCGTAAATTCATTATCAATTTACGTAAGAAATAGTAGATATAAATAATTCAACGTAATAAAATCATAAATATACCAAGAACAAGCCACGATCACAATGCCCATGCAACGGCTAACTCGAATTTGGGAAGGGTGGGACATGGGTTCATAATGCAATTGGATTGATTTCATGTTAAAACCATCACATTATCATCAATTCATCATTATTAATCCATTAAAAACGTTTTGACAAAGAACCCATGTCTAGATTGAATGATTGAAAGTTTGATCATGAAATCTCTTTAAAAACTTTGAGATTAACTCACAAAGTGAAAGGTTAATTATATATAAAAGAATAACAGTACCTTTTTCTAGTTAAAAACCTCTAAAACTTGATGAATAAACCATAGGAATCAAACATCCAAGCTTTTCATGAGTCTCACCTTCAATGTAAGTTCTAGAGAGATTATTTTCGGAGGGCAAGTCTATTTTGGGAAAATTGTATTGAGAGTGGGGTTTATCACGTTTTGATACCTTAAATAAAACCAAAAATAAGCAAAAAAAAACCTAGTAGAATCTTTTTAGGACGTGGGGTGAATTTATCATTCACCCTTTTAATGAAACATTGCGCAGGCAGTGACACCAAACATGAATCGACGTACCCACGACATGCTATTCTATGCCCTATGTCATTTGGATTTGAGGTTTTCATGTTGCCAAGCCTTCTCCAGGATAAGTTCTCATAGATTTCTCCCCATCGAAGGCGCGTCAGTCCATTTTATCATGTAGCGTTGCCGAATGACACTATTCAACTAAGTCATAGGAAACTCCAATAACAAATAAGATAATATCATCCCTATGACTATAACAAGGAAGGATCATACTTGGAAAATTTAGTGAACTACAAGGAGAACTCTTGCACTCATACTTCCTTGACGAAGGTTGATGAATTCTTACATTTTCGCCTCCCCTTTCTCTCATAAAAATACCTATCAATAAAAGCTCTTCTAATCACCTCCCAAGTAATACGACCCGCTCTCAAGGCCCTATTGTCTCCCAATTAGGTATACCATGTTTGAGCCACATTACTGAGTTGATAGAAAGGTAGCTCAACCTTTTCATTTGAAATCAAACCCATAGAAGAGAAGATGTGATAGACCTCATCAAGAAAATCATGGGCAAATTCATTCACTTTCAACCAACAGAGCTTAGGAGGTTTCGTCCTTGTGATTTCCCTCAAGCGAGAAGCCATTGTAATAACATTTTGTTGCGTAGGGGGTCCAATATTCCTATTTGCTTGAGCCGTCATTGTTTGAGTATGAGTGGCTACCGCTTGTGCTTGGGTAATCATAGATTGAGCCAAAGTCACAAATACCGACCTTATCTCTCCATCTTTTATGTGTAGAGGAATGGCTGGATCTTGGTCTTGTGAACCCACTTGATTTCCTTGTGGAGGGGATGGGTTCTCTCGGGGATGACCTCCCGCATTAGCAAAATGTTCATCCACTCTCCTTGAGGTTTTACTTCTCATATTCATCTCTTATATCCACAAGAAAAGGATTAGAACAAAATAGGACCCATATAGTTACCAGTCACAAGACATGATTTTCAAGATTATCAATAAGTGAAAATTCCTAAGCATCACATGTCCTCTCATTCATAAGTGTGGCATGCTTCAAACCCATGAACAAGACTCTATGTAGATGTATTTTACTGAGACATCAATCCTAAGATTATTTCATCATGGATCTTACAAAAGGTTTGTCATGATCCAGGAGCTCCCCCTAGACATAATTTACATAGTCTTACTCAAAGAGGACTAAGACTAACTAGCATCTTAGCATTTGTCATACCATATCATAGGTTCAAATTGGAAAAATTAAAAATATTATATATTGAGGTTTAAATAGACCTCTCACATACTACATATAGAGTTTACTTAGACTCCTTGAATAGGAAGCATATATAAGCTTCTCGTTTAGACAATATAACCAACATATAAAGATTTAGTCTAATAATACCATCTCACATTACACAATCTAAAACAAAGTAAAACATTCGGGCATAGCCTTATCATAAGTTCAACTTAGGTCTTACAACAATATCTTCAACAATAGGAAAGAAATGAATGTATGTAGACTACATCAATACTACTAAGGTATAGTATGTGGCACCATCCTAGAACTATAGGATCTACTAAAATATGGGAAATGCGCAAGTCTCTTTTCAAGTAATGTTTGTACCACAACAACCAAAACCTATATTGTTTGGGCAGAATATGGGTAAGTACATCAATTTGTACTAAGTATGAAACGTATGCACATAAAATATTAAAATCATGCTAAAAGGGATATTTAGTTCAAAACTATGCTAAATAACTTTTAAAAGCTTTTATGCACAATTAGGACCATATGCAAGACATAGAAATAACATCCTCAATACAAGTTCATATTCAACACAAGAATAATATCATGATAAAGTAAAGTTAGCATGAATATTATCACATATGATCATATCAACATGAATATAATTATATAAAGATCATATAAGCATAACAATTTCAACATAATGTCATGATAATAGATCATATATAAGAGTTCATATCATCACTATCACACAAGACCCTTACTAGCAACCCCTTCCCATGTCTACAAGTGCAATGCCTATGTGATGCCCCTAAACCTACATAGTCAAGCAAACATGGAAAGAACCCATAAGTAATGCCTAACTTCATATAGCATACATCATGAGTAGTCATCATCATATAAATATTATAGACTAATAACATTTTAATAAATGACACTAACATCATATAGGATACTCAAAATGTAAAGTCAACATATACATATCATTCATGTAATAACAGTAGAAGAGTAACCTCCTAGGACATCTATCAAGGCTAACTAGTGCAATGATAGGTAGAGGCCGATAATCCTACCTACAGTAAGTATAACTCCTTAAGTCACCCTAGTTAGAGTCCAACTTATTAGTTTTTTTTTACTTTCAGGAACAATCGCCTATTAGAAATTGGATCCGTCATATCACAAGAATGTTTGGTGAATGTCCCTTCTTATAGGGAGTCAATAATTCTTGTTGTCAAGTTCCCTCGATGCTAAGCTAAATACCTTTTTGAAATTCCATTAAGTCATTCTTTAGCATTCATAGCTTAATTTAGGTCGTATGGGACTAACCCCATTGCATAGCATAACATTTAGCTCATTAGGCATAGTATGAGAACTTCCTTTTATAATAACCAATCATTTGTGAGATGAACATATAGTTATCTTATCATCTAAGGCACCCAAGAGAAACCTTCTTCAAACTTCAATATCATATACTCAACATGATGTCATAATAAACAAAATCATAGCACGCCTTCATAGTCATCATATCATATATTCCTTTTATAATCACACAAAATACATCAATTGCACAACAACATCACCAATTATAATCCATCATTATTGAAGTAAAGAGTTCAAGATCACAATGTCTTACCAAATAGCCTCCACGGTCTTCATAAAGAATGTCACCCTCAATTCATCACAATTATCCAATAAATCACTCATTATCATCATAATATAGTGATGTAAGCAATAACATAATCAATTCTAACAACCCTATTCATCTACTAGTCCAATTCATAACTAAGGTTAGGGTAAAGGGTTCAATTCATGGATTCTATCATCAAACAAAGGACCAAGAACTACAAAAATTAACCCTTAAAATCATATTTTATCATATATAATCAAAGGAAAAAACACCAAAACCAATTTGAAGGTAAATCACGATATGGGAAAGAAACCCATGTTTTTGACATCTTTTGAAATCTATTTGAAGGAGCCTCTAGGAGAAAGAGATCCCATGAGTGAAGAGTTTCCATACCTTAACAATCCTTGAAGATTTATGGAGAGAAACTTTAAATATTGCATCCATCATTACCTTTAACCTTGTTCTTAAATGGTGATCTTTGGGGAAAGAGATAGAAAGTAAATAGAAGGTGGGGATATTTATGTTTTTGAAATAAGGGGTGTTGGATTAGGTTAATGTCTTATATATTCCCTTAAATAGATTAATTATACACTTCTTAACACTTAATTAATTAAATAACCAACTAACTAGTTAATTCCATCAACCTAAAATTGAATAGTAATAATAGACCCCAACGTACAAGATCCCGACTATGATCAATAGGTCCATCGATGGCCCCATATAGGCAAGGCGTCGTTTGTGACAGATACTGGTCTTTTGGACCAGTTTTGAAATTTCTCTAACATTTAAACCACGAAGCCGTCGATGGCTCATCGTTTGTCTCGTGGATGGCTATAGTCTAAAACAACTTTTTTGGGTGAATATGAAGGGTCCTCTCACAGGAACCCTAGGGTGCTCCTTGGGGAGTCATACCCATTTTTTTCGACCCTAAATACCCTCTTCTATATATTTAACACTTTTTGTTTTTACCAATTTTCATTAATTTTTGACTCATAAACTTCATGAAAATGCACACTAGTGCACGTTTTAGAATTCACCGAATGACATGGACGTTTCTTGACGTTTTGACTCTAATACTTCCTAAAACTTTCAAAAACATAATTTTAGGCCTTAAAACTATGTTACAAGTATTAGTTCATCATTTTAGGATCTAGATAAGGTCATAATGTTCTTGAGTGTTTCATCATCCCCCCTTAGGAACATTCGTCCCTGAATCTCACTAAAAATCTTTTTGTAGGGGAATTCAGGAGACTCAATACTAGCAGCACAACCAACATCATATAAAAAGATTGAGTTACAACTCAAAGGATTAATTCACATCTCAATTAAATACATGAACATGATATTTACACATACCAACTCAAATCATAATTTACCAAATATTAGAACTCAACTTCACAACGTGAGAAACTACCTTCTCATTATCAACATAAGCTCAATATGATCATCAAGTAACTTATGAAAACCTTCTTTCAAGACACGTAAACATGCTCAATACTTTTTCATAAAGGCAAAAATACACAAAACATAAATAAGTGCAAGTTAAAGCAAAAGAACATTTTCACATGTAAACTCATTTATCATGAACGTTTACCATAAATATGATTATTTTAGAAAAGCTAGCCAGATTAAATTTTTTTTCATTATTTTTAAGAGTATTCTTACTAACATAAACTTTGATAGTTTTGAGGAAAATGATGAGAACAACGGGACTTCATGTCGGCCTCGACCTCCCATGTTTCCTCCTCAAGTAGGTGGTGTCTCAATAGGACTTTTACGGAAGTCACCTCTTTGTTACTCAACTTCTATACTTGATGATCTAAAATTTTCACTGGAATCTCTTCAAATGAAAGTGTATCACCGAACCTAACCCTTCAATAAGAAGAATGAACACGGGATCGCCAATACATTTTTAAGCATGGACACATAAAATACCTGATGAACCGAAGAAGTTCTGTAACATCTCTAAAACGACTTGGGTGTAACTAGATCCTAACACTTGTGTCTTGATGGTTTGAAGTCCTAAAATGGGTAAAAATGATTTTAGGAGCCAGTACCTAATGTTTTTTTGAAGTTTGGAGTTAAACCCTCTAATAACATCCATGACGTTCGAAAGGTTTGCCTTGAAACATCCTTGTATGCTTCAGGGTATTTCGTCAAGTTTTACGTGTTCATTTTGGATGAAATTGATGTGAGAGGTCTTAAAATCTTATACAAGCACAATAGATTTTGAAACGTCTGGGTAAAATTTCCAAGGACCAAAAAAGGTTCCTTGAGGAATGACCCATCTTGATTGCCAAGCTGCCTATGGTAGTCCCACCTACGAAGGGCAATCAATGCCAGTAGGCTGCTCGATGGTCCGTAGGTTGTGGGCGTCAATGGATACTAAGACTAGGGATCTAAGCTCCCATGTTCCAGGCTCTTTCTCAATCGATGGTGGATCGGATGGCTCGTCAAGGGACCTAGGCCCCCTCGATGGGCAACCATCGATGGTGGCCTACAACTCATTTGTTTCATTGTTAATTTTAACGGTGATTTTGTAAATTTACCCCACGTCAAAATAATTAAAATGGCGGTTTCCTAAGGTTATTTTGGTATTAAAGATAGTTTTTTATGTCTTAAACACCTAGATGAATTCACTTTACAAAACCAAAACCCAAATTCTCTAAGAAATTCTCAAGAACTCTATTGGAGCCAAAAATCAAGATGGAGTTTGGATTGAAGATTTCTTTGGTAATTCTTCATCAAATTCATGTTCTAGAATCAATTAAGGTATTACCTTCATCCTTTAATCTCTTTTTATCAAGCTGCCAATCTTCAAAGTGATTTCTAAAGTCTTTCAAACATGAACTTTTCCAATTTTGTAATTTAAGCTTAGGTTCTTGCATTAAAGGTTTTGAATCATTGTATATTGATTGAATTTTTTTTCATTAGATGATTTTCCCTTAAAAACTCTATGAACCAGTGTAATTCATGTAATTCTAGATTTGACTACTTTATGAGTGAATTGATTATGTCTTAATGTCCTTAAGTTATTCTGTAGTTTTATTAAGGCTATTGAATTATGAATGAGTCATTATAGAATTGTTAGTTGGCTTCACTAAATTCATAAATTCATGTTTATTGATCTTTGATTCATTGTATATTGTATTTATTTGGTTTAATTATTGATCGTGGCCATTGGTAAGGGCCTTGAGTATTGTGTTGGTTGAGTGACTATGGATTGTACTTGTGATGATTTGATCAATGGTATGTTGACCTAAACTTCTTTATATTGTTAGTGTAGTTCTTATATGATGATGATTATTGTTATAGTCCACTTATGGTGTCGGTGCTTATGTGCTATTCTTATAACTAATGTAACCTTGTCGGCATTACCTTCTGAATAGCGAATCAATGTGACCTCATCGGAATTACTTTAATTATTATGGATTTATCATGTCATAACTTTATTATTAGGATATTATGAATGTCAATATGACTTATGTGTTTATGTGGAGTCAAAGCATGAGTTCTTCTAGTTGGTGACGTGTGTCTCTAGTAGACTATCGTGTAGTCATTATGTGGATTACTTGACGTTTAAGTATGATGTGTCTTGATATATTTTTATATGATGCCTGTGATTCTTACATTAGTGATATTATAGTATTTAATAGGGTGACATATGACAGATGTTGGTTATGCCTATTTGCTATAGAATTATATGTTGTATGTGAGATGGTGAAGTACATGTATGTATTTCTTTGTTAGATTTGTGTCCATTACTTGATACATGTAGAATGTGCATATGAGTTCTTGACTTAGTATGATAAAGCTTATTAGTCTTGTATGTGTGATTGATATGTGACCTTGAACATTGTTAAGAAGGTCCTTATGTTGAACCTTGAACCAAGTTAGAAGGTTATGATATCCTTGTTGGGTTAAAGCCGTAACAGTATCCTTCATGTGTGAATGGTGTACTTAGGGTTTGTTGGCAGGAACAAAATGAAATCATCCGTAGAAAAGTCATTTTTCTATCCTCTTGACCAATGTAGGTAGCCATAGTGGACCCTCTTTGGTATGGTGTAATGTGATTAATTTGTGAACTAGGTATGAAACCTCTTCATGTACTCTTTTATTGAAATAATTTATGACAACAAAGGATAGGATCGAGTGAGTGTGATTTGTGAAGTAGCTTTAGTTAAGAATGAGGCTAGAGTACAAAGAAACCCTTCATATTCTTTAACCATATGCCTACATGGGCTGTGTCCTAGTTTTACCATTGGCCCGTAGAACAAACCTCAAACGGAGTAGGTTCATGCTCCCGCTTCCATGCATAGCTAGTATGAACTATGTCCATTACTGCCTATTATAATCATATGAGTACCAACTATTATTGGAAAAGTTGTATGAAGTTTAGGTGGTGGTATGAGATGCTATCTAGACATTGCACAATTACGCTTTGAAGAGGTTAGTGAGTGAGTCCCTAGGTCTTCTCAAAGACCATTACTTGAATGTACTTATGTGTTGAATTTCTCTTAATGAACTAGTAAAGATAATGACTCAAGTTGGTAAGTATGTTAATGACTAGTATTTACCTACAATATTTTAAGGGTTACTTTGTTAAGGTATGAAGGGGGCGTATGAATGATCACTTCATGTATTTCCTTGGGAAGTCTTTTGAATGACTCTAGATAGGGAATGTAAATTCAATAAGTAGACATGATCTAAACATAGACAATTTTAAGGATTATTTAGGTAAGCTTCGAGAGGGTCTATGGGCACTCTCTTCTTACTTCATTTAAGTAAATCTTTTGATAATCTTTGGGAAGAGAATGTTATATATATATATGCATATATATATATATATATATATATATATATATATATATATATATATATATATATATATATATATTTATTTTTATTTTTTATTTTTTTTTACTACCTCAAAAATTAATTAGGTGAAGCTAGAGACTTACATGTTTGTCATGACAGTCTAAGGTCCTAAAATGGTTTATAAAGTTTTATTGAGGCAGTGTCGAAGGACTTAGGTTTATTGGAAGTCAAAAATGAAGGGGAAACTAAGACGTTTGATGACTAAGTCACCTATGTGCCTCATGGTGGTAATGTGCCTAAATTTTTATTTCATGAGTTAATGAGACCCTTATATAAGTTATTATAGTAATTAAAGGAAATGAGTCAATTTTCATGAAGTTTGGAGGTCAAACCTCCACGATGTTCAAAACATTTTGTATGTCTTGGCATGTTTTGTAGAGTTTTATGTGTTCATTTTAGAGGAAATTGATATGGGATGTCTGAAAGTCGTATACGAACATATTCAGGTTAAAAATGATTGGTCAAACATACCCAAGGACTAACCAGGGATCCTTGTGGAAGGAACCTTACCTTGAGCTAAAGGCTGTCTTAGACCAGCCCAATCGACTGAGTCAATCAACGGCCTGTAGGCTGGTCAAAGCACCGTCGATTGAGGCATGAGTGAACATGGGCATGTGAGTCTCAGGATTCAATGACCAACCTCAATCCCAAACCATGAACCTACTGAATGGTCCGTTGGATGGGAAACGGGCCGTAATTTGGCAAGTTGTTTGTGAGCATTGTTACTGCACCATTTATTGTAAACTCTAGGGGTGAATTAATAAATTAACCTGATGTTCAAATAAGAGAAAGGGAGGATTTTTAGGGGTATTTTAAGTATTTTATGGGGGATTATAAGTCCTATATACCTAGATGAAATCATTCATCAAAATCAAAACCCAAAATATCATAAAAATTCTCTAGAACTTCATTAAAGCTAAAAATCAAGAAAGAGCTTGCATTCAAGATTTGAGTGTTAATTCTTCATCAATTTCGTGTATTAACATCATTTAGGTATGGGTTTTGATCAATGAAACACTATTCATCAAGGATCCCAAATACAAAGAGATTTCTAAAGTTTTCTAAGGATGGACTTGTCAAATTTTAGGATCTATCCATGGGTTATTGCATTAAAGGTTATAAAGCATTGTATATTGATTGAATTGTTGTTAATTTTATTATTTTAACTCATTTGACCTATGAACCCATGTAATTGATCAACTATAGATTTTGACTACTTTATGGATTAAGTGATATGGTCGTAATGCTTATGAATTCTAGTGTACTATTCTATGGGATATTGAATGATGTAAGAATTGAATTAAATTAATGTATGGGTTATATCAGATTGATAAATAAATATTAATTAAACTAGATTTATTAAGTATTATAGTTTTCGTATTTCATTTATGTTCATGGTTATGGTTAAGGGCCTTATGGTATTGAATTGGATGATTTAGCTTTGGATTGAAGGGTTGAGAATGGATTGGTGGTAGGTTGCCCTAATTCTATTAAAATATTTTTAAAGTAACTTTTGAATTATGTTGTGATTGGTATAGTCCACTTATTGTGGCGGTGTAATGTGGTTTACTTTTTATTGATGTCGCCTAGTCGGCGTTACTCTATGTATTATGATGATCATGCCGTTGTAGGAAAATTACTCGATGTATTGTGATGATCTACTTGCGATTAAATGAAATTATGTGTTTCTCTATTCTTGTTAGGTTGATCCTGTTAGAGTATGAAAATGTCGTTAGGTGTGTAGTCTTAGAGTTGATTCATGATTATTCCCACTTGACTATATGATTCTATTATCTTTATATTTCAACTTGTTTATTGTAATTGTTGATGCTTTGGTCCAAATTGAAGAATATGATCCTTTATCCCTAACCCTAGGTAGTGATCTTGACCTATTTTGTATTGTGATCATTCAATTTAGTTGGTTATTGATTAGATTACTATCCTAAGGTATTATTACGATTAAGTTAAGATGAATTATAGTCCTATCATGGTATTTCATGAGATGTGATTTAGGCTATGAATTGTAATGTGAAATTAGGCTATCTATGTTGTCTCAAGTTGTGATCTAGATTTGAATTTTGTTATACAGATTCAATTGGCCTTGTTCTTTTATTGGTTATTATTGTATGATGATGTTACTCCCCAAATTGGGTTGAGTTATGGGTTGATGGTAAGACCTTGATGATAGACTACGAGGAAGTCTTGGTAAGTGTTAAAATCTCTATCTTTACTTCCAATTGTGATTAATTCTTGTTAAGTCATGATATTACCTTGGATTATTCCTTATACTAGGATTGTAGGATTGTACAATGTTGAATTTAAATATCTTGACTATGTTGTGAGGTTTATTAAGGTGTATGTGATAAAAGGATGGTGAAAACTATCAATGTGCCTTAATATGCTATGGAATGTTAATGTGTTAACCTCATTTATATGAATTGTGATGAAAGGACTTATGCTTATACAATTCTAATTGAGCTATTAATGATGATTATTATACATGGTGTAGACCCTATGGCTTAAATTAAGCTATGATTGATAATTAAAGGCTTAAAGACATTTCAAAAAGCGAATCTAGCTTAGCACTGAGTGAACTAGATTGAGGAGCGTCCCTTCCCACATAGGGAAAGTAGGAGCACTATATTACTCTTGAGATTGGAGACTATAATGCATAACACATAAAGCGAGTCCCAACTATATGTTCTTGAGTATTGAGCTATTTTCCCCATAGGAATAATAGCTAGTGGATCCACATAGTTGCTATGTTTCATGTTTTGGTACTACCTTGGCAAGTATTCCACCTTCTTTCGGTGTACGGTTTTATTATACAAGATTCCACACTTGGTCATGTGGTTTATGTAAGTTAGGGAAACATTTTCCCAAAAAGGTAAAACGAATTAAAGGACTTGAACTCTAACTTGGATAACCTAAGGGGTCTAGCTTACTCTAGGTAGGGGTATGGACTCTACTTAAACATTGCACAAGTTAGTCTTGAGTGGAGTCTTAGGAGGAGGTGCTTATATATGTTTATGTTATGATAATATATGATATATATACGATGACCATGTAATATTGTTGATATTATATGTTTATTAAGTCATTTATGAGTGTGCCTTGGGCTATAATGTTAATATATGTTGAAATGTAAACCTAAATATGATAAAATGTAAAGTTGGACATTGGTCATGTTTTCTTGTTGAGGATACTTGATTGAGTAAGGTTATGGGGCTTTGCTTGGTCGTTGCAGTTGTTAACTTTATAAGGACTTATGAGTAGTTGCCTTGCTAATTATGATATGTTTAACTCTTATTCATTCTAGTGATATTATTTCTTTATGTTAGGGTTGTAGTAAATCATGGTTTTAAGCATGTTGGGATAAGTATTAGTTGTTGAAACAGTAAGCATGTTAGGTTGATTGATATGACTTATTTTACTTTGTATTAACTCCCTAAAGGGGTAAAATGACATGTTTTGACTAAAAACTACATTTAAGCATGCTTTGCTTGTGTATGTGCATAAGATCCCTTACTTAGTACAAGTGAAGTACTAACCCCATTTTCCTCTCTTTATCCCAAGTACTTTAGGTTCCGATCGTTGACGAGTTTGGAAGCGACATTGTTGAAGGCCTGGATTCTTCCTTTTATCCAAGTGGGGTAGGTCCTCAACTTTCGAGGGCAATGCCATCCTCTACCTTACAGATTTATTTATGAGCTTATTGACTCTTTCATTCCTTTCCTTTTGAATTCAGTATTGCACTTTCGTATGACCTATAGATGGTCTTTTCAAATTGATTTAAGAGTTATTCCCATATTATGATATTCGTTTAGATGGTATGAGATGAGACAATCGTTGAGACTATTTCTATATTTTACATATATGTATCTGCAATAAAAGTAGAAGGCTATGTAACCTTCCTATTTGAAGGGCCTACATATACTCGATATGAATATATATTATGTTTATGTAGTGGTCTATGTAAACCTCCAAGTAGTGATGATAAAAGTTTTAAATTTTTCCGCATTTTCAACCTATGAATGTAATGACATGAGACTAAGATGCTAGCCTTAGTCCTTGAAAAGGATGACGACAACGGTTACGTCTAGGGGGTAAACGCGGATGTTTCAAAGAGTCCCTAGGTCTTGTATTAGACCATTACTTGAATGTACTTATGTTATGAATGTCTCTTAAATGATCTAATGAATGTGATGAATTATGTTAGAAAGCATGTTCAATGAATAAGTACTTATCTAGAGTAGTTAAGGGTTGTCTAGTTAAGGTTTGAAGGGAGCATAGAAATAGTCAGTTCGTATCTTACCTAGATGTGTCTTAAGAATGATTTATTTAGGATATGTAGATATGATCCAAACTTAGGTAGTCTTAAAGATTATTTAGGTAATCTTGGAGAGGTCAAGCATGGATGTTTTATTCTAGATTTACTTGAGTAAATCTTTTAATAGTCTTTGGGATGAGAAGGTCATATTAAAAGTATATGGTTACATTAAGTGAGAATGATTCTATCTTAGGTAGTGTAAAGGATCTCTTAAGTGTGTATGAAGGGATTGTATGGGCGGTCACTTCACAACTCACTCAAGGTAAACTTAAAATCAACTTTGGTAGAAGGATCTCATGTTTAAGTGGTTTGTGTATTGTAAGTATGTATATCTCATTATAGGTGTTCTTAAGGATCATTAGGTGTGCCTATATAGGGTATATGAGTGGTGTCTCTTTGTCTTACTTATGTGAATCTTAGGATAGATTTTAGTGAGAAGATTACATGGTAGAGAGTTTTCTATGTGAAGTTGATAGGCTTCACTTTAACAGTGAAGCAGTTCACTGTAATGTTTTCCTAAATGTGTGATAAATTTATTAAGTGACTTATTATGTGTTTCTAATATGATAAATGTTATTTTTATGCTTATGTTATGATGTTTAAATAAACGGATGTATATTTCTAATAAATGTCCATTTTCATGATTTTATGCATTAATCCATACTTAGTACAAGTGGTTGTACTAATTCTATACATTTTGTTATATCTATAGGTTTAGATGAAAGGTGAGAAGGATCGTGAAGGAAAGTTTGGAGTGTAGACATTGTTCAAGCAAAGTTGAAGTATATCCTCACTTGACTCGAGGGCATATATGTCTATATTCTTATTGTATAGGTCCTTTCCCAAGTATTCTTGAGTCTAAGAATGACATATGTTGAGACTTAAAGCTTCTATTATTTTAATATGATAAAATGTTTTAAGATACTTGAGTCAAAAGTTTTAATTTCGCACTACTTTTCATATGTTTATATGCGATGAACGATACGGAAAGGCTAGTACAAGACCTCCAAGAGATCAAGTACGGTGGTCCATGACCTAAGGAATGCCCTAACTTCTAAGGTATAGGTGTGGGTACTGACAAGCTTGGTATCAGAGCATATGTTATGAATGTTGTCATAGGAATAAAAAAAGTCTCATAAAGCCACGTTTAGTAGTGTCTAGACCATCGGTATGAGTCTAGACAAATCTATGGGCGAGAGGCTATAGGAGGATAGAGTTTCACTTTCTTCATCAATCTTGTGTTGTGCCTACATAGTTGAGGTTGTAAGTGTCTATTCCTAATCTCTTCTCTAATGTTTATAGTACCCGCTAGAAGGTTGGAAGAAGGAAGGGTGGAAGAGTAAGTCCCTCCTCCAGTTTAGCAAGTTGCC
This sequence comes from Solanum corneliomulleri, assembly GCA_027704805.1. Lineage (NCBI taxonomy): Eukaryota > Viridiplantae > Streptophyta > Magnoliopsida > Solanales > Solanaceae > Solanum > Solanum corneliomulleri. The sequence goes on from JAKWIY010003052.1 coordinate 22,660,567, forward strand.
CAGTGTGCTCAAGGTGATCAAGTCCATATTGGAGGTCAAGGTAATGAGGTTTCGATGGTTCCCCCAAAAATGACTAATGGGGAAATTAGAGAGGCTTTACTTACTTTAGCAGGAGCTTTGACAACTCATGTCAATAGGTGTATAGAATTTATAGTGAATTTCATGGAGAGATCTAGAATAAGAGATGTTGTGAGGATGGATCCTCCTGTCTTTCTTGGCTCTTAGGTGGGAGAGGATCCCCTAGAGTGTCTAAATGTTGTGTACAAGGTTTTGAGAGCCATTGGGGTAACTTATAGGGAGAAGGTTGAGTTAGCTTTGTAAAAATTGAGGGACGTTGTTCAAGTTTGGTACACTCAATGGAAAGATAATAGGACGATTAAGTCAGGTCCTATTGAGTCGGGAGAGTTTAAGGAATCTTTCTTGGAAAGTACTTTCGCTGTGAGAGGAGGGATGTGAAGGTAAAGGAGTTTATCAATCTTAAGCAAGGTAATATTAGTGTAGAGGAGTACTCTTTGCAATTATCTAAGTTGTCTAGGTTTTGTCTATTCCTTGTGTATAACCTTAAGGATGAGATGAGTAGGTGTGTGACGAGCATCGCAGACATAGTGAAAGAAGAGCCATGCTACATGATAATATGACCATAGATAGACTCATGGTGTATGCTCAATAAATGGAGGAGTCTAAACATAGTAGGTGTAACGACCTGAGAGTACCCACTAGAAGTTAGGGCATCTCAGATTGAAACACAGCGTAGTCGACCTCTCGGAGGTCTTGTATAAGCCGTTGTGTAGCATTCATGCATACATGTATAAAAAGTAGTGAGGAATTAACACTTTTCATACAAACCAATACTACTTGAATATAGATCATTCATAGAAAAACATAATGACAAGTTAAGTCTCAAAGTCACCATCTTAGACATTCTAATTTATTGGGACACGACCGATACTTCATCATAGAGAAAATAGTTGAGTCTATTACAATAGTTTTAATACAAAATCTAAACATCAAGATGTCCTCAATTCTAGTGAGGACATACGAAACTCTTTACGTGAATGAACATTAATACAAACAAGCTTCAACTTCGAGACTCCTCTCAAATGCCACCTACACCTTTAGAGATACCTAAAATGTATGGAATTAGTACAAACAGTTGTACTAAGGATGACATAATGCAGAAAATCATGATAAATGAACATTTCTATGAAACATGCTCTTTATAATTAAAACATCATAGTATAAGCATACAAACACATTTAACACCTTAGAAACATATAAGCTATCACATAAATATTTTATCAAATATAGAAGAACATTAAGTGAACTATGTCACTTTACAGTGAACTATATTGAACTTCACAGTGACCACTTTTAGCTTGCAATCTCCTCACCAAGATTATTCTAAGATAAGATCAATATTACTTTAATTGTTAAACTCCCTAACCAGAATTACTCTAAGACTCAACTAAGAAAAACGTAAAGAGACCACCATACACCCTGTTCAAGCCTACCTAAGCAATCCTCAAAGCTACTCTAGATAAGTACCTTCTTCATTATTATTGCTTTACTAAAGTCGTGATGTTATTAAGTCATTAGAAAACATTATTTATTGCAAACCTCCCATAATGGTCTTGAAAAGACCTAGGGACTCACATACTAACATCTTTAAGGACTAATCGTGCAATGTCTAGATAGCGTCCCATTTCTCTACCTAAACTTCATAGTACTTATCCAACACTAGCATGTATTTCACATGATGAGAATAGGCAATAACCGACATAGACCATACTAGCTAGGCTTGGAATCCGGAGTCATAAAACTACTCCGATGTAGGTTGTTCTACTTGCCAAGGGTAGAACAAGGACACATCCCATGTAGGCACATGGTTAAGGAATATCAAGGTCTTTTATGTACTCTAGTGTCGTTCTCAAGTAGAGACACATTATACTCTAGTCTCCATCTTAAGTAGAGCTACAAACTATAACATATTCAGTCGGTGCTAGCCTTTGTTCTCATGGAGTAAGTTCATTAAAGAGGAGCATATGAAAAGGTACCATCTCTTAGTCATTACCTACTCACAATACACCTACCGAAGATGGTTCGAATAGGGAGGCCACTCAATTGTCTATAAGGATAACTAATTTATAACCTTCTGTATATATAGAAGGTTCTACATTATAGTCATGCTTAGAAGGGCACCATCCTAGGTCTACCGATCCTAGACTTTCATCCAACATTCATCCATACCCGTACAAGACTAAGGTGCCTAATCCTACTAAGTCAAGATTTTCATATTCTTCATGTACATGTATCAAGTAAAGGGATACAAGTCTACAAAAATAACACACCACATACTTAACTTTATTGAATATAGAATATCATTCTTTGAAACACTTAGGAATGACCCTTATCATCTTTATGTCATCCTATGCATTAGTATAACATCATCACTATAACCGTTATAGACTCACATAGTCCAGTAGGGACGATCATGCATCAACTCTAAGACTACACACATGAACACATAATCATAGTCTAATATAATGACCTAATAATATCAAACCTTCACATTACTAGCATATACATAGATATAATAAAAATTCACGTATTCACATACACAAATAATCATAATACTTCAAGTAGTGCCGATGAGGCCATATTAATCATATTAAATAAAGTAACGCCGACAAGTCCACATCACTTGCAATTAAAGAACATAACACCTCCACAATAAGTGGAACATACCAATCAAAACATAATTGAAGTTTTATTAACATAAAATAAAAAGAATTAGGTCAGATAACCATCGATGCATTCTCACCACTTCAATCCCTAGCTAAATCATCCAATTAAATATGATAAGGCCCTTAGTTATGTTTATGAACATCAATTCAAAGCATAAATCATAAGAACCAATGAATCTAGATCAGTTCAACAATAACTTATCAGTGTATGACCAATTAGATATCTATTGAATAGAATTTTATATCATTAGAAAGACCATAAGAAACTACACAAGAATTCATCAACATTAGACCAATATCAAGTAACCCAAAAAGTAGTAAAAAATAAGAATTTGCATGGTTTGCATAGGTTCATAAGAATAATAGCTTTAATACGTTTCAACAACATCTATTAAATCCTAAAACACTGATTAAAAATCTTTAATGCAAGAACCCATGGCTAGATCATGAAATCGGACAAATCATGTTATTGATCAACTTTAAAAAATCATTGGAATCGACTCCTTGAAAAAAGATATTTCAAGTATGAATAACCATACGTTAATTCTGATAAAAAAACCCACAAGATTGATGGAGAAAAACTTGAGAAACCTATCTTCTTCCTTGGAGCTTCCAACCTTCAACAAAAGAGGTTTTGGAGAGAATGAATGGGGACGTTTTGTTTTGAGTTGAGGGTTTTGCTTTAATTGGTGAGGTTAAGGTTTTAAATAGGTCCTATAAACATTCATAATTAACCCAAAATTACACAAAATACCGCTATATTTATTTGACAAATTAAACAACTTAAATTTGACTTAAAAATGACGCAACGAAATCTGGGACTTTACTGCGCGTCGTGGAGACACTTCCAAATCTTATTTTTTTGAAAATTCTCGGACAGAATGTTTAGTGACAGCCCCGCGTCTCAGGGGAAGAATTTTTCCTAATGCGTGATAGCCGCGCGTCGCGCATCATCAAGTCAAATCTTTGTCGTTTTGCTGCTTCGTTGGCCCATGTTTGGGTCCTCCTCGGAGGCCTTTTTGATGGTCCCCACAGCTTTGTACTCGGATTTTTTGACACTTTGTATGTCATGATATGCTTAGGAACTCTCGTTAATGAATTTAAACTTCAAACAATCACCCAAAACACTACGACAAGCTAGTTTAACTTTGACTAATTTCCGAATGTCTGTGACGTTCTTTGACGTTTGACCTCCAAAAACTTCCAAACACTATATACTTCCTATAAACACAATTTTTAACAATTTGTATGCCTTTTAAAAAATCACTACACATGTGTTAGGCTCTAGATCAACTTAGATCATGTTGAGGGACGTTACAGTAGGATAGCTAGAAACTTGAAGAGGAGTAGTTAAACTGACAAAAGTAAACCTAGGTGCCAAAAGTGGGCTCACAATCAATATGTAACTAGTTCTCCTAAGGTCAAAGATTGGAAGGGTAGTAGTTCTCAAGGTGGTGAGCCTACTTGTGCTACTTGTGGAAAGAAACATTATGGGGAGTGTCTAATTGGTACCGCGAATTTCTTTGTGTGTGGTATGGATGGACATAAGGTGAGGGATTATCCTAATAGTGCTTCTAGAGAAAAAGAGGGTAATAAATTTACTTCAAATGTTCTGGTAATGTGTTGCAAAGGCGAAAGCTCGTTTCTATGCACTCTGTGCAAGACGAGCAAAGCTGGATAACGATGATGATGATATTGGTAATTTCATTTATTTCTTTAGTGTTATGAGTTCCTTCTAATTGGCGGAGTATGGTGATAAGTTGAGTTTTGATATATTGTCTTACGTCTTCTTGTAACAACCCTAAAAATGGATATGCTATGTAATGCTTAATGTGTATAGAATACATACGATTAGGCCGGGTTCACACAGATTGATGCACGTAGATCCAGAACTCGAAACCCTTGGTACATCCAAGCCAACTAACATGGGGAATTATTTGATCTAGAAAACGTTGGGTACAACCATATAGGATCTCTAATATGAAGATTTACTTGAAAGAGTCTTTACCGGACTTAAAAAGGGAAAATCATAGGTTTGGAGGGTCTAGGGGTAAAATTGTCTTTTTCCAGGCTAAGGGTAGTATTGTAATTAGCCTAAATATATAATTAGTTATTCAATTAATAAGGTGTAGGGGAATTTTGGGGAGATAGGGACGAAATTGGGCTCTTGAAATGAAGTCTTGCTCCACACGGGTTCGAACCTACTTGGAAGCAATGAATGAATTTGTTTTTTGTAACGACCTGTTTAGTCGTTTTGAGTAGCAGATTTTATTTCTGGAAAAACTGGCTGATACGACGGACACCACAACGGACCTTCATGGGCACGACGCACCGTCGAGGGGGTCTCGTTCCATAACATTTAGAATTATGAATTTGAGTGCTGAAATTGAGTCTCTGAACTCTGTGACGGACCTGCAGGACGGACCGTCACAGTCACGACGGACCGTCGTGAGCCCCCGTTTCAGAACACATCAACTCTTGAGAATTTGGTACTAGGAACAACTCTCTCTACGTCGTGACGGAAGTGCAGGACGGACCGTCGTGGGCACGACGGACCGTCACAGACTCTTCGAGGAAATAGAGTCTCTGACTATTGCGATGGACCTGCAGGACGGACCGTCGCAGGCACGACGGACCATCACAGGTTGCGTAATCCGAGGCAGGGTCGGATTTCTGGCTAATTTTTAAAGGGGCGTTTTGGACTATTCCGGCCTTAATTTATAAAATTAGTGGGTTAATGTTATTAGTTCAATTCCTTGGGGCTTGAAAGACTAACTTTGAGTTAATTGGTGGGTTGGTTTCATCACCTTTTATTCTTGAAATCTTGTGATTTAGGGTAAGAGGAAGAAGGTTTGAGGAAGAAAAATTAGAAAGAGAAAGAGAGGAGAAAGAGAGGCGCTTGAGAGAGAAGGAGCAAAGCTGCTTGAAGATTCGCTTGGTCACAAATCCTGGTGAAGGTAGGTTATGGTTTATGCTATTTGTAGTAAACTCTTAATAGCAAATGATATGTATTGGGAAATCTTGTAAACCCTTCTATATGCTTAATTGTATGCTTGTATGAGTGTGATTATATGTTTGTGATGAATTAAGCATGATGAAGCTTTTGAACCCTAAATCTTGAAGAAACCCTAATTTACTTGTTATTGTGATGCCTTAGTATAAAAGAAGGCTTGATGAACTATGTTATGAGAATTGTGATGCCTTAGTATAAAAGAAGGCTTGATGAACTATGTTATGAGAATGATGATGCCTTAGTATAAAAGGAGGCTTGATGAATTAGAGGATCGGGTGCCACGTTCCGGTACCAGGATAGTATATGAGGATCGGAGTGTCACGTTCCGACACCAGGATAGTATATTGATCGGGTGCCACGTTCCTGTACCCGGATAGTATATGAGGATCGGAGTGTCACGTTCTGACACAAGGATAGTAATAGAGGATCGGGTGCCACGTTCCGGTACCAGGATAGTATATGAGGATCGGAGTGTCACGTTCCAACACCAGGATAGTATATGGATCAGAGTGTCACGTTCCTACACCAGGATAGTATATGGATCGGGTGCCACGTTCCGGTACCAGGATAGTATATGAGGATCGGAGTGCCACATTCCGGCACATAGTGTTAGTGGAGCGGAGTGTCACGTACCGACACGAGAGGAATAAGTTCTGAATCTTGAAAGATGTTAATATGCTAAATCTAATGAACCTATTTCCCGAATGAGTATGATATTGAGGCTTGAGTCCTCATAGATGAACTTGGTGGTAATTATTGATGATTATAGTACTTGTTGTTACTATATGTTGAGTATTATAGTTGATTTGTGAGATTAACTGATATATACTGTTTTCTATTCTTAGTTGGCCGATGATATCTACTCAGTACGTGTGGTTGTACTGACTCCTACTTATTTGTTTCTTTCCTTGTTATTTGTGGAGTGCAGCAAGCGTGCCGTCGTCTTCAACTCGACCGCGATTCTAGCCAGTCTTCACTACACCGGATTTTCAGGGTGAGCTAATGTTTCTAGCTTGGACTGGATCTTCTTCTTCCTGTCTTGATGCCTTGAAGTTCCGGCATGGGCCAGCTTTTATTCGTTTATATTTCTTAGAATACTCTTAGTTTAGTAATTTGATCGTAGATGTTCTTGTGATGATGACTTCCAGGTTTTGGGGATATTTATAGTTTTGATGTTTATTAATGAGTTAAGTCTTCCGCGTTGTATTTGGTTTAATATGTTAAGGTTTAGATTGGTTGGTCCGCTCACATAGGAGGGTAAATATGGGTGCCAGTCGCGTCCCCGATTTGGGTCGTGACAAAATTGGTATCAGAGCCTTAGGTTCGTTGGTCTCATCACACAAGAACGAGTCTAGTAGAGTCTTAAGGAACGGTAGGGGGATGCCTTTCTTTTCTTTGAGAGGCTATAAGACTTTAGGAAAATTCCATTCTTTCATTCCTTCTTTCGTGCCATTACTTGGATCCAATTGATATCTAGGTGATACAAATTGGTATCTGACCATCTTCATTCTATTTCGCAGATGGTTAGAACTAGAGCAACGTCTGCGCCAACACCAACACCGGCAAGACAAGAAACGTCTAAGATAGCCACTGGGGCGGTAGCTCAAAGAGGAGTGGTGGCGAAAGGCCGTGGAAGAGGTCGTGGGAGGACATCCTCTAAAGGAAGAGGACAAGCACCTAGCCCAACTAGTACTAGGGCGGTGACTCCCCCATCAACTGAGGAAGTGATAAGAGAGGGTGACGAAGGGGAGAATGAACAAATGCAGAACGAGGAACTGCCACCCCAACCTACCCCAGAGATTATCAATCAGGTTCTGGCTTATCTTAGCGGGTTATCTGATCGGGGCCAGACACCTCCAGTGTTTTCTACACCAGCACCTCAGACTCCGGAGGTACAACATGCGGCTACTGTGGCTCCCCGCATGGATGCTCCATTGGAAATAGGCATGTTTCCTCGTCTGACTACAGGGCCTATAATGACAAATGATCAGCATGAACTTTTCAGTAAGTTCTTGAAATTGAAACCTCCAGTCTTTAAGGGTGCTGAATCTGAGGATGCTTACGATTTTCTGATCGACTGTCATGAGCTACTACACAAGATGGGTATCGTAGAACGGTTTGGCGTTGAGTTTGTGAGTTATCAGTTTCAAGGGAACGCCAAAATGTGGTGGCGGTCACATGTTGAGTGCCAACCAACAGAGGTACCACCCATGACTTGGGCATCATTCTCCAATTTGTTTATGGAGAAGTATATTCCCTGGACCTTGAGGGAAAGGAAAAGAGATGAGTTCTTGAGCCTAGAGCAAGGTAGGATGTCGGTTGCTGCATATGAGGCTAAGTTTCGTGCATTATCCAAGTATGCCACCCAACTTTGTTTCAGTCCACAAGAGAGGATTCGCCGTTTTGTGAAGGGGTTGAGGTCAGAACTGCGGATTTCAGCCTTACAGGTAGCGGCTACGGCAAAATCCTTTCAAGAAGTGGTAGACTTCGTGATAGAGGTGGAAGGAGTGAAGCCAGATGACTCCACCATGGCATCGACATCAAAAAGGTTTCGAAAGGGAGGTGAGTTTAATGGTTCATACACTAGAGGACAGGGTTCAGGAGGTTACTCAGCCCGACCAATTCAGTCTTCACTACAGACTGTAGTTGGGGGTCCACCTCAGACCGGTCAACACTTCTCCGAGAGACCGATGCTTGAATCCAGAGGGTGTTATGGGTGTGGGGAGACTGGACACATTAAGAGGTATTGTCCAAGGCAGAGTCACAGACCTCCCACAGTCAGAGGTAGAGGTGGTCATGGTAGAGGCCGTTATTCTGGAGGGCGTGGTGGCCGAGGTAATGGTGGTCACCAAAACGGCCGAAGTGATGGGCAAACTGGGGCCACTACAGCACAACATGGTAGGGGCAATGGACAGACTGTTGATAGGGCCCATTGTTACGCTTTCCCTGGGAGATATTAAGCGGAGACATCAGATGCTGTCATCACAGGTAATCTTTTGGTTTGTGATTGCAGGGCTTCTGTATTGTTTGATCCCGGATCCACGTTTTCCTATGTATCTTCTTCATTTGCTACTGGTCTAAATTTACCTTGTGAATTGCTTGACATACCTATTCGGGTGTCTACTCCGGTGGGTGATTTTGTGATGGTTGAAAAAGTATATAGATCTTGCTTGGTGACTTTTGTGGGGAGCAACACTTATGTAGATTTGGTTATCTTAGAAATGGTCGACTTCGACGTAATTCTTGGTATGACTTGGCTTTCTCCAAATTTTGCAATTTTGGATTATAATGCTAAAACTGTGATGTTAGCCAAGCCTGGGACAGATCAGTTAGTGTGGGAGGGAGACTACACTTCCACTCCGGTTCATATCATCTCCTTTCTTCGTGCTAAGAGGATGGTTAGCAAAGGGTGTTTAGCTTTCTTGGCACATCTCAAGGATGACAGTACACAGGTACCTCCAATTGAGTCAGTTTCAGTAGTCCGAGAGTTTTTGGATGTGTTCCCTGCAGATCTTCCTGGTATGCCACCGGATAGGGATATTGACTTCTGTATTGATTTGGAACCGGGTACTCGTCCTATTTATATACCCCCTTATAGAATGGCTCCCGCAGAGTTAAGAGAGTTAAAGGACCAACTTCAAGAGTTGTTGAGCAAAGGCTTCATTAGACCAAGTGCATCTCCTTGGGGTGCTCCGGTGTTATTTGTGAAGAAGAAGGATGGGAGTTTCCGGATGTGCATAGATTACCGGCAGTTGAACAAGGTAACTATTAAGAACAAGTATCCCATTCCTCGCATTGATGACTTGTTCGATCAGTTACAAGGTGCTTGTGTCTTCTCTAAGATTGACTTGAGATCCGGTTATCATCAATTGAAAATACGGGCAACGGATGTGCCAAAGACTGCTTTTCTAACTAGGTATGGGCACTACGAATTTGTGGTAATGTCTTTTTGTCTTACAAATGCCCCTGCTGCTTTTATGAGCTTGATGAATGGGATTTTCAAGCAATATCTGGATCTCTTTGTGATCGTATTTATTGATGATATACTGATATACTCAAAGAGTAAGAAGGAACATGAGGAGCATTTGAGAATGGTGTTAGAGTTGTTGAGAAAGAAAAAGCTTTATACGAAATTCTCCAAGTGTGAGTTCTGGCTAGATTCAGTGTCCTTCTTGGGGCACGTGGTTTCTAAGGATGGAGTGATGGTGGATCCATCTAAGATTGAGACGGTGAAAAACTGGGTAAGGCCTACTAATGTGTCAGAAATAAGGAGTTTTGTGGGGTTAGCTAGTTACTACCGCCGATTCGTCAAAGGATTCTCTTCTATTGCTTCCCAATTGAGGAACTTGACTAAGCAGAATGTTCTATTTGTATGTTCAGATGAATGTGAGGAAAGCTTTCAGAAGATTAAGACCTTGTTGACTACCGCACCAATTCTTACTTTGCCAGTAGAGGGTAAGAACTTCATTGTTTATTGTGATGCATCCTATTCTGGTTTGGGTGCAGTGCTAATGCAAGAGAAGAATGTGTTTGCCTATGCTTCGAGGCAATTAAAGGTGCATGAACGTAACTATCCGACCCACGATTTGGAGTTGGCCGCGGTAGTATTTGCACTAAAGCAATGGAGACACTATTTATATGGGGTTAACTGTGAAGTCTATACGGATCATCCAAGCCTGCAGTATATCTTTACTCAGAAAGATTTGAATTTGAGACACAGGAGATGGATGGAACTACTGAAGGACTACGATATCACTATTCTGTATCATCCGGGAAAAGCTAACGTTGTGGCAGATGCTTTGAGTAGAAAGGCGGGAAGCATGGGAAGTCTAGCTCATTTGCAAGTCTCTAGGCGCCCGTTGGCGAGGGAAATCCAAAATTTGGCTAATGATTTTATGAGGCTAGAAGTAAATGAGAAGGGAGGATTTTTAGCTTGTGTAGAGGCGAAATCTTCTTTTTTTGACCATATTAAGGGGAAACAGTTTGATGATGAGAAACTAAGGTGAATTCGGGATATGGTGTTGCGAGGAGAGGCTAAAGAAGCAATAATTGATGAGGAAGGTGTTTTGAGGATTAAGGGAAGGGTATGTGTACCCCGTATCGATGATTTGATCACCACTATCCTTACAGAGGCTCATAGTTCCGGATATTCTATACATCCTGGTGCAACCAAGATGTACCGTGACATAAAACAACACTTTTGGTGGAAAAGAATGAAGCGTTATATCGTGGATTTTGTTGCCAAATGTCCAAACTGTCAGCAAGTAAAGTACGAACATCAGAGACCCGGAGGAACACTTCAAAGAATGCCCATTCCTGAATGGAAGTGGGAGAGAATTGCAATGGACTTTGTGGTTGGTCTTCCAAAGACATTGGGGAAGTTTGACTCTATTTGGGTAATTGTGGACAGATTAACCAAATCTGCTCACTTCATTCCGGTCAAGGTGACCTACAATGCAGAAAAGTTGGCCAAAATCTACATCTCAGAAATCGTTCGGTTACATGGGGTTCCACTTTCCATCATATCTGATAGAGGTACGAAGTTTACTTCTAAGTTTTGGAGAACCTTGCATGCTGAATTAGGTACTAGATTGGATCTTAGTACTGCATTTCATCCTCAGACCGATGGTCAGTCTGAGCGAACGATTCAAGTGTTGCAAGATATGCTTCGTGCATGTGTGATAGAATTTGGTGGCCATTGGGATAACTTCTTACCCTTGGCAGAGTTTTCATACAATAATAGCTATCACTCCAGTATTGACATGGCTCTATTTGAAGCATTGTATGGGAGGATTTCTTGGAGAAGGTGAAAGCTATTCAAGAAAAGCTTTTAGCGGCTCAAAGTAGACAAAAGGAATATGCGGATTGAAAGGTTAGAGACTTGGAGTTCATGGAAGGTGAACAAGTCTTGCTGAAGGTTTCACCCATGAAAGGGGTGATGCGGTTTGGAAAAAGGGGTAAGCTGAGTACAAGGTATATTGGACCATTTGAAGTACTTAAGCGAGTAGGGGAGGTGGCTTATGAATTAGCCTTGCCTCCAGGACTGTCCGGAGTGCATCCGGTATTTCATGTGTCCATGTTGAAAAGATACCATGGGGATGGAAACTACATCATTCGATGGGATTCGGTTCTACTCGATGAGAATTTGACTTATGAAGAGGAACCTGTTGCTATTCTAAATAGAGAAGTTCGCAAGTTGAGGTCGAGAGAGATTGCATCCATCAAAGTTCAATGGAAGAATCGACCGGTTGAAGAGGCTACTTGGGAGAAGGAGGCAGATATGCAGGAAAAATACCCACATCTGTTTACAGATTCAGGTACTCCTTTTCACCCTTGTTTTTCTTCTTTTGATCGTTCGGGGACGAACGATGGGTAAATTGGTATCTATTGTAACGACCTGTTTAGTCGTTTTGAGTAGCAAATTTTATTTCTGGAAAAACTGGCTGATACGACGGACACCACGAAGGACCGTCATGGGCACGACGGACCGTCATGGGCACGACGGACCGTCGAGGGGGTCTCGTTCCATAACACTTAGAATTATGAATTTGAGTGCTGAAATTGAGTCTCTGAACTCTGTGATAGACCTGTAGGACGGACCGTCACAGTCACGACGGACCGTCGTGAGCCCCCGTTTCAGAACACTTCAACTCTTGAGAATTTGGTACTGGGAACAACTCTCTGAACGTCGTGATGGAAGTGCAGGACGGACCGTCGTGGGCACGACGGACCGTCACAGACTCTTCGAGGAAATAGAGTCTCTGACTGTTGCGACGGACCTACAGGACGGACCGTCGCAGGCACGACGGACCGTCACAGGTTGCGTAATCCCAGGCTGGGTCGGATTTCTGGCTAATTTTTAAAGGGGCGTTTTGGACTATTCTGGCCTTAATTTATAAAATTAGTGGGTTAATGTTATTAGTTCAATTCCTTGGGGGTTGAAAGACTAACTTTGAGTTAATTGGTGGGTTGGTTTCATCACCTTTTATTCTTGAAATCTTGTGATTTAGGGTAAGAGGAAGAAGGTTTGAGGAAGAAAAATTAGAAAGAGAAAGAGAGGAGAAAGAGAGGCGCTTGAGAGAGAAGGAGCAAGGCTGCCTTGAAGATTCTTGCTTGGTCACAAATCCTTGGTGAAGGTAGGTTATGGTTTATGCTATTTGTAGTAAACTCTTAATAGCAAATGATATGTATTGGGAAATCTTGTAAACCCTTCTATATGCTTAATTGTATGCTTGTATGAGTGTGATTATATGTTTGTGATGAATTAAGCATGATGAAGCTTTTGAAACCTAAATCTTGAAGAAACCCTAATTTACTTGTTATTGTGATGCCTTAGTATAAAAGAAGGCTTGATGAACTATGTTTTGAGAATTGTGATGCCTTAGTATAAAAGAAGGCTTGATGAACTATGTTATGAGAATGATGATGCCTTAGTATAAAAGGAGGCTTGATGAATTAGAGGCTCGGGTGCCACGTTCCGGTACCAGGATAGTATATGAGGATCGGAGTGTCATGTTCCGACACCAGGATAGTATATGGATCGGGTGCCACGTTCCGGTACCAGGATAGTATATGAGGATCGGAGTGTCACGTTCCGACACCAGGATAGTAATAGAGGATCGGGTGCCACGTTCCGGTACCAGGATAGTATATGAGGATTGGAGTGTCACGTTTCGACACCAGGATAGTATATAGATCGGAGTGTCACGTTTCGACACCAAGATAGTATATGGATCGGGTGCCACGTTCCGGTACCAGGATAGTATATGAGGATCGGAGTGCCACGTTCCGGCACATAGTGTTAGTGGAGCGGAGTGTCACGTACCGACACTAGAGGAATAAGTTCTGAATCTTGAAAGATGTTAATATGCTAAATCTAATGAACCTATTTCCTGAATGAGTATGATATTGAGGCTTGAGTCCTCATAGATGAACTTGGTGGTAATTATTGATGATTATAGTACTTGTTGTTACTATATGTTGAGTATTATAGTTGATTTGTGAGATTAACTGATATATACTGTTTTCTATTCTGAGTTGGCCGATGATACCTACTCAGTACGTGTGGTTGTACTGACTCCTACTTGTTTGTTTCTTTCCTTGTTATTTGTGGAGTGCAGCAAGCGTGCCGTCGTCTTCAACTGGACCGCGATTCTAGCCAGTCTTCACTACACCGGATTTTTAGGGTGAGCTAATGTTTCTAGCTTGGACTGGATCTTCTTCTTCCTGTCTTGATGCCTTGAAGTTCCGGCATGGGCCAGCTTTTATTCGTTTATGTTTCTTAGAATACTCTTAGTTTAGTAATTTGATCGTAGATGTTCTTGTGATGATGACTTCCAGGTTTTGGGGATATTTATAGTTTTGATGTTTATTAATGAGTTAAGTCTTCCGTGTTGTATTTGGTTTAATATGTTAAGGTTTAGATTGGTTGGTCCGCTCACATAGGAGGGTAAATGTGGGTGCCAGTCGCGTCCCCGATTGGGGTCGTGACATTTTTTTATTTAACTTGGTAAATCATTGTAATTAATTTATATTTATTTATTAAATTATTTAAAATAAAAGTAAATCAGATTTTTATTGATTAAAAAAAACCTTATTTGACTAAATCCTAAACTAGACTCCTAATCCTAAGAAAACTCTTCTCTCCCACGCTCAACTCTCTCTCACGTCTCTATCACTTTCACTCACGATAATCTATGACAAATAACTTCAAAAAACAGTATTTAAACCAAAATTCTTCACACTTGAAGAACTCACAACGAAAATATAAGAAAATAAACGAAATTAAATCACGTAGGCAAAGAGAAGTTTGTCCGTCGAGTTTGTGTTGACTTAGAGGGGATTAAACGTGATTTTTGGAGAAACTTCTGGGAATCAGTTCTAGGTTTGAACGTCATAAAAGGTATGGGTTTTCTTACTGTTGGTACTTGTACCAAAAGACCCTTAAAACTCAGATGAATCTACTCGAAAACTAGGGTTGTTCCCGTTCTTGTCGAACTCCTTATCCGTAGTATCCCTTTGATCTCAATGTTAAATCGGTTAGAGATCTTGTTGTTGGTATGTTTTATGGTAGTTTAAGTATGAGTTTTTATTTACGTTATAATGTGTTCTTGATTATGCGTTTCGAATTGTATGCATGTTAAGTTATGTTAACCGAAAGTATGTGAAAAATGATATGTTTTTATTGTTAAACTTTATGTGCGAATGTTTGTGTTAATCATGAGGTGTAAAATTGGTGAAATGTTTCTGGATGAAATGGTAATTCTTTTATCAAAAAATTCATAAAAATATTACACCTAAAGATGTACCAAACGATCCACGAAATGCCTTAATAATTAACGTATGAATGATGATAAAAAGAAGCTCAAAATAGTAAACATATTTCAAGCATTTGGTAGATTGGGTTCGGCCAAACAAAATAGTAAAAAATTCAATGAAAAATGAATGTAAAATAAATGAGTATCACTAAGTATTGAACCCAAGACATCATTACATGAAATCTACCAAAAACAATCAACAAAACATTACGACAAAAATTGATTGGAAGAGACTAAATTTCCAGCCCGCTTGAAATTGTAGTGTCGGCCAACTTTTTTTTTAAAAAAAATCTTCGTTTAATTTTTTTTAAATGTGAGGTCATTGGGGTCTGAACCCATGAAATCACTAAATGAAAATTTCATGAGGAAAATAGATTTGGTAGTGGGTATTGAACCCATAACCTCTTTAATGGATGAGAGAGTTAGGAGAAAATTAAGGAGAAAAATAATGAGCTTGTGGGGGATTGAACCGTCAAATCCTTGACTTAAACAAAAACGAGAGGAGAAAAAGAGAGGAAATATTATGGTGTCGATGGGGATCGAACAAGGGTCCCCAAAATCTAAAAAATATGATTATCAACTTTAAAATAAGATTAAGTGTTCCCCAAGGGATTCGAAATCGGGTACCCTTACCCAATTCCGTATTGACACATAAGTCATACGTAAATAAATATTTAATGAATGCTGCCTCTAAATATCAAAATCAATATCTTCGCATATCTACAAGATGCATAATTCTTGTACCACATAATCTTGGGTAAATATGAATCACTTAGACAAACTATGAATGAACCCCCATGGATTGTATGTATAGACTCATAAGTCTACCATACGTTTAAAAGTAAGTGAACCTAAGATGTATGTGATGAAATGATGCAACCCTAAAAGGGTTGAGTAAGAGTGTGAAACTCACTAAATGGCCAAGTGCATTGGCGTATGATGAAATAAACAATAAAATGATGAAATGAACAAATAAATGATGAAGTGAACAATAAATAATGAAACCCTAGAAGGGTTAAGTAAGAGTGTAAAACACACTAAATGGCCATGTGCATTGGCATATGATGAAATGAACATTCACGTAAAATGGGGTTAGTAATTATGAAGAGAAAATGTGCTAATGTTAATGAATGTGGTGACAACATGATATGATACTAATGTAAAGGAAGAGATAAATCTCAAATGAGCCTAAGTAAATGTTACCAAAACATGCTCACCTATGAGAGTGTAAATTTAATGAAGAGACTAATCTCTATGAACACTCTAATGAAAGTATTGAGATTAGCACACTTAATACTAATGATGAGATGAGAAATCATCTATTGAGGTATGATGTCCTAATATTAGAAGCAAGCTTCCATGACTTATGAGTTGAATGTAATGGAATTCTAAGCACCAATAGACTAGCTATGAGCGGTGATGCCTTCTTTTGAGAAGAGCGGAGGTTCACGTAACTCTCATGGGATGAGACTGTCCGGCATGCCGGGTATGGATCTCCTTATATCTCCTAGTCTTCGAACCTATACAGCCAATATAGAGATCTGGAGGGGTTCAATTGCCATGTATGCTAGCATGCTTTGGGTAACTTTTGTAGATGATTCCACCACTTTTCGATGTGGGGTTTCATGAAACTGGATTTCATGATGCTCACATGATCTATTTCGGTTAAATTTAAAGTTCCCCATGAATTAATGAGTCCAATCTCCAATGATGCACAAACTAAAACTAATGATACCAAAGGTATTAGGATAGGATAATAAAGAGGTGGGTTAGATTCAAATAATGACATGAGGTCATTCTTGGTCATTGCAAAACGAACCCGATGAAAGTATTAAACTACATCCTAGGTATAACTGGTGTTTACACTGGCCCATGAATGAAATGAAATGAAGTATGTATGAATGAACGACGCAGACTCTATGTTTGTTAAAGCAAAGTTCCTATTTGAGGTCCCATATGTGGAGCCCTCATTTTTGGGAAGTCTTAATGTCAAGTCCATAATTCCAAGGTCTCATGGCATACGAATGAATGATATGAATAACATTGTGTGTTATAAGAATTATCATACGTGCTATGTGTACGTTGTTGTGTGCTGTGTGCAAAATCATAAGTATGATGATGCATTTTACTGTCATGGCATAACTTTCCTAATCAAAATTATGAAAGCGCATAAACATTGCTAAACAAATTTGGAAAGTTCACTCACTTTCCTAATCTCAATTTGGCAAGTCCACTGACTTGACCTTCTATAATCATGTTTCTAGGAAAGAGCTATTCTAACCCATGAATGTCCTTGGTGTGTGCTTGAATGTACCCATACTTAATACAAGTGTGTACTAACCCTATATAACTCTAAGCTTTTAGGTGCAGGCACAGGTTGGGGCTAGAGCTAAAGGATAAACGCCACAGTTATTCGGACGTCGAACATTTATCCGGACTTGGTAGGACCTCATGCTTTCAAGGATGCTTGCCCATTTTTATTCTATATTTGTTGTTGGATAGAGCTAGTGGAGTATGTTTCTCTAGCATTTCTTTCCTATTTTTGTTTAGACATTGTATTGGTGTCATTTTGGCAAGTACATCTTTTTCGTTATAATAAATTATTTCTTTCATTTGATGATCATAATGTTAGATGGTTGATGGTTAACAATTATGTATGTAGTAGAAATCATAGTGAGCATGTTAACAAACAAAAATATTTGAATTTTCCTCTTAAATTAACCTAAAAGAAGTAAGAATAACGTGTGTAGGCTTGTCTGCGACCTCTGAGAGGTCAACAAGGCCGGTCTCATCTGGGGTCTATACTCCTATCGTGAAACTTCTCTTGAACTCAAGCTTGATAGTAGAAAGTCATAGAGTTATGTTGCATATGCAATGTGTTTAGGAGTCTTGTTGGAATTGAATTTCATTGATTCTTGAATTGTGCATTTCACGAAGTTATAAATATATGTTAAAATGTGTTTTTATTGTTTGATCTTTCATATTAGCATGTTTCTTTTATGAATTAGCTAAAAGTTGCACTTTTGAAATATTTTTATAGTTCACTATAGCTTTGGCAATTCATTGTAAGATTTTGCAAAAATTGACTAATTTATTCTTTGTATGAAAATTGTTGTATATTGATTAGAAGTGAGGTATATGAGCATGTTATTGAATATAAAATGAGTTTTTGTTATTCAGAATGAAGGAGTTGAGTTTAATGGCATAATGAGTTGTAGGATTGTTTATAACTTCTTATTTTGTTGGGATTATCTTTATTATTAAAAATTGATGTTTCTTCTATATGTTTATGTTGTATAAGGTGTTACATAGTATGTCGATGAGCTTTAATGTTGAGTCTCTACTGTCGAAGATCTTGGAGAGTGGCATGTGTAATTCGAGAACGAATGTTGTCCAAGTGGGGGAGAACGTAATACCTCGAAAATGACTTAGTTGAATCTATAGCCTAAAATTTTTGTCATGATAGTATAAGGTACTAAAATGTTTTATAAAGTGGTATTGAGGCAGTTTTTAAATATTTAGGTGTATTGGAAGTCAAACGTCAAGGGGAGACTAAAGCTTTAAACAACTAAGTCACCTATGTGCCTCATGGTTGTGGTTATGTGCGTATGTATAAATTTCATGATTTATTTAGGTCCTTATATGAGATTTTATATTTTTCATAGCCAGTGTGTCAATTTTCATGTAGTTTGGAGGTCAAGCGTCCAAGAACGTCCATGACGTTGAAAAGCTTTGCTTTGAAACAACCTCTGTGTCTTGACATGTTTCGTCGAATTTTATGTGTTTGTTTTGGAGTAAATTTATATGGGAGGCCCTAAAATCATATAATAATATATTTGGGTTTAAAACTTCCGGAAGAACATCCCCAACAACCAACTAAGGATCCTTGTGGAAGGACCCTTCCATTGAGCCAAAAGTTGTCTTAGACCAGCCCAATCAAATGAGGCAATTGACAGCCAGTAGTCTGGTCGACTAGTCTCATTCCCAAATCACGGACCAACAGGATGGTTCGTTGGTTGGGAAACGGGCCGTCGTTTGGCAAGTCAATTGTGAGCATTGTTCTTGCGCAATTCACTATACATTCTAGGGGTGAATTGGTAAATTCAACAAACGTTCAAATAAAAGAAAGGTAGGCTACCTATATAAGGTATTTTAAGTGGGTTTATAAGTCCTAAATACCTAGATGAACTCATTCTTCAAAATCAAAACCCAAATTATCTTAGAAATTCTCTAGAACTTCATTGAAGTGAAAACTCAAGGAAGATCTTGGATTGGAGATTTGAGTGGTGATTCTTAATAGATTTCATGGATTAACATCACTGAGGTATGGTTATTGATCCTTGAAACTGTATTCATCAAGGATCCCTAATTCAAAGAAATTTCTAGTTTTGTAATGATGGGCTTGTCCAATTTTATGATCTGTCCATAGGTTATATAAATAAAAGTTTTAAAGCATTGTATACTGTTTGGATTGTTGTTAATTTGATTATCTTAACTCAATTGATCTCTTAACCAATGTCATTAATGAAACCTACATTTTGACTACTTTATGGGTTAAGTGATATTGTACTAATTTTTATGAATTCTAGTGTTGTTTTCTATGGGCTATTGAAAAATGTAAGAATAGTATTAAATTGATTTCTAGGTTTTATTATATTCTTAAATATATATTTAATTGACTTATATTCATTGAGTATTATAGTTTTTGTATTGAATTTACGTTCATGGACATGGGTAAGGGCCTTATGTTATTGAATTGGATGATTTAGCTTTGAATTGAACTGTTCAGAATGGATTGGTGATAAGCTACCCTAATTATCTTTATTTTATGTAATGTAACACTTGAATTATGTTGTTATTGGTATGTTCAACTTACGGTGACGGTGCTATGTACTTTACTTGCAATTGATGTGTCCTCGTCAACATTGCTTTATGTCTTATGATGATAATGGCCTTCTCGCCAAATTACTTGATGTATTATGATGATCATTTTCATCTACTTGTTATTAAGTGAAGTATGATCATTTACATCTACTTGTGATTAAGAGAAAGTATGTGTTTCTCTATTGTTGTTAGGTGATTATGTTAGACTATGACTATGTCATTAGGTTTGTAGTCTTACAGTTGATGTATGATTATTACTACTTTACTATATGAGTATATGATTGTTATATTTATGATGTTATAGTTGTGTCTAGAATGACCTAAAGATGATGTTGATTATGTGTATGTGCTTTTAAAGTGATACGTTATGTGTAATGTATGTTGTGTCTTTTGTTTGTAGACTTGTTTCCATTACTAGATACATGTGTGAATGTCAATATGAGATTTCTTGATGTAGGATTTCAAAGCCTCATAGTCTAGTATGTATGAATGACATGAAACATTCAATGATGTTAAGAAGGTCATTTATGTGGAACCTTAAACCTAGTGGTAAGGTTATGAATCTTGAAGTCGAAAGCCGTAATCATATCCTTCTAGTCATTAATGATGCACTTAAGGTTGGTAAGCTGGAACAATATCACATTATCATTAGGAATGTCATTAGAGCTATCCTCTTCACCATTGCAAGGTATCCCTAGGGGACCTTTTTTGTAGGGTGAATATGATTGGGTGGTGAACTAGATATGGAATCCCTTCGCATGATCCTTTAATGTATATTACTCTATGAAAACAAAGACTAGAACCAAGTGAGTATGGTTTGGGAAGTAGCTATAATGATGAATGAGACTTGAGTAAAAAGAAGACCTTCATATTCCTTAAACATGTACCTACATGGGATGTTTCCATGTTCTACCATTGGAAAGTAGAACGCCCTCCATCGGATTAGGTTATAACCCCACATTATATGCTTTTCTATCATGGTATATATCACATAATCTCATTATATGAGATAGCTACTAGTATTGTAGAAGTTCTATTAACTTTAGGTGGTTGTATGGGACACTCTCTAGACATTGCACAATAGGCTTTGAAAATGTTAGTGAGAGTCCCTAGGTCTTCTCTAAGACCATAACTTGAATAACTTTGTGTGATGAATGTCTCTTAAATGAACTAATGAATGTAATGACTTTAGTAAGAAAGCATGTTTAGTGAATAAGTTCTTATCTAGAGTAATTAAGGGATGTCTAGTTAAGGTGTGAAGGGAGCATAGGAATGGTCACTTTGTATCTTACCTAGATAAGTCTTAAGAATGACTCTAGTTAGGAAAGTTTGTTATGTAGACATGATACAAACATAGGTAGTCTTAATGATTATTCAGGTAATCTTGGAGAGGTCATGTATGGACGTTATCTTCTTGATTTATTTGAGTAAGTCTTTTGATAATTTTTTGTAGGTAAAGGTGATATTATATGTATGTGTTTATATTAAGTGATAATGATTCTATATTAGGTAGTCTAAAGGATCTCTTAAGTGTGTGTAAATGGATTTTATGGGCGGTCGCTTCACTGCTCTCTCAAGTGAAACTTAGAATCACCTTTGATAGGAGAATCTCATGTTTATGTGGTTTTTGTATTGTAAGTATGTATATCTCATTATAGGTTATCTTAAGAATCATTTAAGTGTGCCTATACAGGGTGTATTAGCGGTGTATGTTGGGGTGTATGTTGGTCTTACTTAAGTGAGTATTAGGATAGCTTTTAGTGAGAAGATTACATGCTATAGAGTTTTATATGTGAAGTTTATAGGCTTCACTGTAACAATGAAGGAGTTCACTCTAATATTTTCCTTAAAATGTGATAAATTTATTAAGTGACTTATTATGTGTTTCTAAGATGATAAATTTTGTTCTTATGCTTATGTTATGATGTTTAAATAAAAAAATGTATATTTATAATAAATGTCCATTTTTATGATTTTATGCAATAAGACATATTTAGTACAAGTGTATGTACTAATTCGATACATTTTGTTATATTTAAACATGTAGGTAAAATGTTAGAACGATCGTGAAAGAAAGCTTGGATTCTAGACATCATTCAAGCAAAGTTGAAGTATGTCCTCACGTGACTCGAGGGCATATATGTCGTTCATTTAAAAGGATTGTAATAGACTAAGTATTTCTATATTTGTATTGTATGGTCCGTGTCCCATGTATTCTTGAGTCTATGAATGACATATGTTGATACTTAGCATTTCTATGATTTTAATATGAAAAGATGTTTAAAGATATTCGTGTGAAAATTTTATAATTTTGCACTACTTTTCATATGTTTATATGTGATGAATGATAAGGACGGTCTTGTACAAGACCTCTGAGAGTTCAAGTACTCCGATCCACGACCTAAGGAATTCCCTAACTTGTAAGGTATAGGTGTGGATCATGACGTATATTCTATTATGTGAATGATCCTTTCTTAGGTAGTCTAAAGGATCTCTTAGGTGTGTGTGAAGGGATTGTATGAGCGGTCGCTTAATAAGACATTCAAGTAAACCTTAGAATCACCTTTGGTAAGAAGATCTCAGATTGTGTGCTTTTTAGGTGTTATTGATTCTATGATGTGATGTATGAGTTTCATTGGAAGTTACAGTGAAATTTACTATAAGTTCACTTTAATGTTTACTAAATTGTATAAATTGCATATGGCTTTTGTTGTGTCTTAAATGTAATGTTTAGTGCTTAAATTTGGTTATTATACTTTTAGTGTGATGTTTTAATAAAAAAGAGCATATTTCTTATGAATATCCGTTCTCATGATTTTATGCGTTAAGTCGTACTTACTATATGTGTTTGTACTAATTCCATAAATTTTGTTATATCTTAAGGTTTAAGTGGATTTTGAGAAGCGTCCAAAGCTTGGAATCTATTTATCGTTCAAGAAAACTTGAAGTATGTCCTCACTTTACTCGAGGTCATAATCATCTTTAGATTTCTTTTAATTCAAAGTATTTTAATAGACTAAGTATTTCTATATTCATATTGTATGGGCCGTGTCCCAAGTATTTTTGAGTTTAAGATTGACATATATTGAGATTTAGCATTTTCTATGATTTTACTGTGCAAGAGGTTTTAATATATTTCGTGTGAAATGTTTTAATTCCCTATTACGTTTTATACATGTATGGAATGAATTAGGTCTAAGGGCTTGTACAAGACCTCTGAGAGGTCAAGTATGCCATGTTACACTCCGAGAGTGCCATATCTTCTAGAGTGTACTCTTGGGATATGGCAAGCTTGGTATAAAAGCAAAGATTATAAAACTTGTTTCAGGATTGAAAAAGTCTCATAAAGACACGTCTAGTAGATTCTTGATCATCAGTTGATTCGCAACACATCTATGACCAAGAGGCTATTGAACGATAAAGTTTCACTCTCTTCATAAATCTTGTGTCTTTCCTATAGAGTTAAGGTTGTTAGTGTCTATTCCTAATCTCTTCTATTTTGTTTATAGGGTATGAATACTAGAAGAATGACCACTACAAGGTTGGAAGAAGTAAGGGTGAGTGAGGAACTTCCTCCTCAAGTTAAGCATGTTCTGCAAGGTGCTCAAATTACTCCCCAAGGTGATCATTGCCTATTAGAGGTCAAGATAATAAGGCTCTAGTGGTTCCACCGGAAATGACTTATGGGGATATAAGAGAGTCTTTACATGCTTTATCTCGAGCCATGACTACTCATGTGATTAGAAATATTGAACGTAGAGTGAATGTTGTCGAAAGAACGATAACATCTACATTGAAAGACTTTGTGAGGATGAATCCTCTTATCTTTCTTGTCTCTAAGATGGGAGAGGATCCCTAACATTTTCTAGATGGTTTGTATTAGGTTTTGAGTACCATGGCGGTGACTTTTAAGGAAAAGGCCGAGTTAGCTTCGTATCAATTGAGGGAGGTTACTCAAGTGTGGTACACTCAATGGAAAGATAATACGCCGGTTGAGTAAGGTCCTATAAAGTGGGAAAAGTGTAAGGAAGATTTCTTAAGAAAGTAATTTCCCCGTGAGAGAAGTGAGGTGAAGGTTGAGGAGTTTAGTAATATCAAGCAAGGCAGTAAGAGTTTTGAGGAGTATTCTTTAAAATTAACTAGGTTGTGTAGGTATTATCAGTCCTTGGTGTCTAACCATAAGGATTAGATGAGTTGGTTTGTGACATATGTTGCCTTCCTTGTGAAAGAAGGGGGTTGTACGACCATGCTCCATGGTGACATGAACTTGTCTAGACTAATGGTGTATGCTCAATCTATAGAGGAGTCAAACCTTAGCAAGATTTCTAGAAACTTAAAGAGGAGTGGACCAAGAGATCAAAACCAACCTAGGTTGCAGAGGAGGGCTCAAAATAAATATGAACCTAGAGATCCCAAGGTCAAACATTAAAAAGGAAGTGGTTCTAAAAATGGTAATCCTACTTGTACTAATTTTTGGGAAGAATCACTATGGGAAATGTCTGATGGGTACCCGGAGTTTCTATGATTTTGGTATGTATTGACACAAAATGAGGTATTGTCCTACTATTGTGCCTAGAGAAAAACAAGGTAATCAAGTTATTCGAAGTGTTCCGGTAATGATGATAAAAAAAATTGTTTCTATGCACTGCAGGTAAGATGATCAATGTCGGATGAGGATGATGATGTTGGTAAGTTATTATTTCTCTCTTTTAGTTTTTATGAGTTCCTTCTAAATGGGGAGTACAGCGAGTACTAAAATTTTAATGAATTTTGTCATTTCTTCTATTCAACTCAAGCTCGAGAGTTAAAAAGTTATATAAGCATGTTGCTTTGTTGCTTTGTGTTTAGGACTCTAATTTGAATTGAATTTCATTGATTTCTGGCATTGTGCATTTTATGAAGTTATGATAATTTTGTAAATTGAGTCTATTTGGTTTTATCTCTTATAGTAGCATGCTTTCATCATTAATTTCTTAAATGTTGCATTTTTTAAATTATGGATATCTTCACTATGTGGAATTTATAGTCACTATAAAAAAATTCAAATTTTTGCTAAATTTTTCTTTTGTTGAAAATTTTTGTAGTGTGTAAGTAAATTATGTATATGACCATTAAATTTAATTAAGGAGTTCTCTTTATTTGGATGTGTGAGTCTTTTTTGCATGGTGAGTTGTAGATTAGTTCCTATCTTCTTATTGTGTTTTGAATCTCTAAAGTATGTGAAATTGGTGTTCTTCTTAATTGTGTATTGTGTATGGTGTGGAATGTTCATGTACTTCTAGTCTTGAGTTTCTTATCTCTTGAAAGTATTTAAAAAGCACAAGTGTCTTTTGAGGACAACCGTTTTCCAAGTGGGGGAGAGTGCAACACTTGTTTCGGGATTTTTTGAGGTTAAATTGGGTTAAAAAAACATTTGGGATGCGATAAATAGATTTTCATGATGTTTGGATGTCAAACGTTTAAGAAGGTCCATGACGTTCGAAACATTTACCTTGAAACGTCTTTGTGTGCCTTAGATTGTTCCGTCGAGTTTTACGTGTTCATTTTTGATGATGTTGATGTGAGAGTTCGTATAATCGTATACTAGCATATTGAGGTTGGAAACGTCTGGGTAAATTTCCCCAAGGACCAACCGAGGATCCTTGAGGAAGGACCCATCTTGATTGCTAAAACTGCTTCATGCAGTCCCACCTACGGAGGGTATTCTACGTCAAGTAGGATGGTCGACCCACGTAGGTAGTGAGAATCGATGGAGACTTATCCTAGGGATCTAAGCTCCCATGTTCTAGATTCTGTGCCAATCGACCCTTGACAGATGACCCGTCAAGGGACTTACGCCCCGTCGATGGGCAAGTGTAGATAAGGGACTGAAATTTGCCTGGTTCATTGTTAAGTATAGGGGTGAATGGGTAAATTAATCCCACAATCAAACAACTAAAAGGGTGGTTTCCTAGGGTTTTTTTGATATTATAAATAGTTTTATATGTCTTAAACACCTAGATTAATTCACTTTATGAAATCAAAACCCAAATTCTCTATGATATTCTCTAGAACTCCATTGGAGCAAAACTCAAGACAAAGATTGGATTGAAAATTTATTTGGTGATTCTTCATCAAATTGTGGTCTAGCATCAATTAAGGTATGACCTTCATACTTGAATCTCTTTCTTCAAGGAGTCAATCTTGAATGTGATTTCTAAAATCTTTCAAAGATGAACTTGTCAAATTTTGTAATCTATCCATGGGTTCTAGAATTAAAGGTATTGAATCAATGTATATCAATTGAATTGTTGTTAATTAGATAATTTTAACCTAAAAACTATATGAACCCATGTAATTTATGAAACCCTAGATTTGACTACTTTATGGGTGAATTGGTTATGTGTTAATGTTATAGAATTGTTGTGTAGTTTGATTAGATTTATTTTATTATGAATAAATCATTCTACAATTGTTAGTTGGTTGCCCTTAATTCATAAATTCATCTTGAGTTATCTTTGATTCTTTGTATATTTTTATTATTGGGTTGAATTGATGATCATGACCACTGGTAAGGGCCTTGATTATTGTGTTGGTTAAGTTGATTGTAGATCAAAGTTGTTAGGATTGGATCAATGGTATGTTGACCTAACTTTTACTATATTTTTTATTTTAGTTCTTAGTTTATGATTATTGTTTGTATGGTCCACTTATGGTGGCGGTTCTTATGTGCTATACTTGTGACTAATGTGTCCTTGTTGGCATTACTTTACGAATTGTATATTTATGTATCATTGCTTTATTAGGCATTACTTGATTATATGTATATTATGAATGTCAAGATGACTTATGTATTTATGTGGAGTTAAAGCACGAGTTCTTCTAGTTGGTGATATGTGTCTCTAGTACACTATAGTGTAGCCATTATGTGGATTACTGGATATTGAAGTGTGATGTTTCTTGATAGATTATATGATATGTGATACTCAAATCGTTGATATTATAGTAGTGAATAGCATGACCTATAGATTATGTTAGTTATCCCTATGTGCTCTAGAGTGATGTGTTATATCTGAGATGGTGAAAGGTGTGTTTCTTGGTATGGTAGACTTATGTCCTTTACTTTATGCATGTACAATGTGAATATGCGTTCTTAATCTAGTATGCTAAAGATTCTTAGTCGTGTATGTGTCATGAATATGTGAACTTTAACATTTTGAAAAAGGTCTTTATGTGGAACTCTCATCCTAGTTGGAAGGTTATGATATCGTTGAAGTTTAAAGTCGTACCAATATCCTTTTTGTGTTAATGGTGGACTTTGGGTTGATTGGCTGGAACGGCATGAAATCATCCCTAGGATAGTCTTTTAGCTATCCTTTTGACCACTGTAGGTAGCCTAAGTGGATGCTCTTTGGTAAGGTGTAATCTGATTGGGTTATGAACTAGATATGAAACCTCTTCATGTACACCTTTATTGAAATACTCCATGAGAACAAAAGCTAGCACCGAGGGAGTATGGTCTTAGAAGTAGCTCTAGTTAAGGATGAGTCTAAAGTACAAATAATCCCTTCATATTCCTTAACAATGTGCCTATATGGGTTGTGTCCTAGTTCTACCAATTTCTCGTAGAATAAACCTCAAACATAGTAGCTTCATGACTCCAGATTCCATGCATATCTAGTACAATCTATGTCGTTTATTACCTATTCTCACATTATGTGATGCCTACTAGTATTGGAGAAGTTATATGAAGTTTTGGTGGTTGTGTGAGATGCAATATACACATTGCACGATTAGGATTTAAAGATGTTAGTGAGTGAGTCCCTAGGCCTTCTCCATGACCACTTGAATGTCCTAATGTGTTGAATGTCTCATATTAACTAGTAAAGATAATGACTCAAGTTTGAAAGTATGTTAATGACTAAGTACATACCTAGAATAGTTTATGCTTTTCTTAGTTAAGGTATGAAGGGGGCGTCAGAATGGTCACTTCATGTCTTACCTAGGGAAGTCTTAAGCTTTACCGTAGATAGGAAAGTTAATTGAATAATTAGACATGATCTTAGATTAGGTACTCATAAGTATTTTTTAGGTAACCTGGGAGAGGGTGTATACGTGGTATTTTCTTGCTTTACTTAATTATGTCTTTTGATAACCTTTGAAAAGAGAGTGTTATGTATATATGTGATTATGTGAAGTAAGAATGATCTTATCTTTTGTAGTCTAAATGATCTTTTTGGTTTATGTGAAGGGATTGTATGGCGATCGGTTCATAACTAAGTCAAGTGAACCTTAGAATCACCTTCGGTAGGAGGATTTCATGATTGTGTGATTTATAGTTGTTATTGATGCTATGATGTGAAGTGTGAATTTCATTGTAAGATACACTGAAATTCACTCAACGCTCACTGTAATGCTTACTATAAATTAGTATAAATTGCATATGGCTTTTGTTGTGTCCTAAATGTGATGATTGGTTCTTAAATGTGTTTCTTAGACTTTTAAAGTGATGTTTTAATGAAAAAGAGAATATTTCTCATAAATGTCCCTTCTCTTGATTTTATTCATTAAGCCATACTTAATACATGTGTTAGTAGTAATTACATACATTTTGTTATATCTAATGGTGTAGGTAGAAGGTAAAAAGTGTATTGAATCAATGCTTAGAATCTAGTTATAGTTCAAGAAAAGTTGAAGTATGTCCTCACTTGACTCGAGGACATACTTCTCTAGGACACATGACTCGAGGGCATAATTATGTTTAGATTTCTTTTAATTCAAAGTATTGTAATAGACTATGTAATTGTATATTCGTATTGTATAGGCCGTGTCACAAGTATTCTTATGTCTAAGACTGACATATATTGAGATTTAGTGTTTTCTATGATTTTAATATGATGATATTTTAATATATTAATTCTCCACTACTTTTCATACATGTATGAAATGAATAATGTCTAAGGGTTTGTACAAGATCTCCAAGAGGACAAGTACACCATCTTGCACTCTGAGAGTGCCATGTCTTCTAGGGTGTACTCTCGGGTTGTGACAAGTTAACTAGGTAATTTCAACTTATATACAACATTTCGGACACGTTGATAAACCTCATAGGGGACCACATAAGAGGGACTTAACTTACCTTCTTTGCAAAATCTTGATATACGGAGATTTTGAGCAGAAAAAATGCAGAAGAGACCACCTACGGAGCTTATGACGGTCCGTCATGCCTGTGACGGTCTTTAGGTGGCAGCGTAGCGCAGCTGCTGAAGAAAGATGGGGAAGTCTGACTAAGTGTGGGATTACGATGCTTGTGAAGGTCCATCCTGCAGGTCCGTCGTGAAGATCAGAGAAGTGATCCCAGTACCCAGATTTCAAGAGTTGAAGTATTTTGAAACGAAGACCCTCGACGAACCGTCGTGCCTATGAAGGTCCGTCACACTTGCCGTCAAGGGGAATGAAGAAAGCAGCAGAAGAAATTGCACCAAGTATGGGACGACAGAGTCCACGACGGTCCGTCGCGTGGTCCGTCGACCCAGCCGCGTTTTGGCAGATTTCCAGCAATTAGAATCCTTGTTTACTTAGGTTTTTATTTTTTTATAAATAGTTCGAAAAACCTCGTTTTTGAGGTTAGACTCTGTGAGATTAGACATCATATTATTAGACTTTGTGTAATAGTGTTTGATTTTTGAAGATTCTTACAAGTGATTTTTGGTGATTAATCAAGTAAATTTTCGAACTTTATTCTTTCTCATTAAAGTAAGTACATGAATTCTGATTTAACATATTTGAATATTGTGTTTATGGCTATGAGTAACTAAACTCCATAACTAGGGTTGTGGGAACCATAGGCAAACAATGAGATAAACCCTAGCTAAAATAACAATTCTAGCATAGTGTCTTGGATGTATTAATAATTCTTTCGCTTAGAAGACTATTTTAGCGGATGATCAACGTTAGAACTCGCCTTAATGCTACTTGCCGGACCAAGGAGGTAGATAATAGGAAAAGAATTATTAACATAGATTTAGCGTATACTATCTAATAGGCTAGTATTGATTGGTACGAGGTAATAACTTAGTCAAATATCGAATACGATGCTTAATATGAGGTAAAGATAAGGGTTAGGAAAGCAACACACGTAGCCGGACCAAGGTGCGGAGTGAGATTTTATAGATGCCGGACCAAGGATTTAGAAATACATAACTTATCACTTTGCATGCAAGATACTAGGAAAGAATTGTTATAGTTAGAATTATCAAGTTATGAACCTGTGGGGAACACGTAAACCCTAGTTACTTTGATTAATTGATTAAAACCCAAAATTAAAAGCTGTGAAGTGTCTCTGTCAAGTTCGTTAGTTATTTTTACTCATTAGGAAATACAAACCCCCCTTTTTATGTTTTTACTTTTTAAGGAAGTCATCAACCGAACAATAGTAATAACAAGTTAAAGTTAAGTCTAGACTAGTTTCCTCGTGGGAACGATCCCAACCTCACTAGTTGGGTTATTTACTTGACGCGACCGCTTTACTTCTCATTTGAGAAGTATGTTTGAGCTTATCAAATTTTGGCGCCGTTACCGGGGATCGAACACTGTTGATGGCGGCGATGATAGCCGGCTTCGAGGTGGACTTCGCATGGCTTCTCCAAGCAGTCATGCACGAGAGGGCATTCAAGGTCACTACTACCTACCCTTCCCGTGTATGATCTTTGCCCTTTGCAAGTCTACCGGTGTGCCCATATGGCATATAGATTAGTTGAAGACCCTGCAGGGCACCGTTGACGTCGGCCTCATCAGAGACGAGGCCAATGAGTTGGCACCATGCAGAGGGCCCCGTCCAGAGCTGCCCCCTCTTGCTGATGATCTTGTGGATACGGTTGCCCAGGCCCGGACATCTACACAGGCATCTACTGACACTACCCCGGTCGAGTCTATCCCGGGTAGTAGCACAACCCCTCTACCGTTACTGGCCCTACTTGCTAGGGTCCAAAAACTTGAGGCACAAATGGGAACTCTTCTGCATCATATCCATCCGTGGATGCAGAAGTCTATTACTGAGTCGGAAGCGCGTACAGAGAGGATGATGCAGCGGAAGATTGCTGAGGTTAACCAGCGCCTCGATACGTTTGAGTTGAGAGTGTTAGCTCGACCAGCCCCTCCGGTAGATGTGTCGACTCTTGAGACTGCAGTCGACAGTCTTCGTGCAGACATCGCCACGATACTAGCGGCGAGGGTGCCGGATTCTGAGGCCCCTTCTGTCGAGCCTGCTGAGGACACAATATTGGCGGCACTGTTTACTACTTCTAAAATTCCACCACCTCCCCCTCCAGAGAGTGCCAAGAGGCGTAGGGGTCGAGAAAAGGATGAGGGGCGAGCGAGGAAGAAGGAGCGCCGAGAGATGGAGGCTGCGCGAAGAGCCTCACTTGCTGAGGCGGAGGCACACCAAATTAGAGCATCGCAGATAGCGGCTGGGGCGTCTAGCTCCCGCACTGTAGAGATAACAGGAGGCACTAATGATGGTGCGGTTGCTGCTGAGGACACCACTGAGGGTGTCCAGATTGCAGAGGATGTGGGTTCCGGGAAACCGGACCCACCAGCTTGCTGATCGACGGCGCTATGCGCCAGAGGTTTGCTTTACCTACCACTCTAATATTTAGATTTTTAGTGCACATGGGACAATTGCATGCTTTTTTGTTGGGGGTGGGGTAAATGGAAAGTGAGTGTTAGGGTGAAGTCTCAGTAGCCCAACTCACTATCCTCTTTTGGGGTTTTCTTGCCTGTGTTCTTTTTCCCCAAAAGACTGATTACTTTTTCTGTTGAACCGGCACGTTACATCTTTTGTACATAGTTTAACTCTGAAGCATGATGGCTAAAATGATATCCTGATAAAACTAGAAAATGTTGCATGACCAGGCGTAGTAACTGATAATTGTGTGGCTCTAAACATAAAATAGAGTTGCACCATTGCATTACCCTAAATCTTCCAGTCGAACTAGGTGTCTGATAATCTGGTATAGTGATGAGACGTCAAGTGAGTGTGAGGAAATTTGAATAGTCCACTATTGGTACTAAGCTAGAACTTGCCTGGTTAGTCCTGCTAAAAGTAAGCTGTAATAGATAATTAGGAAAGGATCATAGGCCCTTATTCAAAATAGCCCATTTCTAGCCTAAATAAAAGAAACCAAATTAAAGTTATCCTTCTTTGATCCAAATAATTTGAGCTTAAAATTAGACCTTTCTTTTTCACCCCAACTGATCTTTTCTGGGAACAATATGTTGGCCCTGGTCCCTCCTTGGACATGTTCACCTCAGCTTATGCTAAAAGCATCATTTGAGGGTGGCTAATGCATAGACAACCTTCGTTATGGCCCTGACCCAACTTTGGGTATTGTGTACCTTGACTCATGGCAAAGCCATGAGTTGAGGGTGGCTGTTTTGAGGAATGCTCTGGAAAGTGGGGTTGAAAGAACAAAGAGAGAGAAAGAACAAAAGTAAAGTGACTCAAGAACTCGTTGAAAGAGAAGTAAAAAAAAAAGAAAAAAAAAGGGGGAAAAGAGTCACTTACACAAATG
The DNA here is from genome assembly GCA_027704805.1 of Solanum corneliomulleri. Classification (NCBI taxonomy): domain Eukaryota; kingdom Viridiplantae; phylum Streptophyta; class Magnoliopsida; order Solanales; family Solanaceae; genus Solanum; species Solanum corneliomulleri. The sequence continues at coordinate 22,693,076 of JAKWIY010003052.1, forward strand.
AAGAAAGAAGGGAAAATAGCAAGATGAAAGAATGGGAGAAACTGAGCGAGATAAAGTGATAGAAAGTGGAAGGGCTAGCCGATATGTCAAGGAAGGCAAAAAGTCACTAAAGTATACCTAAATATACCCTACCTGACTCTGAGCCTATGTTACAAGCTAAGAAAGTCCTATCGTGATCCTAAGGGTTGTATAGCGAACTTAAGGCAGTGAAAATAAGGGCAAGCTTATGGCAATAGTTATGAATGAGTGTGACTTTGTTCTGAGAGCGAGTGTTGAAAAGTAATCCTTATACTCAAACTGAAATCATTGTGTGAAAAATGAGGATTTTGTATTGAAGTGAGGACACTAGTTGCAATACCGGAATTGTAAGCACCTCGGTGAGAAATTGAAGAGGATAGGTGTTAGTGCATGGTGAGTCTGTGTCATGTTCGAATCCCACAAAATTCAAGCCTAATAGTGATAGCATGCATAGATTTGATGAGATTAATCGGGATTGATAGCCAAATGATTGCAAAGGATAAAACATGAACACTATTGTACAAAGATTGTGTAGTGAGTCATAGTGCGTCGCTTGAGGACAAACAACGAATTTAAGTTGAGGGTGTTGATATACCGTGGTTTCACGGTATAATTAATACTTTTTCCTTAAGTTTAGTGTGTCCGAAAGCCTTTTTCTGCTAATTTTGATATAAGTTTCTCTTTGTTTTGCAGGAAATATGTCCAGAGCTGAATGCGGAGATTTTGAGCGGAAAAAATGCAGAAGAGACCACCTACGGAGCTTATGACGGTCCGTCGTGCCTGTGACGGTCCGTAGGTGGCAGCGTAGTGCAGCTGCTGAAGGAAGATGGGGAAGTCTGACTTAGTGGGATTACGATGCTTGTGATGGTCCGTCATGGCCATGACGGTCCGTCGTGCAGGTCCGTCTGAAGATCAGAGAAGTGATCCCAGTACCCAGATTTCAAGAGTTGAAGTATTTTGAAACGAAGACCCTCAACGGACCGTCGTGCCTATGACGGTCCGTCACACTTGCCGTTGAGGGGAATGAAGAAAGCAGCAGAAGAAATTGCACCAAGTATGGGACGACGGAGTCCACGACGGTATGTTCTGACCACGACGGTCCATCGCGTGGTCCGTCGACCCAGCCGCGTTTTGGCAGATTTCCAGCAATTAGAATCCTTTTTTACTTAGGTTTTTATTTTTTTATAAATAGTTCGAAAAACCTCGTTTTTTAGGTTAGACTCTGTGAGATTAGACATCATATTATTAGACTTTGTGTAATAGTGTTTGATTTTTGGAGATTCTTACAAGTGATTTTTTGTGATTAATCAAGCAAATTTTCGGACTTTATTCTTTCTCATTAAAGTAAGTACATGAATTCTGATTTAACATATTTGAATATTGTGTTTATGGCTATGAGTAACTAAACTCCATAACTAGGGTTGTGGGAACCATAGGCAAATAATGAGATAAACCCTAGCTAAAATAACAATTCTAGAATAGTGTCTTGCATGTATTAATAATTCTTTCGCTTAGAAGACTATTTTAACGGATGATCAACATTAGAACTCGCCTTAATGCTACTTGCCGGACCAAGGAGGTAGATAATAGGAAAAGAATTATTAACATAGATTTAGTGTATACTATCTAATTGGCTAGTATTGATTGGTACGAGGTAATAACTTAGTCAAATATCGAATACGTTGCTTAATATGAGGTAAGGATAAGGGTTAGGAAAGCAACACACGTAGCCGGACCAAGGTGCGGTGTGAGATTTTCTAGATGCCGGACCAAGGATTTAGAAATACATAACTTATCACTTTGCATGCAAGATACTAGGAAAGAATTGTTATAGTTAGAATTATCAAGTTATGAACCTGTGGGGAACATGTAAACCCTAGTTACTTTGATTAATTGATTAAAACCCAAAATTAAAAGCTGTGAAGTATCTCTGTCAAGTTCGTTAGTTATTTTTACTCATTAGGAAATACAAACCCCCCTTTTTATGTTTTTACTTTTTAAGGAAGTCATCAACCGAACAATAGTAATAACAAGTTAAAGTTAAGCCTAGACTATTTTCCTCGTGGGAACGATCCCAACCTCACTAGTTGGGTTATTTACTTGACGCAACCGCTTTACTTCTCATTTGAGAAGTAAGTTTTAGCGTATCAAATGTCATCACCCCTTTCATAGGTGAAATCTTCAAATACACCATATTACCTACTTCAAATTCAATATCTCTTCTTTTATTGTCGGCATAAGTTTTTTGCCTACTACATGCTGTTTTAAACCTATTCCTTATCACTCGAACCTACTCTAAAGATTGATGGATTATTTTGGGACTAAGGAATGTAGACTCACCAACCTCAAACCATTAAATTAGAGACCGACATCTCCTACCATAGAGTTCTTCAAAAGATTCAATGGAGTACTTTAACATCATCTATTATTATAAGAGAACTCAATTAATGGTAGCTGATTGTCCCAATTTCCTTTAAAATATATCACACAAGTTCTTAAGATATCTTCTAGGGTTTGAATAGTTTTCTCGACTTGACCATCTATTTAGGAATGAAAAGTTGTGCTAATCTTCATTTGAGTACCCAACCCTTTTTGAAAATAATTCCAAAAATAAAAACTAAATTAAGCCCCTTTATCCGATATGATGGAAAAAGGGATCCCATGAAGACTCATTATCTCATCAATGTATATTATTGCATAATCCTCCGTCGAAAAAGTAGACTCAACGGGGATAAAGTTTGCAGATATGTCAATCAATCAACTATAACCTAATTTGAGTCATTTCGCCTCCGGGTTCGAGGCAACCCACTAAAGAAATCCATATTAATTTCTTCCCACTTCCAAGTAGGAACATTCATTATTTGAGTCAAACAACTCGACTTTAGATTCTCGACTTTTACTTGTTAGAAATATTGATCTTAGCTACAAAATCCTATATAAACCTTTTAAAGGCATCCCACCAATATACCTCTATAGGATCATGATATATTTTGGTGGCACCCAGATGAATAGAATATTGTGAACCATGAGCTTCTTCCAAAATCGTTCGCCTCAAATCATCAACATCCGGTACACAAAACCTACATTGGTACCTAAAAACGCCATCCCCCCTTAGGAAAATTATTCATTGAACTTTGTTAGTACCGATTTCTTCAAATCCATCAATTGTGGATTAAGATGTTTCTCAGACTCACCTTAACCGCTAAAGATGACTGGGAGTTAATATGAACCATATAACCACCATTTGGGGAATCTTCCAACCGAACACCAATTCGAGCAAACTTATGAACAGCTTTTACTAGGTTTTTGTTACCTTATTCACATGAAACACACTACCAATTCATACGGCTTAGGACATACACAACCACATTGGCCTTGACGGCATAGTAGAGAATACTCAAGTTGTAATCTTTAAATAATTCCAACTATCTTCTTTTTGGAAATTTATCTCTTTTTCAGGGAACAAATATTGAAGACACTTATGGTTGTTATACACATCCACATGAACACCATACAGGTAACGACTCCATATTTTTATAGAAAACACTATAAAAGCTAATCAAGATCGTAAGTTGGATAATTCTTCTCATGTAGCTTCAGTTGTGTAGAGGCATAGGCTACTACCTTCCCATGTTGCATAAAGAACATCCCAAGCCCACTTGGGATGCATAAAAATAGACCACAAAACCCTTGTTACACTCTGGTAAAGTCAACACAGTAGCGGAGGTAAGCCTATCTTTCATACTCTTGAAGTTCATTTCACATGCCTCTGACCACTCAAATTTAACACTCTTTTGCGTAAAAGTAGTCAAAGGAGAAGCAATGGAAGAAAACCCATCTACAAAACTTTTATAGTATCTGGATAAACCAAAGAAACCTCTAATGTTGGTTAGAGTCAACAGTCTAGGACACTTTCTAACCCAGTAAGTTTTCTTTGCATCGACATCAATATCCTCCACTAAGATAATATGACCAAGAAAAGCCACCGATCTCAACTAAAACTAATACTTACTATACTAGGAAAATAATTGGTGTTTTATTATGACTTGAAATACCAGCCTAAACTGGTCCATATATTCAACCTCATTCTTTGAATATGCCAAGATATCGTCACTGAAGGCAATCACAAAGGAATCAAGGTAATTATAGAATAATCTATTCATAAGGACCATAAAAGTCGCCAGGGCAATCGTGAAACCAAAGGACATCACTAGGAACTAAAAATGACCATACCTAGTTCGAAAAGCAGTTTTAATTACATCCTTACCTCTCACCCTATGTTTGTAATACCCCGACCATAAACCATTCTTAGAAATGTAGCTTGCTCCTTGAAGTTATCAAATAAGTCATCAATACTAGAGAGAGGACGTCACGAATGGGGCGCACCCCTTGGAAAAAACATAGCGTACTTGACCTCTCAAAGGTCTTATACAATCCCATAATCATCATTCATTGCATTGTCATAAGAAATTTAGCGGAAAATTAAAAATTTTCATAGCATATCATATTGTAGAAACATAACTTCATATACTCAAAATATCATCATACATAGTTAGACTCTAAGTCTCTTTTGCCATCTTAGACTCAACATCAATTGAATAATATAGAGATTTGACCATTATCGATATATACCAATCACTGCGCTATTAAATTACATTGAATATAAACATGACACGGGTAATCCTTCAATCATAAGGATCTTTTCTTGAACTTGGAAAACACATATCAAGCCCTTCACTTTAGAGACATCCTTTAAGCATTCATGACCTACACTTTCTGTTAAAACGTGAAGAAGAATGGTGTTAGTAAAAAAATGCACTATATATGTCAACCATTAAAAATATGCATTTAAAGAGAACATTTTATTAGAAACCATGCATCATGCCTTTTAATAGAACTTTATAAAACCTATATATACCATGAGTATAACCTAGCTCATATACATCACACAGTCATATACACTTTTCATATTATTGTATAAAGCCACATAATTCATTCAAGGTACATTTAGCATATTTATAACATAATATTCCCTTTGCTGTAAATTTCTTACCTCCATGTAATCCTCTATTAATACTTAGTGCAATGCATTATTAGTGTCTGATTTAACTACCCACGCTCAAGCATCCCCTTAAGGTCACGAAGGTGAACAATATACATGACCTTCATTAAAACCCAACACCTATACATATGCATAAAGGCATACCATATCATGACAATACAAAACTTAACTCATAATCAACATAAAGCATGAAACTCATAAAAGTATATCTTGAACACTAGACGAAAGTAAACATTACGTATAACATAATGAGAAGCAATAATCAACAATAACATACTATAGATTTCATTTCGTAAAGACATCATAACACCTTACTAATAATCCCAATATAAGCCTAGAAGTTCAATAAACATGTGAAGTCTCATAACTTGAAATATACTTAGTAAACTCACAAAGAGACCACAAGCATATCATTTACTTCATCCATAATCAATACAAGTATAGACAACTTCATACATGTCAAGTAATAAAATCATCATATCGACATAATACGACTCATACAATGCATATTATCATAAAATTAGGTCAATACCATAAAATATGCATATGAGACATATATAGATTCATAAACATATAGAACATGTTCCTAGAACTCCCCTCAAGAGCTTACTTTTGCAATGCATAGGTAAAGTCCCATACCCTCACATACACTAAGAACTTTACCTTAGGTTGTCCTAGTTAGGGTTCATTACTTTACTTCCATTGTCCATTTTACTTTACAGAAATAAGACAATGTAAGCCAAACATGGAATCCAGTGTCATCCCCTCACAAAAAAAAGGAGGGTATCTGACTTGCAAAGGTAAGACATGAATATGGATCTAGAATTTTATATGGTTCAACTATATAGGTCCTATGGGGAAACATATTTATGGAAAACTGGAGGTATATATGGAATCCTTCTTTATGTATATTGGGAAATATAGTTATCAACCTTGTGAGGACTATGGTGAACAAGCCTTTCATATGGCAAGGGGCACCCCTCATCATTAAGTTCTCTAGATGATAAACTAACTTCCCTTTATTGAAAAGTATTTATTAAATTTATTTCATAAAAATGGATTTTGGAGAATGTCCTTCATTCTACCTAATTAGTGTGAGAAAATATTCCACATGGACATAGCATATTAAAGCACAATCTAGTTTATAGTACAATTGCGAATATCTTTCAGGAGACTCCCTTTAGTATATTATCACACATGCTTCATTATATGCATTCATGTGTGTGTATGTGTACTTACATGAGAATACATTTCACATAAACACATTTAGATACTACACATATCCATAATTCATTATATAATAAACTTTATTGTTCATAGCATAATCATGCATTCATATTCATGTATATAGAGAAAGGACCCTAGGGGTTATCCTATCAAGGTAGACATTTACAATGTATAGGAAAAGTCACATACCCTTACCTATACTTGTTCACTCTATCATGTAACCGTAGTTAAGATACGCATCATACTTCATGCAGGTATATTTAACATGCATAGTAATAAACATTAGTGTATATGAGAGCCATCCTTTCAATAGACACCATGAACAAAATATTGAGGCATCCACCCTCTTATTACCACAATCCACATTTGTGAATAGAGCACACACCACATTATAGAGTAGAAGACAAGGCAACATCTACATTTGCATTCTAGACTACTAACATTGGCTAAGATCACACATCCATATATGGGTACATAGGTAGGGGTAATTCACGATTATTAATTACTCATTGGAAGAACATATACCAAACCTAATACTAATCACTTCATTCAAACATTGAAGACACCACTAGCACCTAGCACATGACACTAGATTTAGAGACTAGGCATAATACTTCACAGATCAGCGTAACCACACTTCATAATTCATAACTTGAAATTATAGACATGATCAACACATATATATATAGACAAGAAAGTAAACACCATAACCATAGGTGGACTATACCACATAATGCCACAGATGGCCAATTAAACTATCAATTCTTTAGAAAAGTAGAAGAAGTAGGGAAATCTTACAAATTAACGAAGACTTGATTCTCAGTGATAATATATAATTACTTCACCATTAATTTGAATAAAAAACAGTAGTAGTAGACAATTCAACATATTAGAATCATAATTCAATAAGCATGGAATAAAGATCATAATGCCCATATTATACGTTAATTTGGAAAATTGGGAGGAACATGGGTTCATCATGAAATTGGATTGAAATCAACATTTTAAATGATAGCTAATCATAAATTTATCATGATCATGCTATTGAAATAAATTTGAGAAAAAACTCATTGCTAGATTGAAAGATAGACAATTTGATCATAAATCTTCTTGACATTAAAAAATAAATCCTTATATGGATGGATAAATAAGGATGAAGCATCACGATACCTTATTGATTGAAGAACCATGAAAAATTTAATAACAAACTACAAATATCCATCCCCTAGCTTTAAACTTGAGTTTTTCCTCCAATGGTGATTTGAGAGAATTTGGACGGGAAGATAGATTTGGGATTTTGATTTGTCAATAGGTGTTAGGTTTTTTATCTTGGGAAAGGGGTTGAATAGAAACAGTTTATAACCGACTCCCAAAGTTACGAAAACACTGTTATGCTTATTTGGACTTTTAGAAATGTCAAACTTGATTTCAAAACGATGTAATCGAATCTAGGATGTGGCTGCGCATTCCGGAGGCAGCTCCTAATATTGCCTCACTAAATTTTTGAGGATGTGGGCCTCGTGTAGGGCACATGACTCACATGTATACTCAGTTCCAGGCGCATGACGCGTGTCACCGTCCATATTTTTCATGTGCACGCGGCCTTGGGTAGCTTGCTTGTCAATGCTTGGGTCCTCCTCGAGGTCCCTTATTCTATTCCTTGGGGAAACGTAACCAAACGTTTTTACCCTTAAAAGGTAAGGTCTATTAGGATACTAGGATCAGCTTTACTGATATTAACCTCCAATTAACACATAAAACAAGGTAAATATGCAAGGACACTCTAGCACACTTAAAGACTAACTTTTGAACGTCTTGGTCGTTCTTGGACGTTTGACCTCCAAACCATTTAAAATAAAATATAAAAGTTATAAAACACTTTATTTAGAAGTTATGATTTTTTTTTGGAATATGTGAGTCTCTAATTACATTAGTTCATTTTTGAGTTACAATATCCCCAGTCTGAACATTTATCCTCGAATGAGACTAGGAACATTTTAAAAACATTGAAGGACCCAAAGACTCATAGAGAAGCACACAACATTAAAAATATCATCACATAATAGTCAATGAACCAAACTTACTAGGAACACCAACTTCATACCACCATGCACTCAATGCAACACAAGCAAGTGAACCCATCATTTACTCACTCTTTAATTCAACAAAAACATAGGAATTTCTCATATTCATATGAGGAACATCCTTCTCCTAATCATAACATGTTATTTAATCTTATTTCATTAAGATTTCAATATGAACAACCTTTGAATCACACATAGTTATGCCCAACATCACTCAAGAAGCAAACAAGTAACTCATACTCAATGCACATGGATCATGAGTAATTTATACCAACAAAGACCTTTAATATACTCACATGTTTCATGAGTTCATATACAAGCATTTCATAAAGTTCAATTTACTTTTAAAAGAACTTTTTTACTTTAAACCAGAACATGCTCATACTTTCTTTATTATGAAGTAAACATGGTAAGTCACACCACACATATAACAACAATAGGAAATCATTTCACATAGATTTCAATTCCTAGCATGACACTAGTCTTCATAAAAATGCATCAATTAGGGAATTCTTGCAAATTATAGAGACACATTAAGAACATTAGTTAAACATGCCATCATTTCTCCAAAGTTAGCCTAAATTTAGACTGCCCAAATCACAAAGATCACGCATTTTCAAGAGAGTCATCATTTTCTCATATAAAGGAGACTCCATTCTCATTAATGGCCTAAATCACCACACATTAAAAGTTATATCAAGCATGCGCCTTACATTATCTCATGAAGTTAAATTCACATTTAGCATATTATGATAAACAACAACATGAGAAAACATGAGTTTGATAAAAAAATTCATTTTCATGTAATGTAAATCCTTTTACAAACATGCTAACATATGGAGAGCATGCAACACATACTTATAAACAATACGACCATCATGTTCAAGTTACTCAGAACTCTTTAGTTTCAAACTTGAGTAGAAATAGAAAGACAAGGTAGACATATCTACAACTTTACTAATAACATCATCATACCGCACTTAGGGTAAACACATTTAAGAGAAAATTGACTCAACCTTAAGAGAAACTTATCGTACCGACCATAGAAACTAAGAAAATCACCTCTCTCCTGGGATCCACGTTCATGCACACCCTTCATCAAACATCACCTAAAAGTGATTCTCAACCTAGAGAAGTTCAAGGGAATTCAACATAAACATATCAAGGGTACTCAATATTTTACTATTGATGTACAATATCCCCTACTTGGGGTAAGCCTAATCACATCATGCCCTTAAACACAAAGAACAGGGAAAATCAAGACCAACCCTACATGCTCTTCACACGGGAAGGTTTAACATACTTGAGGGTTTTCACTCCTAATCTTATATAACCAAGTCTACTAACTTAATCATCAAGGGCAATAACTAAAGCAACATCATTCCTCCAAGTTCAACACCTAAAGGAAATCCATAATAATGAAGTTAGGTCATACTACCCAAAAACATTAAGCCTAAATACACCATAATACAACGGGTCATGAAAGCCTTAGGGGAAACAATAGAAGGGACTTGTCTCTTTCAACACTAGGCAAGGTAACTTCTAGGTCATATCAACCCATATTATCACCTTGGGAGGAAACTTCTGACCAACAACACCTGGGTATAAATCAAGCCCTTCCTAAAATGGTCATACCTAAGATCAACCTTAAAAGGAAACTATCTACTTTAAAGTAGGGTGGACATCAATTCCCTCCTCCTCTTTTAAGGATTACGGAATAAACATATAATTCTAAGTCAATCTTAGTACAAATCATACACCTAACATGTGCAATAAAAATCTTCCTCCCCTTTTCTCCACTCTTAGAATAGGTTCATAAGGTAACAACTAAACTAATCATAAGGGTTATCCCATTACCAACATACTCCACAATAACCTTAGAAGGTAAGCACCCTACCTTCACTTCTAGGATAAAGCCTACACAAAGGACTCCAATCCATACAAGGCAACCATGAAGAATCACAAACATAAAAGGCAACATTGAACCATTACACATATTTGAAGTCAATATGCATTTTTAGATATTTACCATAATTCTTCAAAGAATTACACCCGTAAACTGTAGCATTAGACTATCATCATACAAAATTACAAGGACACTTTCCATTCCAAATTGGAACGCATTTCCACCATAACAACTATAACAAAGCTATAACCATATTATAACATACATTGTCACATAACATGTCATTCCACATAAAACACATATATAGACATAAATGGAATCACATCAATATATATTCGAAATTCACCTTCACAGATACTAATCAAACCATAAAACCAAGATAAATATCAAAACTCACATTTTCTGCCTCACACATATAGATACCATCTTATCCAACAAATCACATTTAGAAGATCACTAGACAAGAAAACATGATAGAGGAGCATCATATGGAGTTAAGTTTTATGGTACGACACAAAAGTAGTGAAGAAAGAACAAAACTATTGTCGTATAGCTTATTTCTCATACATGTGTCGCGTCTCACAACCGATGAACAAGACTCTAGTAGACATGGAAATATAAGACTTTTGTACCCTAAAACAACATTTATATCCTTATGCTGCGATACCACATTTGTCACAACTGGGGAGAACCCCCTAGAAGTAACGTGCCGTACTCGACCTCTCGGAGGTCTGATACAAGGCCGTAGTCATCATTCATCGAATTGTCATAGGTAATTTTGTGGAAAATAAAAACTTTTCATAGCACATCGTATACTAGAAATATCACTTTATATATATATATTAATATCATAGAATAGTTAAACTCTATGTCTCTTTCATACCACCACAAGTAAATACCTACAAAGCCAGCCTAGATTCAGAAAAACAAACATATAACCACATTACCAGAATGTATATAGAAAATATATCCAAAGTACAAACTTTTCTCAACCAGAACCCTAAAGCTAAAAATACGAAAAACCCTGATGAAGACTACATAACCCAGCACCTACAAGGATATAATAAATTAATTGCACAACCAGGAACTAATCCAAACCTAGTAGCAACTTGCTACAACTATGGACTATTAAATACCGTATATACGACAACAGGAGACGAGATATCCAAGATACCAGAACTATATAAAGATTTTTTACAGTATAAAAGAATAACCAAAGGTACTCTTTTTTATATAAAGTTCTACGCAGCTACGGCAGAGATATTGTATGACGAAGTCAAACCTACAATACAAGTTATAAAAATTGGGCTGACTAGGGAAATGATAATCCCTTAAAAGATAGACACCCCACGAGAATACAAAAAGTAGATATCCTGGAATTTTATGCAAATAAAAGAACTATCGGACTAGCTACCATATAAATGAGTTATCAAAATACCCTAAATGAAAAATGCAATCTGGAGCATTACAACAGAGATCAAACAATGATATACTCCAATTGTAAAAGATAAGGGCAGCAAATATGGAAGAAGTACGACAATGATACTAAGTCTATTAAGGCCAGAAGCTACACCAACAACAAGAGCGAGCTATAAGGAAAATTTTATTTCTCCTAATTGATGACAATATACTGCAAGTTGATAGGTCAAAAATATCCAGACCATCTATGTTCAAAATGCAATGGCGAAGATAACTATGTCCCGGGAGTACAACTAGAGTAAACGAAGAAGAAGAAGATAAGGAAAAATAGACATAAAGATATATGTACAAATTAGTCATAATCGTTGTCGGCCATATGTAAAAACTAAAGGCCATCAAATAAAGTAGAAAATAGTATGTCGGCCATTTGGCCAAAGTTTATTTGTTTTTTTTGTAAAAAAAAAAGTGTCAGTGTACTATTCATGAATAGTAAAGGACAAAAAAGTCCTAATCATAAATAGTAAGAGTCAAGTTACTATGTAAATAGTAAGGGTCAAGTAACTGTGTAAATAGTAAGAGTCAAGTACTGTGTAAATAGTAAGGGTCAAGTAACTGTGTAAATAGTAAGAGTCAAGTTACTGTGTAAATAGTAGAGGCTAAATTACTGTATAGTAACAGTAAAGGCCAATACGTATGTCTATATAAGAGGCATTTGCCTTCATAAATAAAATAACTCTCATTCAGCAATCGAATAGGGACAGAGTCCGTATTAATATATAACACTAAATAAGCTATTACATAGCTTTTGATATAAACAAGAGATGGGAAATCCTTGAATAATAAGTATATTTTTCTTGAGCTTGGAAAACTTATATAAAGACCTTCACTTTAGAGACATCCTTTAAGAATTCATAACCTAAACTTTGTGTAAAAAGTGAAGAAAAATGGTATTGTTACAAAAATGCACTAAGTATGGAAACCATGCAAAAACATGCATTTCAAGAGGTCATTTGGATAGAAAACCATGCATCATGCCTTTTAGTAAAACTTTATAATACTATTAAACCATAAATACAACATAGCTCATACACTTCACATAGACATTGACATTATTCATAACATAACTTGAAACCACATAATTCATTTAAGTCACATTTGTCATATTCATAACATAATATTCCCTTTACTGTATGTTTCTTATCCCCAGGTAACCTTTAGTAATACTTGATTCAATGCATGATTAATGTCCCATTTCACTACCCACACTCAAGCCTCAACTTAAGTTCACAAATGTGAAGAATACATTTAAGCTTCATTAACACCCAACACGGATACATATACATATATACATAGCATATCATGACAATACAAACTTCAATGATAATTCAACATAAAGCATAAACCTCATATGAGTATCACTTCAAGACCACATACAAGTCAACATTACCAATAACATCATGAGAGGCAATAATAAACAATAACATACTTAGACTTCATTTCATAAAGATATCATAAAACCTCACTAATAATCTCAATCTAAACCTACTATTTCAATAAATATATGAGTTCCCATAACCTCACATCTACTTAGTTAACTCATAAAGAGATTACAAGCATATCATTTACTTCATCCATCAAGACAAGTATAGACAACTTTATACAAGTCAAGAAAGACCATCATCATATAGAAAAATACGACTCATAACATGCATATTATCATACAATTAGGTCAATACAATAATTTCATACATACATGAAATAAACAGATTCATATACATATAGAACACCATCCTATAACTCCCTTCAAGAGCTGTTTTGTAATGCATAAATATAGTTCCATACCATGACCTACACAAAGAATCATCCCTTAGATTATTGTAGATAAGGTTCATTACTTTACTTCCATTATCCATTTTACTTCACATACATATTCATCTTAGCCAAGAATAAGACAATGTTTGACAAACATGGAATTTGGTGTCATCCCCTCGCACCAAAAGAGATTATCTTACTTGCCACGGCAAGACATGAATATCATTCTAGAATTTTAGATGAAATCCTCTTTATGCCAATTGGGAATTAGAGTTATCCACCTCATGAGGACAATGGTGAACAAGCCTTCCCTCTGAGAAGGGGCAGCCCTCATCATTAAGTTCATTTGATGCTAAGCTTAATTCCCTTAATTGAATAATCTTTATTAACTGTACTTCATAAAAATGGCTTTAGGAGAATTAACCCCTCATATGCTTAGCTCATAGGTTATAAATAAGAATGTCCTTCATTCTACCTAATTAGTGTAAGAAAACCTTTCGCATGGACATAGAATATTCAAGCACAATCTAGTTTAGAGTATAATTGAGAATGCCTTTCGAGAGACTCCCTTTACTAGATTATCATAATTGCTTCATTATATGCATTCATTTGTGTGGATGTGTACTTACATGAGAATACCTTTCACATAAACACATTTCGATACTACACATATCCATACTTCATTATATCATATACTTTCATATTCATAGCTTAATCATGGATTCATATTCATGTATATAGACTAACCACCCTTGGAGTTATCCTATCAATGTAGACAGGTGAAATGTATATGAAAAGTCCCATACCCTTACTTATTCTAATTCACCCTATAAAGTAACCTAGTTGACATACATATCATACTTCATAGACATATATTATACATGCGTAGTAGTAGACATTAGTACATATGAGAGACATCCTTTCATTAGACACCATGAACCTATACTACTTATAAGCATGCATCAGGTGTGAGTGTATGTACATTGGATGAATCATCACATAATGTATATCAAAGAAATATTGAGGCATCCACCCTATTAAGACCAAAATCCACCTTCTTGCATAGAGAACACACCACATCATAACATAGAAGACTATACAACTTTAACATTTTCATTCTAGACTCCTAACATTGGCTAAGATCACACTTCCATAGAGGGGTACATAGGTAGGGGTCATTTACATTAGAACTTCATCACTAAAAGCACATAGACCACACCTAAACCTAAACACTTCATTCAATTGTTGAAGACACCATTATTACATAGCACATGACACTACATTAAGAGACTAGGAATAATAATTAACATTGTGTGATAGTCATAACAACCCTTCATTATTCATGAACTTCTTTCAAGTCCATGATCAACACATATAGAGATAGACAAGAAAGTAAACACCGTAACCATAGGTGGACCATACCACAAAATTCCATATAAGGCCAATGAAACTATCAATTTTATAGAAAAGTAGAAGAAGTAGGGCAGTGTAACCATTTCACCAAGACTTGATCATCACTGATCATTGATAATTACTACACTATTAATTTGAGTACCAAATTGTAGCAATAGACAATTCAACATACTAGAATAATAATTCAATCAACATAGAACCAATATAATAATGACCACATTATAGTTTAATTTGGGAATCATGGAGGAACATGGGTTCATTATGAAATTGAATAAAATAAACAGTATCAATAGTAGCTAATAATCAATTTATCATGATCATGCTTTTGAAATTAATTTGAGAAAGAACCCATGGATAAAATTGAAGAAAGACAATTTGATCATAGAATATTCCTTGAAAATATCATAAATAACTATTGATGAACGATCACGATACCTTATTGATTGAGACCCATTAAATTTTTTAGAAGAAACTAACAATATCCCGCCCCTATCTTGAACATTGAGTTTTTCCTCCAATAATGATTTGAGAGAATTTTGAAGGGAAGAGAGATTAAGAATTTTTATTTCTTATTGGGTGGTAGAATTTTTGTTGGGGAAAGGGGGTAAATAAGTCCTAGAAACAGTTTATAACCGACTCCAAAAGTTACCAAAACGCCCCCACTCTCATTTGGACTCTTAGACATGTCAAACTTGACTTTAATATGACTCAACCGAATTTGGGAAGTGGCTACCCGTCACGGAGGCAGCTTCTAATTTTGCCTCATTCAATTTTTGAGGAAGTGGGCCTCGTATAGGGCGCAAGAATCTAAGGCATACTCAGTTCCTGGTGCTCGACGCGTGTCATCCTCCACATCTTGCATGTGCACATTGTTTTGGGTAACTTCCTTATTCAACGATTGGGTCCTCTTCGAGGTCCCTTATGTTGTTCCTTGGGGAGTAGTACCCTAACATTTTTACCCTTAACAGGTATATTAGGACACGAGGTCACCTTTACTGATTTTAAACTCCAACAAGCACATGAAAAGAAGGCAGACATGCAAGGACACTCTAGCAAGTTTAAAGACTAACTTTCGAACGCCGTGGTAGTTCTTGGACATTTGACCTCCAAACAATTTAAAATAAAACATAAAAGATTTACAACACTTTATTCAAAAGTTATGAACCTTTTTAGGCACATGTGATGTTGTAGCTACATTAGTTCATTTTGAGGGTCTTACAATATCCCCGACTCGAGAACATTCATCCTCGAATAACACTAGGAACATTTTAAAAACTTTTCATGACTCAAAGACTCATAGAAAAGCTCACAACATTAAACATATCATCACATAATAGTAAATGTACCAAACATACAAGGAACACAAACTACATACCATTATGCACTCAATGCAACACATGCAAGTAAAACTATCATTCATAGTAGGAACATCCTTATACTAATCATAACTTGTTATTTACAAATTATCTAATTAATATTGCAAGATATAAAACCTTTCAATCACACATACTTATGCCCAAAATAATTCAAGAAGAAAACAAGGAACAAATACTCAATGCACATTGATAATGATTAATTTAGACCAACTAAGATCTTTACAATTTAGACATAACAACACTTAGGACATATAGAACTTAACATGTTTTGTTATGTCTACAGAGGAATGTCCTTACCCTTAACATGCTCACATGTTTCACGAGTTCATATACAAGCAATGCACAAAGGTCAATTCCTTATTAAGAGAACTTCTTTACTTTTAACCAAAGCATGCTCATAATTTCTTCCTTATGAAGTCAACATGGTAAGTAAGATTACACATATAACAAGAATAGGAATTCATTTCACATAGATTTCAAATCCTTGCATGACACTAGTCGTCATAAACATGCATCAATCAGGGAATTCTCGCAAATTATGAGGAAACATTAAGAACATTAGTTAGAAATGGCATCATTTATCTAAAGTGAGCCTAAATTAACACTACCCAAATTAGAAAAGTCATACATTTTGATGAGACAGACCATTTTCTTATTTAAAGGAGACTCAATTCGCATTGATGGCCTAAAATACCACACATTATAAGTGACAACAAACATGCTCCTTACATTATCTAATGAAGTTAAATGCATATTAAGCATGTTAAGATGCATAACAACATGATAAAACATGAGTTCGATTAAAATTTAATTTTCATGTAATGGAAATCCTTTAAAAACATGCATAACATATAGAGAACATGCAACTCAGACTTACATGAAAAACGACCATCATGATAATTTTACTTAGAACTCTTTAGTTTCAAACTTGAGTAGAAATAGAAGGACAAGGTAGTGATATCTAAAACCTTACTACTCACATCATCATCCCCCCAGTTAGTGTAAACCCATTTAACAGAAAAATTAACTCAACCTAAAGCGAACCTTATCTTACCAACCATAGCAACTAAGCACATCACCCCTCTCTTAAGATCCAAGTTCATGCACACCCTTCATCAACATCAGCTAAAAGTGATTCTCAACCTAGAGAAGTTCAAGGGAATTCAAAATAGGAAAATCAACGGTATTCAAAATTTTACTATCTAGGCACAGTATCCCCCACTTTGGGTATGCCTAATCACATCATGCCTTTAAAAAAACTAAGATCAAGGCAAGTCAAGAACAACCTTACATGCTCTTCACACGGGAAGGTTTAACATCCTTGAGGTTCTTTAACAGCCTAATCTCATATATAGGAGTCTACTAACTCGATTATCAAGGGCAATAACTCAAGCATCATCATTCCTCCAAGTTAACCACCGAAAAGGAAATCCATAATAATAAAGTTAGGTCATATTACCCAACCACATAAGGCCTCAACTACACCATGAATACCAAGGGTCATGAAAACATTAGGGGAAACAATAGAAGAGACATGGCCATAGAGCCCTCTTTATTTTCATTCAATCCTAGTAAAGGTAACTTCTAGGTTATGTCAACCCATATTATCGCCTTGGGAGGAAACTTCAAACAAACCACACCAGGGTACAACTCAAGCACTTCCTCAAGTGGTCATACCTTATATAAACCTTAAAAGGAAACTATCCAGTTTAAATTAGTTTAACATCAATTCTCTCCTCATCTTTTAAGGTTTCAGGGATACATACATCATACTAAGAAGATCTTAGGGTAAAGCATATCCCAAACTTGTGCAATAAAACACTTCATTCCCTTTTCTCCACTATTAGAATTGGTTCATAAAGGAACTACTCAACTAATCATAAGGGTTCTCGCATTTCTAGCATACTGCAAAATCACCTTACAAGGTAAGCACACTACCTTCAGTTAGAGGATCAAGCCTACACAAAGGACTCCAATCCTTACAAGGCAACTATGAAGAATCACAAACAAGAAAGGTAACATTGAACCATTACACATATTTAAAGGCAACATGCATCTTTAGCTATATACAACACTTCTTAAAAGAATTTCAAGCCTAAACTAAAGCAATAGACTATCATCATAAAAAATCATAAGGCAACTTGTCATTCAAAACAGGAACTCATTTCCACCTTAACAACTTTTAACTAGCTATAACGATATTATAACATAAAGTTTCACATAACATATCAGTCTACATAAATATCATATATAGACATAAATTGCATCACATCAAAATATATTCCAAAATCACCTTCACATATATGCATTAAATCATCAAACCAAGATAAATATCAAAACTCATCTTTTCTCCCTCAAGCATATAGATACCATCTTATCAGAGAAATCACATCTAAATGACCACCGGACAAGCAAACATGAGAGTGGAAGATCATATAGCATTAAGTTCTATGGCACGACACAAGAGTAGTGAAGAAAGATGAACTCTATCATCCTATAGCCTATTTCTCATAGATGTGACGCGGCTCATAACCAATGAACAAGACTATACTAGACCTGGAAATATGACACTTTTGGACACTAAACAACTTTTATATCCTCATGCTATGTTTCCATGTTTGTCACAAACATGGAAAACCCCCAAGAAGTAACATAACGTACTTGACATATCGGTGGTATCATACAAGCCCATATTCATCATTCATCGCATTATCATAGGTACATATAGCGGAAAATAAAAAATTTTCATTGCACATCCTATGCTAAAAACATCACTTCATATATATAAAATATCATAATGCATAGTTAGACTCTATATCTCTTTTACCATCTTAGATTCAAAATCAATGGAATATAATAGGAACACGACCCTTATAAATATATAATAATAACTAAGCTATTACATAATATTGAATATAAAAATGACATTGCAAATCCTTGAATCATAAGACAATTTTTCTTGAGCTTGGAAAACACATATCAAGTTCACTTTAGAGACATCATTTAAGAATCAATAACCTAAACTTTGTGTAAATAGGTGAAGAAGAATTGTGTTATTACAAAAATGCACTAAGAATGACAACCATGAAATAACATGCATTTAAACAGGTCATTCATATAGAAAACCTTGCATCATGCTTTTTCCTAAAACTTCATAAAACCTCTAAACCATAAGTACAACATAGCTCATACACTCCACATATACATATACATTATTCATTTCATCATATAAAACCACATAATTTATTTAGGTAACATTTACCTATTCATAGAATAATATTCCATTTACTGTAAGTTTCTTACCCCCAAGTAACCCTCTAGTAACATTTGGTGCAATGCCTGATTAATATCATATTTCACTACCCATAGTCAAGCCTCAACTTAAGATCACAAAGGTGAACAGTACATATAACCTTCATTAACACCCAACACCTACATATATACATAGAGGTATATAATATCATGAGAGTACAAACTTCACTTATAACTTAACATAAAAAATGAACCTCAAATAAGAATCACTTAAAGACCAAATGCAACTAAACATTACACATAAAATGATGAGAGGCAATAGTCAAAAATAACATACTTGGACTTGATTTCATGAAGAAATCCTAGTGACTTACTCGTAAGATCAAGCCTAATAGTGAAATCTACATGTGAATTCCCATAACCTAACATATACTTAGTAAACTTACAGAGAGACCACAAGCATATCATTTACTGCATACATCATGAAGAAAAGTATAGATAACTTCATATATGCCGAGTAAGACCATCATCATATCGGCATAATAAGACTCATACCATGAATTTTGTCATAAAATTAGTTCAATACAATAATTTCATGCATGTAAGACATAAACATATTCATATACATATAGAACACCTCTACAGAACTCCCCTCAAGAGCTACTTGTTCACTACATAGGTAATGTACCATAATTTCACCTAAACTAAGGAACTTTCCTTAAATTATTCTAGTTAGAGTTTATTACTTAATTTCCATTGTCCATTTTAATTTACGTAAATCCTAGACTTAACCTACAATAAGACTATGTAAGCCAAACATGGAATCTAGTGTCATCCTTTCACAAAAAAGGAGGGTAGTTTACTTGCCAAGGTTAAACATGAATATCATTCTCTCATATTAGATGGAACCACATATATATAGAAACCCTGTTTATGCCAATTGAGAATTATATATATGCACCTCGTAAGGACTATAGTGAATAAGTGTTCTCTTTGGGAAAGGGCACCCCTCATAATTAAGTTCACTTGGTTCTAATCTAAAATTCTTTTTTGAAAAGTCTTTATAAACATAACTTCATAAAAATGTCTTTTGGAGAATCAACCCATCATGTCACGACCCAAAAGTACCCCGTAAAAGTTAGGTAGATCCCTTGGGTCATTATCGGGCGTACTTAACCCTTTAGGGTCTTGTAAAAGCCCTTAACCATCGTTCATTACATAAGACATGAAAAGTAGCGCGGAATTAAAAAATTTCACGATATATGATAAAAAGAAAGTCTTTAATAAATACTTAGAGAATCTCATCGTCACAAGACAACTTAAAGACACGACAAAATATATTAGGGACACGACCCTTTATAGTTAAAAGAAATTAATTATAAATCTTAATAACAAAACTAGAAGCATAGACTCTGTCCTCAAATGAATGAGGACATACCAAATCTTGAGAGAGTAGATTTCCCAAATTTTTCCTTTAAATCGTCAAAAGCCTCCAACCTATACTTATAGATTATAAAAAGTATGGGGTTAATGCAAATCAATGTAATAAGTATGGTATTTGCCAAAGCATACAGAAAGGGACATTTTAGTATAAATTTATTTTCATGAAAATTAAGTAAAACATTAAATAATATAGAAGTAAAACAACATAAGATGCATCATTTCACACTTAAAGAAGAATTTCCATAATTTTGTCAAGAAATGACCAACTTGCAGGAAACTTATCATAATTAACAGTAAACTCTTGAAAAATTACAGTGAACTATCCTATTCGTAAATACTAAACTTCAATGGCTAATCAAAGACGAAGTGAACTTATTTCTGCAGGAGTTTTGTTAACTAAGGTTATCCTAAGACTCACCAAGGTATGACATCAAGGAATTGAGCATATGCCTCCTTCAATATATACCAAAGTCATCCTAAAGACTACCCTTTTTTGGCTTACACAACCCGGGAGAAAAATCCCCCACTCAATGAAAAGATCTTAGAAAAACACCCAAACAACACACCAAGACTTCCCTTTCGTAGTGCTTAGATAGTGCAATGAGTAGATAGCGTCCCATACCACCACCTCCTAAGTAGTACACTCTTTTAGAAGGCTTAGCACCAAGACTCCCCTTTAGGAAGGTCTACTTAGTGCAATGAATAGACAGCATCCCGTTCCACTACCTACCCTAAGGAGTACGTTCTTTTAGGAGGCTTAGTTAAATCAATTCATATAAAGCTCCCCAAGACTCTTCTTTCGGAATGCCTACCTAGTGGAATAGATAAATAACGTCCCATTGCACTACCTACACTCAATAGTACACACTTTTAGAAGACTTAGATCTTTCATTACATTTGTGGGAGTTAGCTTAACCGACATAGATCATGAGAGCTAAACATGAAATCCCAGTACTTCCCTTTACACAGAAGAGTCCCCTCACTTGCCTAGGGTGAGGTCTTACTTTTATTTTTAGCTTTTACTTGGATTGCGCAATAGCTACTCCTATGTGGGCGCATAATTAACGGATAAGGAGATTGCTACCGAGTAACTCATTCTCTACTAAGAATAATTACTCATCTCAAAAGGTACATTGGAATACAAAATCTCAATTCACGATGTGTAACCCCCTCTTCTTCAAATCCTCTCGGTGCTTAGCATATCTCCCCACGGATACTCAATATTATAAACTATAAGTTAAGAATAACTAGTGAACATAACATCTCAACTCATGAAAGGAAGTCATCCTCTAACCTATGTTAGAAAGCGCTTAGGATGTAGTGAGGTTGCTACTTAGAACTTCATCTCAACTCATGAAAAGTGTTCACTACAAAAGTAAACTTTTTGACTTAACTTTATTCATTCATTCAAGTGTGAGCGTGTACATGTGTGCACCCCTATCACATAAGCATAATTTCATTTACATATCAATCTAAAAATGCTTAGACCTTCTTTCATCACATAGAACACTTTAACATGCTTCACATAATCATACAAGTCATTTGGAAAGAATCCATAACATACTTTTCATAACAAGTTTCATAAAAACACATTAACAAAAATAACTTTATTTCCATGTTTCATCACATAATTTTCCTTCGCGGACTCATAAACAATGCACAAGTAACTATACATTTAAACAATTCAAGTAAACAAGGCCATCAAGAAGGTGGACCATACCACTGAAGAGCATTCGATAATGAAAGCTAAACAACATAACCAACTTATCCTTTAATAAATTGCTTCCATAACCTATTCGAATATTTTTCAACATTTCATCATAATATAGCCCTTAGGGCAATAGCTACACAATATTATCATCCATAAGAACCAAACCTCAAAGACTACAAATCCATTCTTATTTAACCCATTATGTAAGCCAAAATTAGATACAAAGCTTTAGCATGCTTTAATTGTAGTTTTAGAATTAAAATCATCAACTAACATTAGAACATAATTTTGAATCATTTGAAATGTTTTCTTGCAAGACCTATATTTAGAGTTGAGTATAAAGAAAGTTAGGTTTGAAAACCCTTTCTCAAAATCCATTAGAAGTGACTTCTTGAATGGAAGAGATTTAAAGGATTGATACCATACCTCAACCCGTTCTAGCCCTTCTAGACTTCTAATTTCCATGGAGAATGGAGAGAGATTTTTAAGACAGAGGGATTATGTGTTTAAGGAAATGAGGTCTAAAATTACGTATTATGGTTTGAAACACATCCATATTACTTATAATCAGTAAAATAAAAGTCCACGTTTTATAAAATACTGGGGGTGAATTAACCAAACACCCCAAGCCTTGGCAGAAAAAGTGCAGCTTTCACAGGCACCATTGATGAATACTAACAAGTAAAGTGTTTCCCTCTCGAAGCCCCTTTTGTGGGGGTCCATAGATTGAGTCTTAGATTTTTCATTGAGAAAGATTGACAAACCTATATGGATAATCGACGGCCAAATTCGAAGGGCCGTCGTTTGATCAATGTTCCGTCCCTTGTGGCCGTAGTTTAGTCATTACTTGGCAGCTTCTTGCCAAAAGATGAGGTCCTTTTCTAGGGACCTCGTTTTTCCTAGGTGAGGTCGTACCCAAACGTAGAACTCCTAAACATAGTCATCTAGGTCATAGGAACATCCCAGATGCTTTTCGATTTCGACAAACACGTAAAACTCTGTTAAACACATCAACACTCATGCACACTTTCTTAGGCACACCTTCAGAATGTCATGAACGTTATTGTACGTTCGACCTCTAACCATAAAAAAATATCACAAACTGACTAAGGACACTAATGTAACTCTTTTAACTTAAAATTATCTCAAGACACAATCATGAAGCTCCAGTTCACCTTAGTTCATTTGAGGGTGTTACATTTTCTCCCACTTGGAACAACATTCATCCTTGAATGACACTAAAACTTTAACACAATCAAGCACTCACATAGAATCAAATAACACAATGAAATCATGATCAAAACATCATATTTAAGGCATCAACTTACAAGAAGCACAAATTAACACTGTCTCACACTTTTCAACATAAGCAACTTTTA
Source organism: Solanum corneliomulleri (assembly GCA_027704805.1). Taxonomy (NCBI): domain Eukaryota; kingdom Viridiplantae; phylum Streptophyta; class Magnoliopsida; order Solanales; family Solanaceae; genus Solanum; species Solanum corneliomulleri. The sequence continues at coordinate 22,717,178 of JAKWIY010003052.1, forward strand.
TATCAACTTTACAATTTAAAAACTCACCCTTATCCTTTTTTGATAGAGGAACTACCTTATACAACATTAAACATGCTCATATACAACACTTTTATACTAATCATTAGTAAAATTCAGGACAAACAAATTATTTTTTGAAAAATGAAGATTTTCACAGTGAGCATCATTGTACACAAGGAACTTTGTAGAGCTTCATAAGTTCAATCTCAGTTTCATTTCTTCACTTATGGATGAACTACCTTCTTTAACATCAAAAATTCTTTTAAACATCATCTATAAACACATTGAAACCAATTTTCATGAAAAATGCAATTTTCTCAAATTTTGAACTATTTTAAGTACTTTTCGAGAACTTTTAACAAGAAGGCATGAAAATATGTGAGACAAGGCCATATTAACTTACTCCAAAGAGACTTGGTCAGTTACACTAAGTGCAATGTGAGAGTAGCATCCCATACTACCACCCCCAATTATTGACCTTTAAGGATTCTCTTGGACTATGTACACTACATGAAATTCTTGTTAACATTCATTATGCAAACATAGATTTAAATTAAATCTTTACTATTAGACATTAAGTCATCTAACTTCAGATACAACACATTATAAATCAAACTATTAGACAAGACTCTTAATCATTACCAATGTACTAAGGATTTTTCTTAAGCTTGAATATGAAAAAAAAGATGAGGTTATCAACAACCTTTCTTCCAACTCATTTTCCCCCACTTAGGGCAAAGCCATCTTGAAGGTCTCATTCTTATACGTACCACTACACTTCTGAAAAGGTTGGAACTCACACTACCCTAAACTCAGGCACATCAAGGCTAGACATCAACCTTACAACTTCAGCATAACACTTTCCTTTTAGGATTCAAGCCTAGAGAAACTATCTTAAACACCACTTAATTCAACTCTTAGCCACCACTTAACTCAATTTCATGGAACAAAATTTCTTACTAGGTATCCATTCCACATTTCCTCCTTAGTGTAAACCTACACAACAACCTTAACCATAACAAGAACAACTATGTAACATTTACCACACAAGAGGTTTGCCCTCAAATCCTACAAAAATATCTACTTCCTCTCAACATTATTCAAATTTACACCTTAAAGCATTTGTACCATGTAACGACCTGTTTAGTCGTTTGGGTAAAAAATTTTAATTTCGGAAAAACTGGCTGAATACGACGGACACCACGACGGACCGTCGTGGGCACGACGGACCGTCGAGGGTGTCCCGTTCCAAAACACTTGGAATTATGAAATTTGAGTGTTGAAATTGAGTCTCTGAACTCTGTGACGGAAGTGCAGGACGGACCGTCGTGGTCACGACGGACCGTCACAGACTCTTCGAGGAAAATGGAGTCTCAGACCGTCGCGACGGATTTGCAGGACGGACCGTCGCAGGCACGACGGACCGTCACAGGTTCCGTCATCCTAGTCGGGGTCAGAATTCTTGCTATTTTTAAAGGGGTGTTTTGGACCAATCCGGCTTTAATTTATAAAGTTGGTTGGTTAATATTATTAGTTCAATTCCTTGGGGGTTGAAAGACTAACTTTGAGTAACTTGGTGGGTTGGTTTCATTACCTTTGAAACTTGAAATCTTGTGATTTAGGGTAAGAAGAGGAGGAGATTAGAAAGAGAAAGAGAAGAGAAAGAGAAGAGAAAGGAGGCGCTTGAGAGAGAAGGAGAAGACTTCCTTGAAGATCTTGCTTGAACACAAATCCTTGGTGAAGGTAGGTTATGGTTTATGCTACTTGTAGTAAACTCTCAATAGCAAATGATATGATTGGGTAATCTTGTAAACTCTTTATATGCTTATTGTATGATTATATAAGTATGATTATATGTTTGTGATGAAATAAGCATGATGAAGGTTGTGAACCCTAAATCTTGATGAAACCCTAATTTATGAGATTTGTGATGCCTTAGTGTAAATGAAGGCTTGATGAACTTGTTATGAGATTTGTGATGCCTTAGTATAAAGAAGGCTAGATGAACCATGTGTTGTATTGATAATGCTTTAGTATAAGGAAGGCTAGATGAACTATGTGTAGTATTGATAATGCCTTAGTATAAAGAAGGCTTGATGAACCATGTGTTGTATTGATAATGCCTTAGTATAAAGAAGGCTAGATGACCATGTGTTGTATTAATAATGCCTTAGTATAAGGAAGGCTAGATGAACTTGTGTAGTATTGATAATGCCTTAGTATAAAGAAGGCTAGATGAACTATGTGTGTTATTGATAATGCCTTGTATAAAAGAAGGCTCGATGAACCATATGTGTGTATTGACAATGCCTTAGTATAAAGAAGGCTTGATGATCTATGTTTTTTTATGATGATGCCTTGGTATAAAAGAAGGCTCGAGGAAAATGAGGATCGGAGTGCCACGTTCCGGCACCAGGATTTAGAAATGAGGATCGGAGTGCCACGTTCCGGCACCAGGATAGAAATGAGGATCGGAGTGCCTCGTTCCGGCACGGATAGAAATGAGGATCGGAGTGCCACGTTCCGGCACAGGATAGAAAGGAGGATCGGAGTGCCACGTTCCGGCACAGGATAGAAATGAGGATCGGAGAGTGCCACGTTCCGGCACTAGGATAGAAATGAGGATCGGAGTGCCACGTTCCGGCACAGGATAGAATGAGGATCGGAGTGCCACGTTCCGGCACAGGATAGAATATGGATCGGAGTGCCACGTTCGGCACAGGATAGAATATGGATCGGAGTGTCACGTACGACACGAGAAGAAAGAAAGATAATGAATCTTGAAAGATGTTAATATGCTGCATCTAATGAACCTGTTTTTCCTTAATGAGTATGATGTTGAGGCTTGAGTCCTCCTGGATAACTTGGTGATATTTATTGATGATTGTAGTATTTGTTGTTACTACATATTGAGTATTATAGTTGATTTGTGAGATTAACTGATATATACTGTTTTCTATTCTGAGTTGGCCGATGATACCTACTCAGTACGTGTGGTTGTACTGACTCCTACTTGTTGTTTCTTTCTTGTATTTGTGGAGTGCAGCAACCGTGCCGTCGTCTTCAACTCGACCGCGATTCTAGCCAGTCTTCACTACACCGGATTCTCAGGGTGAGCTATGCTTCTAGCTTGGATGGATCTTCTTCTTCTCGTTTGATGCCTTGAAGTTCCGGCATGGACTAGCTTTCATTTGTTTTAGTTTCTTAAGAATACTCTTAGTTTCGTAAGTTGATTATAGTTGTTCTGTGATGATGACTTCCAGATTTTGGGGATGTTTATTGATTCGTTTTTCGTATTGAGTTAAGTCTTCCGCGTTGTATTTTGTGAAGGTGTAGATTGGTTGGTTCGCTCACACAGGAAGGTAGTGTGGGTGCCAGTCGCGTCCCCGATTTGGGTCGTGACAATCATTGAAGATAATCACAAGATAACTCATTTGCTGTCAACGGACCTTTTTTAAATCAATATTCTTATAACCATGATTACATGTACATCACCATAAAAATTCTCATAAAAATATTGCCAACCTCATAATTCACACATAGCAATAAATTTCTTCACATTTTTCTGAAAACTAACCTTCACATTTAATCTTCTAGCCACAAAACCATTATAACATCAAAACTCACATTTTCTTTTCCTGAAAAATGGAAACATCTCCCTTTCCAAGCAATCACACCTAGAAAACCACCGGACAGAGTAACTTATGACACAGATCATATGGAGTTAAGTTGAGAAAGTGAAACTTTAACGTTCTATAGATTCTTGTCCATGGATGTGTCGCAACTCACAGCAATGACAAATATACTACTAGTCATGGCTTGTAAGAACTTTAGACCCTCTCAGGACCTGAAGTACCTCCTAGAAGATTGGGAGAACTCTAGGGTCATGACCGGGCGTTCTTAACCCTTTTGGGTCTTGTAAAAGCCCTTTAATATCGACCATTACATTAGACATGAAAATTAGTACAAAATTAAAACTTTTCACGATATTCAATAAAATGGTAATCTTTCATCAATACTTAGAGAATCTCATCGTCACAAGCAAAGTTTGAAATACGACATAAGATCTTTGGGACACATCATTTTACATTGAAATAAAAATACATAATAAGTCAAAATAGAAAAATTCAAAGCATAGACTAGTTCCTCGAATGTACGAGGAAAGACCAAATCTTGAGAGAGTAGATTTCCCAAGCTTCACCTTCAAATCTTCAAAAGCCTCCAACAAGTACTTATGGAATATAGAAAAGTATGGGGTTAGTACCAAACAATGTACTAAGTATGGATATGGAAAAACATACAAAAAGGGACATTTTATAATAAATACATTTTCATGCCAATTAAGTAAAACATTCAAGTTTATGAAGTAAAAAAACATAAAAACCGACGCTGAGGTGCGAAAGCAAGGTGAGCGAACAGGATTAGATACCCTGGTAGTCCATGCCGTAAACGATGAGTGTTCACCCTTGTGTACGCGGATCAGGGCCCTACTAACGCGTGAAACACTCCGCCTGGGGAGTACGGTTGCAAGACTGAAACTCAAAGGAATTGACGGGGGCCTGCACAAGCGGTGGAGCATGTGGTTTAATTCGATACAACGCGCAAAACCTCATCATTTAACAATTAAAGAAGAATTTCCATAATATTCTCAATAAAGGACCAACTTACAGTAAACTTATCATTTTTTACAGTTAACTCTTTAAATATTACAGTGAACTATCCCATTCAAAAATAGTAAACTTCCATGGCCCAGCAAAGAGAAAATATACTCATTTCAGTAGGAGTTTCCCTAACTAAGGTTATCCTAAGACTCACCAAGGTAAGACATGAATGAAGTGCGTATATGCCTACTTCAATATCACACCAAAGTGTCCCGAATTAGGTTATAGCCATCTTCAAGGTCTGATAGTTAAAAGTACCATTACACCTCTCACAAGGTAGGAACTCACACTACCCTCAACGCATGCACATCAAGTCTAAACATCAAACTTACAAGTTAAGCATAACACATTCCTTTTGGGATTCAAGCCTACATAAACTATCTTAAACACCACCTTATTCAACTCTTAGGCAACACTTAACTCAATTTCATGGAACAGAACTCCCTTACTATGTAGTCATACCACATTTCCTCCTTATTGTAAACCTACACAACAATGTCAACAAAATCACAAGAACATCTATGGAACATCATCCAAACAAGAGGGTTGCCCTAAACTCCTAAAAAATCTCCACATCCTTTAAATATTCCTCAAATTTACAACTTGAAGAATTTCTACTATCATTGAACATAATCATAAGATAACTCATTGCTCTCAAAGGCACTTTATTCAATTAAAATAATTCTTAAAATTCTTAGAACTACATCACCATAAAGTTTCTTATCACAATACTTCCAACCTCATTAGTCACCCATAGCCATAAGGGCTCCACATAAAATTTCTTAAAAATAACTTTCACAATTACACTTCAAGCCACAAAACAATCATAACATCAAAACTCACATTTTCTTTCCCCTCAAAATTAGAAACATCTCCCTTTCCAAGCAATCACAACTAGAGAACAACCGTGCAAAGGAACATAAGAGAGAGATCTTATGGAGTTAAGTTCAATGGCATGATACAAGAGTAATAAAGAAAGTGAAACTCTATCGTCCTATAGCCTCATATACATGGATGTGTCGTGACTGACACCATTGGCCAAGATACTATTAGACGTGGCTTATGAGTCTTTAAGACCCTAAACTATTTCCTATAACATTATGCTCTGATATAAAGTCTGTCACGACCTAATAGTACCTCCTAGAAGTTAGGAAGAACCCTTGGGTCATGACTGGCAATTCTTGACACTTTGGGATCTTGTACAAGCCCTTAATTATAGTTCATTAGATAAGGCAAGTGATGTATTGCGGAATTGGAAACATTTTAGGACATTTAATAATAATAAAGTGTTTCATAAATACTTAGAGAATGTAATTGTCACAAGCAACATAAAGACACAACATAATATTATTAACATCCCAAAACTACACCCTAGAAGTTAAGGTCAACCTTGGATTGCAACCGGTATACTTGAACTCTTATAGGTCTTGTACAAGACCTTACATATCATTCATTGTATATATAAAATGAAAAGTAGTGCGGAATTAAAACATTTCACAAAATATCCTTCATGTATTTTAAAACTCATTCATATAATGTCATAAGAAATACTAAGTCTCAATATTATCAAACCTAAGACACGAGAATACTTTGGGACATGGAGCATACACAATACTAATATAGAAATATTTATTCTATTATAATACTTTTAAAACTAACTTAAAGATATCCACATATAACCTCGAGTCAATTGAGGACATACTTCAACTCCACATGAATGATTTTATGATCAAAGTATTCACTTCCCAAATGCTTTTCACCTACCAACAACTATAGAGATATGTAAAAGCATGGATTAGTACAACCATATGTACGAAGTATGGCATAATTCATGAGAATCATGAAAAATGAAATTTATTAGAAAAGTATATCTTTTCATTTAGAACTGATAATATTTTTCATAAGAGTAACATTAGAAAACTAAGAAACACACAAGAAAACATTTAAACGATTTAACACATTTTTCAAATAACTTAACACTAAGCGCAACTTACTGTACAATGAAGGAATTCCTTGTTACAGCGAAGTTGTCTACTTCTTCCTAAGAACTTTAATTGATGTAATTGTCCAACTAAAAGCCATCATAAGACTCACTTAAGCAATAAAGGAGATATTGCCCATAAAACCTCCATAAGCATACCTAAATGACCCCCAAGAATACTTATTATATGACACATATACACGTACAAGACATAAAAAACATCAACATTTAGATATAATGATATTCTCATACAAAAGGATATAAAAAAACTTACTTAAGTAAATGGAGAAGATAATGTCCATGATTGATCTCTTCAAGTCTACCTAAATTATCCTTAAATCTTCCTAAGTGTAGATCCTGTCCATAAATTCGAATGTTTTCATTAACTAGAGTCATTCTTAAGACTCACCTAGGTAAGATACAGAATGACCATTCATATACCCCTTTCACACCCTAACAACACACCCCTTAAATACTCTAGATAAGTACTCATTTGTATAGTATACTTTCTTAACATAACTCGTTACTTTCATTAGTTCATTTAGTAGACATTCTACACATAAAGGACATTCAAGTAATTGTCTTAGACAAGACCTAGGAACTCCAAATAACACCGTCAAAGCCTATTGTGCAAAGTCTAGATAGTGTTCCATACCATCACCTAAACTTCAGAAAACTTCTATAATGCTAATAGGTATTGCATATGATGAGAACAGGAAATAACTGACATAGACCATGATAGCAAAGACTGTAATCGGAATTTCTAATCTACATCGATGAGGGTGTTTTGCTTGCCAATGGTAGAACTTGGACACATCCCATTTATGCACATGGTTAAGGAATATGAAGGGCATGATTTTTAATCTAGTCTTATTCTTTAACTAGGACTACTTGCCTTACCATACTCACTTGGTTCTAACCTTGTTTCTCATAGAGTAATTTACACTTAAGCTTCATATAAAGGGGTTCCATATCGAGTTCATAACTTAATCTCATTTACCCTACCAAAGAAAGGTCCAATAGGGTTACCTTACAATGGGGACAAGAATATCATCATGTCATTCCTAAGAAATAATATGATGCTGTTCCATCAAAGTAACCATAAGTTTGTCATCTCTTACTTTGAAGGATACAATTACGTCTTACGACTTCAAGATTCATAACCTTACCACTAGGTTCAAGGTATCACATAAGGGACCCTCTTAACATCATATAAGGTCTTATATATTTAATACATTCAAGAATAAGACACTTTAGCATCACAAGTCAAAGCATCACCTATTCACATTCATTCATACATAAAGTAAGGGAAACAAGTAAACCAAGACAAGACACAATATATTTCACTTTAATTCATAAGACATGTCATTCTAGAAGCACATAGAAATAACCCTTATCATCATTAAGTAATCCTATATACTATCATATAATCACCAATATGAACAACATACTCACATACTCAAGTACGAAAAACCAAGAATCAACTCTTAGACTAAACACAAAAAGCCAAAGTCATAGTCTAACATGATCACCTACATAACATCAATAGAAGAACACATACTTTCACATTACTGAACATGTATATATAAATATATATACTATACAAATTCACATAATCAACTACACAAATCATCAAAATACTTCAAGTAGTTTGCCGACATGGCCATGATCATCGTATTACTTAAAACAACTTCGACAAGGACACATCAATTGCAAGTAAAGCACATAAAACTGCCACCATTAGTGGAAAATACCAATAACAAAATAATTGAAGCCTAATTATCATAAAACAAAGGAAAAAGGTCAGCTTACCACCACTTATTTCTCAATACCTCAATCCAATGCCAAATAACCATATTCGATATCACAAGACCCTTACCCATGGCCTTAACAAACAATTCCACATAATTATAACAATATTCATGAAACTAGGTCAAATAACTACATATTAATCAATACAATAAAACCTAGATATCAATTTATTACAATTATTACATCAATCAATAGCCGATGTGAAACTACATTAGAATTCATCAACAATATATCAATATCAAGTAACCCATCACTTAGTCAAAAACTAGGGTTCATCTAATTCAGGGTTTCATAGGTTATTTTAGTTTAAAATAATCAATACAATAATAGTTCAATCATTATTCAATGCTTAGACACCATTAATGCAAGAACCCATGGAATAAATCATTAAATCGGACAATTCAACATTGACAACATTAGAAGCATCTTTAAAAGTTTGGATCCTTGATGAATAGAGTTACATGGATAAAAATCAATACGTTGATGAAGATAATTCTTCACTTTTATGAAAAATCTCTACTAAATTCTTCTATCCAAGCCCTTCCTTCAGTTTTGACTCTATGGAGTCCTAGAGATATTTCTAAGGGATTTGACTTTTGATTTTAGAAGAATGAAGTCTTCTTAATGTTTTAGGCTTATAAATACACTAAAAGTACCAAAAAGACCCTTAAGGAACCTCTAAATACGTTTATTATGAAGTGGGATGAAATTATAAGTTCACCCTCACTTGGTAGTGAACTACACGTAGGGACAGTGCCCATCGACAGTTGGCAGCCGACGGACTATTTGTCCACAAATTAACCTTCTTGTCATTTAGTCATTGTGTTTATAGAATCAAAATTAGTATATTAATTTTACATCCTAAGCATCCACCAACAGTACCAATTGACGGGGCGTCGACTGGTCTACAAGTCGTCGATGGCCTTAGTCATTTGGTGCTGTCTTGGACAATCTTGGCACCATCTTGCGTCCTTCCTCAGTGAACCTTAGATAGTCCTTGGGGATGTTTGACCCAAAGTTTCCAACCCAAAAATGATCCTATATGATTTTAGCACCTTATAAATGAATTTCACCCAAAACGAACACGTAAAACATGACGAATCATGCCTAGACACACTAGGTTGTTTCAAGGCAACATTTTCGAACGTCCAGGACATTCTATGACGTTTGACCTCCAAATTTCAAGAAACTATACAAGTTCCTATATACACTTAATAACTCATATAATGGCCTTAAAACCTCATGAAATACATATAAACACATTAAACCACTTATGAGGCACTAAGGTGACTTAGTCGTTGAACGTCTTAGTCGTCCATTGATGTTTGACTTCCAATACACCTAAAATCTTAGACAATGAATCAATATAATATATTAATATTAGGAACATATACCATCATTACAACCATGTTAGGATCTAGTACACCTACGTCATTTGCGGGTGTTACATTCTTCCTCACTTGGACAACATTCATCCTAGAATGATACTTGCAGCTCTCCGAAAACTCCCATGAATTGAGATTCAACTACCAGCTCATTACCATACCATATCACATAAAATCAATAAGAAAACATCAATTTCACATAGTCATGAAAATCACAACACAAGAACAAACCATAAAACATACTATAACTCATTATGTTTCAAACTCACATGCTTCATTCCAAATAACCAAAAATTCATTTTATATTCTGTATTATACTCATATACACCAGTTCTTAAATTATTACAATAATTGTACACCTAATAATGAATTAGTCAAATTTTCAAAATTTTAACAGTAAACAGGCAGTGTGCATTATAGTGAATTGAGCAAATTTCTTAAAACTGGAACTTTTAGGCAATTGAAGAAAGAAACATGCTAATATTCAAGGTAAAAAGTTAATGAATTCAATTTCAACAAAAAACATATACACAATGCAATATGCGACATGCGACCATGACTTTCTATCCCATCTAATAATGATACTCCCCCACTTAGAAGGAAATCGTATCACTAAAAAGATAATTCAAGGACATACCCTCATAATCATCATTATATGGGTTCTCTCCTCTAGTCCGGAGTGAATAGAATGCCTCGTTACTTGAACATTATCCTTTGGAACATTTGGAGCAACGTTCATACTCTCTTTTACTCTAGAATCAATGTTACGACAATCTCTCACCTTGTTTCCTTCATTTCTACAACCATAGCAACCCCCGTTACCCCTTAGACACTCATCATAATGCGTCTTTCCACAAGTGTCACATGTAGGTTCGCCACTTTGAGAAACACCTCCTTTCTCAAATTTTACTTTGACACTCGTAGATGCTTATTGAATTTTTGCCCTCTTGTTAAACCTAGTTTGATCTTGGTCACTAGAACCACTACTTTTCAAGTTTCTCCAAATCCACTTAAGTGTAAACTCTTCAATTAATAGTGCATACATTATAATTCTATCTAGGGTCATATCATCATGTAACATCACCGTACGACATTCCTCCCTTACTAAATAGTCGACACCCATTACAAAATGACTCATTTCATCCCTTGGATTAGATAAAAGAGATTGGGAATATCCAGATAACATAGATAACTTTAAAAAGTATTCATCAACACTCATATTGCCTTTCTTGAGATTGATTAACGCCTTTACCTTAATTTCCATCCTCTCACGGGGAAAGTACTTACCAAGAAAAGCTTCCATAAATTCTTCTCACTCATTAGGACCCGACTCCACTGGTCTATTGTCCTTCCATTGAGTATATCAAACATGAGCGACCTTTCTCAATTGATAAAAGCTAGGTCGGCTTTCTCACTAGATGTATCTCCCATTGCACTCAACACCTTGTCCACTCCATATAGGAATTCGTGGGTACCCTCTCCCACCTTAGAGCAAATAAATATAATAGGATTCATCCTCACAAAATTTCTTAACCTAGACTTCATAGTTGTCTCCATACCATTCACTCTAGGCAACATGCTCAATTCATTTGAGTAGTCACGACTTGGGTTAAAGCAGGCAAAGCCTCTCTAGTATCACTATCATTCAACTCTGGAGGAACCACCGGAGCATCATTACCTCCTTCCCTAAAAGGGACTTTACCACTTTTAACACCTTGATCACCTTGAGGAACTTGCTCAACTTCCTCAACTTGAGGAGCGATCTCCTCTTGCACCTCAATATCTTCAACTCTCTTAGCCAGTGTCCACCTCGTATTAATCTTCATAGAAACACAAGGAAAACTATAAGAAAAGATTACCCATAACTTTTATTGTATGTCATGACATACCAGTTGAAAAGAAGGGAAAATTTATTATCCCATATCCTCTCACACATAGATATGTCGCGAGTCACACCAATGGTCAAAACACTACTAGAAATGACTCGATGAGACTCCTTGATTCCTAAAACTACTTTCACATCCAATGCTATGATACCAATCTTGTCAAATTCTTAAACCACACCCTAGAAGTTAGGATCCATCTCTTATTGCAACAAACATACTTGACATCGCAAAGGTCTTCCACAAGACCTTACATATCATTCATCGCATATACATAATGAAAAGTAGTGTGGAATTAGGACTTTTCACAAAGAATACTTCATAGTCTTTAAGACCACTTTCCTATAAAGTAATAAGAAATACTAAGTCTGAATCCCATCAAACTTTAGACATGAGAATACATTTGGGACACATCCCGTACACAATACTTATATAGAAGTACTTAGTCTATTACAATACTTTAAAAAAAACATAAAAGACATATATATTTGTCCTCGAGTCAATTGGTGACATATTTCAACTCTACTTGAGTGATGCCCTGATCCAAGTCTTCAATTCCCAAATTCTACTCACATGTCAACAACTATAAAGATAGATAAAAGCATATATTAGTACAACCACATGTACTAAGTATGACATAATGCATGAAAATCATGAAAATAGACATTTATTAGAAATATGCAACTTTTCATTTTGAAATCATAATAAAATCATAAGAACAACATTTAACACATTTTTGAGCTAACTTAACAGTAAGCTCAACTCACTATACAGTGAAGGAATTCACGGTGGCGCCA
>JAKWIY010003052.1:22729796-22771965 GCA_027704805.1 Solanum corneliomulleri
ATTATAAGCTAATATGTGAAATTTGCATAAACATGAGTTCATCATTAAATTGAATTAAAATTAACATTATAAGCAGTATCTAATAATCAATTTATTATAATCATGCTTTTCAGATCAATTTGAGAAAGAATATATGGCTATATTGAAAGATAGACAAATTGATCATATAATCTTCTTTGAAAACATTAGAAAGAACTCCTTAGATGGATGCATAACTAAGGATGAAGGATAACGATACCTTATTTATTGAATACCTATGAAAAATTTGAGAAGAAACCATGGGAATCTCGCCCCTATCTTGAACCTTTATTTATCCCTCAAATGGAAGTTTAAGAGAGTTTCGATGGGAACAGATATTTAAGATTGTGATTTGTTATTGGGTTTTGGGGGTTTTGTTTGAGAAAGAGGTTAAATAAAGTCATAGAAAAAATTTATAACCTATTCCCAAAGTTACCAAAACACCACATACTTATTTTTACTTTTATTCATGTAAAACATTACTTTCAAACGACGCATCAAAATCAGCGAAGTTATTGCGGTAGTGGACCTCGTGTAGGGCGCACAACGCATATCATACTCAGTTCCAGGATCAAGACACGTGAAAACTTCCACATCTTCCCTATTCATGCTGCCTTGTTAAACTTCATTGGCCAACACGTGGGTCCTCCTCGAGGGCCCTTAGGGTGTTATTTGGGGAGTCGTACCCTAATGCTTTGACCCTTAACATGTATATTAGGAAACTATGGTCACCTTTACTGTTATTAAAAAATCTCATTAAGACGGACAGACACCCGATGCCCTAAGTGCTCAAGAGAATCACCATGAAATTTTTCGTTACTATGCATATAACTATAACAATCGTGAAAAGTTCACAATGGATGCATCAATATAAACAAATATAAGTAGACCCAAAAACATATATACAAGAATTGTCCGTTGAGGCCACAACTTCTTAAGACACAACTGGATCATGTACACACGTCTACAAAGCCTCTAAAAAAGATACAGGACCTAGAGTAGGTCGTGATAGACCCCACATTACCCTTAACTATGATAAAATACAAAAATGAATTTACCAAGTACTCAGTAAATCTCTGAATCAAATTGGAGTAACAAAAAGTATCTTAGTGTCGTATTCTTCTACTAAGGAGGTCTACTAGTGGAGTACCTATGCCAGAAGCATGAAATGTAGCGTCTATTAGTTAACCATGACATAAATTATATATTAAAACTGAAAAGGGGAGGCTTAATTATTATAGTTATATCGGTCAAAGGATGGTCACCGCTTACCGCTTTTAGTCCCAAATCTTTGGGGTTACTTTTTCCAATAACCGTTGGTTATATTTTTTTATGTTATTTGTACCAGTGACTGGTTTATGGATGAGTTATCTTGGAGTAGTCGGTCTAGCTCTTAACCTACGTGCCTACGCCTTCGTTTCTCAGGAAATTCGCACAGCGAAAGATCCTAAATTTGAGACTTTTTACACCAAAACTATTCTCTTAAACGAAGGTATTTACGCTTGGATGGCAGCTGAAGATCAGCCTCATGAAAACCTTATATATCTTGAGGAGGTTCTACCAGGTGGAAATTCTCTTTAATGAAACTTTAAACTTAGCTGGTCGTGACCAAGAAACCACAGGTTTTGCTTGGTGGACCGGGAATAACCGACTTATCAATCTATAAGGTAAACTACTAGGGGATCATGTAGCCCATGCTGGATTAATTGTATTCTGGGCAGGAACAATGAACCTATTTGATGCGGACCATTTCGTACCCGATAAGCCTATGTATGAACAAGGATTGATTTTACTTCCCCACCTAGCAACTCTAGGTTGGGGGATAGGCCCTAGGGGAGAAGTTATAGACACCTTTCCATACTTTGTATCTGGAGTACTTCATTTAATTTCTTCTGCAGTATTGGGCTTTGGCAGCATATATCATGCACTTTTGGGACCTGAGACACTTGAAGAATATTTTCTCTTCATTGGTTATGTCTGGAAAGATCGAAATAAAATGACCACATTTTTAGGTATTCACTTAATCATGTTAGGTATAGGTGCTTCTATTGTAGTATTCAAGGCTCCATATTTTGGGGGCGTATATGATATGTGTGCTCCGGGAGGGGGAGATGTAAGAAAAATTACCAACTTTACCCTTAGCCCGAGTATCATATTTGGTTATTTACTAAAATCCCCTTTTGGAGGAGAAGCTTTGATTGTTAGTGTTGACGATTTAGAAGATATAACCGAAGGAAATGTATGGTTAGGTTCCATTTGTATACTTGGTGGAATCTGGCATATCATAAACAAGCCCTTCGTATGGGCTCGAGGCGCACTTGTATGGTCTGGAGAGGCTTACTTATCTTATAGTTTTGGGGCTTTAGCCGTCTTTTGTTTCATTGCTTGTTGTTTTGTCTTGTTTAATAATACCTCTTATCCTAGTGAATTTTACGAGCCTACTGGACCAGAAGATTCTCAAGCTCAAGCATTTACTTTTCTATTTCGAGACCAACGTCTTGGGGATAACGTGGGATTCACTCAAGGACCTACTGGTTTAGGTAAATATCTAATGAGTTCCCTAACCGGAGAAGTAAATTTTGGAGGACAAACTATGCTTTTTTTGGGATCTGCGTGCTCCATGGTTAGAGCCTATAAGGGGTCCAAGTGGGTTAGACTTGAGAAGGTTGAAAAAAGACATAAAACATTGGCAGGAAAGGCATTCCGCGGAATATATGACTCATGCTCCTTTAGGTTCTTTGAATTCCATCGGTGGTGTAGCTACCGATATAAATACAGTCAATTATATCTCTCATAGAAGTTGGTTTGCTACCTCTCATTTTGTTCTAGGATTCTTCTTCTTTGTAGGTCATTTGTGGCATGCAGGAACGGCTCGTGCAGCTGTAGCAGGATTTGAAAAAGGAATTGATCGCGACTTTGAACCTTTTCTTCCCATGAGTCCTCTTAATTGATGAGAGACAGGAGATCCAATGCTTGAATGAAGTAAAAATTACTATGATTCAATCATACATATTGGAATCAGCTTAAGTATTTCTTTTTTCTTTTTTTTTGTTCAATTCATTTATTTTATCTAATTTATAACTAATCTATTTTTCTTGCTTGGCTAGGTGGGATAGCCAAGCCATTCCCTTTTTTTAGGATAGAAGATTCGGCAAAACAACTAAATAAAAAAATCTATTCAATTAGCGAAAAAGGAGAGTGAGTGATTAGAACCCTCGATAGTACTTTGTTAAAAACTATACCGGTTTTCAAGACCGGGGCTATCAACCACTCAGCCATCTACACGCCTTCATCGGCGTTGTTTTTTTATCGGAAGGCCGAGAGCTAACTATCAAGACTTTGGCCTATCCGGACACATACTTCGTGAAATGGTTCATGCATGTTTGTTGCCAGAAGAAACAAGATCAAGCTGGTAAAGATTAACGCTTGATTTCTATTTCTATGGTCGATAATCATAGAAGCCCCTTTAACATTCTGTATAAATGGGCTATTCTATTTGTACAGATAGGGCGGAGGGGCACATTTAATCCTTGTTTATCTATCAGTTTTCAATTCTTATCTTTGGCACTGGGTAGAGCAGTTTGGTAGCTTGCAAGGCTCATAACCTTGAGGTCACGGGTTAAAATCCTGTCTCCACAACATCTTATTATGGAAACTAGCAATTAATTCTCGCCTTTTGCTTTTTGGGGGTGGAAGGCAGAAAAAAACGTAGGTGAGGTATAGAATCACTACACTATCACGGCCAACTGTACCAACTTTTTAGTGTAAGGATATATTTAATGCTATTTATGAAATTCAATAATAAAAATAAATAGTTAAAAAATTATTTTATCTTGGATCTTAGGCGGATAGTGGATATCGAACCCGTATCTTCTCCTTGGCAAAGAGAAATTTTGGCATTCGACCATATCCGCATTTTCTGTTCTTGATGCACAGTATGTACCCACATATATGATATATAACCGGACCTTATTTGTGCAGTGCCGGGACATATATTCTCTTCGAAACTATTCAAAAAAATTTGTTTATTATATTCTTTTTATTCAAGAAGTTTGACGCTCCTGTAATTTTTTTGTTTTCTTTATTTGATTTGTATTTTCTTTGGGACTTAGATTCAAATTTAATGTGTTTTTGAACCGAGAATAATTAGGGGGTCATTTTAGTTTTGGATCTGCGACGAATAGGTTCAAGAGATAAGAGAATTAAGAATACCCACTAGAAAGACTAATCCAATCCATAAGGATGAACCAGAAAAAACAATATTTTTGTTACTTGACCAACCATCAGGAGAAGCAAATACAACGGGTACGCTAATCAATAAGATTAATAAAGTAGCAATTAATGCAAAAATAACCAATTGGAAAGGAAGAGTCATGATTTTAATCCTCCAAGCTACCAACAAATGAACTGTATACCATTTGATCCCTCTATCCGCCAAAAACAATTAGTTATGATAAAATATGTCATCGAGGGATTTTACTTTATGATGAATCCATTGATTCTATATGACTTATTACTACTCCCCCTTTTGCACTTTATTCGTACATGGAGTGGGGTGGGGGGAAATGGAATTTTTTTATTTATTTCAGAAACAAACATGCTAGATCATATATCTATATACGGATAGATAGATTTACCGGTGGATTCGCACCTGAGATCTTTCTACAGATCGTGAGGATATCCACCCCTATAGCCATGTTCTATTCGGAGGAATAAAATAAAAATAGTCCTCAAATGACCTCTAAACAAAAATGAGGACACACTCACTTTGGAATCTATGTGTGGATAAAGAGTATGGAAACTAATAACAATATTCATTGAAATCCTTAAGAATATTTCATACCTTGACAAGGAAAGATAATAAGCTTATTTAGGGACGTATTAGTAATGATCCATTTTTTCAGAACTTTTTACTCTCTTCTCTTTAAAAAGAAAGAAAAGACAAAAATTAAGCATCTAAAATAAGTTTGGATGGATTTGGAATCATGAAATTTGGAACAAATAAACACCTTCACGTGTCTCCAACAATAGAATAGGTTATCAAACAATCACTACATCAATAGCAATCAAACTAAAATCTAACAAGAACAACTAGACAAAGTTGAGGAAAACAACGTTTAGAGGTTCAAGAGGAGAGAAAGTTAGAGAAAAACCATAAGGGACCAAGAAATATACATTTTGAAGAATCGAATCATGAGTTGAGCCTGAAGAATGTGGAATATTTTTGCCTCTTACAGCTTGTGCGCTACTTCCATAAACAGGTGAAAGAATATTAGATCCAACAACCCTTGGTATATCTTGAACATTCAATCTAGGGTTGTTTTACAACAACTGGCTAAATAGAAGGCACATTTCTACTCTAATTTCATTCAATTCTTTCTTTAGAGAACATATTTTATTAGCATGCTTTGGCATTAGAATGTTAATTTCTTCATCTTCTTTTACAGAACTTGTTGGATCCAAAACCTTTTCCTAAAAGGAAAACCTATTTATGGTAAAACATTTAGGGCAAATAAAACCCAACAAATCTCCCCCTTGTCCTTGCTCTAATACAAAGTATGTCAGGACCAAAGAGCACCCCTTACACGTAGCCGGGGTAGTCATCCTCGGAGAGGACCAAAACTAGCCTCTTAGCGTTCATTAGAACATATCATAGGTCAAAACAAGGAAAAATTAAAACTTTTATATGTTGAGGTTTACATAGACCTCTCACATACTAATTATGGCGTTTACTTAGACTCTCCGCAAAGGAAGCATACATAGGCTTCTCGTTTAGACAATGTAACTAACATATAAGGATTTAGGTTAATAATATGGTCTCACATTAAACAATCTAAAATTAAGTAGAACATTTGGGCATAGCCCTTTATAAATATTAATAATTCCCACATAGGGCTTACAACAATATCTTCAACAATAGGAAAGAAATGAATGTCTTTAGACTATAACAGTACTACTAAGGTAGAGTACCTGGCACCATCCTCGAACTAGAGGACCTACCAAAACTTGTGGAAAAGTCCAAGTGTTATTGCTAGAAACCTTGATAACTCAACGGCACGAACCCACATCGTTTGGGAAAAGTGAAGAATATAGTTTCGTACATCAACTTGTACTGAGTGTGGAAACATATATACATAAAACATTAACACCATTTATTAAAAGACATTTAGTGAAAAACTATAAAGAATAAGGAACATATGCATGCTATTAGATATAACATCACTCAAAACAATTCAATATTGAACACATGAACAATATCATGATAAAGTCAAGTCAAGATGAATATTATACACATAAGATCATATCATAACAAGTAGCATTATATGAAGATCATATAAGAATAACAACTTCAACATAATATCATGAAATAGATTATATACATTAGTTCATATCTTCAATATCACACGAGACCCTTACTCGCAACCACTTCCCAAAGTCTAAAAGTGCAATGCCTATGTGATGTACCATAACCCCACATAGTCAAGCAAACAAGGAAAGAGGCCATAAGTAAGGTCTTACTTTATATAACATAGCATAATGAGTAGTCATCGTCATATATAGTACAATAGACTAATAGCATGTTCATAAATGACACTAACATTATATAGCATAAAAACATATAAAGTCACCACATAAATATCATTCAAGTCATAAGATCATAAGAACAACCTCTTTGGACTTCCCTAAAGGCTAACTAGTGTAATAAATAGGAAGAGTCCCATACATTACATACACTAAGTATAACCCTTAAGTCACCTTAGTTATAGTTCACTTTATTACTTTTATTTGATTTTTGGTAAACAATTCCTTAACTAAATTTAGACCAAGTGAGCTAAACATTGAATCTGATGTTATGAAACCCTATGCCAAAAGAAGGTGGTCTACTTGCCAAGGTAGGACTAGAACACAAACAGAATATTCCAGGTGGATCCAGTAGCTAGTATTCTGGTATAGTTAACATAGTTAAGGAATTAGGACATATATATATTTAACCCTCTACATACCTATTAGCAATTGGATCCCTCATCTCATGAAGATGTTTTGTAAATCTCTCTTCTATCATACGTCAACACCTTTCATTGCCAAGTTCACTAGGTTCTAAGATATTCTCCTTTTTGTAATGCCTTTAAGTCATTTTGTAAAATTCATAGCATAATTTAGTTCATAGAAGACTAACCCACTTGTATAACATATCATTTAGCTCATAAGCCATAGGACAAGAACTTTCTTTCATCACAAAGCATCATTAGAGAGATCAACATATCATTATCTTATCATCTTATGCACACAAGGGAAACCATCTTCAAACTAGTGTTATCATAGCCTAAAAATCATATCACATTCAACATAGTCACAAAATTCCATCATAGTAATCATATCATATCTTCCCCCTGTAATAAAAAATAATACTTCAATAGCACAACAACATGACCAATTATAATCCATCATTATTAGTGAAAGAATTCAAGATCACAATCTTAGCAAATAGCCTCCATGGTCTTCATCAAGAATCTAACCCTAAATACATCACAATTATCAAATATCTCACTCATCATCATAATAATAGATTGAAACAGGCACTTCTGACAACTCTAATCATTTACAAGTCCAATTCATAACTAGGGTTAAGGTAAAGGGTTCATTCTATTCATGGAATCTATCATCAAACTAAGACAAGGACTAAGAACTACAACAATTAACCCATAAACAATCAAATTTTTTCATAAATAATAAAAGGAAAATAGATATGAAACCTTTCTAAAATGGAATTCACGAAATTGGAAAGAAAGCCATGTTTTTGACATCCGTTGAAATCAATTTTAATGATCCTCATGGGGAAATAGATCCCAAGAGTTAAGATTTTCCATACCTTATTAATTCTTGAATTTTAATGGAGAGAAAGTTTAAATATTGCAGCCTTATTGACCTTTAACATTCTTCTTCAATAGTGTTTTTTAGGGAAAGAGAAAAAAAGTAGAGAGAAGTTAGAGATATTTGAATTAGGGAAATGAGTGGTGTTGGGTTAGGTTAATTTTGTTTATGTCTTATATAGTCCCTTGAAAAACATAATCAGACACAATTTAAACCTTAATAAATTAAATAACCCACTTAAAAATTAATTCCCTCAATTTAAAATTGGATAGTCAAATTAAATACAATCTGTGAGACCCCGACCTATGGTCCGTAAGTCCATGGACGACTCAATACTTAAAAGGAATCATTTGTGACACAGAATGGTCTTTTGGACCTATTTGGAAATTTTGTTAAGTATTGAACCACTAATCCATCAATGAATCATCGCTTGGCTCGTGGAAGGACACTGTCAAAAATAGCTTTTCGGGACAATTGGAAGGGTGGTCGTTGGGGATTTGTACCCATATGTTTTGACCCTAAGTACCCTATTCTATATATTTAACAAATTTTACCAATTTTAATGAAATTATGACTCTTAAAACCCCATGAAACATGCCAAGACACAATAGTCCACATTTCACAATTCACTAGATGTCATGGACGTTCCATGAACGTTTTCACTCTAACACTCCCTAACTGTTTCAAATACATTTTTTTAGGCCTTGAAATAGTGTTACGATTATTATTTTATTATGTAAGTCACTATATTAAGTCATTAACTTCCGGAGTGTTACATTAACCCACCTTAGGAACATTCGTCCCCTAATTACACTAAAAATCTTCTTAATACTAGAGGCCTAACTAAAAACATATAAACAACTTCAATTACAACTCAAAGGAAAAATTCAAAACTCCATTCAATACACTAACATGAAATTTATGCATAGCAACTCAAATAACAATCTACCACTTATAAGAGCTTAACTTCACAACAATAAGAACTACCTTCTTAATACCAAAATAAGCTCAATATGATCATCAAGTCACTTATGAATTTTTTTTTTATAAACGCATTAACATACTCAATACATTGTTATAAAGGCAACCATACACAAAACATAAATAAGTGCATTTTGAGCAAAAGAACATTTTCACTTTTAAACTTATTTAGCATGATCCTTTACCATAAATAAGCATATTTTAACAAAATATAACAAATTCAAATTTATTCATTATTTTAAAGACTATTATTACCATACTTAACTTTGGATAAAATTGTACCAAAAAATAAGGATTACGGGTCTTCATGTTGTCCTCGGCCTCCTATGTTGCTACCTCAACTTGTTAATTCTCCATAGGACTTTAAAGGAGGCCACCACTTTTTTCCTCAACTTCTTGACTTGTCAATCTAAAATTTCCAGTGGAACCTCTTCATAAGAAAGGATATCATCCACACTTAACCCTTCAATAGGAAAAATGGACACAGGATCCCCCATACACTTCATAAGCATGGAGACATCAAATACCAAATGAACCAAAGCTAGTGTACTAGGCCATTTCAAATCATATGCAACCTTTCCGACCTGTTGAAAAACCTCATAGGTACCCACATACAGAGTACTTAACTTCTATTTTTTTGCTAAATCTTCTCACCCCTTTTATAGGTGAAATATTCAAGTACACCATATAACCTACTTCAAATTCAAGATCTCTTATTCTATTGCTGGCATAGGATGTTTTCTTATTATAGGTTATTTTTAACCTATCCCTTATCACTTGAACCTGCTCCAAAGCGTTATAGATTATTTAGTGAAATAATTAAAGATTCACCAATCTCAAACCACCAAACTAGAGACCCATATTGCCTACCATATAGTGCTCAAAAGGAGCCAACGAAATAATCAAATGGTAGATTTTATTATTATGAGAACTCAATCAACGGTATGTAATTCTTTTAATTCCCTTTAAAATCTATCAAACAAGGTCTTAACTTGTCATCTAAGGTTTGAATAGTTTTCTCTCCTTGGACATCCATTTGGGGATGCAAAGTGGTGCTAAGCTTCAATTGACTACCTAACCCTTTTTGAAAATACCTCGAAAACGTAGAAGTGAATTGATATCTATTCAATATGATGGACAAGGGGATACCGTGAAGACTCACTATCTCATCAATGTATATTCTTGCATAATCCTCTGCCTAATAAGTTACTATAATAGAAATGGGTGGATTTATTAAAATCTATCCACTATAACCCATATTGAGTCATTTTTCCTCGAGCTTCGAGGCAACCCAACAACGATGTCTATATTGATTTCTTCTCATGTCCAAGTAGGAAGTTCCATTGTTTAAAAGAAACAACTCGATTTTAGATGCTCATGTTTATATTGTTGGAAATTTGGACACTTAGCTAAAATAATGTTACTACCCGCATGCACAGCCTTGAAGTTAGGGCAACCCTTAAGTGGTCACAACGTGTTCTTGACCTCTCGAAGTTCTAGCACAAGACTCTTAGGTATCATTCATTACATAAAGTATGAAAACTAGTGTGGAACTAAAACTTTTCAGAAAAATATAATAGTAAGAAACAACTTTTATAAAAGCTACGGAATAAGTCTCATCATCACAAGCCAATCTTAAAGACACACCTTATAAAATCTTATGGACACGACCCTTTTCATTGAAATAAAATAAATAAATAGTATAAGCGATACTTAAAGAAGAATTAAGGAAACATAGACTATGTCCTTGAATATATGAGGACATATTTATTTGATATAGTAGATTCAAAGCTTGCCTTCAAACCTTCAACTTGCCTACAGTTTATACTTATAGATTATAGAAATGAATGGGGTTAGTACAATCATTGTAATAAGTATGGCATTGCGCAAAATTATGTCAAAAAGGGACCATATAGTTGAAACATACAAGCCATGTTATTTTGATAAAAACCTTCATGAATTCAGTGACAAAATATTATATAGTGTCATCGTCTAGCAAATAAGGCATAACATAAATTTTTTCTTAACATAGCAGTAAGCCTACGGTAAACCCAAAATCATACATGACCTATTCCTATGCTAAGTTATCCTAAGGATCCCCTAAGTAAGACATAAGGAGATTGCCCATACGATTTCCTCAATAACTACGTAAGAGATTCTTAAGACTACTAAGTAGAAGCATACTTCATTGAATTTAAAAAAGTAACTATTCCATACCAATGACATTTTTAGAATCATATATATAGACATTTGAAATTCACATAAGAACCATCTTACAAGGCAACCACCAAGTTACACATGGTATAATCTGAAATTAGCATCCCATACCACCACTTCTACTTAGTGCTCCTTAGGAATCACCTTAGAGTAGGCACATCACATTCATCATATACTAAGTTTTCATCATACAAGTCATAACATCAACATGCTTCCTTAAAGTTAAACACAAAGTCACATTACTTTCATTTGCATCTTATAATGACTCATTCATACATATCATATAAGGACATACCAACACTACCCAAAATTTCTACTTTTGTAATGGATAGGTAATGTCCCATTCAACTACCTACCTTAAGTAGTACACCCTTAAGAAGACATAGTTTATTTACATACATTAGTGGGGCCTAGCTTTAAACGACATAGACCATGAGAGCCAGGTTTGCAATCCTGGTACTACCCTTACTGGATGAGGGATCCCTACTCGCCTAAGGCAGGGTCATATTCTTTATTCTTTAAATGGATTCTCCAATAGCTACACCTGCTTGGGCATGTATTTAAGGGATAAGGAGATTGCTACTAAGTAGGATGACCCATCTCAAGATGTGCATTTGATACAACTTCCATAGCCCAAGACCACACCCTAGAAGATATGGAACTCTCGAAGTGCAACCGACATACTTGAACTCTCGCAGGTCTTTTACAAACCCTTTCGTGTCATTCATATCATATATATATCATATGAAAAGTACTGCAGGATTAAAACTTTTCATAAGCATTCTATAAGTCTTTAATATATCTTTCAAATAAAACTCATAGGAAATACTAAGTCTCATTCCATAATATCATAGACAAAAGAATACTTTAGGACATGCCCCACACAATACTAATATATAAATACTTAGTCTATTAAAATACTTCAAAAGAAATAAAAGACATCTATGTTCTCGAGTAAAATGAGGACATACTTCAACTTCACTTGAATGATTCTATTATCTAAGTCTTGGTTTCAATATGCTAATCACCTACCAACAACTAGATAGATAGATAAAAATTGGATTAGTACAACCACATGTATTAAGTATGGAATAATGCATGAAAATCATGAAAACCAGTATTTATTAGATATATGCATCTTTTGGTTTATACATCATAATATATTAATAATAATAACATTTAACAACATAGAAACACATATGAAATATCGTAGACCATTTATCACATCTTTGGGAGCAACATTACAATAACCTACTTCACAATATACTGAACTTTTTCACTTTTAAAGTGAAGTTCTGTTAACTTCACTTTGGACATCTTGTAGCAAGTAGTGCACTCACTAAAAGCTATCATAAGACTCACGTAAGTAAGGCAAAGTGATACCTTCAACCCAACCCTCTAGGTACACCTAAATGATCCTTAAGACCACCTATAATGAGACTAATACACACCTACAAGACATCACACATATGGCATTGAGATTCTTCTACCAAAGGGGTTCTATGTCTTACTTGAGTGAGTTTTGAAGCGACCACACATACAATTGCTTACACACACACTTAAGAAATCCTATAGACTGTCTAAGATACAATCATTCTTACTTAATACAACAACATATAGATGATATGACATTCTCCTTCCAAAGGCTATCAAAAGACTTACATCAGTAAATCAAGAAGATAACGTCCATAATTTACACCTTAAAAATTTCATAAATAATCCTTAAGACTACCTATGTCTTAGATCATGTATACATAATGAACCAACATCCCTAACTAGTGACATTCTTAATACTTAAATAGGTAAGATACGAAGTGACCATTCACATGCCCCCTTCACACCCTAACTAGACGACCCTTAACTACTGTAGATAAGTAATTATTCAATTAACATGCTTTATTAACTTAAGTTATTACATTATTTAGTTAATTTAGGAGACATTCATCACAAAAGACATTTCAAATAATGGTCTTGGAGAAGACCTAGGGACTCTCAGTAAAATCTTCAAAGCCTATTGTGCAATATTTAGATAGCATCCAATACCACCGCTTATACTTCATAGAACATCAATATGCTAGTAGTATCCTACCTGTTGTGAATAGGAAATAATCGACATAGGCCATGGTACCAAAGCATTGAATTCATAGTGGTAACCTACTCTGATAGAGGGTGTTCTATATGCCAATGGTAGAACATGGACACAATACATGTAGGCACATAGTCAAGGAATATGAAGGGCGTGCTTTGTACTAGAGTTTCATCGTTTTACTAGAACTACTTCCTTTACCATATTCACTCTGTGATAGCCTTTTTTTTTTGATAGAGTAATTTATATCAACGGTTCATATAAAGGGGTTCCATATCATGTTAATAACCAAATCACATTCACCCTAACAAAGAGGTCCACCAGGGCTACTTTACAATGGCAATAAGAAAATCATAGTGACTTTTATAAGAATTGGTATGAATCCATTCCAGCAAACCAACCTTAAGTTCGTCATTTATAAAAGAGAAAGATACCATTATGACTATCGACTTCAAGTTGCATAACCTTACAACTGGGTTAAAGGTTTCACATAAAGGACCCTTTAAAAATCATTGACGGTCTCATTTCATTCATACATATAAGACTAAGAGGCTTTAGAATCCTAAGTAAAGAAATCTCATATTCACATTTATACATGAATAACCTACGGGATACAAGTCAACAACAGAAGACACACAAGGACTTCACCGTTTCATAGATTGCATATCATATTCAAGAAACACATAGGCAGAACCTTCATTCCCTTTAGTAACCCTAAACACTACTATGACATCATCAATATAAACATTATAGACTCATAATGTAAAATAGGAACAATCATGTATTAACACTATACTACACAGATAAACACATAGTCATAGTCTATCATGATCACCAAACAACATCAATAGAAGAATACAAACTTCCACATTACTAACATCTAAGTACATAATATCATGATTCACATAATCAACTACACTCAGAATAATACTTTAAGAAGTGCTGACAAGGACATGATCATCATAACACATAAAGTAACGCCGACAAAGCCACAAAAATTGCAAATAGAGCACACAGCGTTTCCCCCATAAGTGGACCATACCAATCACAACATAGTTGAAGTCTAATTAATATAATATAACTATAATTTGGGCAGGGTACCACAAATCCATTCCAAACACTTCAATCAAATGATAAATTTTCCAATCCAATATCATAAGGCGCTTAATCATGGCTATGACCATCAATTCAATAATAAACTATGATATTCGATGAAAAAAATTCAATTAAATTTAGATTAATCAAACAAAGTCAACCTAGATATAAATTCAATACAATTATAAAATGAATCAATAGCCCATAGAAAACTACACTAGAATTCATAAGCATTATGTCAAATTCACTTAAACCATAAGGTAGTAAAAACTAGGGTTTATCAATTAAATGGTTTCATTGGTTATTTGAGTTGAAATATCTAGTTAATAAAAATTATATCAATATACATTGCTATAAAACCTTTATAGCAAGAATCCAGGGATAGCTCATATAATTGGACAATTAATCAATTCAAAACTTAAGAAAACTCCTTGAATGTTGGGATCTGTGATAAATTCACTTTGAAGGATCAAAACCATAACTCACTGAAAATAACACACCAATTTAATGAAGAATCTCAACTCAATTATCAAATCCAAGACCTTCCTTGAGATTTGGCTCCAATGGAGTTCAAGAGAATTTGATTTTTGATTTTTGAATAATGAAATATTCTAAGCTTTAAAGGCTTACAAACATGTTTAATATACCCAAAAGACCCCCATGTCACCGATATTTTTGTTATTTGGATTTGGGGTAAATTTACAAGTTCACCCCTAGATTTAACAGTAAAGCTACACAGTAAACATATACAATCTAGGACAGGCAGTCCATGGACCGTACCTTCCTCTAGTCATTTTGTTAAGAGACTTGCCTTTGCGCATTTGAGATCAATATTCTATGTCTTGACCCAGGAAACCCATCGACGGGGCTGTGACTTATCAACTACCCATAGTTTGGGGCCTAGTCTAGAAAACCTTGGCTCCTTAGAAGTGTCCTTCCCAATGTCCCTTGTTGGTCCTTGGGGACTTTAACCCGGACGTTTCCGACCCAAATATGTTTGTATATGAGGTTAGGAATTATTACAAAAGATTCATCCAAAATGAACACGTAAAACTCGACAAAACATGCCAACACATGCAAGGTTGTTTCAAGGAAAATCATATGAACGTCAAGGACGTTTGAGGATTTTTGACCTCCAAACTTCACAAAACATGACACACTTCTGATAAACATTACAATAAATCACTTAACGACCTTATAACTTCATAAATCACACATAAACACATAAAACACATAGATAACTTAGTTGTCGAAAGTCATGATTGTCACTTGATGTTTTACTTCCAAAACACCTAAAACTCTAGACACTGCCTCAATACAACATTTAAGATCACTTTAGGACCTTATACCATAAACACAACTATGTTAGGCTATACATTCACCCAAGTCATTTTCGAGATATTACAATCTCCCCCACTTAGACAAGATCCGTCCTCGACTGACACTTGTCACTCTCTAGAAACATCCAATAGTAGAGATACAACTATAAGCTAATGAAAATACCATACACCACATTATTCAACACACAATCAAGGTGAAACATCAATATCACATCATTTAGAGAATCATTACACAATAAGAAACTAGAATAAATTCTATAAGTCATTATGCCATAAAACTCACATCCTTCATTTCAAATGGAAAAAACTCATTAATATTCAATATCATACTCATTTTTATATGCTATAACCTTATTTGAACAATTTTTTTCCAACGAATGAATTAGTCAAATTTTGAAAAAACCTCACAGTGAGAAGAAATTTCATTAGAGTGAATTTTCCAAAATATTCAAAATTGGACCTGTTAGGAAATTAATGATAGCTACATGCTTATATGCAATTTAGAAACACATAACACATATTACAACATAATCATAACTTCATGGACTTCACAATGCAAGGAATGAATGTAGTTCAATTTAAACAAGATCCCGAAACAGAATGCACACACAAAATGCTTCTATGACATTCTATCCCATCTACTAACCATACTCCCCCACATAGAAGGAACTCATACAACTAAAGAAACACAAGAATTTACCATAATCATCATCATCCCCATCCATCTTTGATCCTCTTGCAGGGAGTGCACATAAACGAGCCTTTGCCTTTGGAATGTCATCTTTTAAAACATTAGGATCAACTTGCTTACCCTCTATCCATCTTTACCATTGCCAAAAAAACTCTCGGTACCCAATATACTTTCCCCATAGTGCCTTTTTCCACAAGAAGCACATGTAGGTTTTCCATGTTGAGAAGCACCTCCTTTTTGAAATTTCACCTTGGCACTCAAAGGTTCTTCTTTAATTTGATCCCTCGTCATAGACCTCGGTTGACCCTAATCACTAAAAACACTTCTCTTCAAGTTCCTAGCAATCAGACTAAGTTTAGACTACTCAATTAATCGAGCATGCACCATGAGTCTAGCTAAGGTTGTATCATCCTGTAGCATGGCCATACGTTATTCTTCCCTCACTAGATCGGTGACACCCATCACAAACCTACTCCTATCATTCCTGGCGTAGACAATGATGATGGTAAAGGTATAGAAAACATTGAGAACTTCAAAGAGTTCTCCTTAACACTCATATTGCCTTGCTTGAGATTGATAAACTCATATACTTCAACTTCCCTCCTCTCATGGGGAAAGTACATCCCTAGAAAAGCTTCCATAAATTCATCCCACTCAATAGGACCTAACTCGGTGGCCTATTATTTATCCATTGAGTGTACCAAACTTGAGAAACATCCCTTAATTGATACAAAGCCAACTACACCTTCTCCCTAGATGTAACCCCTATAGAACTCAAAACCGTGTAAACACCATCTACAAACTATTAGGGATCCCCTCCCACCTTAGATCCAAGAAAAATAGGAGGATTCATTCTCACAAAATCTCTCAAACTAGCTGTCATAGTGCGCTCCACAACATTCACACTAGGCTCACTTCTAAAATTCACTTAAATAGTCACGTCTTGGGCTTAGGCAAGCCAAGCCTCTCTAATCTCTTTATAAGTCAATTCTGGGGGATCCACCAGAACATCATTACCTCCTTCCACTATAGGGATTTGATCACATTGAGAACCTTGAGTAACTTTCTCAACTTGAGGAGGAATATCCTCATTCACATCATTCTCCTCAACCCTCTTACTCAGTGCCCTCCTCGTATTCATCTTCCTAGAAACACAATGAAAAACCATATGAAAAGAGTATGCATAACTTTCATTCTATAACACAACATATGATTAGAAAAGAAGGGAAACTCTATCGTCATATAGCCTCTAACAAATAAAAATTTCACGACTCATACCGATGGTCAAGACTCTACAAGACATGACTTGATGAGTTTTTTGATTCCTAAGACCACTTTCATAACCTGTGGTCTAATACAAAACTTGTCACAACCCGATACCAAACCATATAAGATATGGCACTGTCAGAATGCAACTGACGTATTCTCTGGGAGGTCTTGTATAAACCCTTTAGTATCGTTCATCGTATATAAAATGTATGAAAAGTAGTGCGGAATTAAAACTTTTCATATAGATTCTATAATTCTTTAAAATATTTTTCATATAAAATTCATCGGAACACTAAGTCTCATTTTATCAACTCTTACACATAGTCTGGGACATGACCGATACATTACGAATACAGAAAATATAGTCTATTGCAATATTTCCAAATATATAAAAGACATTTATGCCCTCGAGTCACATGAGAAAATACTTCAACAGCACATAAATGCTGAAACGATCCAAGTCATGCTTCCCAAATTTTCCTCACCATCCAGAAACTATAGAGATATATTAAATCATGAAATTAGTACAACCACATGTACTTAGTATGACATAATGGATAAAAATCATGAAAATAGTCATCTATTATAAATATGATTCTTTTGTATTAAATGTCACACTATATTATAATAATAGCATTTAACAATTTGAAACAAATAAGAAATCACATAGAAAATTTATTATATTTTTAGTAGCAACATTATAGTAACCTACTTCACTGTATAATGAACTTCTTCACTGTTACAGTGAGGTTTTCTTAACTTCACGTTTGACACATTCTAGCATGTAGTCCAGTCACTAAATGCTATCTGTACACATCTCTTGGCACGCCTAAAGAGGCACACTTTAAGTAACGCAATGAGAGACCTCCCATACAACCTCTCTGGCACTGATAAATGATCTATAAGACCACCTATAATGAGACAAACACAAACCTACAAGACATAACACAATTGAACATCATATTATTCTACCAAAGGTGATTCTAAGTCTCACTATAGTGAGTTGTGAAGCGACCACCCATAAAATCCCTTATTCACACAATTAAGAGATCCTATAGACTACCTAAGAGAGAAACATTCTCACTTAATACAACAACATATAGATGATATGTCATTCTCCTTCAGAAGGCAATCACAAGACTTACTTAAGTAAATCAACAAGACAACGTCTGAAATTAACCTCTTCATGATTATTTAAATAATACTTAAGACTACCTAAGGCTTATATCATGTCTACATAATTAACAAACTTTCCTAACTAGAGTAATTCTTCAGACTTATCTAGGTAAGATAGGAAGTGACCATTTACATGCCCCCTTTACACCTTACAATACAACCCTTAACTACTATGGATAGGTAATTATTGAATTAGCTTGGTTTCTTAACTTAAGTAATTAAATTCATTAGTTAATTTAGGAGACAATCGTCACATCAGGAAATTGCAAGTAATTGCCTTGGAAAATACCTAGGGACTCTCACTAACATCTTTAAGGTTTATTGTGCATTGTCTAGTTAGCGTCCCATAACACAACCTAAACTTCATAGAACTTCTCTAATTTTTATAGGTATCGCACATGATGAGAATAAGCAATAACAAACATAGACGATGGTTGAAAAGCTTGGAATCCAAAGTGGTAAGCTGCTCCGATAGAGGGTGTTCTACTTGCCAATGATAGAACTTGGACACATCCCATATAGGAATATGTATAAGGAATACGAAGGGTATTATATGTATTATAGTTTTATGCTTTAACAAGAACTTCATACCTTACCATACTCACCCGGTGGTAGACATTGTTCTCATAAAGTAATTTACATTAAAGGATCATATAAAGAGGTTCCATATAAATTTCATAACCCAATCACATTTATCCTACAAAGGAGGTCCACTAGGACTATCTTAAAATGGAGATAAGAAGATCATAATGACTTCCTGAAGTGTTGATATGATCTCGTTCTGTCCAACCAACCTTAAATCCATCAATCATTACAAAAAGGATTCGATTATGACTTTCGACTTGAAGGTTCAAGTTTCACATAAAGGACCCTCTTAACATCATTCAACATCTCATGTAATTCATACATACAATACTAAGAGTGTTTAACATCATAAGTCAAGACATCTCATATTCACATTCATACATGCATCATGTAAGGGACACAAGTCTTCCAGACAAGCAACAGTAGGACTTAAATGTATCACATATTGCATATCATAATCAAGAAGCAGAAAGGCATAACCTTCATCACCTTTAGATCACCTCATAAACTACTAAATCATTATCAATATGACCATTATAAACTCATACATTCAAATAGAAAAAAATCATGTATCAACTCTAAGACTACACACTTAAACATATAGTGATAGTCTAAGAGGATCACCTACCAACATCAATATAATAGCACATACTTTCACATTACTAATATGTAAGTACAAATGATCATACATAAATTTATAAACTAGTAAAATCATCATAATAATTCAAGTAGTGTTAAGAAGGTCGTGATCATCATAATACATAAAGTTACACCGACAAGGCCACACCAATTGCAAATAGAGCAAATAGCACCGCCACCATAAGTGGACCATACCAATCATAACATAATTGAAGTATAATTCACTTAAGATAAAGATAATTATTACACCATACCACCAATCGACCCACAACACTTCAATCCAATGCTAGGTCATCGAATTCAATTCCATAATGCCCTTACCCCTTGCCATAAAATCTTATTCAATGCATAAACTGTGAAATTCAATGAAACTAGGTAAATTCAATAAAAAAAATCATCAATATAGGACACCCTAGATATTAATATCATGAAATTATTACATTAATCAATAGACCATAAAAAAATACACTATATTCATAAGAATTAAGTTCAGATCACTTAAGCCATAAAGTAGTAAAAAGATAGGGTTCATCAATTACATGGTTTCATAGGTTAATTGAGTTTAAATAATCTAATTAACAAGAATTTAACAAATTTACAATGCTTTAAAACCATTTATGCAAGAACCCATAGATAGATCATAAAATTGGATTATTTATCTTTGAAAGCTTTATAAAACTCATTGAATGTTAGGATTTTAATGAGTAGAGTTTCGAGGATATTAAAAACATAGCTCACTGAATCTAATCCACCCATTTGATGAAAAATATCCACTCAAATCTCCAATAAATCCCTTTCTTGAGTTTAGACTCTAATGGAGTTCGACATAATTTCTAAGGAAATTTGGGTTTTGATTTTTGATAAATGAAATCTTATAAGCATGATTAAAATACCCAAAATAACCCTATGTAACCTCCCTTTCCCTTATTTGTACGTTGGGTGAACTTACAACTCCACCCCTAGACATAGAATTAAGCTGCAGAGAGAACTAGTACGATCGCCGTTTGCCTCAGTTGTTTTGGGCCTGGTCTAGACACCCGTGGCACTTTAGAAGGGTCCTTTATCAAGGTTACTTGGTTGGTCCTTGGGGACTTTCACCCAGACGTTTCCAACCCGAATATGTTTGTACACAAGTTTAGTACCTCTTACATGAACTTCGTCCTTAACAAGTACTTAAAACTCGACGAAATTTGAACATACCCACAAAATTTTGTGATGAAATTTGAAGAACATGGTCTTCTTCCTTGGAGCATGATGCTTATTGAAAAAAGAGGTTTTAAAGAAAATGTTTTTGTAGAAATTTTATTTGATCTTTAGGGTTTGAACTGTTAGGTTAAATGAGGTTTAAAATTACCTAAATTAGTCAACAAAAGATCCCAAATTTTTTGAAAAGACCCCTACACTATTTGAACAGTTTTCAAAATTCAAATTATATATAAAAATGACACTGCCAAATTAGTGAGTTGGTTGCGCATCACGGAGCAAGCTCCAGATTTTGCCTCTAAAAATATTGAGGCAGTGGACCTTGTATCACTAGAGTGACGTACATGTAGCTTCATTTTTAGGTGCGGGAGGTGAAGCCACCTCCAAATTTTTTCCTCACACGCTGGTATTGAGAAGCTTCTTTTCAAATGTTGGGTCCTCCTTGGAGGCCCTTCGGGTGGTCCCCGAAGAGTCATACTCAAACGTTTTCACACTTGGTACATCCCTGTAGGTACTAGGGTCATCTTCACTTGTTTTGGATACCAACCACTACCTAAAAACACACACCAAAATCAAAGACACACTAACACATTCCAAGCCACATTTCCGAACGTCATGGATGTTCTTGGCCGTGTGACTTCCAAAAGCTACCAACTTTCCAAACAAACTTCTAATACTGAAATACACTATTTTAATACATTATTAACTCATGAAACACATGTCAAGCTCTATTTTGACCTATTTCATTTTGAGTGTTTAACAATACTTTCCCACTTGGGAATATTTGTTCTCGAATGACACTAAAACACTCTCAAGGACAAAAGGACATGACAACAAACATACCACACATATCATTAAGGTCATAACTTTCATAGTCTATGCACTAAACTCGTAATATCCACCAACTTTATATCATTAAACACTTTAAGAAACAGAAGCAATTTGGGACAAGTTCAATAATTAAAAGAGAACACATACTTTACCATCATGAACTCAACATGAAATAACCTTCAAATCACACATTGGCACATAAACTCCAACCATTGAGAAAATATGATTAGACACATATTGATATGAGAGATATTGATCAACTACAAACCTATTCATTAAACTTTGATGTCATAAAGAACATGGGAAATACCATATAATCAATGGAACTCATAGAATTAGGATACATGCAATTCATACTAATGCAAGACTCCAAAAAAAGTACAAATGATTTTTGGACTCAACCTTGAGTAAGAATAGACGAAAAGATAAGGATATTAACTACATTCCTACTCAACACACTCTCCCCCACATAGGGTAAACACATTTTAAAAAAAAATCAAAACAACCATAAAGAATTTATGACATAACAATGAATTCACTCTGCGTTAGCTTCTTTGCTAGCCTAAAGTCCATAAAATAACTATTCTTTTGAGCATTAGTA
This sequence comes from Solanum corneliomulleri, assembly GCA_027704805.1. Lineage (NCBI taxonomy): Eukaryota > Viridiplantae > Streptophyta > Magnoliopsida > Solanales > Solanaceae > Solanum > Solanum corneliomulleri. Next base: position 22,752,401 of record JAKWIY010003052.1, read on the forward strand.
TTCTGCCCATCGTGATGAGGTTGGGTGACCTCGATCCAATTTTCTTTGATGTTAGGGTAATTTCTTATCTTGTGGCTCCTATTAACACATTCAAAAAAAACTATCCATGCTAGCATGATACTTACCCAAGTGTTGCTCCCACAACTAGTACACCTAGTCTTCTGAAAACCATCACCACCTCCTTGAGAATTTTTGTTGGAAACCCTATCCTTTTTCTCCATGGAAGAGTCTTGATTATCGAACCGCTTCTTAGATTTGAGTTGACTTGGTTCATCCACCCTAGGATTCTTCCCATCGCTATTTCTCTCCTTAAGCTTAGACTCTTCATTATGTTGACCATACACTATAAGCCTAGAGATATCCATATCATTAAGAAGCATTGTCGTACGACCCTCTTATTCCACCAAGATAGAGACCCCCATTACAAATTAATCATCCTAGACATAGGGTGGAAACAAAAGTTGGGGCCTACTTAGAAAGTTGGGTGAATTTTAGAGAGTACCCTTTCAAAGTTATTTCCCCTTGATGAAGGTTAATTAATTCAACAAATTTCTCTTCCTCAACTTTATGGGGGAAAATCTAGCAACAAAAGCCACTTTGAAAACTTCCCATTCTACCGGACCCACTCTTAAGGGTTTCTCATCCTTCCAATGCTCAGACCACACTTGTGCCACATAATTTAGTTTATAAGTGGGTAGTTTTGCTTTCTCACTAGGAGTAATAGATATATAATCCACAATCTTTAATACCTCAACTATGAAGACTGGAGGATCTTCATCCACCTTAGTTCAATGGAAAGTAGGAGGGTTCATTCTAATGAAATGTTTTATTCCAAAAGCGGGAATACTTGCTTTTGGTTGAGGTTGAGGTCCAACTTCTAGGTTATCTTCAAAAAACACATGATTAGTGATGACTTGAGATTGTGTCATAATGAGTTGGATGAATAACCTAAGAGAATACCTTTTCTCCATATTAGTCATTTCCCTTTCAACATAAGGAGCTTAAGGAACTTAGGGCAATGGAGGCATTTAGGGATCCTGAGGTTTTTGACAGGAACCTCCACATTCACCTCATCTGGGCCATGTATAGTGACTTGCTCACCACGAGGAGGGATCCTCTCATTAACTACTCTTCCCTCATTCCTCCTAGAGGGTGTCCTTATCGTATTCATGTACTATAAAAACAAGAAAATAGGTTGAGAAGAGGTATTTATAAGACTCAACTCTATGCTAGGACACTAGAGTAATGAACAAAGTGTAACTTCTATCGCCTTATAGCCTCCCGCTCATGGAAGTGTCGCAACTCACATTGATTGATAAGACTCTACTAGACGTGCCTTGTGAGACTTAATATCCTAAACTATTAACCAAAACCTTATACTATGATACAAAGTTTTTTTCGAACTTCAAGTACACCCTTTAAAGTTAAGGAAACCCTCAGGTCGGATCAAGGCATTTTTGAGCTCTCAGAGGTCCTGCAAAAGACTCTTAGCTATAATCATTACATAGAGTATGAAAAGTTTTCACAACAATATAATAGTAAGATACATCTTTTTTAAAATCTAAGGAAGGCATATATTCACAAGACAATCTTAAAGACACACCTTAAACATCTCATGGATACGTCCCTTTATATTGAAAGATTATAGTTAAATAGTATAATACGAGTCTTAAGGAAGAATTAAAGAAACATATACTATGTCCTCGATCATATGATTGCATACTTAGTCTTGAAAGAATCGATTTCCAAAGCTTTTCTTCTAACCTTCATCTTTCCTCCAACCTATACTTATAGAGTATAGAAAAGTATGGGGCTAATAAAATCATTGTACTGAATACGACATTATGCTAAATCATTCAAAAATGGGACAATATATATGAAACATACAAGTCATGCTATTTTCATAAAGACCTACATGATTAAGTTACAAAACATTGTATAGTATCATCATTTATAACATAAGGTATAACATCAATTTTTCTTAACATAGGAGCATAAATATAGTCAAGCCAAAATCACATATGAACTATCCTTATCCTAGGTTATCCTAAGGCTCCCCTAAGTAAGGCATAAGGATATTTCCCATACAATTTATTCAATACCTACCTAAGTGATCCTTAAGACTACTAGTGATAAGCAGACTTCATTTCATTTATTCAAATCACCATTCAGTCCAAAGGAAACTTTTAGGACCTTATATATAGACTTAGGAACTTCACATAGGAACAATCCTCCAAGGAAACCCCAAAGTTATTGTTGGTTCAATGTGAAAGTAGCATCACATACTACAACTTCCACTTAGTGATAGTTAGAAATCACCTTATAATAGAAACATCACATTCATCATAGACTAATATTTCATCATACAAGTCATAACATAAACATGCTTTCTTAACATTAAACATAAAGTCACATTTCTTTCATTTGCATCATACAATGGACCATTCATACATTTCATATAAGTACACAACAAGACTCCCTCCAAAAGTCTACTTTTGAAATATATAGGTAACTTCCCACTCCACTACCTACCCTAAGTAATACACCATTAATAAGACTTAGTTCATTTAAATAGATTTGTGGGGCAAAGCTTTAACTGTCATAGACCATAACAACTAGACATGGAATCCTATGACTACCCTTACAGGATGAGGGATCACTACTTGCCTAAGGAAGGGTCATATTTTTTAGCCTTTACATGGATTCCCAAATAGCTACACCTATGTGGGCGCATAGTTAAGGGATATGGAGATTTCTACTAAGTAACTAATTCTTTATAAACGAGGAACACCAACCTTAAGAGGTACATTGGATACCTCCCTACTAACTATATGTACCCACTTGTTCTTCAAATGCTCTAGGTGCTAATCATATTTCCCCCACAAAGTCTTAAATGTTCATTAGCTATAGGTCAAAAGATAATTATTGAACACCAAATATCTTATCAGGAAGGGTATACAACCTCCAACCTACCATAGTAAACCTCATCAGGAATAGTAAGGTTTCTACTAAACACTACATCTCAACTCCCGAATAGTGTTCACCCCAAAATCCGCCTTTTTCATACTGAGAATTAGTAGGGATTTTCTAGACACGTCATCTCTACTCACGAAGAATGTCTACCCTACAATCCCCCATTTTCATTCTTTGCCTTCATTCATGCATTCAAGTGTGTTTGTGAGTACATATGGACAAACCGTTCACATAATAACCATTCTTCATATCATCAAATTCTAGACATGCTCAAAGCTACATTTATCACAATTCACACATTATCATACTTCATACATCGAATACATATTTATTTTAGGCAAACACCCGTCAAGATATTCATTTCAACCTCCTAAAACATATCATACATATAAATGTCAAACTCATCACATCACATAACATATCATGCCTACAAGGATATTTTCACAATACACATATATCTTCATAAACTTCAAATAAACACCACCAACAAAGGTGTACCATACCACTGAAGAGCATTTCATAATAAGGATTAAACAATATAGAAAACATACCATTCATCCAAGCTTTCACCACTTATCCACAACTCATCAACCAATTCATCAAATAATTCATCATAATATAGCCCTTAGGGCAGTACCTAATCCTCAACGAAACCACCAAGAAACAACAACTTTAACATTATCTAATAATGCTAATTAAACCCATTTTTATGCTAAAAGTTAAAAAAAATGATAGATATTATTCCATTTGGGTTTTGATATTAAAACTACAATTTCAAACTAAGAGAAACTCATTTTTATTAGTAAAACATTTTAATGCAAATACCCATACATAGAGTCAATGAATGAATAAGTTTGAAGTTGAAATCCTTTTAATAACCTCTTTCAAATAGATCCTTGAATGAAAGAAGGCTCAAGGATGACTACAATGACTCAACATGAACAAAACCACGAAATTTGGTGAAGAAACATGGAGAACATGGTCTTCTTCTTTGGAGCTTGATACTTCTTAAAAATGGAGGTTTCTGGAGAAATTATATTTGATCTTTAGAGCATGAATTTGTGGGTGAAATGAGGTTTAAAATTATCTAAATCAGTCAACAAATGTTCCCAAAAAATTCCAAAACACCCCTACACTATTTCCACCCACTTCAAAATTCAAATTTGACTTAAAAACGAAGCGCCAAGTATGCTACTTGGATGTGGGTCACCGATCATGCTCCATTTTTTTCCTATCAACATTTTGAGGCAGTAGACCTCGTGTCACTCATGTGACGCACATGCAACTTAAGTTCTAGGCGCGCGACGCAAATCCACCTCCACATTTTGGCCTCACACGCAGCCTTGGGCAGCTTCCTGTCACTGTTTCGGTCCTCGTTGGGGTCCCTTTGGGTGGTTTACTAGGAGTCGTATTAGATTTTTTTTACACTTGGTACATCCCTCAAGGTACTAGGGTCATCCCCACTGGTTTTGAAAACCAAGCACTACCCAAAAACATGCACCATACATGCCACATTTTTTAAATATCATGGACATTTGACTTCTGAACACTCCCACCTTTACCACTTGACTTCTAGTGCTAAAATACTCTATTTTAATAAATCATTAAATTACTAAATACATGAAAAGCTCTAGTTATACCTATTTCATTGGGAGGGTGTAACAAAACTCAGCTATGTCCCTTTTAAATCTATCCCACCAATATACAACTCGATGGGCACGGTGCATAATTTTGGCACATGGATGATTATAATATCAATGAACATGAGCTTCTTCAAAAATATTTCCCCTCAAATCAACAACATCATGTGCACACAACCTACCTTTGTACGTAAGCACACCACCCCCAAGGTAAATGACTCATAAAACTTTGTGAGTACAAATTTCTTCAACTCTATCAATAGTGGATCAAGATGATTCATAGACTTCTACTCGAACACTAAAGATGACTCGGAGTTATTATGAACCATAAGCCACCATTTGGGAATTTTCCCACCGAACAACCAATTGGGACAACCTATGAACATCTTTAACTATGTCTTTATTACCTTCTTCAACATGACATGCACTATCCATGATCATACGGCTTAGGGAATCCGCAACCACATTTGCCTTGCCGGTGTGGTAGAGAATATGCATGTAATAATCTTTCAATAACACAAACCATTTTCTTTGTCGGAGATTTAACTCTTTTTGAGTGAACACATCTTAATGACTTTTATGGTCGGTATACACATTCACATCCAAAACATCCAAGTAATGCCTTTAAATTTTTCAAGAATACACTACCACCGCTAATTCAAGATTATGAGTTTGACATCATTCTGATGCACCTTGCGTTGTCTAGATGCATAGGCAACTACATTCCTATGTTGTATAAGGAGACAAAGAAAACCCACTCCGGATGCATTACAACATACTAGAAGAGCCTTCGTACCCTTTGATAAAGTCAACACTGGAGCGGAGGTAATCCTATCTTTAAAATTTTTGAAGCTTCTTTAACATGCCTCCAACCATTCACATTTAACACTCTTTTGGGTCAAGGTATTCAAAGGAGAATCAATGGATGAAAACCTATCACACACTTCGTATATTACCCAGCTAAGCCTAACAAACTTCTAATGTCAATTAAAGTCAATGGTCTAGTCCAATTCCTAACCGGCGGCGGTTTTCTTTGGAGGAACTCTATACTCTCACTTAATAAAATTATGATTAAGAAACTCCATCAATCTCTACAAAAAATCACACATACCATATTGGAAAATAATCGTAGTTTTTAAGGACTTCCAATACCACCCTCAATTAATACGTATGTTCACCCTTATTAATTGAATGTACCAACATATTGTCAGTGAAGACAATAAAAAAGAAATATAGGTAATTATGGATTACATTATTTATAAGGTTCATATAACTCGCCGGGGAATTTGTGTAACACCTAAAATAAGATTTAGGTGTATGTAGACCCCAACATAATTGTCATGAGGTTATTAGGTCCAAAAGTGGTCAATCAAGGTGTTAATAATCAGTATAGATAGTTTGAAAAAGTTTGGAGGTTAAATGTCCAAGAACGTCTTGTGACATTTGAAAGCTAGCCTTAGACGTACTTGTGTATTTTATGTGAAATTTGGGTATGTTATGTAAGTTATTTTGTGTTGAACTCCTAATGAGGGACCTCATAACGTATATGAGTGTAATTGGGGTCGATAAATCAAGGAAAGACTCCCTCAAGAACCCACAAAAGTCCCTAAAAGAGGACCCCAATTATGGCCTAGACACTGCCTAAGCAGTGTTACGATGAGGAAATCGACGCCTCATATGTTAATAGATGCCTCGTTGATTGAGAGGTGTTGGTTGAAACTTAAAATAATGAGCATGAGGCCCCTTGGAGCAGTCACTGACCAATGAAATTTTTGCGAGGATGGTACATCGTCTGGTCAACGCCCCGTAGGTTGCCTTCCGTCGATTCATTCTCCACTTTCATGCATTCACTATATATGTCATGGGGTGAATTGGGAAATTCACCCCACATCCAAATATATGGTTGGACGGTTAAATTAGGTGTTCTTAAGTATCTTAGAAATATTTAAACAATAAAAGACCCTCCTAAGATACCTAAAAGGACCAAATTTAACCTCCCATTTAGACTCAAGATTCCAAATCAAAACCTCTATCTCACATTAGAACTCTCAAGAACACCATTAGACAAGAGGAAGAATTGGAAGCAGCAGCCTAGGGTGATTTCTCCAAGTATTCAAACTAATCTTAAGGCTCTAATCTAAGATATGTAAAGCACATTAATTCATGGTTTCTTCCATCCATGAATCCCCCTAATTTCCCTTCAATTTTAAATACAAAGACAACCAATCTAGTGAGGATTCAGATTGCATTGTTGGCAAGGTGTGTCTGTGATGTCAATAGAGTGGGTAACATTCACTTATGTTTACGTGGTGATTATGGACTATTTCATGGTTTTTTCTAGGTGAATTGTGGTAATTTAACTTGAAGGTGATCATGGTATTTTAGGTCATTAGAGTCTAGATGAATGTCTTATGTTAATCTTCTTAATTCTATTGTATTCTATGCTATCTGATCTTGATTGGATCACCTAGATATGAATTAAACTTTGCTTAATGGGTCTAGGTTAGTGTTGACTTTTGAAGCTATAATTGAACATATGTGATCACGTATACCTAGAATTACATTCTATTAATCTAATTGAATGAAAAAAAGCATCAAATTTAACATAAATCATAAAGAAGTAAAGGTTGTATTTGTTTATGGGCTGTTATGACATTTATGTTACGTCATTGAGGGTAAAGTCAATATGTAGGTAATGATGATGTTTTATTCTACACATACAATGAACATAATTAGGAAAAAGCAAATTCCCCATCAATGAACCTTAGGTTGATCTAAGAAACTAAAATGAATCAAGATATAATGAATTAGATTATCTTGAAAATGGATTGTATGATCACTTTATCTATACTAGACTTGATGATATAAGACCAAGACATGATAACTTGAGATTGTTATATAATGATAGCTTTAGAGGTGAATTCTCACGATAAATTGAGATGGTAATATCATGGTAGCTTGACATTATAGGTCTCAAGGACAGCTTGGGATATCAAAATCTCAAGGAGGATTCAGTTTAAATACTCATAGTAGCTTGAGGTGATGAACATCATGATAGCTTGAGATGGATTAACTAAAATCTCTTATGTTTATACTGGTCATGTGTTGCAAGGATGCTTGATCATGGTAGCTTGGGAATGGTGGTTCAAATGTTAGGTTGGGATGGAGGAAGCAAGCTCTCCCGTGATTGGCTTGGTCTTGTATTTTAATGATACTTGATCATGTTAGATAAACTTGGTCAGGCCAAAACAATTTAATGGTAGGTTTACGGAAAATGACTGTAATCTCCTCATGTTAGCTTTACTTGCGTGCAAAGTGCATTCCATAGTAGCTTGATATGTACACAAGGTACATTTCATGGAATTGATTGAGATTAGTTTCTCATGATATCTTAGTTTTGAGGATTAATTATCCCCTATGGTTAGCTTTCACCTACATGATTTGTTACATGGTTGATAGGATGGTTGTATCGTTTGTTTAGTTATCTTTTTTAGTGGGTTGAGACTCTTTCCATGGTAGTAGGTCTATTATGATAGTAAGATGAGATTAATAGACAAGAATGAAAGACAAGTTAGCTAGGAGAAGGATAGTCTAGAGGAGTACTTAGTATGGATGTTAGTATGGGATGCTATACATATGTTGCACAAGTATGACTTAAAACTACCTATAACATGACCACTACATGATGTATGCTTAGCTTGGGTAAAACAATAGTTGAATTCCATGACATGTCCTGATTGACATAAGATTATAGTTCCGTATTAATAATGAATTAGGAACATTAGGTGACTGCTAAGATGACATGAATCAAGATAGGTTACTTCATGTTATGCCTAGTGGTTGATGTAGTATGGGATGCTTCACATGCATTACACAAGTATATTTTGCGGTGACCTAGGGGAAGAGTTCTCATATTATATGATGAAATTAGGTGTCAATTATGAAAGTGGACTATGATGAACAATGACAAAAAAGATATACTTAGCTATTGTAGTAGTATGGGATGCTACCTTTGCCTTGCACTAGGTTTAAAAGGAGGATTCATGGCTTGTTTACCATGACTCATATGAGGATGTGAACAACCTCTTACACGTTGATGGTTCCCCAAATCAAACCCTCTAGGGTGGGAAACATACTCATTCTAGATTTGTTCTCCACCCCCTTCCAGTGTATGATGTTAGGAAACAGAGGTACCCGAACCGTTATGAGCAACTTCCATAGGTCGGTTAGAAAAAGAGGCCATAACTTTATACCTTCAAATGGAAGATCACACTGCATAATGGAAATGTGCACTCTACATTAAATAAGGATATGGAAAACCATGTAAGTTAACATGAACTTTAAATAGAACTTTTTCATAAGCAAATAACTATACAAGTAACTTACAACAAAAGTCCTAGAATAGAAAACCTATGCTTTGATACCAACACTTGTAGTGCCCCTTTTCGAGAGATACTACAACTTTATAAGAAACCTAATTTAATACTTGCAATATTTAAAGAAATATAGGCATACTAATTTTGTATCTAGTTGATGGATTAGGTTCATAATGAATAATTTAGCTAAGGGTATGTGTCTTGCCTACTTTAAATATTTAATTGAGGTCAAACTATATACATGACACAATTTTTTTAACTATGTCGAAAAAACTCCAAAAATCTGTTAACCAAACAGACGACAAGCTTTCATGCACATATTATCGTCACAATTAAAGACAAAATAAAAATAGTATAACCAACTTTAAAGTAGCAAAAATCAGCATATTCATGCCTCACACAACTTTCAAAACATATAGTAAATTATTAAATTTCAAAACATGGATTTCTTAAGGATTTCAAAATCTCCATCTTCAATGGCAAACTTGAAGCATCCTCTCGAACATTCCCTACGAAAGAAATAACTTCTCTAAGCATTAATCTTAGTGGTGTAAAAACTATATATTTGGTGACCTAATATTCATCAAGTAATCATTGTCATGTAAAGGGAAGCATAATTGAAATATAATAATGAAATCAAGTAATCAATATACAATGAGTATCAAATTGGATAATTAAAGATCCAAATGTCAATAACACTTATTGTACCATTTCCCAAAAGGTTATATAACAATACTTTCCCAATACATACCTCATGTTGTCACAAGAAGCACGAGCAGAGAGGGGTCGACACCTTGTATATAGAAGGGTCAAAGCCCAATAATCAAGAAAACCAAGAACCATACTAAAAATGGTTTCTAGTTCACATATAAAATGGACAACTCTCATACTTTAGACGAATATAAATTAAAGAGTCAATATGGAAAATGATACAAATCAAGAGGCTTGCCAATAGTGAAAAAGTCACCACCACAAGAACATCAATGTCCCAACAAGAATGCCAAGTTATCAAACAAGTAACATCGTAAATGACAAAACACGACAATGCAAATTGAAAAGAATAACAAAGGTATAAAGATAAAATTTAAGATATACAAACAGAAAAAAATAGTACAAGTACATGTTTAATCACAAACCTCAACACTTTAGCAAAGAAATAGTCTAACACGACTTCAAGAATTCAAACAGTAATGCAACCAATGTACGGAGGTCCTCAACTTATTCACTAGTATATACAACCCTTAAAATGCAATTAAATCATTTTTTTGGTTCCTAGTATCTCAAAAATTTCTAAATAAAACAAGATAACCATCACAAGTATGCTTAACCTGTACAAATACAACTAATGCTCCTAGTACAGTAATTATGACAAGCATAATGTCTTATGTCCCAACTAATATTTGAAAAGAAAATTGAAAAACTTGACTTTATTTCCTTCATAAAATATGTAGGTACATATATTAATCTTGCAAATAATTATGAACCACCGAAAAATATGTTTTTGTACAAAAAGATATAAGCAAAACACTAACAGTTGAACTGACATGATTTTTAATTGCAGAAGCTCGATAGAACATATCATATGTTGCGCCCCATAGTTAGAATCCATAGCGGAAAAATTAGAGGTTTCATAAGCATAAGAGTTGTATAATTACATAATTCAAATCGTATTTACTCACTGCGAAAAAAGTTTTATTGAACGATATATAATTAAACTACCAAACACTACCCCATACAAAATTAAATTCTTTATCACTTACCATGTTGTAGTGTGTGTGTAGGATTAAAGCCAAAAGGACCTAGTTTATCTTTTTATTTAATAGAATAACTCTTTTTCTAATGTATAATGTTCTTAGACTTCAGTTCCAATGAAAATAACCAGAGGAATTTGCCAAATAGAGTGTCAAGAGTGAAGCTTAGTCACACATACATATGTAACTAAAAGTTGCCTCCCAATTTATTGGTCCTGCCCAAATTGAATACATATACTCCTATATATACATACATAACCAAATAAACCTTGTAGGGTCAAGTTAGGATGTGGGGTGAATTTCCCATTCACCCTTTAAAAAAAACAGTGTGCAGGCAGTGATTGAAGTCCACCATCAATGGAAAACATCGACTAGATCACGGGGCATTCTGGTGCTCCTTTATTAGTTAATGCAGATCATTTTCATGGCTTCAGATCGTGAGATTAAGTTTCAACCTACGCACCAAGTCGACGGGGCATCGATGGACTGATGTGGCGTCAATTGAGCTTGTTGATTGACTCTTCCAAGGCAGTGATTCAAAAGTATTTTGGTCCCCCTTCAGGGCCTCTTGCGGGGCCCTTGGGGAGTTATGCCAAGAAGTTTCCAACATGAGTATACATATTAACATGTTGAAGACCTTCCATGTAAGTTTCACTTAAATTGAACACATTAAACACATCCAAACATGAAAGGCACACTCAAGACACACATGAATGTCTCAAGGGTTAACTTTCGAACGACTTAGACGTTCTTGGACATTTAATCTCCGAAATTCATAAAACTCAATAAACTGTCTATAATCATCAACATTAATCATATAAGGACCTTATATTCTCATGACACACACATAAGCACATAAAAACACATAAGCCCCCTTAGGTGTCTAGTCGTTGAACGTCTTGGTTGTAACATGATGTTTGACTTCCAAATGACTTCAAATCGACCAAGAATATTTTAAAACACATTATTAACATGTTATAATTATTATAGGCACAAGTGATGCAATAGACATGCTAACTCAATTTTGGGGTCTTACAATATCCCCCACTTGAGAACATTCTTCCTCGCATGACACTTAGAAAATTTAAATAACAACAATGACTTCAGTGAAACAAAGAGTAGCTCACAGCAGTCATTAAATCATCATATAGTAGTTAATGCACCAAACAAAAAAGGAACATATTTGAAACAATTTAGCAATCAATGTATTCAAGCAAGCAAAACATCTATCTACTCACTCTTTAATGTATCAAACACATAGGGTCTTGTAACTATAATAACAGGAACATCCTTCTCCTAATCATTACATGGTCATTACACTTAATTTTATTTATGAGCTCATCATGTAAGGTCAGACATTGGCAGATTCCAATAATACTCAAAATCAATTTATGGACTCCTACTTGAATAAACATAACCTTAAGTAAATTAAAATGACAATGTATTCTTACTAGTTAGACCTAGTGATATGGGAGTCATACTCAACAATACAATGTTTAGTTGTGTCAATGGAGGAATTTCCTTCTCCTCAAAACACTTACATGTCTCTGGAATTCATACCCAAGCAAAGGTCTTCTTTAGTGTAACATGAGAGTTTCTCACCATTAAACCAAGGCATGCTCATATTTTCTTCCTAGTGAAGTCTAAAATGTAGTTCACACCAAGGACATCACAATAAATTGGAAGTCTTTTAAAAAATATCAATTTCTAATGTAGCAATATCCTTCACTGTAAGAATCAGTTGGTTGAAAATAATGTAAATCATAAAAAAGACACTAGCTAATCATGCCTTCACTTTTAAAATGTAGGCCTACAATCATGTTTACAAAATCATAGAAGTCACATTGTTTTCAAGAGAATCAACATATTTCATTTTACTGATGCTCAATTTCTCATTATAAGGATAAACTTTACATATAAAAAGTTAATTCAAGTATGCTTCTTACCTTAACACATGAAATTAAATGCACAACTAGCATATCAATATGCACAATAAACATGAGAAAACCATGATATTAATCAAAAAAATTATTTTCAATTACTTTAGAATCTTCAAAATACTATTAACATAGTGTCAATCAAGACATACCAAAAATGTGAAGCTTATGCTATTCATATTTTAGAAAAGACTTCTATCTTGAACAAGCTTGCTAAAAAAATTATTAGTATCAAGTTCAAGTAAGAATATAAGGACAAGGTTAAAATATCTACAACCTTGCAACTCACATAACCATCCCCCACTTAGGGTAAACATAAATAAAAAAATTTAACCCAACCTGAAGAGGATCTTATCCTTTAAACCAAAAGGAAATTACAGTAAGTTAACATATGCATTCAAAACCATATTATTTTAGGCAAACTTGCACTAAATATTATATTTAGGTAATGCTATTCAACCACATAAGGTCTTTCAACAATGTGATGACACTAACGTCATACAACATTAGGGCAAAATAACGTGCTTAGTTATAATGACTCTTTCTTTCTTTTTAACATTGACATTAAGGTAACTTGTTGGTCAATCAACCCCCATCATCACCCTAGAAGGACAACATACTACCATTGCTTCTAATACCAAGCATATACAAAGATTCTAATACATGTAAATCAATCATGAAGGGTCACACGTATAAACGAGTCAACATTTGAACCATTTAAACATATACACTTAGGCAACATGACTGTTTAACCATAACACTCCTAAAATGCCTATTCTAAATATCATCACGCAAAGTCATATACTAACACACCATTACAGAAGAGACTCATTTTAACCATAACACTTTAACATTCTTTAACTATATCATGACACTGATTCATTAACATGACATGCTAGTTCACACATGTCTCATATATAGAAAAAAGGGACATCATATCAACATATCATCGCAAAATTCACCTTCACACATACTCATGAAATAATAAAACCAAGATAATCATCAAAACTCACCTTTTGTCCCTAAAGAATAGATATAGAATCTGATCTAAGCAATAAAATTTAAATGACCGCGTGAGAAGAAAACATAAGAGAGAGATCTTATAGAGTTAAGTTCTATGGCACGACATGACAATCGTGAAGAAGAGAAACTCTATCACCCTATAGCCTCTCACTCATAGATGTGTCGCAATTCACCCGATTATTGAGATTCTACTAGACGTGGTAATATGAGACTTTTAGAACCTAGAACCACTTTCATAAACCTCATGCTCTGATACAACCTTTGTCACATATGAGGAGAACCGCCTAAAAGTAACATGGCGTACTTGACCTCTCAGAGGTCTTATACAAGATCATAGTTATCATTCATCAAAATTTAATATGTAAGTCTAGCAGAAAATTTAAAACATGCTTAGCACGTCATATGATAGAATACTACTTCACACCACACACACACACTACATATATGTATATATATATAAGATATATATATATATATATATATAATATATATATATATATATATATATATATATATATATATATATATATATATATATATATATATATATTACATAGTTAAAGAGTCTAGTCTCTTTTTGACATCCTAGACTCAACATCATCATATACTTTAGGACACAACCCTTATAACATGATATAAAAGAACAACAGACGAGGAAGAAATGCTGGAATTGTAAATGTTTGAATTATAATATGGACAAAAAGTAATCATGTAGTAAACTTTAATACACGTAAATGTGCTATTTTGATCATCATAAGCATAGGTATAATCTAGAGGAAGAAACGTTTGAATTGTCTTGAGTATTTAGTTGGTTAGAAAGTTTGTGGAGAACCATAGGAACCAATACAACAAAATTGACACAATACAAATCTTCATGGCAACATCAAGTGAAATGAAGAGCTCAAACCATAATAAGAAAGAGCTCGTACCTTTATCAAAAAAATTAGAAAAGGCCTTTGGGCTTAAAAGGGTCTATGGAACAATGAATTCAAGAACAAGAACACGTTTTACACACTACAGATTTGTAGTTAATTAAAAGTATAAAATTAAATGATATAGTATAAAGATTTAGGAAAAAGAAGGAAAAAGGGTCCTAAGAATCAGGATGAATCAATTATAAAATCAAAATCCCCATACCTCATAACCTTAATCTAAGACGTTTGTTTTCGGAGGATCTTAAAGAGCTACACTTACAATAGACGAGGAGAAGAAAATCAAACTATCGTCAACCACAAAATAAAATGGAAGATCAAAGAAGACAAGACTATGCTAAGGCCAACCATAACACCACAAGTAAGTTAGTCCCTAGCATGATAACTCCTTATGATCATATTAATATTCCCTGTAATGTTCTAGTTAATTAAAATGAGCATGAGAAGGTTACACTTTCTGGTCAGGCTACAACAAATAGAAATAAGCTGAAGAATAATCACAAAGGGAATGATTCGGTGGAACCCAATATGACTCCTTCTATCAAGGTTTCTTCCAACATAGATATTTAGGGATCAAACCTGCAAAAAACAAACAAAAATAACTCCCAGGAATATCAAAACAGACCTTCTACTAATATTTCATTCATAAAAAATAATTCCACTCAAATTCCAGACCATTCACCCCCCATTGTAACCCTATACTCAGCCTATCTAATCAGAGTTAATCAAAATCGGAACTAGAGTTAATCAAAATCTATATGTCCCACCAATAGACATAAACCCACATATTATTAGCACTCGGCAAGGATACCCTTCCATAACCTTTCGGGAAGAAGATTTATGTCAAAATGGCCAGCAGATGCAAGTACACCTTGGTTGGAAATTTAATAATTCTATGCCCAAAATGGAGATAATCAGGAAGAGTTTTGTAGCCCACACACATCCTGATTAAAAGACAATAAAAATTTATTGCATGCGAAAATATATGGGTTTTTCATACACGAACAGAGGAAGACATCCAGATTTTTGAATTAGAAGACCAAACTAACACTACAGTTACAATAAAGAACCAAAAGTTACTGTGTGTTAAAATACATGGTTTTTTCATACATAAAGTGAAGAAGACAATCATAAATTTGAAACGGGAATTCCAAATACGACCAAATGGATTAACATTATTGAGATTTTTGTAACATGGAACAAGAATCACATAAAAAAAAAATCAAATTTGGGTATATTCACCCACATAAATCAATCTCAATCATCCAACCAAAAGGATAATTAAAAATAAATAACCATTCCAAACGGAAAAATAAGTGAATATTCACACACACAGACCAAATTTACAACTAAAAAAAAAACTCTCTTCCTTCTCTTTTCTTTCTTTCACTAGTGAAGACTCCACTAAAGAACAAGCTAGGGGTGGATTAAGGGCTTCAAAGTGTAAATTTCCTCCATCAATCTTCATCAATTAATAAGGTATGAGATATAATTTACCTTTGAGACATCATTGCTGAAATAGTTCCTTCAAATTGATTTAAAAAATTGAGTTTTCAAATTGGTTTTCATCCAATACCAAATTGATTTTATGAATTGATTTGTTTTTTCTTTCTTTTGTATATTATGAATACATTAAGATGTAACCTAAATATGATTTATATTGATGGTTTGGTCTAGTTTGTAGAAGATGACCCTTAACCCTTAACCTTAGGTTTTGATTTTGATATGAATTATATTTTATTTGTTTTATTGAGTAGGTTATTGGTTGCATTACTACAAAATTATGTTACACTAATCATGAATGAATTAGGGTGATTGATGGTCTTTCATGCTTATTTTTGAGAATATGATGTAGGTTATGAAGTATGTTGCTTATTGACATAAGTATTTTGTCTTAAGCTTTTTATCAGGTATTGAATATTGATATAGTGATTCTTCTATCGTTGTTATCCTGTTGGTAAGACATTGATGATGGATTATGAAGGAGACCTGGTAAGTTTTGTAAGCGTATCATTTACTTCAATTGTGCTTAATTGTGATTAAGTCATGATATAGTATTGGAGTATGCCTTGTATTAGGATATATAGTATAGTATGATGTTTAATTCAAATGTCTTAATTATGATTCAGAGGTGTTGGATTTAAATTTAAATGTTATTCGGATGGTAAATTATTTACCAATGTTCCTTATCATCATATGAAAATGTTAATGAGCTAACCTCACCTATATGTATTTCAATAAAACAACTATAATCATGAAATTCTTATTAAGCTATGATGATGATGGTGATTATATAATGGTTAGAACCTATGAACTAGAATAAGCTATGATGATTAATGAAGAAATTCATGAAATTTCAAAAAGGGACTGTAGTTGAGCATAGAGTGAACTAGAGTCAGGAGTGTCCCTTCCCACATAGGGAAAGTAGGATCACTAAGGAACTCTTAATATTGGAGACTACAATGCATGTAGAATAAAGAGGGTCCCAAAAATATGTCTTAGTTCTTGAACCATGTTTCCCCCATAGGAATACTAGCTAGTTGATCCACGTAGTTGCTTTTTTTATGTTTTGGTATTTATTTGGCAAGTAGTCCGCCTTGTTTCGTTATAAAGTTCCATGAGACCAGATTCCACATTAGCTCATGTGCTCTATTTCTATTAGGGAAAGTTGTTCCCAAAAGGTAAAATGAACTAAAGGATTGAACTCTAACTAAGATGACCTAAGGGGTTTAGCTTAGTATAGGTAGGGGTATGAGACTATACCTAAACATTGCACTAGTTATCCTTGAAGCGAATCGTGGGAATAAGTTATTATGTATGAAAATGCTTATAATTCTATATTAAATGTTTATGATAAACTTTCACATTTTTATTACTATATGTTGATTGGTGTCACTTATGCATATGTGATGGTCTATGTTGTTAAAGTATGATTTTATGTAACCTTAAATTTTATGATATGTAAAGTAGGAAGTTAGTCATGATTCTTGTTGGGTTACTTTATTGAGTAAGTTTATAGGGATTTCCTTGGTCATTTCACTTGTTGACTTGATAGGGGTAATGGGTAATTGTCTTGATTTTGTTATTTTATAATGAACTCTTATTCATGCTAGTTGTGGTTATGACTTAATGATAGAATTACTTTGACTATATTTGTTATTACATAATATGCATTTTTACTTGACTAGTTTTGATGTTATTGGTCTTGTAATGTACATGCCTATTACTGAATGAATATGCCTTAGTGATTTGATATGGCCTTGTTAAATATGCACAATTTTTCCAAAGTAAATTGCATATATTTATGAAATATCCCTTTTAAGCATTATTTATAAAGTATGTGTTCACATAGTCTCAAACATAGTACAAGTGTCATACTTACCCCATTTCTTCCTTTTTCCTTATCACGACCCGAAAGTACCTCCTGGAAATTAGGAACAACCCTCGGTTTGTTGCCGAGCTTACTTGACCCTTTTGGGTCTTGTACAAGCCCTTCAACTGGCAATAATTACATCAGACATGAAAAGTAAACCATCATTAAATCTTTTCACTAAAAAGTTAATAAAACAGAAATATTTCATCAACAATCAAGAAATCTTATCGTCACAAGACAAACATAAGACATAAAATATAATATCTTGGGGACACATACCTTACATTGAAATCCAATAAATAATAAGTCTTTTAATAAAACAATGAAAAGGACTATTCCCTCGAATATATGAGGATATACTTTGCCTTGAGAGAAACTTTACCAAACTCTTCCTTCTAGCCTTCTAACCTTCAAAAGGTTGCAACCTGTACTGAAATAGTTTATAAAAGTATGGGGTTAGTACAAAACAATGTACTAAGTATGACATATGCAAAAACATGTAAAAAGAGACATTTTAGGAAAATAGCTTTTCATGCAATTTGAATAAATTATTCATAAATAAAAAGGCAAAACATCATACTAACCATCATTTACAACTTACATAAGAATTCCCATACTTTTAATGCAACAAGAAATATTTACAAATAAACTTGCAAAACCTTTTAGTAAACCAAGTTGACGATCACAGTGAAAGCCTTAAGCATTTATACTAAATACATTTCAACATTGACAATGAATCATTTAAATCAAGCATAATAGGTTCGACTTGAGAAATTACAATGAGCTATCCTAGACTAAATGAGTGAACTTCGAAGGCCAAGCAAAGCAGAAAGTGAACTCATTTTCCTTAAGAGTTTCCCTACTTCGTAACTATCCTAAGACTCACTAAGGTAAGATACAAAGGCAGTATTCATATGCCTCCTCCAATACACACCAAAGTAACCCTCAAGACTACCCCTTTCGGTTTACTCAACTCGGGAGAAACAATCCCCTTAATAAATGGCAAGACACTAAAAGACACCCAACAAACCGCAAAAATCTTCCCTTTCGGAATGCCTACTTAATGCAATGATTAGATAGAGTCCAATACAACTACCTACCCTAAGTAGTACCTTTTTTATGAAGGTTTGGCACAAATTCTTACCTTTCGGAAGGTCCTACCTAGTGCAATGAGTATATAGCGTCTCATACCACATCGTACCCTAAGTAGTACGTTATTTTGGAAGAGATTTCAATTAATTATTTGTGGGGAATTAGCTTAAACAACATAGACCATGAGAGTTTGACATGAAATCCTGATATTAACCCCTATAGGATGAGGGATACTCACTTTCCCAAAGTAAGGTCATGATTCTTAGCTTTAAATGGCTTTCCAAATAGCTACACCTATGTGGATACACAGTTAAGGGATAAGGATATTGCTACTATGTAACTCAATCTGTACTAATGAAAGATTACTCATCTATATAGGGTACTGTTGAAAATACAACATCTCAACTAATGAAAATAATCCACCTCTCCTTCATATCCTCTCTTGTCTAGGCATAAATCCCCACAAAT
>JAKWIY010003052.1:22772065-22815134 GCA_027704805.1 Solanum corneliomulleri
GTCAAATATACCTTGGGCTTAGCTTACCCCTTTTACCAAACCGCATCCCCCTTTCATGGGTGAAACCTTCAGCAAGACTTGTTCACCCTCCATGAACTCCAAGTCTCTAACCATTCGATCTGGATATTACTTTTGCCTACTTTGAGCCGCTAAAATCTTTCTTGAATAGATTCACCTTCTTAATGAGTCCCTCAACAGATCAGTACCCCAAGGTCTAGCCTCAAATGCATCAAACCAACCAATGGGGGACCTACATCTCCTCCCATACAGTGCCTCAAATGGAGCCATGTCAATACTTGAGTGATAGCTATTATTGTATGAAAACTCCGCTAAGGGTAAGAAGTTATCCCAATGACCACCAAAATCTATCACACATGCACGAAGCATATCCTCCAATACCTGAATCGTTCGCTAAGACTTACCATCGATCTGAGGGTGAAATGCAGTACTAAGGTCCAACCTAGTACCTAATTCAGCATGCAATGTTCTCCAAAACATAAAGGTAAACTGCGTACCTCTATCTGATATGATGGAAAGTGGAACTCCATGCAATCGAACAAATTCTTAGATATAGAGTTTGGCTAACTTCTCTGCATTGTAAGTCACCTTGACCGGAATGAAGTGAGCAGACTTAGTTAATTTGTCCACAATTACCCAAATAGAATCAAACTTTTCCAATGTTTTTGGAAGACCAACAACGAAGTCCATTGCAATTTTCTCCCACTTCCATTCAGGAATGGGCATTCTCTGAAGTGTTCGTCCGGGCCTCTGGTGTTCATACTTTACTTGCTGACAATTTGGACATTTAGCGACAAAATCCACAATGTCACGCTTCATTCTACTCCACCAAAAGTGTTGCTTTAGGTCACAGTACATCTTGGTTGCACCAGGATGTATAGAATATCCGGAACTATGAGCCTCTGTGAGGATGGTGTGGATCAAATTATAAACATGGGGCACACATACCCTTCCCTTAATCCTCAAAACACCTTCCTCATCAATTATTGCCTCTTTAGCCTCTCCTCGCAACACCATATCCTGAATTCGGCTTAGTTTCTCATCATCAAACTGTTTTCCCTTGATCTTGTCAAGAAAAGAAGATCTTGCCTCTACACAGGCCAAAACTACTCCTTTCTCTAGTATTTCCAGTCTCATAAAGTCGTTAGCCAAGTTTTGGATTTCTCTAGCCAATGGGCGTCTAAAAACTTGTAAGTGAGCCAGACTTCCCATGCTCCCTGCCTTTCTACTTAAGGCATCTGCCACAACATTAGCCTTTTCTAGGTGATACAAGATGGTAACATCATAGTCCTTCAGTAGTTCCATCCACCTCCTCTGTCTCAAATTCAAATTCCTATGAGTAAAGACATATTGTAGGCTACGATGATCCGTATAGACTTCATACTTAACCCCATATAGATAATGTCTCCATTGGTTTAATGCAAACACAACTGCAGCCAATTCCAAATCATGGGTCGGATAATTACGTTCATGCACCTTTAGTTGCCTTGAAGAATAAGTAATTACATCTTCTCTTGCATTAGCACTGCACCCAACCCAGAATAAGATTCATCGCAATAAACAATGCAATTCTTACCCTCTACTGGCAAGGTAAGGATAGGTACAGTAGTCAGCAAGGTCTTGAGCTTCTGAAAGCTTTCCTCACATTCATCCGACCATACAAATAGAACATTCTGCTTTGTCAAGTTCGTCAATTGGGAAGAAATAGAAGAGAATCCCTTGACAAATCGACGGTAGTAGCTAGCTAAACCAACAAAGCTCCTTACTTCTGACACATTAGTAGGTCTTACCCAATTCTTCACTGTTTCAATCTTAGAAGGATCCACCATTACTCCATCCTTAGAAACCACGTGCCCCAAGAAGGACACTGAATCTAGCCAGATCTCACACTTGGAGAATTTGGCATAAAGCCTTTTCTCCCTTAATACTTCCAACACAATCCTCAAATGCTCCTCATGTTCCCTCTTACTCTTGGAGTATATCAGTATATCATCAATAAATATGATCACAAAGAGATCCAAATATGGCTTTAAAATCCCGTTCATCAAGCTCATAAAAGCAGGAGGGGCATTCGTAAGACCAAAAGACATTACTACAAATTTGTAATGCCCATACCTGGTTCAAAAAGCAGTCTTTGGCACATCAGTTGCCCGTATTTTCAATTGATGATAACCGGATCTCATGTCAATCTTAGAGAAGACACAAGCACCTTGTAACTGATGGAACAAGTCATCAATGCAAGGAATGGGATACTTCTTCTTAATAGGTACCTTGTTCAACTGCCGGTAGTCTATGCACATCCAAAAACTCCCATCCTTCATCTTCACAAATAACACCGGAGCACCCCAAGGGGATGCACTTGGTCTAATGAAACCTTCATTTAACAACTCTTGAAGTTGGGCCATTAACTCCTTTAACTCCGATGGGGCCATCCTATAAGGGGGTATGCAAATGGGGCGAGTATCCGGCTCCAGATCAATGCAAAAGTCAATATCCTTATCCGGTGGCATACCAGGAAGGCTTGCAGGGAACACATCCAGAAACTAACGGACTATCGAAACCGACTCAATTGAAGGTACTTGGGTAGTATCATCCCAGAGGTGTGACAAGAACGCTAAGCACCCTTTACTAACCATTCTCTTAGCACGAAGAAAGGAGATGATACGAACTGGAGTGGAAGTGTAGTCACCCTCCCACACTAACGGATCTGTGCCAGGCTTGGCCAACGTTACAGTTTTAGCATTACAATCTAAGATTGCAAAATTTGGAGAAAGCCAAGTCATACTCGAAATCAACCATTTCTAAGATAACAAAGTCTACATGAGTATTGCTCCCCACAAAAGTCACCAGACAAGACCTATACACCTTTTCAACTATCACGGACTCACCCATCGGAGTAGAAACACGAATAGGCATGTCAAGCAATTCACAATGTAAATTATGACCAGTAGCAAATGAGGAAGATACATATGAAAATGTGGAGCCAAGATTAAATAATACGGAAGCCATGCAATCACAAACCAAAAGATTACCTGTGATAACAGCATCAGATGTCTCCGCTTCAGACCGCCCGGGGAAAGCGTAACAATGGGCCCTATCACCTGTCTTTCCGTTGCCCCTACCATGTTGTGCTATAGTGGCTCCAGTTTGCCCGTCACCCCGGCCGTTTTGGTGACCACCATTACCTCGGCCACCACGTCCTCCAGAATGACGGTCTCTTCCATGACCACCTCCACCTCTTGCTATTGGGGGTCTGTAACTCTGTTTTGTAAAATATCTCTTGATATGTAAAGTCTCCCCACATCCATAACAGTCTCTGGAGTCAAGCATAGGTCTCTGTGAGAATGACAAAATCAGGGGATAACCTTTAAACTCAGAGAAGTGTTGACCGGTCTGTGGTGGACCCCCAACTACAGTCTGTAGTGAAGACAGAATGGGTCGGGCTGAATAACGTCCTGAACCTTGCCCTCTGGAGTAAGAACCATTAAACTCACCTCCCTTACGAAACCTTTTAGACGTCGATGCCATGGTGAAGTCATCTGGCTTCACTACCTCCACCTCTATCACGAAGTCTACCACTTCCTGTAAGGATTTTGCTATAGCCGCTACCTGTAAGGTTGAAATCCGCAAGTCTGACCTCAACCCCTTCACAAAATAGCGAATCCGCTCTTGTGGACTGAAACAAAGCTGGGTGGCATACGTGGATAATGCACGAAACTTAGCCTCATACGCAGTCACCGACATCTTGCCTTGTTCTAGGCTCAAGAACTCATCTCTCCTCCTATCCCTCAAGGTCCGGGGGATATACTTCTCCATAAATAAGCTAAAGAATGATGCCCAAGTCATAGGTGGTGCCTGGGCGGGTTGACACTTAACATGTCACCGCCACCACATTTTGGCATTTCCCTGAAACTGATAGGTTACAAACTCAACGCCAAATCGTTCCACTATGCCCATTTTATTTAGTAACTCATGACAATCCACCAGAAAATCGTAAGCATCCTCAGATTCAGCACCCTTGAAGACTAGAGGTTTCGATTTCAAGAACTTACTGAAAAGTTCATGTTGATCGCTTGTCATTATAGGCCCTGTAGTCAAACGAGGAAACGTGCCTATTTCCAATGAGGCATCCATGCGGGGAGCCTCACCAGCGGCCTGTCGTACTTCCGGAACCTGAGGTGCTGGTGCAGAAAACACTGGAGGTGTCTGGCCTTGATCTGATAACCCGCTAAGATAAGCAAGAACCAGATTAATCATCTCTGCGGTAGGTTGGGGTAGTAATTCCTCATTCTGCACTTGCTCACTTTCCCCTTCCTCACCCTCTCTTACTACTTCCTCAGTCGGTGGAGGAGTCACCGCCCTAGTACTAGATTGGACAGGTGCTTGTCCTCTCCCTCTAGACGACGTCCTCTCGCGACCTCTACCACGACCTATTGCCACTAATCCTCCTCGAGCTACAGCCCCAGTGGCTGGCTCAGTTGCATCTTCTCTTGCCGGTGTTGGTGTTGGCACGGTTGTTGCTCTAGTTCTAACCATCTGCAAAATAGAGTGAAGATGGTCAGATACCAATTTGTATCACCTAGATACCAATTGGATCCATGTAATAGCACGAAAGAAAGAAAGAAGGAATGGAATTTTCCTAAAGTCTTATAGCCTCACAAAGAAAAGTAAAGGCGTCCCCCTACAGTTCCTTAAGACTCTACTAGACTCGTTCTTGTGTGATGAGACCAACGAACCTAATGATCTGATACCAAGTTTGTCACGACCAAAAAACGAGCCGCGGTGCGCACCACACCAACTTATACTATGTGAGCGAACCAACCAATCTAACCCCAATATTTCAAACATAATGAACAAAATACAATGTGGAAGACTTAAAACTCAATAACGAAATCAATTAAATAACTTCTAAAATTTATCAATCATTATCCCCAAAATCTGGAAGTCATCATCACTAGAACATCTATCCTCAAAGTACTAAATCTAAGAGTATCTAAGAAGCTAAAATAAAAAAAAAAGCTAGTCCATGCCGGAAGTTCAAGGCATCAAGATGTGAAGAGGAAGATCCAGTCCAAGCTAGAAGCAATAGCTCACCCTGAAATCTGGCTTGATGAAGACTGGCTAGAGTTGCGGTTGAGTTGAAGACGATGGTACGTTTGCTGCACTCCACAATTAGCAAAGAAAAATAAATACAAGTAGGGGTCAGTACAAGGCACAAGTACTGAGTAGGTATCATCGGCCAACTCAAAATAGAAAACAGTATATATCAGATAATAACATAAAAGCAACTAATATTCTTAACAGGTGACAACAACAGTTACCATAACCCTTGGTCACAACACCAAGCTCATCAATGAGGACTCACGCCTCCGCGTCATACTCATTTGGGAATTAGTTCTTTAGAATTTAGTATATTATCATAATTCAAGATTCATTATCTTTATTCCTCTTGTGTCGGTACGTGACACTCCGCTCCACTACTACTATCCTGGTGTTGGAACGTGACACTCCGATCCATATACTATCGTGGTGTCGGATTGTGACACTCCGATCCATATACTATCCTAGTGCCGGAACGTGACACCCGATCCATATACTATCCTGTTGTCGGAACGTGACACTCCGATCCATATACTATCCTGGTGCCGGAACGTGACACCCGATCCATATACTATCCTGGTGTCAGAACGTGACACTCCTATCCATATACTATCCTGGTGCCGGAACTTGACACCCGATCTATATACTATCCTGGTGTCGGAATGTGACACTCCTATCCATATACTATCCTGGTGCCGGAACGTGACACTCCGATTCATATACTATCCTGGTGCCGGAACTTGACACTCTTATCCATATACTATCCTGGTGCCGGAACGTGACACCCGATCCTCTATTTCTATTATGGTGTCGGAACGTGACACCCGATCCGCTAATCTCATAACTTTAGTTCATCAAGCCTTCTTTTATACCAAGGCATCATCAATCTCATTACTTTAGTTCATCAAGCCTTCTTTTATACCAGGGCATCATCAATCTCATTACTTTAGTTCATCAAGCCTTCTTTTATACCAAGGCATCATCATTAACAAAGTAAATTTAGGATTCAAGATTCAATAGTCTCATCATGCTAATTCATCACAATTATATAATCGCATCATGCAAGCACACAATTAAGCATATAGAAGACTTTATAATAATACCCAACACATATCATTCGCTTATTAAGAGTTTACTACGAATAACATAAACCATAACCTACCTCCACCGACGATTCGTGCTCAAGCAAGCAAATTCCCCAAAGCTTTGTTTCCCTCTTCGTTCGTCTCTCTCTCTATCGCTTCTCCCTTTCTTTGTTCTTTCTATTTTTCTTATTCAAACCCTTTTTCTTTTACCCTAATTGTCATATAATTAAGTATAAAAGATGATAAAATAACCCACTAATTATTTCAAGGTTATCTCCTAAACCCCCAAGTAATTGAATTATTAACATTAATCCACTAACTTTATAATTATAAGCATGAATAGTCCAAAACGCCCCTTTAAAAACTTTAACAGAAATCCGACCCCGTCTGGGTTACGCAACCTGTGACGGTCCATCACAAAGTTCAGAGAGTAAATTATGTGGAAAGGTTTGTGACGGTCCGTCGTTCCTGCGATGGTCCGTCCTGCCATTCCGTCACGAAGTTCAGAGAGTCGATTTGAGCACCCAAATTTCAGAATTCTAAGTGTTTTGGAACGAGACCCCCTCGACGGTCTGTCGTGGGATCCGTCGACTCAGAGAGTTTTTCCAGAAATAAAATCTGCTGCTCAAAACGACTAAACAGGTCGTTACACCAACTCGTTGGTTAACTTGCGAAACAAAGTGATTATTGACGACATAAGCTTGAGCCGTCATGAGTTGGGTTAAGTTCATTAAGGAAGAACTCAAATACGCATTAGTCATATCTCCTTCAGCAAAAGGACCTTGACGCATAAGAGGCTTTAGAGGAACCTGATGTTCTTGAAGGGGAACCTCTTCATTCTCTTTCTGTAGACCTATAATAGGAGCTCTATCAACATGGGGAAGAATGCTCTCATTAGATACACCTCCCTCTTCCCTTATAGCGGTTGATATCTTCGTATTCATGTCATATTAGCACAAAGGGAAGAGGTTAAGAGAAGACACCTTATATGAGTCAACTCTAATGAACCTCATTAGAATAGAGAAGAAATTGAAACATATGTCATCGTATAGCCTCTTGTGTGTGGATGTGTCACGACTCAAACCATGACAAAGATACAACTAGACGTGGCTTGTGAAACTTTTAGAACCTAAGCTATATAACTTAACCTTATTGTATGATACCAAGTTCGTCACGACTCAAAAATACCCCCTAGAAGTTAGGAGCAACCCTCATTTCGTGGCAGGGCGTACTTGACCCTTTAGGGTCTTGTACAAGCCTTGAACTAGCATTCATTACATAAGACATGAAAAGTTGTACAACATTAAAACCTTTCACGATTAATTTTTTTTAAAAAAGTAAATCTATCATAGATACTTAAGAAATCTTATCAACACAAGCCAAACATAAGACACGACATATAATATTTTAGGGACACAGACCTTTACATTAAAATAAAATACATAATAAGTCTTTTAATAAAACTAAGAATAGGACTACGCCCTCGAATATATGAGAACATACTTTTACTTGAGAGAAACTTTCCCAAACGCTTCTTTCTAGCCTTCAAACCTTAAAAAGATTCCAACCTATACTTATATAGTATAGGAAAAGTATGGGGTTAGTAAAAAAAATGTACAGAGTATGGCATATGCCAAAACATGTAAAAAGGGACATTTTAGTAAGATAGTTTTCCATGCAATTTAACTAAAACATTAATGAATACAAAGGCAAAACATCATACTAACCATCATTTACAACTTAGATAAGAATTACCATAATTTTAAGCCAGAAAGAAATATTTATAGTAAACTTGCAAAACAATACAGTAAACAAACTAGACCTTAACAGTGAACTCCTTAAGCATTTACAATATATACATTTAAACATTGATAATGAATAATTTAAAAAATTAACTGTAAATTCAACTTGAGTATTTACAATGAACTATCCTACACTAAATGAGTGAACTTCCAAGGCCAAACGAAAGAGAAAGTGAACTCATTTTCCTTAAGAGTTTCCCTGCGTTGGAATTAACCTAATACACACTAAGGTAAGACATGAAGGAAGTATTCATATGTGTCCTCCAATACAGACCAAAGCAACCCTCAATACTACCCCTTTTAACTTAACTTGGGATAAACAAGCCCCTCTATCAATGGCATGTTATTAAAAGACAACCAACAACCAAAGTCTCCATTTCGGAATTCCTACTTAGTTCATTCATTAGATACCGTCCCATACCAATATATACCCTATGTAATACATTGTTTTAGACGGTTTGGAACCATGTCTTCCCTTTTTCAAGGTCCTACCTAGTTCAATGAGTAGATAACGTCCCATACCACCACGTACCCTAGGAACTACGCTCTTTTAGAATACTTAGTTCAATCAATTCTTTCTGAGGGATAAGCTTAACCGACATAAACCATGAGAGCTATAAATAGAATCTCGATACTAATCCCTATCATATAAGGATCTCACTTTAATGGAGTAAGGTTGTGCTTCTTAAATTGTACATGGCTTTTCCAATAGCTACACCTCTGTGGACATATAGATTAGGGATAACGAGATTGGTACTAAGTAAATAATTCTCTAATAATGACGATTGGTCATCTAGACAGGTACTTTGGAAATACAATATCTCAACTCACGAACTGTAATCCACCTCTCCTTCATGTCCTCTCGGTGCTAGGCATAAATCCCCATGGATTTCTCAACATTTAAACCTATAGGTTAAGGATAATTAGTCAACACCACATTTCATCTAACGAATGACATTAATTATCTAAACTATCTTGTAAAGATCATTAGGAATAACGGGGCTGCTATTAAACACATTATCTCAACTTACGAAAAGAGTCCAACCCAATACTCCCTTTTTTCAAATTTGCATCATACATTCTTTTATGTGTTATTGTGTGTGTACATGGTAGCACACCATGCAGATAAACATCAATTTATTCATATTAACTTCTATAAATATTTTAGACCTTAATTCATCAATACACACACCTTATATACTTCACATATTCATGTACATCACTTAACAAACTATTTCATCTATAGACCTTCAAAACAACATTAACAATACACACTAAATAACGTCAAATTCATCAATTAAACACCGCCACCAAGAATGTGAACCATACCACTCAAGAGCAATTATAAGGAAAAGTATACATTGTATGGAACTTGCCATTTAACAAATCCATAATTACCTATAAGAATTTTATCAACATTTCATCAAAATAAGACTCTTAGTGAAGTAGATAAATATACATATGAACATAAGAAAACCAAAGTTTATACATTACCTAAACATGCTAATATAACCCTATTTCCTTAAGCTAAACACTAAAATATGCATAAACATAAGTTCAATAGGGTTTTAACATGAAAATTAGTAATTCATAAATGAATAAACACATTTAAAACATTATACCACTTTTACAAAAATAACCATATTTCAAATCAAAGATAAAAGAATTTTGAGTTTGAAAACCCTTTTGGAAATCTTTTGGAAATGACTCCTTGAATGGAAAGGGGTTCAAGGATGGATACCGTACCTAAAAAAGAAAGAAACCAAATCATTTTTCTTAAGACACAAGTACAAAGTATCCCTTATTTCTCTCTTTGAGTCTTATCTTCAATGGCGACTTTAGGAGAGTTTTCTTTACAGAGGGAGGTTGAATATTTGAAGAGGACGACACTTATCTAGGTCTAGGGTTTAAAAATAATTTAATATAACCTTAAAAAACTAAAATTATCCACCTAGGATCTAAAAATACTTGGGGTGTATTTACCTAAAACAACCTAAGTTGGCAGCAACTTCACAAACTTCGTAGGCCTTCACAGATGAGACCTTCTTGAATAAACCATCTATGCATCAACGAACCGTTTGTAGGGTCTAATGGCGTTGTAAGTAGCTACAAATTGAGCGTAGGCACCATGATATGCTGGTCCAATCAACTACCTATGTCGACGGACCATTAATTGAAAAACTGACCGTCCTAAGGGTCGTCGATGACCATTGCTTTTGGGCAGTTTTGTCCAAGTTATGGACCCTTGAATACGGCCCCTTATGGGTCCTAGTTAGAGTCATGCACAAACGGTAAACCCCTAAACTAAGCTCTCTAGTTCATAGGATCATCCCACCTTAGTTTCAAGGAAAACAAACAGGTAAAACTTATCCAAACACATCAAGACGCACAAGTACATTCTAAGGTACACCTTCCGAACGTCATAGACGTTCTCCGTGGATTTACCTCTAAAATTAAACAAACTTCACTCACTTCCTAAGAACACTAAAGTAGCTCATTTTAACCTAAATTCAACTCAAGAATCAGTTACGAGACTCTAGTTCACCTAAGTTAATTTTGGGGTGTTACATTCCCCAATATTTTAGGTTTCGTTATTTAAAGTGCTTAGAAGATGACATGGAGACGGCTTGAATCATTTATTCATCAAAATAGGGTAGGTCCTCACTTTCCGACAATGATGCCGCTATCTACCTAATGGAGTAATTTTGTGTTTAAGACTATACTGTTGTTTCTTTTACATTTAGTATGAAAAATTGTATAACCCATGTTAGGCATTCTTACTTTTATGTATGGGTTATTCCCGAAGTTCGTACCCTCTTATTTATGTTTATGAGATGAGACGCCTAATACGACGATGTATCTTTCACATATATCTATGTGAAATAAAAGTATAAGACTAAGTAATCTTCCTATACGAAGGTTCTGTGTATACTTGATATATATATTCTATGTGCATGTAGATGTGTATGTCAACCGCTAAGTATATGTAGTAAAAAAATTGTATTTCCAAAAAAATTTGCCTATGAATGTAATGATATGAGCTAAGATGACAGTCTTAGTCCTCAAAGAGGGTGGCGACGCTGGTTACGTCTAGGGTCTATTCCCGGATTGGACATGTGGGCAGTCACTTCATGACTTACTTAGGTAAGTCTTACAATAACTGTAGGTAGGGGGTCTTACAATTATAATGGAATAATCTTACTTTTGGAATAATTGAGGATCACATAAGTATATGTCAATTTGTTGTGTCGGTGGTCGCTTCATATCTTACTAATGTGGGTCTTAGGATGACCTTTTATGAGAGGTATATGTGTTCATATGGATTTGAATTTTTTACTTTGTATATTGTGGATTACATAAGATATGTATTATATATGTGTATGTTGTTTTAAATGTGGTTCTTATACTCATATTCTGAGTTTTATATTAAAAAGATCATGAAAGAATATTATAATCAAGTGTTTGTTTTTAACATCGTTTCATTGCATGCCACCGTTCTTAGGTCATTCTAATGTACTAATTCCATATGTTGTTTTATCTCTAAAGATTAAGGTGGCAACTGATGGTCTATTGGTAGCAAGCTTTTCAATACAATTGTTTCAAGGAAGTTTTAGTATGCCTTCAATTGATTCGAGGATATAGTTTTTCTTAGATTTTGTTTTTGAAATACATTGTATTAGACTTTGATATTATTTTTCTATATTTTGTATGTATTGGTTGTGACCCAAGATATTCTTATGTCTAAGATGACTACGTGGAGCCTTAGTATTTCTTATGTTTTCTATGAAAGTTATTTGTAACTACGGTTCCATTATTGTGATAAGTTTTAATTTCGCACTAATTTTCATATATATGATACGAATGATGTCTAAGGGCTAGTCCAACACCTCCGAGAGGTTGAGTACAACGTGTGGCTACTTGAAGGATGCCCTATCTTCTACGGTGTACTTTGAGTAGTGTCAAACTTTGTTTCAAAACATAATGTTATAGAGTAGTCTTTAGGTATTCAAAGTATCATTAAAGCCACATCTAGTAGAGTTTTTTTCATCGTTGTGATTCACGACACATCTAAGAGAGAGAATCTATAGAATGATAGAGATACACTTTGTTCGCTAATCTTATGTTGTGCCATAGAGTTTAGGCTATAAGTGTCTTTGTTTAATCTTTTCTCTTGAGATAATAGGGTATGACTACTAGAACAATAGCCACAAAAATATTGGAAGAGGAAGGGGTGAATTATGAAGTTCATCCCCAAGGTTGAAAGGTTCCACAAGGTGTTTAAATTCCACACCGAGTTTATCAAGTCCCTATAGTTTGTGAAAGTAATGAGGTTGCGATGGTTTCCTCGGACATGACTAATGGGGAGGTAAGAGAGGCTATTTTGGCGTTAGTCAGAGCTAAGATAACTGATGTAAACAGGGGTGTTGAGCCTAGGGTGAATGCTTTAGAGTGTATTATCAACTCTAGTTTGAGGGACTTTTTGAGGATGAATCCTGCTATAATCATTGGTTCTAAGGTTGGAGAAGATCCCCAAGAGTTTCTTGATGGTGTGTACAAGGTGTTGAGTGCTATAAAGTTAGTTTTTGGGAGAAGGCGGATTTGGCTTCATTACAATTGAGGAAAATTGTTCAAGTATTGTATACTCAAAAAAAAAGACAACAGGCCGGTTGATTCCGGTCCCATAGAGTGGGAAGATCATAAGGAAGCCTTCTTCTGAAAGTATTTTACTCGAGACAGGAGGAAGGTGAGGGTTCAAGGGTTCATTAACATTACGCAAGGTAATACTAGTGCGGAAGAGTATTATTTCAAGTTCAATTTATTGTGTATGTATGGTCTATCCTTGTTGCCTATCCCTCGGATTAAATATGTATTTTTGTGCTTGGTGTTGGTGATCTTGTGAAAAAAGTGTGTCGTACGACTATGCTCCATAATGACATGTACTAGTTTAGAGCCCCAGAATCCACTGAATGTTCTAAACATAGTATGATCTCAAGGAACATGAAGAGGGGTAGATTTGATGAGCAAAACAAACCAATGTTTAGGAAGAGGGCTCTAAGTGAAGATGGGATTAGTGTGTCACAACCCGAGTGTACACCCGAGAAGATATAATAATCTTGAATTGTTCCAGGACGTACTTTACATCTCCGAGGTCTTGTACAAGCCCTTTGACATAATTCATTGCATACATGTATGGAAAGTAGTGAGTAATTAATACTTTTAACACGAAATAGTAATATTTCAAAATATTTCTATTGTAGAAAATAATAAATAAAGTCTATGTCTCAAAGTCTCCATCATAGGCACCTGAATATCTTTTCACACGACCAATAGTTCAACATATAGAAATATCGATGTCTATTACAATACTTCAATAAGGAAAACGTAAACATAATTATGTCCTCGAATCTATTAAGTACATAACCAAACTTTGCTTGAATAAATACTATTCCAAACTTCCACTTCAAGACTCTTCTCAAATGTCACCTACACCTTTAGAGATATAGTAAAATATATGGAATTGCTATGTTTGAATGCACTAAGTATGGTGACATGCAGTTAAAATCATGATAAACAGACATTTCTATAAAATATGCTATTTGTGAATAAAACATCAGAAAATAAGTATAATAGACACATACAAGCAAATATAATCACATAAAGTCACATTATACAATATATCATCAATATAGCTTCTAAACACATAATATGAGACCCTCCACCAAAGGTTGTTCTAAGGTTCATTTTAGTGAGTTATGAACCGACAATGTATACACCTCTTTCACACACACCTATTTATCCATTAGATTACCTAAGATAAGATTATCTCCATTTCATACATTTAACTCCCTAAAATGAATTGATCCAAGACCTACCTACGTATAATATGAAGAGACCGCCCATACACCCTCTCCAAGCCTTCCTAAATAATCCATAAAGTTACTATTAATAAGTACCTTTTATTTAACATAAACTTTAGCTCAAGTCATTATGTTCATTAATACATTTGAGAGAAATTTATCACTTAAAGATATTGGAATAATATCTTGGAGAAGAACTAGGGAACCTACATGCTAAGATTTTCAAAGCCTACTCGTGCAATGTGTAGATAGCGTCCCATTCCACTATCTAAACTTCATAGAATTTATCAACCACTATCATCTCCCACATGATGATAATGCATAATAACCGTCATAGACCATAATAGCTAGGCAAGGAATTTGGAGTTAACCTACTCTGATAGAGGTAATATACTTGCCTATGGTAGAATTCGGACACGTCCAATATAGGCACATGGTTAATATATATCATGGTGTCTTCGTACTATAATATCTTCTCTAAATAGAGATACTGCAAAAGAATACTCACTCGATGCTAGTCGTTGTTCTCATAGAGTAATTCAATCTTAGGAGCATAAGAAGTGGTACCATATTGAAATCATAACAAAATCATATTACGCCTTACAACAGAACAAGAGATGTAACTCAATGGCCTAGTTAGAAATCTCAATGAATTTTTTTTTGTATGATTTCATTTCGTTCCAACAAACAAATCCATAACTCAATAATTCACTCAAGAAGGATACTAGTACAACTTTGAACTTCTACAATATCATAAGCTTCGTTCTGAATGTCTCCACATAAATGATCTTCTTAATTATATTCAAAATCATATTCCAATCATACAAATCCATTCATGATAAACATTATTTTGTGTACTAAGTACAAGATTCATATTTATATTCTTCATGTATCAAGTAAGGGCCAAAGCACTACAAAAAAACACACACTTCATTATCATGTTATTACATGTATCGCATCATATTGGGTAAACTTAAGAATATTGTAAGCAACCCTATAAACTTTTATAGAATCATCAAGATAACTCATAATAATGTTCATATAGTGAACTAGGGAGATTCACACTGCAAAATCAAGTGTCACATTCGGGAATACCTTATAGACGTAACAAGCATCGTCGTCCACTTTGAGGACTAAGACTAGCCTATTAGCTTACATCATTACATTCATAGGTCAAATTTAGAGAAATTTTTTTTTAAATTTATCATTACATCTA
This sequence comes from Solanum corneliomulleri, assembly GCA_027704805.1. Classification (NCBI taxonomy): domain Eukaryota; kingdom Viridiplantae; phylum Streptophyta; class Magnoliopsida; order Solanales; family Solanaceae; genus Solanum; species Solanum corneliomulleri. Next base: position 22,787,145 of record JAKWIY010003052.1, read on the forward strand.
CTCGAAGGTTTACATAGAACTCTCTATATACACGCAATATATATATGTATCGAGTATAAATAGACCCTTCGTATAGAAAGATTACTTAGTCTTCTAGTTTTATTGTACATAAGTTTATAAAATATAACATAGTCATAATAGTCATATCATCTCATAACAATCTAATAAGAGTGTAAGAACTTGGGCATAACCTATACATCAAAGTAAGATTGCCTCACATGGGCTATACAATGTTTCATATTGAAAAGAAAATAAAGAAACGTAGAAGTATTAAATTCAAGAACTCCATTATTTAGATAGTGTGATAGACCTCGAATGTGAGGACCTACCTTACTTGGATGATGAAGAGATCCATGCATTCTTTAAGTCGTCTTCAAAGTCACTTAAACAACAAGAATCTAAAATGTGTGGGAAAAGGAAGATATGAAGTTAGTACACCACTTGTACTAAGTATGAGACCATATGCACACATACTTTGAAACATGCTACAAAAAAGGGACATTTCATAAAGATATGCAATTTACTTGAAAACACATATGCATATTGAAGAAGACTGTAACAACCAATAGGTCATAGACATGTACACCACAAGAACAACAACATCGTGTCTAGTCATCGACATGCATAACATATAGATGAATACATAGTTAACAATCTCTATCATCAAGTCATATTAGTAATAAGCATGAATAAGAAGACCTTTCAACATGACTACAACAAGACAATTACACATGAACCATTATGAAGTTAACAAATGCAATGGCCAAGTGACACCAATCAACAAATAGCATAAACAATGTTCAAGTTCATCACATACATGTAACATAGCATTATAAGAATTTTCATACATGAGAACATCCTCCTAAGAATCTCTTCAAGGCCAACTAGGGCAATGTTTAGGTATAGTCTCATACACCTACCTTGACTAAGATAAATCTCTTAGATCCCCTTCGTTAGAGTTCAATCCTTTAGTTAATTTTACCTTTGGGAACACTTACCCTAACTTAAATAGACCACATCAGCTAGTGTGGAATATGGCGTCATGGAACTCTATACAGAAAGAAGGCAGACGACTTGCAAAGGTAGTATCAAACCTTTAAAATGGAAACTATGTGGATCCACTAGATAGTATATCTAAGAGGGCAACAAAGATCAAGAATTGTGATATATAATTGGGACCCTTTTTATGCTACATCCATTGAAGTCTCAAATCTCACTAATACATTAGTGATACTACCTTCGCTATGTGGGAAGGGACATTTGTCACTAGTTCACTCGGTGCTATGCTAAAGTTCCTTTTTGAAACGTCTTTAATGTCTTTATCAATAATCATTGTTTATTGTAGTTCATAGGGTTTAACCCTTGTACAACATCATCATCATCATAGATCAATAAGAATTTCATGTGTATTGTCCATTCATTACAATTCATATAGGAAGGGTTAGCACATTAACATTTTCATATCGTGATAAGGAAAATTGGTAAATCATTCACCATTCTTATAATATTTAACATCATACTATACTATCAACCGAAATACAACGGATACTCCAATACAACATCATGACTTAATCACAACTATCCATAATCTCAAGTGAAGTGTAGGGACCATAAGACTTAACAAGTCTCCTTCATTGTCCATCATCAATGTCTTACCACAAACCCTCAATTCAACAAAATCTTTGTATACTTAATAATTAATCAATAACAAACATGTTAACAAGGATAACAGAATCACTTTATAATAATTCTATACTAGATCATAAATTCAGGCAAGATACTTTGGTCAAATTACAATATACCTCATGTTATATCTGGGTACACCTCTTAGACCTAGCCGGCGTTGTAATCTTCTTTGAGGAGTAATACTAGGCTCTTAGTTTATATCATTACATTCGTACGTCAAATTTAGCAAAAATTTAAAACTTTTCATTACTTGTACTTGGTGGTTTACATAGACCTCTACATACACATAACATATATATATCGAGAATACATAGATCCTTCGTATAGTAAGGTTACATAACCTTCTACTTTATTGCATATAAATATATATATATTGAAAGTATCAAATTCATAATAGTCGTCAAATCTATTAATTATAGAATACGAGTGTAACAAATTTTGGGCCCACCCCGTAAACCAATCCAATAATACGACATATAGTTCATAAAAATTAATAGTATTCAATTGAATAGAAAGAAAATGAAAGATTATTGAAATCATAACAACTCCTAAGCTAGATAGTGGTATCACCCTCGGAAGCTGAGGACCTACCCTAATTGGATGAATAAGAGATCCAATCCTTCTTAAAGTTTCCTTCCAAAACACTTCAACGAACGGAACATAAAATGTTTTGGAAAAGGAAGAAATGAGGTTAGTACGCCATTTCTACTATTTACGAGAACATATGAAGACATACTTAGGGAAACATGCTATGAAAAAAGGACATTTAATATAGTATGCATTTTTTATTCAAAGCATTTATGCACATTGAACAACACCGTTACAATCATTATTGCATATTCATTAAGTCATAGGTATATTCATCATTATAACTATAACATAAAGTCTAGTAAAGTAAACAATTCATACTTTATAAGTAGATACATACTCAAGTAACTCTATTATTAAGACATATTAACAATAAGCATGAATAAGAGGAAATTGCATTATAAACTAGGCAAGACAATTACGCATGAACCCTAATCAAGTCATCATGTGTAATGACAAAACAAATCCCTATAACCTTACTCAATCAAATAACCAAACAAGAATCATGACTAACATCCTACTTCACATAACATGGCATCTAGATAAACATTTCATCTTTCTTTAATAACATAAACCAACACATATTCATAATTGAATTAATAGACATATATTATCAACAATTTTAAAGTGAATCATATACATATAAAATATTATTATAAGCATCATCAAACATAAGAAGGATTTATAAGACTCCCTGAAGTCTTACTAGTGCAATGCTTAGATAGATTCCCATACCCCTTTCTAGAATAAGCTAAACCCATATGTTATCATAATTAGAGTTAAATCCTTTTGTTCATTTTACATTTTGGGAACATCTTTACTTAACCGATATAGACGACATGAACTCGTGTGTAATTGGGTGTCATAAAACCCTACACTGAACGAAGACGGACTGCTCACCAAGGTAGTACAAAAAGATAATTTATAGCAACTACATGGATCCACTAGCAAGTATTCCTATGGGGGAATCATAGTTGAAGAACTAGGAGACATAATTGCGACCTCTTTATGGTACATTCATTTTAGTGTCTAATACGAAGATTACATTAGTGATCATACCTTCCCTATGTTGGAATGTACAATCTTCATTCTAGTACACTCGGTGCTAGGATAGAGTCCCTTTTTGAAATTTCTTTAAGCCTTTCATTATCAATTATAGCTTAGTTTAGGTCAGAGGATCTAACCCTTGTATAACATCATCATCATCATTGCTCATTCAGAATTGAATGAGTATAAATCCTTTTTTTTACAATTAATATAGGTGGGTTAGCTTATTAACATTTATATCATGATAAGGCACATCGGTACATCATTCACCCTCCTTATAACATTTACATCTTAATCCACCACCTGCCAATAAATTAAGTCATTTCTATTAAAAATCATAACATCCTATCAATCCAAATGGAAGTCATACTCACATTCAACCATATTTCCTTATACATCATCATAAGTCAATAATCAACATCATAACAAAGCTAGATAAATCAGTACATCATAATTTTAGACAAGATACTTAGGTAAATTCACTTCCTAACTTAGATCATTTTCTAAACAACTAGCACAAAAGACTACAAATCACTCTTATTTTTTCATGATTAGTTTAACAACATCATTTAATAGAAATTCAACCAATAACAAAGTCAATTAGACCAATTTAAACCTAATTCAAGTCAATATCAAACCTAGGGCTAATGGTTAATTGTAATCATCTACTAACTAGAGCAAACAATCAAGATATATCATATACAATACATGTTAACAGAAATAATAAACAAATCAATTCATAACATAATTTTTGAGAATGAGAATAACACAAACGAAAATCCAATTTTTGAAAATACTTTGAAGGAATCCTTTGAGGAAAGAGGTTTAAAAGGTTAATTAGACCTATACCTCGACTTTTAATGAAGATTTCATGGTGAAATAGTCCCTTTACAGTCCCCAAATCCCTTCTCTAGCTAGTCTTCAATGGTGTCTTCCAATAGAGAGAGAAAGAAGAGAGAAGGAAGAGAGCTTGTTTAGAGAGTTTTAATTAGACTAATGAGGTTGTGGTTTTTATATGAAGGGTTAATTAAGTTTATTATTATTACCTTAAAACCTAACTAACAACCAAAATATTTAAATAATTAGCTAAAACCATTATAAAAACGTCCAGGAAAATAGACCCTCACAAACAAGACTCCGATGGACGATTTATTTGTGAGTTGAAGATCACTGTGCCCGTCCATGCTGCACATCAATCATTCATGTTAGAGAGTATGTAGGTGAGGTTTTCAAACGAAATTTTTATGTTTTGGTCAACAGTTGCTATCGACGCCCCGTTGATCAACACACGCCCGTCTATTTCCCTTTCGCGGGTGCACACTACCCAGGAAGTGTTGATACCAACGTGCAATGGTCCTTCTTAATGGCTTTTTGTTGGTCCTTGGTGATTCATTCCTGGACTATTCAATCATGAATTACTTAAAAACATTTTATACACCCTTGCACAAGTTTTCATGGACTTCCGACTCCTAAAAGATAATCAAATTGGCTAAGGAACGCTAGCTCCTCCTAGAATTAATTTTCGGACGTCATGGACATTGTATGTCCTTTTGGTTCCTAGACTTCATAAATGACCTATATTCATTAAAATATTCCTTAAAACAGTGCTTACACCTCATGACACTTATGTTAGGCTTTAAAACATGTCTTGGGTTTTTGAACTTTTATATTATCCCCCCTTAGGAACATTCGTCTCCAATATACAGTAGAATATTTAGAAAGAAGGAATAGGATAAAGACTAGCAGCCCAACCAATAACAATAAATAAAAAAATCAATCATATAACTTACACAAGGCAATTAGAAACATCAATTACAACACATAAGGCTCAACATTAAATTATGAAGAATATCCTTCTCACAACAAAACATGATCTGAACATGATTTACATAGGTTAATTATGCAATAGTTCAACTTACTCAACGTGCTTTTTATCATTTTATAAAGACCCACCATATAAAAATTTACAAGATAACTCAAACAAGCCAAAGAAAAAAAAATTCAACTTTAAATGTACAACTTCACTCTAATTCACTGTAACCCTATTCAAAATGCACATTTTGCAAGAATTCACTAAAATTAATGAAACTTCAATTTTTAGTCATTATTACCATGAACAACTAATATTAGTTGTCAAATAGATGTGGGTAACGAGACTTTATGTCGGCCTCGGCCTCCCAAGTTGCACCCTCAACTAGGTGATTCTTCCATAACACCTTTACACAAATCACCTCTTTATTCCTTAACTTCTTGACTTTCGTATAAAGAATTCAAAACGGAACTTCCTTATAAGAGAAGTTATTCTTCACACTAAGCCCTTAAATAGGAAAAGTATAGTCGGGATCACCAATACACTTTTTAAGCATGGAAACCTGGAAAAAACTTAATGAATAGAAGACAATTCAGTAGGAAGATTCAATTCATAGGCGACCTTACAAACCCTTTGCAGGATATCATAAGGACCCACATAATGAGGAGTCAACTATCTTTTGTTTCAAAATCTAACCACAACTTTCATAGGAAAAAATTTTCAAATAGACCTTATCACGTTTTAAAACTCCAAATCCCTTCTACTATGATTGACATAAGTCTTTTGCCGACGATAGGCTGTTTGCATCCGGTTCCTTATGATATGAAATTTCTCCAAAATATTATAAATCAAATCGGGACAAAGAAGCGAAGGCTCTCCAACTTCAAACCATCCAATAGGAGACCTAATTCTCCTACGATACAAGGCTTCACAGGGAATCATGTAAATGGATAAATTAAAACTATTATTATAAGAACACTCCACCAAAGGAAAATTCTTATCCCATTTTCCATTTAAGTCAATAAAACAAGCCCTAAGCATATCCTCAAGGGTTTAAATAGTACGCTCTAATTGACCATCAATTTGGGGATGAAAAGCAGTACTCAAAGTCAGCTTAGTATCCAACCCTTCATTAAACGACCTCCAAAACCTAGATATGAATTGTGCTCTCTTATCTGATATCACGGATAACAGAATACCATGGCGAGAAACAATCTCATCTTTTGATATCCTAGCATAATGTTCCGCGGAATAAGTAGACTTGACGGGAATAAAGTGAGCAGATTTGGTAAACCTAGAAAAAAACACATATTGAGTCATATTGCCTTTGAGTCCGAGGCAAACCTACTGTCATGACCCAAAACGGATACGCGACTGGCACCCACACTACCCTCCAGTGTGAGCGAACCAACCAATCTAAACCCAAATAAATTAAACCAAAAACAACGCGGAAGACTTAACTCAATACGAAAAACAAATACAATAAATATCCCCAAAATCTGGAAGTCATCATCACAAGAACATCTATGATCACATTACGAAACTATGAGTATCCTAAGAAGCTAAACAAATGAAAGCTAGTCCATGCCGGGAACTTCAAGGCATCAAGACGAGAAGAAGAAGATCCAGTCCAAGCTAGAAGCATAGCTCACCCTGAGATCCGGTGGTAATGAAGACTGGCTAGAATCGCGGTCGAGTTGATAAGACGACGGCACGGTTGCTGCACTCCACAAATAAAGAAAAGAAACAAACAAGTAGGAGCAGTACAACCACACGTACTGAGTAGGTATCATCGGCCACTAAGAATAGAAAACAGTATATATCAGTTAATCTCACAAATCAACTATAATACTCAACATGTAGTAACACAAGTACTACAACCATCAATAAGTATCACCAAGTTCATCCAGGAGGACTCAAGCCTCAACATCATACTCATTAAGGAAAACAGGTTCATTAAATGCAGCATATTAACATCTTTCAAGATTCATTACTTATTCCTCTCGTGTCGGTACGTGACACTCCGATCCATATTCTATCCTAGTGCCGGAACATGGCACTCCGATCCTCATTTCTATCCTGGTGCCGGAACGTGGCACTCCGATCCTTATTTCTATCCTGGTGCCGGAACGTGGCACTCCGATCCTCATTTCTATCCTAGTGCCGGAACGTGGCACTTCGATCCTCATTTCTATCTTGGTGCCGGAACGTGGCACTCCGATCCTCATTTCTGTCCTGGTGCCGGAACGTGGCACTCCGATCCTAATTTCTATCCTGGTGCCGGAACGTGGCACTCCGATCCTCATATTCATCGAGCCTTCTTTTATACCAAGGCATCATCAATAACAAAAATAGTTCATCAAGCCTTCATTATACCAAGGCATCACAATTCTTAAGACAAAGTTCATCAAGCCTTCTTTTACTAAGGCATTATCAATACAACGCATAGTTCATCTAGCCTTCTTTATACTAAGGCATTATAAATCTCATAACAAGTTCATCAAGCCTTCATTTATACTAAGGCATCACAAATCTCATAACAAGTTCATCAAGCCTTCATTTATACTAAGGCATCACAAATCTCATAACAAGTTCATCAAGCCTTCATTTATACTAAGGCATCACAAATCTCATAACAAGTTCATCAAGCCTTCATTTATACTAAGGCATCACAAATCTCATAACAAGTTCATCAAGCCTTCATTTATACTAAGGCATCACAAATCTCATAACAAGTTCATCAAGCCTTCATTTATACTAAGGCATCACAAATCTCATAACAAGTTCATCAAGCCTTAATTTATACTAAGGCATCACAAATCTCATAACAAGTTCATCAAGCCTTCATTTATACTAAGGCATCAACAAATCTCAAACAAGTTCATCAAGCCTTCATTTATACTAAGGCATCACAAATACAAGTAAATTAGGGTTTCATCAAGATTTAGGGTTACAAGCTTCATCATGCTTATTCATCACAAACATATAATCATACTCATACAATCATACAATAAGCATATAGAAGAGTTTACAAGATTACCCAATGTATCATTTGCTATTGAGAGTTTACTACAAATAGCATAAACCATAACCTACCTTCACCAAGGATTTGTATTAAAGCAAGAAGTCTTCAAGAATCCTTGCTCCTCTCTCTCAAGCCTCTTTTCTCTTCTCTTTCTCTTCTCTTTCTTCCTCCAACCTTCCTCTCTTCTTACCCTAAATCACAAGATTTCAAGTTTCAAAAGGGATGAAACCAACCCACCAAGTTACTCAAAGTTAGTCTTTCAACCCCCAAGGAATTGAACTAATAACATTAACCCACTAACTTTATAAATTAAAGACGGAATGGTCCAAAACACCACTTTAAAAATTAGCCAGAATTCCGACCCCGCCTGGGATGACGGAACCTGTGACGGTCCGTCGTGCCTACGACGGTCCGTCCTGCAGGTCCATCGCGTCGGTCAGAGACTCCAATTTCCTCGAAGAGTCTGTGACGGTCCGTCGTGTCCACGACGGTCCGTCCTGCACTTCCGTCACAGAGTTCAGAGACTAAATTTCAACACTCAAATTCATAATTCCAAGTGTTTTGGAACGGGACACCCTCGACGGTCCGTCGTGCCCATGACGGTCCGTCGTGGTGTTCGTCGTATTCAGCCAGTTTTTCCGAAATTAAAATCTGCTACTCAAACGACTAAACAGGTCGTTACAATAGATACCAATTTACCCATTGTTCGTCCCCGAACGATCAAAAGAAGAAAAGCAAGGGCGAAAAGGAGTACCTGAATCTGTAAACAGACGTGGGTATTTTTCCCGCTTATCTGCCTCCTTCTCCCAAGTAGCCTCTTCAACCGGTCGATTCTTCCATTGAACCTTAATGGATGCAATCTCTCTCGACCTCAACTTGCGAACTTCTCTATTCAGGATAGCAACAGGTTCTTCTTCATAATTCAAATTCTCATCGAGTAGAACTGAATCCCAACGGATGATGTAATTTCCATCCCCATGGTATCTTTCAACATGGACACGTGAAAACCGGATGCACTCCGGACAGCCCTGGAGGCAAGGCTAATTCATAAGCCACCTCCCCTACTCGCTTAAGTACCTCAAATGGTCCAATATACTTGGACTCAACTTACCCTTTTTCCAAAGCATCACCCCTTTCATGGGTGAAACCTTCAACAAGACTTGTTCACCTTCCATGAACTCTAAGTCTCTAACCTTTCGGTCCGCATATTCCTTTGTCTAATTTGAGCCGCTAAAAGCTTTTCTTGAATAGCTTTCACCTTCTCCAAGAAATCTCTCAACAGATCAGTACCCCAAGGTCTGACCTCAAACGCATCAAACCAACCGATGGGAGACCTACATTTCCTCCCATACAATGCTTCAAATGGAGCCATGTCAATACTGGAGTGATAGCTATTATTGTATGAAAAAACTCCGCCAAGGGTAAGAAGTTGTCCCAATGGCCACCAAATTCTATCACACACGCACGGAGCATATCCTCCAACACTTGAATCGTTCGCTCAGACTGACCATCGGTCTGAGGATGAAATGCAGTACTAAGATCCAATCTAGTACCTAATTCAGCATGCAAGGTTCTCCAAAACTTAGAAGTAAACTGCGTACCTCTATCAGATATGATGGAAAGTGGAACCCCATATAACCGAACGATTTCTGATATGTAGATTTTGGCTAACTTTTCTGCATTGTAGGTCACCTTGACCGGAATGAAGTGAGCACACTTAGTTAATCTGTCCACAATTACCCAAATGGAATCAAACTTCCCCAATGTCTTTGGAAGACCAACCACAAAGTCCATTGCAATTCTCTCCAACTTCCATTCAGGAATGGGCATTCTTTGAAGTGTTCCTCCGGGCCTCAGATGTTCGTACTTTACTTGCTGACAGTTCGGACATTTGGCAACAAAATCCACAATGTCACGCTTCATTCTTTTCCACCAAAAGTGTTGTTTTAGATCACGATACATCTTGGTTGCACCAGGATGTATAGAGTATCTGGAACTATGAGACTCTGTAAGAATAGTGTGGATCACGTCATCAACACGTGGCACACATACTCTTCCCTTAATTCTCAAAACACCTTCCTCATCAATTATTGCTTCTTTGGCCTCTCCTCGCAACACCATATCCCGAATTCGCCTTAGTTTCTCATCATCAAACTGTTTCCCCTTAATCTGGTCAAGAAAAGAAGATTTCGCCTCCACACAAGCTAAAAATCCTCCGTTCTCATTTACTTCTAGCCTCATAAAATCATTAGCCAAATTTTGGATTTCTCTTGCCAACGGGCGCCTAGAGACTTGCAAATGAGCTAGACTTCCCATGCTTACCGCCTTTCTACTCAACGCATCTACCACAACATTTGCTTTTCTCGGATGGTATAAGATAGTGATGTCGTAGTCCTTGAGTAGTTCCATCCATCTCGTCTGTATCAAATTCAAGTCTTTCTGAGTGAAGACGTACTGTAAGCTACGATGGTCCGTATAGACCTCACACTTAACCCCATACAAATAGTGCCTCCATTGCTTCAATGCAAATACTACCGCGGCCAACTCTAAATCATGGGTCGGATAATTACGTTCGTGCACCTTTAATTGCCTTGAAGCATAAGCAATCACATTCTTCTCTTGCATTAGCACCGCACCCAAACCAGAATAGGATGCATCACAATAAACAATGAAGTTCTTACCCTCTACTGGTAAAGTAAGAATTGGTGCAGTAGTCAACAGAGTCTTGAGCTTCTGGAAGCTTTCCTCACATTCATCTGACCATACAAATGGAACATTCTGCTTAGTCAAGTTCGTCAATTGGGAAGCAATAGAAGAGAATCCCTTGACAAATCGTCGGTAGTAGCTAGCTAAACCAACAAAGCTTCTTATTTCTGACACATTAGTAGGCCTTACCCAGTTCTTCACTGTATCAATCTTAGATGGATCCACCATCACTCCATCTTTAGAAACCACGTGTCCCAAAAAGGACACTGAATCTAGCCAAAACTCACACTTGGAGAATTTTGCATAAAGTTTCTTCTCCCTCAACAACTCTAATACCACTCTCAAATGCTCCTCATGTTCCTTCTTACTTTTCGAGTATATCAGTATATCATCAATAAATAAGATCACAAAGAGATCTAGATATGGCTTAAAAATCCCGTTCATCAAACTCATAAAAGCAGCAGGGGCATTCGTAAGACCAAACGACATTACCACAAATTCGTAATGCCCATACCTAGTTCGAAAAGCAGTCTTTGGCACATCTGTCGCCTGTATTTTCAATTGATGATAACGGATCTCTAGTAAATCTTAGAGAAGACACAAGCACCTTGTAACTGATCGAACAAGTCATCAATGCGAGGAATGGGATACTTGTTCTTAATAGTTACTTGTTCAACTGCCGGTAATCTATGCACATTCGGAAACTCCCATCTTCTTCTTCACAAATAACACGAGCACCCAAGGATATGCACTTGGTCTAATGAAGCCTTTGCTCAACAACTCTTGAAGTTGAGCCTTTAACTCTCTTAACTCCGCGAGAGCCATTCTGTAAGGGGGTATAGAAATGGGACGAGTACCCGGTTCCAAATCGATACAGAAGTCAATATCCCTTTCCGGTGGCATACCAGGAAGATCTGTAGGGAACACATCCAAAAACTCTCGGACTACTGAAACCGACTCAATTGGGGGTACCTGTGTAGTGTCATCCTTGAGATGTGCCAAGAAAGCTAAACACCCTTTGCTAACCATCCTCTTAGCACGAAGAAAGGAGATGACACGAACCGGAGTGGAAGTGTAGTCGCCCTCCCACACTAACTGATCTGTCCCAGGCTTGGCTAACGTCACAGTTTTAGCATTACAATCCAAGATTGCAAAGTTTGGAGAAAGCCAAGTCATACCCAGAATTACATCGAAGTCGACCATTTCTAAGATAACCAAATCCACATAAGTGTTGCTCCCCACAAAAGTCACCAAGCAAGACCTATATACTTTTTCAACCATCACAAAATCACCCACCGGAGTAGACACCCGAATAGGTAGGTCAAGCAATTAACAAGGTAATTTAAGACCAGTAGCAAATGAAGAAGATACATAGGAAAACGTGGATCCGGGATCAAACAATACAGAAGCCATGCGATCACAAACCAAAAGATTACCTGTGATAACAGCATCAGATGTCTCCGCTTCAGATCTCCCAGGGAAAGCGTAACAATGGGCCCTATCACCCATCTGTCCATTGCCCCTACCGTGTTGTGCTGTAGTGGCCCCAATTTGCCCATCACCTCGGCCACCACGCCCTTCAGAATAACGGCCTCTACCATGACCACCTCTACCTCTGACTGTGGGAGTTCTGTGACTCTGCCTTGGACAATACTTCTTTATGTGTCCAGCCTCCCCACATCCATAACACTCTCTGGATTGCAGCATCGGTCTCTGTGAGAATGGTTTACCGGTCTGAGGTGGACCCCCAACTACAGTCTGTAGTGAAGACTTAATTGGTCGGACTGTGTAGCCTCCAGAACCCTGTCCTCTAGTGTAAGAACCATTGAACTCACCTCCCTTTCGAAACCTTTTTGATGTCGATGCCACGGCGGAGTCATTTGGCTTCACTCCTTCCACCTCTATCACGAAGTCTACCACTTCTTGGAAGGATTTTGCCGTAGTCGCTACCTGTAAGGCTGAAATCCTCAATTCCAACCTCAACCCCTTCACAAAACGGTGAATCCGCTCTTGTGGACAGAAACAAAGCTGGGTTGCATACCTGGATAATGCACGAAACTTAGCCTCATATGCAGTAACCGACATCCTACCTTGCTCTAGGCTCAAGAACTCATCTCTTTTCCTATCCCTCAAGGTCCGGGGAATATACTTCTCCATGAACAAATTAGAGAATGAGGCCCAAGTCATAGGTGGTGCCTCTGTTGGTTGGCACTCAACATGTGACCGCCACCACATTTTGGCGTTCCCTTGAAACTGATAACTCACGAACTCAACGCTAAACCTTCTACTATACCCATCTTGTGTAGTAGCTCATGACGGTCAACTAGGAAGTCGTAAGCATCCTCAGATTCTGCACCCTTAAAGACTGGAGGTTTCAATTTCAAGAACTTACTAAAAAGTTCATGCTAATCACTTGTCATTATAGGCCCTGTAGTCAGACGAGGAAACGTGCCTATTTCCAATGGAGCATCCATGCGGGGAGCCACAGTAGCCGCATGTTGTACCTCCGGGGTCTGAGGTGCTGGTGTAGAAAACACTGGAGGTGTCTGGCCCCGATCAGATAACCCGCAGAGATAAGCCAGAACCTGATTGATCATCTCTGGGGTAGGTTGGGGTGGCAGTTCCTCGTTCTGCACTTGTTCATTTTCCCCTTCCTCACCCCCTCTTATCACTTCCTCAGTTGATGGGGGAGTCACCGCCCTAGTACTAGTTGGACTAGGTGCTTGTCCTCTTCCATTAGAGGATGTCCTCCCACGACCTCTTCCACGGCCTTTCGCCACCACTCCTCTTTGAGCTACCGCCCCAGTGGCTAGCTAAGACGTTTCTTGTCTTGCCGGTGTTGGTGTTGGCGCAGACGTTGCTCTAGTTCTAACCATCTGCGAAATAGAATGAAGATGGTCAGATACCAATTTGTATCGCCTAGATACCAATTGGATCCAAGTAATAGCACGAAAGAAAGAATGAAGAATGGAATTTTCCTAAAGTCCTATAGCCTCTCAAGGAAAAGTAAAGGCGTCCCCCTACCGTTCCTCAAGACTCTACTAGACTCGTTCTTGTGTGATGAGACCAACGAACCTAAGGCTTTGATACCAACTTTGTCACGACCCAAAATGGATACGCGACTGGCACCCACACAACCCTCCTGTGTGAGCGAACCAACCAATCTAAACCCAAATAAATTAAACCAAAAACAACGCGGAAGACTTAACTCAATACGAAAAACAAATACAATAAATATCCCCATAATCTGGAAGTCATCATCACAAGAACTTCTATGATCACATTACGAAACTAAGAGTATTCTAAGAAGCTAAAACAAATGAAAGCTAGTCCATGCCGAAACTTCAAGGCATCAAGACGAGAAGAAGAAGATCCAGTCCAAGCTAGAAGCATAGCTCACCCTGAGATCCGGTGTAATGAAGACTGGCTAGAATCGCAGTCGAGTTGAAGACGACGGCACGGTTGCTGCACTCCACAAATACAAGAAAGAAACAAACAAGTAGGAGTCAGTACAACCACACGTACTGAGTAGGTATCATCGGCAAACTAAGAATAGAAAACAGTATATATCAGTTAATCTCACAAATCAACTATAATACTCAACATGTAGTAACACAAGTACTACAACCATCAATAAGTATCACCAAGTTCATCCAGGAGGACTCAAGCCTCAACATCATACTCATTAAGGAAAACAAGTTCATTAGATGCAGCATATTAACATCTTTCAAGATTCATTACTTATTCCTCTCGTGTCGATACGTAACACTCCGATCCATATTCTATCCTGGTTCCGGAACGTGGCACTCCGATCCTCATTTCTATCCTGGTGCCGGAACGTGGCACTCCGATCCTCATTTCTATCCTGGTGCCGGAACGTGGCACTCTGATCCTCATTCTATCCTGGTGCCGCAATGTGGCACTCCGATCCTCATTTCTATCCTTGTGCCGGAAACGTGTGGCACTCCGATCCTCATTTCTGTCCTGGTGCCGGACGTGGCACTCCGATCCTCATTTATATCTGGTGCCGGAAAGTGGCACTCCGATCCTCATATTCATCGAGCCTTCTTTTATACCAAGGCATCATCATAACAAACATATTTCATCAAGCCTTCATTATACCAAGGCATCACAATTCTTAAGACAAAGTTCATCAAGCCTTCTTTTACTAAGGCATTATCAATACAACGCATAGTTCATCTAGCCTTCTTTATACTAAGGAATTATAAATCTCATAACAAGTTCATCAAGCCTTCATTTATACTAAGGCATCACAAATATCATAACAAGTTCATCAAGCCTTCATCTATACTAAGGCATCACAAATCTCATAAAAAGTTCATCAAGCCTTCATTTTTACTAAGGCATCACAAATCTCATAACAAGTTCATCAAGCCTTCATTTATACTAAGGCATCACAATCTCATAACAAGTTCATCAAGACTCATTTATACTAAGGCATCACAAATCTCATAACAAGTTCATCAAGCCTTCATTTATACTAAGGCATCACAAATCTCATACACAGTTCATCAAGCCTTCATTTATACTAAGGCATCACAAATCTCATAACAAGTTCATCAAGCCTTCATTTATACTAAGGCATCACAAATCTCATAACAAGTTCATCAAGCCTTCATTTATACTAAGGCATCACAAATCTCATAACAAGTTCATCAAGCCTTCATTTATACTAAGGCATCACAAATACAAGTAAATTAGGGTTTCATCAAGATTTAGGGTTTACAAGCTTCATCATGCTTATTTCATCACAATCATATAATCATACTCATACAATCATACAATTAAGCATATAGAAGAGTTTACAAGATTACCCAATACGTATCATTTGCTATTGAGAGTTTACTACAAATAGCATAAACCATAACCTACCTTCACCAAGGATTTGTATTCAAGCAAGAAGTCTTCAAGAATCCTTGCTCCTTCTCTCTCAAGCGCCTCTTTTCTCTTCTCTTTCTCTTTCTTCCTCCAACCTTCCTCTCTTCTTACCCTAAATCACAAGATTTCAAGTTTCAAAAGGAATGAAACCAACCCACCAAGTTACTCAAAGTTAGTCTTTCAACCCCCAAGGAATTGAACTAATAACATTAACCCACTAACTTTATAAATTAAAGCCGGAATGGTCCAAAACACCCCTTTAAAAATTAGCCAGAATTCCGACCCCGCCTGGGATGACGGAACCTGTGACGGTCCGTCGTGCCTACGACGGTCCGTCCTGCAGGTCTGTCGCGACGGTCAGAGACTCCAATTTCCTCGAAGAGTCTGTGACGGTCCGTCGTGTCCATGATGGTCCGTCCTGCACTTCCGTCATAGAGTTCAGAGACTCAATTTCAACACTCAAATTCATAATTCCAAGTGTTTTGGAACGGGACACCCTCGACGGTCCGTCGTGCCCACGATGGTCCGTCGTGCCCACGACGGTCCGTCGTGCCCACGACGGTCCGTCGTGGTGTTCGTCGTATTCAGCCATTTTTTCCGAAATTAAAATCTGCTACTCAAACGACTAAACAGGTCGTTACACCTACTACAAAATCCATATTGATGTCTTACCACTTAAAAGTACGAATTTTGATTCCTTGTAGTAAGCCACCTACTATTGATGTTCGTCTTTCACTTGTTGACAATTCGGACACTTAGGGACAAACTTTGCTATGTTCTTCTTCAAACCTTCCCACCAAAATATTTCCCTAAAGTCATGGTACATT
Organism: Solanum corneliomulleri; assembly: GCA_027704805.1. Classification (NCBI taxonomy): domain Eukaryota; kingdom Viridiplantae; phylum Streptophyta; class Magnoliopsida; order Solanales; family Solanaceae; genus Solanum; species Solanum corneliomulleri. Next base: position 22,803,733 of record JAKWIY010003052.1, read on the forward strand.
TTTATCAAACACGGATGAATGGAGTAGCGGGACAATCGGCTTCCTCAGGATTCGGTTCCTCACCTGATCTACCTTGAGAACACACAGTTTTCCTTTGTACCTTAAAACACCATCCCTCCCTAAGGAGAATGCGTTGTTATCAATCTTATTAAGTTAAACAATCTGGTCAAAGCCCTTATACGAATCCATAATTGCCACATAGGGCTTACATCAATATATCAAACAATAGGAAAGAAATGATTGTCTACTATACAATACATGTACTACTAAGATAGAGTGTGTGGTAGAATTCTCGAACTATAGGGCATACCAAAATTTGTAGAATCTATTCGAAGCCTTCTTTCTTTAGCCTCAATGATACCTCAATGGCCAAAACCTACAATGTTATTGGAAAAAAGGGAAAAATATGGGTTAGTACAAACAACATGTATTAGGTATGGTCCCTATGCATCAAATCATTAATACATGAGAAAAGGCACAATTTAGTCAAAACAATGCACAAATGACCAACAACATAATGTACACAGATATGGAACATCATAACCATATCAACATATAACTAACTCAAGCAAATCTTGTGCAATGGCAACAATAAAGCCCCATAACCCTATTCAAACCTAACTATCACATTAAGCAACCAATATAATACTAACAATATATTGTAATATATATATAACATGCTTCATTTACCAATACTAGTCATAGCATATCAACATAATCTTAAATATAATAATAATTATAATAATAATAATAATAATAATAATAATAATAATAATAATAATAATAATAATTATAATAATAATAATAATAATAATATAACATAACACTAATATAACAATCTTATAGAATCTCACGTGTGCAACGTGTAAGAAAAGTCACCTACCCTCCCTCAAAATATGTAGTAACCATTAAGACAACCCTATTAGTAGTTAATATGCATCAGTTGTTCATAATTTTACATTAAGGAAATAAGCACAATAACTTACGTGAGACCATGAGAGCTACATGAAATCTGGTGTTCTACCCCTACAAAAAAAAAGAGTGTTAACACTTTCCTAAGGTTCAACTATTCTTACATAGATACTCTAAGTGGATCCACTAAGCTAGAGTCCTATGTGTGCACAAAGTTAAGAGAAAAAGAGATTTCTTCCAAAAATCTGGAATACTAATCTTTAAGGTTTACATCTCGTGAGACAACATATGTCTTTGGGAACCAGCACTACTAGTCGCGAAGAAACCCATGTGGGGGGCCTGACATTGAAAGTGAGACCGCCATAATATTTACATGAATTTTTAATTTTAAACAATTATTCACTTTAGTAATAATAATATAACATGATCCAAGTGCAAATTAGTGTATTTTAGACATTAAAATAAACATCTTATCATAATAACTCATAGGTGATAACAAGAGAGAACTATCCTTTCACTTTAGACAAACCATTATGATCATGAAAAACTACATTCAATCATATAATGATCACATCATATATTATTACATACTTCATAGACAATTCATAGATATAGGGTTAGGGATTAGGGATTCCTGTCACCAACTTCACAACCATACAATTAGCTATAGCATCATTACCACATAAGTACATAACACCTTGCATAATTGAGATCAAAGGAGAATCAAGATGTTTCCTCATTGCCCTTCATGGGACTTCAAACTTAAATACCCATTAAATCACAATCAACATATAAAATAGGGCAATTCATGAATAATTTAAATAACTAAAATCAAATTAAACAATTGACAAGTTCATCACCGTCAACAATTCACCTTAATGAAACCAAGAAATTAGGGATTTCGGGGAAAGACATGGGTCAAGGAAAAAATCATAAGATTTCACCAATTAACAATTAATTCATACTTAAACTACATTAATTCATAATTAATTATCACAATTCGCTCACAAATTTCATTTTAGAAAGAAGACCCTTGATAGGAGAAAAACCCTTGTTTTGGGGGATCTAGATTTAAAATTTTGAAGGACCTCTTGGGGAATGGAATCCCAAAAGTGAAAGAAATGATACCTTATTTATGATAAAAAGATAAAATTTGGTTGAAAAACTTGATGTCTTGAACTTCTTCTTCGATCTCTAATCGTCTTCATTGGAGTTTTGGACGAATAGATAATTTGGGAGAGAGAGTATGTAATATTTTTTAACTTGTGGGATTTGATTTGAGTGATTACATTGACCTTAAACTGACCCTAATACATTAAGTAGTTACCCAATAAATTACCCAAAATATCCCACACTTAAATGGGTTTATTTGTGAAGTCAAAACACAAAAATATGATTTTTACGATATTTGGGAAGTACGTGCACGTCACGGGGTTAATTCCATTTTTTTAAAAAAATTTTGAGTTGAGGCAGTGAGGTCCATGTCAGCTCCGCATTGCATAGTAGCCATCCAATTCGTGACTTTGGCAGACTACTTCGGCAGCCGGCCTACCAATTATTTTTTCTTCCCAAGGACCTTTCCTGTGGTCCTTAGGGTGTGGATTTTGATCATTTAGAGTCGATATACTACACACTACCTATAAAAGTCTTTTAAGATGTTTTGGAATCCATATAATCCTCCGAAACATTCACAAAACATAGGGACGTCAACTTGTTAAATTTTCCTAGTTTCCAAACATTAAGGCTTTTCTTTAATCCTATTGCTCCAAAACATCTCAAACAACTTATTTAGGTCTAAAACAATCATTATACAACATATTGAGATCTAGGTTAGGTCATGGAATAAACGGGTTGTTACAATATCCCCCGCTTATGAACATTCGTCCCCGAATGACACTCTAAACCTCTCTATTAGGAAGGAAAAAAAGGACTCAACAATAGTAGTCAACCAACCAACATAATAATAATGAGTCACCACTCATTGGAGAAAATTTCAACGCCTTTCATCATAGAAACATAGCTTTAGATAATAGGAACTTAATCCACAACATATAATGACACTAGCTCAACTTTTCATATAACATAAGGAAGTACTACCTTCTCCATTTCAATATGAGCTCAATATGAACATTAAAAGTTGACAGATTGATTTCTTACTAAGACAATATCAATTATACTAATTTTAATCTTCCATTAATACTAATAGCACACAACCCACTGAAGTGCAAGCCAACTAAATAAACGTGTCATGGAAAGACAAGAACTAAACTTAAGCATGGATTTCAACTAAAATATGCGCATATTTAGAAGAAAAAACATCATAAGTTTAACATTATATATAATAATCATATAAGAAATTATTAACCTTAATCTTGTCTAGGAGTTGGGGGATAAAGATGAGGATAGTGGGTCTTCATGTCGCCCTCGGACTCCCCTGTTGCACCCTCAAAAAGGTTATTCCTCCATAACACTATTATGGAGACAACCTCCTTATTACTCAATTTTATAATTTGATGATCCAATATCTCAATCAGGACATGTTGTGTCACGAGCGAAAATTAGGCCACATATGATACCGACGTCGTTGACCTCTCAGAGGTCAAAGACAAGCCTGCATACGTTATCTTTACTTCATCTAGATAAATTTTTGTGGAAAATTTGAACTTTTTGTTATTTAACATCCGTATAAGACATTATACTTAAACTCATAAATGTTCACAATCAACAATCTAACAATAAGATCATCAAATGAAATAAATAGTTCATAGCAGCATTAAATATATACTTGCAAAAACGGCACCAATACAAGTTTGAAATGAAGTGGGAAATGAAACACTAGTGGAACATGATCCACTAACTAAGCCTACATCTAAGCTTGATAATAACAGTATAAAGCCTCAAAAGCATGAGGGCCTACCAAGTGCGGATGAAATCTCCACATTCGAATAGTTTTAACGTTGTACCATACGATCTAACATCAACCTTTCCCTGCACCTAAAAATATATAATTGTATGGAATTAGTACACATTTGTAATAAGTGTGGGTATATGCAAGCAGACACCAAGAATATTAACATGGAGGTTTAATATCATGGAGGTTTACATATCATGGAGGTTTACATAGATCTCTGCATAGAAAATATACATAGGCTTCTCGCAATATATCATAACAACGCATAGGAATTTAGTATAACAATTTGTATCATATTAACAATCTAACAATGTCAAACAATCCACACAAATGCCTTATACGAATCCATAATTGACACATAGGGCTTACATAAATATATTAAACAATATGAAATAAAAGAAAGTCTACTAGATAATACAAGTACTACTCAGATAGAGTGTGTGGTAGCATCATCGAATTAGAGGGCAAAGCCTTCTAGCTTTAGCCTCACCGATACTTCAACAGCCAAAACCTACAATGTTTGGGGGAAAAGGAAAGAAATATGGGTTATTACAAACAACACGTACTAAGTATGGTCCCTATGCATAAAATCATTAATGTATAAGAAAAGGCAAAATATAGTCAAAACTATGCACAAATGACCAATAATTCAATGTACAGATATAAGGAACATCATAACCATACAAACATATAAGTAACCCAAGCAATACTTGTGCAATGCATCGAATAAAGACCCATAACCCTATTTAAAGATAAGTATCACATTAAGAAACCCATATCATACTTACAACATATTCTAATATATATATATAACACACTTCATATACCAATACTAGTCATAGCTTATCAACATAATCATTAACGTAATCATAATCATAATAGAACACTAGTAGGACCATCCCATAGGATCTCACATAGTCAACGTGTAAGAGAAGTCCCATACCCTCGTTCACACCATGTAGTAACCTTTAAGACAACCAAAATAGAAATTCATTTTCATAACTTGTTCATAATTTTATTTAAACCATATATATATACACCATAACTAACATGATACCATGTAAGCTACAGTGAATCTTGTGTTCTACCCCCCCACCAAAAATAGAGGGTCAACACTTGCCTATGGTGCGACCATTTGTACCTACCTATAATGGGTTGATCCACTAAGCTAGAGTCTTATGCAGTCACATAGTTAAGTCACAAGGAGATTTATTTTATATACCTTGACTACTAATAGGGAAGGTTTTCATTGCATGAGACAACACATATCTTTTGGAACCAACACTACTAGTCGTCAAGAAACCCATATGGGAGCCCAGACTTACTAACGTGAGACCTCTATCTCATATTACATACCCTTTTGGTGCTAAGCGATTATTCCCTTTATTAATCATCATATTACATAATATAATTTCACATTAGTCTCTTTTATACCTTTAACTAGACATCTTATCATAATAGCTCATAGGTGATCACAAGCGAGAACTATCCTTTCACTTTACACACATAATTATAATCATGAGAAACTACATGAAATCATATAATGATCACATCATAACATAATTACATACTCCAAAGCCAATTCATATATATAGGGTTAGGGATGAAGGATTCTTGTCACCAACATCACAACAACACAATTAGCTATAGCATAATTACCACATCTATAGATTTCACCTTGCATAATTGAGATCAAAGGAGAATCAAGATCATACCTCATTACCCTTTATGAGACTTCAAATTTCGACACCCAAGAAATCACAATCAACATATTAAATAGGTAAATTCATGAAATATTAATATAACAAAAATCAATGTGAACATTTGAAAAGTTCATCACCCTAAATAATTCACCTTAATCAATCAACGAAATTAAGGATTTAGTGGAAAGACATGGGTGAAGGGAAAAATAAAAATAATTCATCAATTAACCATTAATTTACACATAAAAAATATTAATTCATCATAATTCATCATAATTAACTCATAATTTCATTTTAGAAAGAAGACCCGTGTGAAGAGAAAAACCCTTGTTTTGACGGATTTAAAATCATATTTTAAAAGACCTCTTAGGGAAAAGAATCCCAATAGTGAAAGAAACCATACATTATTTATGATAAAGCCACAAAATTGGGTTGTAACTTGAGGGCTTGATCTTCTTCTTAGAGCTCCAATGCTCTTCAATTGAGTTTTGGAAAAGAGAGAATTTGGAAGATGAACAGACTGATTTTTTATTTCAACTTCTAGGAATTGATTTGACTGATTAAATTGACCTAAAACTTACCCTAATGCATTATGTAGTCACCCATTAGATTACCCAAAAGACCCCTCAGTTAAATGGTTTTATTTGTGAAGTCAAAACACCAAAATATGAATTTTACGATAACTGGAAAGTAGGGAAGAGTCGCGGTCTTAATTCCCAAATTTATTTTTTATATAAATATAAGGAAGTGAGGTCTTTGTCAGCTCCACGTCTCATACTAGCCCCCCAATTCTTGACTTTCGAAGACTGCTTCAGCATCTTCCTTACCAATGTTGGGGTCCTTCCCAAGGACACTTCTGGTGGTCTTTCCGATGTCATTTTTTGATCTTTTAGTCTCTCTATGATACACTCTACCTTAACAAAGTGTATTTATATGTTTTACACTCCATATGAACCTCTGAATCCTTTGCTAAACACAGCGACGTCAACTAGTAAATTTTGCTAGTTTATGGGGGCTTTTCTTTAATCATATTGCTGCAAAACTTCTCAAATAGGTTATTTATACTAATTAGGTCTAAAACCATCATTATCAACATATTAAGCTCTACTATAGGTGATGGAATATACGGGGTGTTACATCCTCTATCTTTATAAAAAAAAACTGTAGCCCCCATGGAGAAATTCTAGGTCTAAGAAGCCTTTGTTTAATAAATCTTTAAGTTGAGACTTCAACTTTTTTAGTTCGTCCAGATCCATCCGATTAGGTGGAAATAAGATGGGATTCATATCCGGGAATAAGTCGATCACAAAATAAATTTTCCATTCGATAGGGAATACCGGGAAGATAATTAGGAAAGATCTACGGAAATTCACTTATTACGGGGAACGACTCAATGGGAGAAATTTCGGAGTATAAATCATGGAATCTTACAATGTGGTACGACAACCTTTAGATATAATTTTGCATGTTTTTGGACAAGGGATTATACGACCTCTAGGGATAGTTCCCCCCTTCCACTCAACAACGGGTTCATTTGGAAAGTTAAACTTCACCACCCTTGTGTTACAATCAATAGAGGCAAAGTAAGCATGCAACAAATCGATACCCAAGATAATATCAAATCAATCATATCAAGTTATTCTATTTAAAAATAATAAACGCTATTGGGAAATATTATAGGACAATATCTATAGACCCTTTTTGGAACCACCAACTCACCCTCCGGTAAAGATACTATAAAAGGTTGATCCAAAATATCAGGCGAAATGACAAAATTTTTTTCTACTAGTGGGGTAAGAAATGATAATGTAGAACTTGAATCAAGTAAGACATATACATCAACAGAGAACAATTTTAACATACCAGTCACAAAGTCTGGACAAGTCTCTTGCTCACCCCTAGAGTGAAGAGTATAGAAGCGGTTCTTTCTTGAAGCCTCATTTGCACAACTTGCTTGAGCATGACCAGAACCCTTGTATTAAGCCCTCACATTAGGGAAATAACTAACCTTGTGCCCACCTAAACCAGAACAAAAACAATTGTCCGTTCCCTTAAGGCAATAACAATAGTGTTTCTTGCCACACATTCTATATGTTGCTTCTCGGTAGTTAACTAGTCCCTTTTTTCTTGTTAGGCTTAGGGTTACAAACCCTATCACAACAATCTTTAAGTAACTTTAAAGGAACATGATTAGAAACCCTCTTATTAAATATAGGTTTGTCGTGTATCTCAAGCTTATTCTTTGAAGAACCTCCATCACAACATCTTGCCGTTTTATCATCTCTACTCTTACTCTAAGCCCTTGCCTCTTTCACATTCTTGTCATTCACCATAAGACATAAATGTTCATGTTTTGATGTATCATAGCCGAATGGAACTCCTCTTGCAAATCATTTGATATCTCCGTCACAAAGCAGCTCATTGCATCTGTAGGATCGAAAACCATATAAGGAGATTATTTCAACAATTTAGTGAATTTCAAGGAGAAAAGCCTTAATAGACTTCTTGAAGATCTACTAATTCACCGGACCAACACTCTATAGCCTTTTATCTCTCCGTTTTGCGTACCATGCTTGAGCCGCTTCCTTGAGTTGATAAGTAGCAAACTTAGCCTTCTAACTTGTGGACAACCTCATAGCCAAGAGTATCCTATAAACTTAATCGATGAACTCTTGGGGGTCTTCTTAAACCTTAAACCCTCAAAAAGCAGGATGGTTCATCTTAGTAAAGTCCCTTAGTGGGGAGTCCATGGTAGCAATTTGTTGATTTGGACGGGGTACAACCTCTTGGTTAGCTTGGGTCGTCATAGCTTGGGCTTGAGCAGTGGCGGCTTGTGCTGGAGTAGAGATGGATTGGGACTATTGAAGAAGAGCGGCCCTTAAATTCTCATCCCCAAAAGAGGTGGATTCATAAAGGCTTGGTCATCATTCAAACCTTCCTCAAGGGGATGAACTTGATCACCATGTGGAGGAGATCCCTCATTGACAATCTCCTTTTATAGTATTTGTTCCTCATTCCTTCGACTGTTCATTTCCCTATTATCACAATAATAGTATTATATGCAAAAGCACACCATAAGTGTACTCTAATTGAAAGATATTAGATATTCAAGTAAGTGAGTGTATCCTAGGCATCACGTAGGTTACTATCCATAAGTGTGGTGAGCTTCACAATTATGAATATGAACTTACATAGGCATAGTTGAGAGAGGAATTGAATCTAAGATAATTCAACCTCATTCTCTCATACAAAGTTTGTCACATATGGGTTTACCCCCTAGACGTAACCGTCGCCGTTCTCCTCTTTGAGGACTAAGTCTAGCATGTTAGTTTATATCATTACATTAATAGTTAAAATTTAGTGAAAATTCAAAACTTTTCATCACTTCTACTTTTAGGTATACATAGACCCCTACATACACATAACATATAAATATATATCGAATGTACATAAACCCTTCGTATAGGAAGGATACATAGCATTCTACATTTATTGCATATAAATATATATAGAAAATATCATAGTCATAAAGCCGTCTCATCTCATAACCATCTACTAACGGTGTATCAAATTTTTGGCCTAGACTATACATCAATCCAATAAGACCACATATTGGTCATACAATTGTATAGTAATCAAATGAAAATAAAGAAAATTAAACAGAGTTTAAGTCTTAAAAACTCCATAATCTAGATAGTGGCATCGCCTTTGAAGTTGAGGACCTACCCTACATGGATGAATAAGTGATCCAAGCCTTCTTCAATTCTCCTTCCAAAACACTTCAACGAAAAAAACCTAAAATGTTTGGGAAAAATAAGAAATAGGGTTAGTAAGAGACGATATGCACACATACTTTTATAAACATGCGAAGAAAAAGGGTCATTTCATAAAGTATGTATTTTTCATTTAATACCTTTATGCACATTCATTAAGAACATATCAATCAATATTGCATATTGATTAAGTCAAAGGCATTTTTATCATAATAAATGTAACATCAAGTCTACTCAAGTAAATAATTCATACCATACTCATGTAACTCTATCATCAAATCATATTAACAATAAGCATGAATAAGAGTACATTTCGTTATAAACAAAGCAAGACAATTACCCATGAACCCCTATCAAGTAAACAAGTTTAATCACCAAGAATGTCCCCTTAACCTTACTTACTAAAGTTACCCAACAAGAATAATGACTAAAATCCTACTTCACATAACATGATATGTAGATATACATTTCATTTTACATTAACAATATAAACCAACACATATTAATAAGTGAATTAATCAACGTATCATATTAAAAATGTTGTAGTTCATCATATACATATCATGTATCATTATAAGAATTATCATACATAAGAAAATCCTCCTAAGGCTCCCCTCAAGGCTTACTAGTGCAATGCTTAGATAGAGGACCATACCCCTACCTAGATTATGTTAGACCCCTTCAGTTATCATAGTTAAATTTCCATCCTTTATTTCATTTTAACTTTTTGGAACATCTTTAATCGACATAGACCATATGATCTAGTGTGGAATCTATTGTCATAAAACCCTATGGTGAAGGAAGGAAGACTGTTTTCCAAGGTAGTACCAAAACAGAAAACATAGAAACTATGTGGATCCACTAGCTAATATTTATATGGGGGGAATGTAGTTCAATAACTAGGAGATATAATTGAGACCCTCCTTATGCTACATGCATTATAGTCACTCGGTGCTAAGCAATAGTCTTTTTTTGAAATGTCTTTCAACCTTTAATTATCGATCATTGCTTAGTTTAGGTAGTGTCTAACCCTTGTATAACATTATCATCATTATAGCTCGGTAAAAATTGCATGATTATAAGTCCTTTCATGACAGTTCATATTGCTAAGGTTAGAACATTAGCATTTCATATCACAATAAGCCACATTGGTAAACCATTTATGCTCCTTATAACATTTACATCTTAAGCCAACACCTCACAACAAAACTTAAGAAATTTCAATTAAATATTATACCATCCTATCAATCCTAATACAAGTCATACTCCAATTAAACCCAATTTGGGTATACGTCATCATAAAACAATGATAAACATGATAACAAAGCTAGAATAATCACTACATCACAATTCAATACTAGATCATAACTTAAGATAATAAGATACTTAGGTCAATTTACTTCCTAACTTGGATCATTTTCTCAGGAACTAGAATGAAAGATTACAAATCAATCGAATTTGTTCATGATTAAAGTAAAAATATCATTTAGTAGCAACTAAACCAATAACCTAGTCAATTAAACCAAGTTCAACCTAATTCATGTGAATATAAAACCTAGGGTTAAGGGTAATTTTCATAGAAAATTAACAAATTTTATCAAGTACAATCTATAACTACAAATAAGATATCTCATACAAATACTACGTAATCTATTAGTATTATCCAATATAAAACATAAAAATACCAATATATAACATAATTTTTGAGATTGAGACGAACCTACATAAAAATCCAACTTTTTAAAAATACTCTGAAGCAAACGTTTGAGGAAAGAGCTCTTAAAGGTAAATTAGATCCCATACCTCAAATATTTATGAAGATTTTATGGTTAAATAATACCTTTAGATACCCCAAATCTCTCCCTTAGCTAGTCTTCAATGGTGTCTTCTAATAGAGGGAGAAAGAAGAGAGAAGGAAGAGAGTTTGTTCTGACTGTTTTAATTAGACTAATGAGGATAGGGTATTCATATGAGAGGTTAAATATTTAATTACTCTTACCTTAATCCCTAAATAACCACCAAACCCTTTAATTATTTAGTTAAAACAAACTTAATAATGTGTACGAAAATAGACTATCATAGATGAGACCCCCAACGACGGTC